>CM050172.1:71063292-72270150 GCA_027410445.1 Discoglossus pictus
TATTATCTCTCTCTCTCTATCCAATCATTTAATGTGAAGAGATAGCATAATGGTAGAACATTTTCCTTTAACAATTTCAAATAATCAGTTAAATCAATCATTTTCTTTCAATGGTTTTATATGTAATGATGGGTACAAAAAAAAAAATCACAATTGCCCCCCACACATTCCAAAATCTAAAACACTAAATAAGATTTCATGTGTTTTCAATTTAACACTCCAAAATTTCAACATTTAGGATCATATATTTTTGTACAATTCTTTAAAAAAAACAAAAAAAAACTAAATGATGTTTATGAAAATAAATATTACCTGTAATTTCCTTTCTTAGTAAGCAATTCCTTAAATTGTCCAAGAGTCACAACTCGACCTTTAACCATAGTCCTGTAAGGTATTGGTTCTCCACAGAAGTAGTAAGCCACTACAATGTTGTCGCATGGCTGTGGTGTACCACTTCCAGTTTTTTTCTGTGGCTTTAACCTTTGATAAAACACAAGAAAATTAATTTGTTTTACAATTGCATGGTTCACAAATGTGTCGGAGAATATATATATTAAAAAAAAAAAAAAAAAAAAGAGTAAAATGCAAAAATATATCCCAACTCACATTATTTTTTTTGTTTTCATATTAAATACCATTAAACCGGTCAGTAAAAGGACTAGCTGCTTTTTCTAAAATAAATGGTTCCGGAGATATTTAGTATTGCTCTTTGGTGCTAATGAGAGGATCAATATGCTAATTAGTAGCTTAGATAAGGAGGAAGGGGATCTACACCAAACTGGAGCACACTTTTTTCTTTCACCATAAAAACCGACTGTGTTCCTAATAAGCATATCTAATCAACTAATTAGTATTTAGGAGCTGCTCGTTTGCATAATATTACAGTGTAAACACTGTTGGATATCGAGAGAATGTTTTATGTTAGAAAAGAAGATAAGTACAATGTATAGCCAGATATTTATTATCTTTAAGTATAACCTATAAAGCACAACTTGCAGTGACAGAGTCCCTTTGAGAAAATCTTTGGTATTAATTTATAACAGATTTGGCGGTATGACAATATGCATTCTAAAAAAAACAACATTTTTTTAATCTACAAATATATTCATTTTAATTATGTATTTAAAATGAAGGATCCTTAATTACACAGTATACAGGTGTCATTTTTATTTAGCACTTTTTATATTTATATTTTTTACCATTGAGAAAGTCTGAATGGCTACAGCTCCTTTTTGTTGCAATAGCTGTATGCTTGATACTTGTATAGATCATATTTTTTATTTATTATACATCACTTTGGTCCACTCTATGTACCCCAGCCATATATTTCGTTATCTTGGAGGTGTCTTTTCCGCATAGCCCCCCTGATACAGGCACCTGGGTGCATTGATGTGTATATAGGTGTTTATCGATATTTATTTATATATATATATATATATATATATATATATATATATATATATATATATATATATATATATAGGTATATCTACCTACTTCTATACGTCTGTACAAGCTTTCAGAGATCCTTAGTTGAATACAGGCGAGGCAATTAAGGATTGTAATTGCCTCACAAGTATTCAGACAAATCCTGGGTTATCAGGAGATTGTGCAGGACTGCTTTGGGAAACACATATTTAAAAAGGAACATGGACCTGTAGATTGTAAGTCTGTGAGTTTTCAATTTTGCATGGTGCTTTGGGAATGCACTATGGACACTGGATTCTAACCTCAAAGACAGGGACCTCTATTTCTTGCAATGTGTTAATATTGTTTTGCTTTGAACACAATCCATGTATAGCGATACGGAATATGTTGGCGCATCACATATTATAATTGTCGAACTACGAGACGTTGTCACGCTTTGCATGGTGCGTATAAGTTAGGCGCTCATCACTTGTGAGCCTTGCGAAGCGAGGCGAGCCGTTAAGGCACTAAAACTCCCAGCACAGCACTTAGGGCGATGAGCGCCAAAGGTGCTCATTGCCTGCGAACCTCGCATAGCGAGGCGAGCCGTTAAGGCAGTACAACTCGCAGCACTTGGCCGAAGTTAACGGCCGAACCGGGAAAATCAAAATACACGAAACACACACACAAAAAAAACAAAAAAACAACAAAAACATCACACACACAGCACGGGGGGAACAGCCAGGACGTCTGGAAGTGAGATGGAACGCTTATTTAAGTCGATTTTCAAGAGTTTAGGCACTCGAAAATCGTCTAAGTGAGAGAAAAAAATGGCAGCCCAAAAAATGAAAACGAAGCTACACCACTCTAGACCGCACACCACACCGCCAACCGCGTACCACTTTGACACAGGAACAAAATACACTACTACAAAGGAGGCCAAATACTCACGAACCGCGTAGCACATACACAAACAACGCTACTTTACACTCCGAACTTGCACATCACAACATTACACATCTACAGTAGCGCTTTACACAAATAAACCAACGGTTTGCCCTCGCGCACACAGCCTACATCTAATGCACAGTTGGGACATTCATAAAAAAATCTCCACAGGCCAGCAACAGTACAACTGTTCTGTGGGAAAATGAAAAAAGATTGTTAGCTCTTCAGCCTATTGATTGATGGATATATTAATTATAATTAGGTAAAGTATATTACCGTATTGGTCCGAATATAAGCTGCACCTTTTTTCCGATTTTTGAGCTTGCGAGTTACGGATGCGGCTAATATTCGCTACCGTCAAAAAATCATTGCTGATTTGCAAACTTTGCTTGTAACGCTTGCGTCTTCTATTTGCGAATGCAAAATTACTGCTTATTTGCGCAATTATGAGTTAAGGGTGCCGATTTTTGTGCTTTAGACTGCGATATAGAATAGCGATTTACGGTTTTAGTGATTCTAACATCCTGTAAAGCCTGTAACCTGCAAAAAAAGCTACAGTGCTAATTAGAAAGCCTGTTTCTTGCAATGGCTGATCACTTTGAGAGTCTTTTTCTCTCCAATTTTATGGGTGCGGCTTATATTTGAGTACTGTCTTTTTTCTATTTTTTCCCCTTGAACTTTACGGGTGCGGCTTATATTCGGACCAATATGGTAATTCATTAACTAATTAATGGATTATTATTATTTACAAAAATATAGACATATGTATCTGTCTTTGTGATGAGCGCAGAGGCTGATCAGAGGAGCAAAAGTACACCAGAGGAGAGGCTCGCAATGAGCGCCGAAGGTCCACCCAGTAAAAAAAACAAAAAACATTCACATTGTGTGGCAAACACCATTGCCATGGCTTCAAATTTTATTGACCGTTCTTTTTTGACCGGCAAGTTGCTAGTTACAAATAAACGACAATAATAATGGTTTCTGGATTTCACTAGGTATATAATATACCAATGTATTTATCTACTTTTATGTACTTTATTTTATTAAGAAATGTGACCTTTCTTATTTGTCCATGACTCCACTAGCGTGCTGTGGCCAAAAGGTGGGGCAACTGTGATTTTGTTCAATTTGTTCTTAGGGTTAGGTTTATGGTTAAGGTAAGGGCAGATGATAAGCTTTACATAGTGAAGTAGTAGCACTCTGTGTAAGCCACTATTTTACTATGTAAAGCGTATCATCTGTCACTACCCTAACTCTTAACCCCCACTCTAAGAACAAACTGAACAAAGTTTCTGCCCGCCGCAAGCCACTGCGCTGGCAGGGACAAAACAGGACAGATACAGAAATGCTTATAAATTTTGTTTTTACTACCCAAATCAACCAAATAGTACCTGCTTGGCAACCTATGAAGACACAGGCAGTACTGGTGTGTAGTGTTTCATACCAGCCAATGTCTCAGCAGCATGCAGCAGTGAGATAGTCACTGATTGGCTAGTATAAGAAACTGCACAGCAATTAAAACAAAGCACTTAAAGTAAAGTACACAAAAGTAAACAGAAACCCTTCATGTCCCTTTAAAAAATATTACATTAGCGTAATAAAAGAAATTGTTTTCTCTCTTCTACTGACCTATACAGAAACAGTCAGAGATGCCCAATCTGAGAATGAACGACACCTAAGTACGTTTGTTGTATAAGTCTGGTTACCTACTCAGAGAGCAACCTCTTTTAGCTCACTTCGTCTGACCTGTTAAATCATATAAAAGTGGAAGAGACTTCCACTAAAGAGAACCATTAAAGGACAAGATGACTTAAGCAAACAACTAGTTTATTTTTAATTTCTTGAAAAAAGTCCCCCTCTGTCAAAATAGAGGAGCAACCCATTTACACTGCACTTATTTTTATGCTTCAAAAAAGTAAATGTTTCATGAAAAAAAAAATACCATACTATTGTCAGTGCATTCTAAACTACATAACAAAAATCAATGAATTCAGTATAATTAAAATGAATAAATAAATGTAATATGGAGACCCACATTTTATTTAGATCCCATACAATTCAGATTAAGAAAGTATTTAAGTTTAAATAAACATGCGATGCAAATTAGATTTCAGAAGAGCATCACAGAACAAGTAAAACAATATTATTTTATACAGTTTGACTTATGCATATGAACACCTTCTATGTATTAATCCAGCAAATGCCCTTACGCACATTACTAGTGGAAATAACAATGGTGAAAAGTGCAAAATTTCAGAAAACCTTACACAACAAAAGCCATACAAATTAATACAGGCATAACACTGTATATTCACAACTCTCTGTGACCTCATGGACCGTAACACACCAGGAACATCTTCATGTCCATGGTTATGCTGATCCGCTCGGTTCTCATGGCAGAGATACTGGAGTGGGTTGCCAGTTTTTTCTCCAGTGGGCCATAGCCTACAGCTCCTGGTATTCCTAGGTGGTCCCCCATCCCAAGTACTGACCAAGCCCAATCCTGCATGGCTTCAGGGTGGTGTGACCTCTTGGTTCCCTGACCGGAATCGAACCAAGGTCGAAGAGGTGAAAGCACCAAATCCTAATGAGTGGACTATTAGGGAACCCTACCATATGTGCATAACTTGCCCGAAAAGGGCAATATCATTAAATTATGTTACAGATAAGCAAAAGCAAATGGCCAACATCTTCTGACTAGGGCAGTGCTTCTCAACCTATCTAGTGCAGCAACCCTGATAAAATTTCCCAAGTTGTGGCGACCCCTAACAGTAAAATTACAGATTAGAACAAAACACATTTCTGATGGTTTTAGGAGACCCCTGGCAAATAATCGTCAATCGACGCCCGAGGGGGGCGTGACCCACAGGTTGGGAACCACTGGACTAGGGCTTCCATTTATGCAACTAGACATTTGCTGTTCTGTCCACAGGGTGAAAAAGATTGCGATACTCAATTATAAAATCCTTTGATACCCCAAAATGGCTGTAAATGAAATAGTCTTGACAGCCAACACATTTTATTCAGATGTGTTACAAAAATCACCCAATCACAATCATCTGCTAGGACTCTACCCCAATCATCTGCGATGAAGATCATTGGAGAGAGATGGCTACATGCAAAATCAGCAAAACAAAAAAAGAGAAAGCCTTCCTGTCGTGTCACAGGCATGCTGGATTTTGCCAACAAAATATTTGTTATCTAAATTTTAAAAAAGAGAGAATAATTATGGGCAAAACACCCTCTTGCTATTGGCATAGATGCAGTCCTTTAACACCTTCGCTGCTAGAAGCCCCAAGATACATTAAAATGTAATGTGTTGCCCATCACTTTGGCAGTGAAACAGTTAAACAACTGCAAAACACGTAGGACTACCTTTGGATATCTTGGTATGTTTCTAGATAGTTCTGAATACTATATGTATTTGGTGTTTGTACAAATTATTTTCCCGCTAAACAAGGTATAAAGAATTGCATGCAAAAACTGTTTTAAGTGCTAAATTCCATGCTACTCATTCCATGCTACTAATACATAACAGACATTTCTGGTTTCGTTTCTCTAAATGAAGACAAACAATTTAAAACTTTGAAAAAAGTACACTAACGTACAGCTACGGAGCTAATTGGATGGACTATTAACCAGACACACAAGGAAAGGCCTCTACAAGGGTTATAGGGAAAGGTTTAATATCTATAGACAAGAGTACACATGAAAATAAGAGTGGCACATACTCTGACTCTGAGAGATCCATGTCGGAGACAGCTGGTACCACATTCAGCAGTGGAATATAAGCTGGCCTGACAGAAGTGCGACCTCGTTGGATAACCTCTTGAACATACCTAGAGAATAACCTTACATATTAGAAGATATTCTGCATAGCTATTACCTTATTGAATGCCTACTCCACACTCAGATTTAGCTATTTTTAACCTCCTAAAAAAGGATTGTAAAAATTCCAGAACAAGCTCAATTTTACTTTCATCAAATAAAAAAAAATGTTAAAAAGTATGTTTGCACTGGGCGCTAAGGTAAATCCGCAGTAGAATTTGATACACAAAAATGTCTTTATATTGGCAAAGTTCACGTAACATCTATTGAAAAGGTGAACTATTAACCCACATTTGTAAGGATATCCTACTTCAGGCTTAACATCATGTAATAATACAAGCATTATAAGCACAAGTGTTTTAGTGTACACAGAGCTATGTAATACTGTTTTGCATTGGAAAGAGTACATGTGCATTATACAAAGAAAATAGATATGGCATTTCAGGTCCCTGCCCAGAAGGGCTTACAGTCTATTTAGCATTTGGGGACACCAGAACATATAGATAGATGTGGTGTAACCTCAAGTATCTGAGATGTGTAAGTGAATTCTGCAACACTAATTTGAAGTGGTGACCTTTTATGTGAATATTGAGAAAGTTGGAGAGTAGCTATTCCTGAACGTTTTGTGTATGTACAATATCCCAGATTAGAGGTTGACAAATTAAAATGAAGATTATATATATATATATATATATATATATATATATATAATAAATAAATAAATAGCCGTGAATGTCCAGTAATCCAAATGAATAATCAGAGTATTGCAGTATATAGTGATACCTTTTTTATTGGAAAAAAATATTCATAGATTTCATGACAAGATTTTGAGAGCGTTCCTCTCTCTGTCCAGTCAGAGTCAATACTGATTATAGATTTACAAATACAATAAAAAATTCCAGGATTAACAAATAATGTTCTGTTCAGCCAGCTCTGCAATACTTTGTTTATTCACCTATCTATATATATCTATATATCTATATATCTAGTGCTCAAAAGTTTGCACACACTGGCAGAAATTTTGAAATATTTGCATTTATTTGAAAATATGTCTGTGTATAAATAGTCAATGAGTTTGTTGGCTCTCACATGGATGCACTGAGCAGGCTAGATACTGAGCCATGGTAAGCAGAAAAGAACAGTCAAAAGACGTGCATAACAAGTTAATGAAACTTCCTAAAGATGGAAAAGGAAATAAAAAGATATACAAAGCCTTGAAAATGCCAGTCAGTACTGTTAAATCCCTTATTAAGAAGTGGAAAATTTGGATGAGCTTTAAAGGCACAGGGAATCTTCTGGAAAAATTTGTGGCAAGATGAATGCAGCATGTTATCAGAAATTACAGGCAGTCAATTTACATTCTTCTGCACAAAGGCGGCGCATGGGACGTTCTTGGACTTTCCGACATGACAATTACACTAAGCACAAGGCCAAGTTGACCCTCCAGGGGTTACAGCAGAAAGAGGTGAAGGTTGTGGAGTGGCCATCACGGTCTCCGGACCTTAATATCATTGAGTCACGCTGGGGAGATCTCAAACGTGTGGTTAATGCAAGACGACCAAAGACTTTGCATGACCTGGAGGCATTTTGCAATGATGAGTGGGCAGTTATACCACCTGCAAGAATTAGGGGCCTCATAGACAACTATTACAAAAACTGCACGCTGTCATTGATGGTAAAAGGGGCAATGCACAGTATTAAGAACTAAGGGTATGCAAACTTTTGATCAGGGCCATTTGGGTGATTTCTGTTATGTTTTAAAAAGTAGCCAAAGTACTATGTAACAATAAAAGGCTTCATATGATCACTATCCACCTTCAATATAAGACATTTTTTGCATGATCAGTCATATTTTCAAAATAAATACCCAAATTTAACACAATTTCTGCCAGGGTATGCCAACTTTTCAGCACAACTGTAAAAATATATATACATAAATAAAATGTTCAGGCTCATTTGCTCCAAGGATTTGTCAAACCCCATCCTAGATATAAGGAGAAAACCAGTCAATAGTTTTCAAGGAGAAATTATTCAGATGTGCATGGCTTGATTGATGGGACTCAGTCTACAAACCCATGCTTTCTTGGATAAGCAAATCTATTTTGGATAAGAGAATCTAGGTAGTCTATTGAGTGAGCATTAATAAGAAACATTCTTCAGTCACTCAAAAGACTGTAGAGGAGTACAATACAGTAACAGAAGAGAATGTATGTTTTTAATGCAGCTGAATTATGGATGCCTGGCTGTCCAAACCACTGTTGTGATGTACTAATGGTAGATAAATCTAACAAGTGACGAATAAAGTCATTTTTTTTAAATTATTTATAAAACAAAAACAAAAATCAGCCAACATGCAGAAGTTCATGAGCACACCTCATGGTTTAGTAGTACTTAGAAGCCTCTTCATAAGCAGTAACAATGTCTCTTACTATACCAGGGAGGCATTCTGGACAACTCTGTACTAAAAACCTGATTTGGTGATATTTGAAGGCATTTGAACTTTGACTTGGTAAAGCAACATCATAGTTCAGAAGAAGATATTGCCCAAGAGCCAACGTAAAACAACAACATTTGTCTAACAGAGGAAATATAAATGAATTATTGGCAGTTGATATTTAATAGTAAGTCTCCCCAATATAATGAATCACACGAAGAGAAGAACTAACTATTTGAAATGAAAACTATGGAACTTGTCTGATTAATTTGCATAAAGCAAAATTATCTAAAAATGTACAATGATTTGGAATAACACATGTAAACTGACAATCTAAAAATACTGGTAGGCTTATTGTTGGGCTTACAGTCAAGTTTTAGGATGGCCATATGAGCCACATTTGATTTGTAATGGACGGAGTCAAAAGTCATTCAACCATAGCAAAAAACGTAGCAAAACAAAAATGCAAAGGCCACTAGCTCATAAAAAAAAAATCACTACATGACTAACAATGTTACACTATAAGGAGGAAATAGCAAAAAAAGGTTAGAAAACTTGGAGTGAAATACACGACATATGTGGAAACAAAATGTGTTTGAAATTAATAAAAGGAAATATAATTTGATATGGCTTTTTCCATACAAGAAACAAATTGAGACTGCTTTTTTAAATTAATTTCAAATATATGCAAATGATGAAATGAAAAAGCAGTACAATGTAATACTGCTTTATACCTTTGTTTCTGTGGCAGTTTCCCAGCCTTCTTCTCTTCTTCTTCAAGGCGTCTACGTGCTTCTTCCAGTTGTGTCAGTGGATTAGGTGCAGGATTGGGAGGCATGGTGGGGTCTTGGATGAAAGGATGTGAGGGCTGTACCACATTGCGCAGTTGAGCACTGACCCAAGGATGGACTGCACCAGGCCGCTCAATGGAAAGTGGTCTAGGCACATCATGCGTAACCTGCTTCTTGGCACCTGAAGAACTGTATATACAGAATTGGAAAAAGCAAAATATATAACACAGATGCCAAATTTACAACAGTTTCCAATGTAAAATAAATAAGGTGCAAGTATTCTATTAATGTATACATTTAGGCTAAAAATCTATACAGCATTAGAAAACTTTTTTTTTTTTTATAAAGTAAAATTGAAACCGCTTTCCCCATCATACTGCTTATTTTGCTAGCTTCTCATTTCTTGATCAGTATTCAGCTCCTCTTCAATCTGTGTGATAGGTAGACTTGGAGGCACTTCTCATACCCACCCACTGCTGAATATTATCCAGTCTACAAACGCACTCACATGGAAGCTGAATAAGAAGCAGTATTCTGCAAAGATGAGTGACCTCAGAAGAGTTAGATCAAAGACCTCAGTAGACATAGGTCCCACCCAAACATTAATTTCAAAGTTTGAAACCATGGGTGTCTCTGCTTCTATGCTATGACTTTTATATCAGCAGCACTTTCTAGAAAGTTAGGACTTTTTTTCTAAAAATGTGAGCAGAATAGATGCTTCAGGAGATTTACAACATAAACAGCAATAAGCTCAGATTTAATTTGTTTAGTAGCTTATTCAGAGATATGTGTACAATATGCGTCAAATACAACTCACCTATGGACGGTTTTCCTGTGTCTGCTAATTTCCTTCTCTCCTTCCATTATCCACTGCAGGATTTTCTGGTGTCTTTCAGCATCCTCAGGAACAGTAGGCACTTCATAATTTGCCGCTTCAGTCTTTCCTGAATCCACCTTCTTTGCATTTCTTTTGGAAAGCATACTTACTTTTCCACTGTGGATGGTAAATAGATTTTAACTGTATCCCATCATAATTGGACAAAATTAGGACCCCAAAACAAAAAACTAGTAACAAAGATCTACACTAAGAAATTAGATTTTGTTATTTGCAATAAAGGTGTACTATCTGAAATTTTTTATCTTCCCAATAGAGGGAACTAATGATACTGAACAATATCTATCGGATATCTGTCATATTTATATATATATATATATATATATATATATATAGCCTGCAAAATGTATGTGCTTTATGCTCCAATGCTTTATTGGTGTAAAATACTTGTGATTTGGATAAGGAAATACATGTGGCCAAATAAAGAAATGTAAAGGGGTTACAAAATGTTGGCATAACTTGTACTAGCACTCTTCCTTTATAGCACAGTTTCCTAGAATGGTCTACATCCATATATAATGTTATAGTAGATTATTCAGAACAAAGGTATCAAAGGAATATATTTATATGTTAATAAAAACAATATAAAACATACCTATAGCCCAAAGAATCCATAGGGTTTGGAGCCATACCCATACTCTCTGCATAATTGCGTGATTTGGTTGCATAGTTATGAGAGTCTACATTCCATGAAAAGTTACTCTGAACCCTTTGTGTAGCTTCAGCTTCAATTTGATCTTTAGGCTTCACCCCGCCATGGTGATGAACATGATGATAAACATGCTTATGATGATGCATATTACCAGTGTCTAATTTTGATCCTGTTTTGGCTAAATGCTTGCCATGTCCAGTTTGTATTGTTCCCACTGATCCAGGAACGGCTTTGCTCAAGTGGCCACCATCTGGTGAACGTGGCTTTGGAGAATGCCGTCCAGGTCCTGGTGATTGGCAACCTGGTGTTTTCATGACACGTTGCACATGTTCGTCAAGAATAGATTCTGGATTTTCCTCATGGGCATCTTGGATCTGCATTCCAGCACTTCCCATTTCAGAATATCGAGAATTGAATTGATGCAATGGCTGGCTTGAAGGCAACTTGTGACTAAACATTGAAGGTCCAGAAGAAACATCTGCATCATCCCCTTCTTCCTCCTTAAAGAAAATGGAGGGAAAGATTTGATAAATATGCATCATACCTCTAGACAAATATGTTCTAGTTGTGTTTACTGTTAAACATACTTTGAAGGGTGTGCATATTGTTTAAAGAACTATAGAAATGCTCCATCTGTCCACATTATGTTACAATCTAAAGAAAAAAAAATTATGATCTATTTATTTTTCTTTTTTAAGCATACTGCAGAGTTGTTTATCTTATGGTTAAGTATTGAAGCATTACAGTGGTCTTCTAACGATACTTCTGGTCTGGGTATGATGAAGAGTTTACATTTATCAACTGCAAATTAATACAAACTATTCGTCCCAGTGTATGGTAACCAACATAATCACTATATAATATGTATTTTAACTGGCTTTCAATGAAAGAAAAAAGAAACCTTCAGTTACATTATTTATTTTTTCTGTGTAAAAATCATAAGATTATTAAAATATTTGTGCAAAAGGTAAAATAAACAAAGGAAGGGAGAAAAGTGCACCTCTACAATCTAGTGCATTATGATTAATGTAATAAAATTACAATAACATGCACACATCTCGTATTTCACTGTGATGTTTGAATGAAAACAGATATTGTGTGTCTGTATTTATATATATATATATATATATATATATATATATATATATATATATATATATATATATATATATATAAAACCGTTTACCTTTTCATTTATAGTAGCTTTTAAAGCAAAAATTGTTGTTGAACTATTATTTCCATAGCTGAAGGGCTGTTTTCATATTGATTTGGCTTTTGCGGTTTCTATTTTTCTCTATTAAAATAGTTGTTTGCGAACAAATAATTATGAGGACCGTAAGAACACTGATTAACTTAGCACTTAATATTTCTATAAGCCTGCAAAATTAAGGAAAGCACGGTGAACTAGAATTTATTTTTCCAGCACAAATAGGTCTTACAAAGATATGATTTCAAAGATTCAGAATTAAATAAAAATGTAGAACTTGTAATTCTACTTTAGAAGCAATTGCAATCTGAGCCACTAGGAGGCCTAGTTCAATCACAAATTTAGTACAATATTTACTAAATGCAATTTATTAATCTCATTGTCTGGTTCCGTTTTACCATCCGAATCTAAGGTTATGATTAGTCGTCAAAATTGGAGATTTCTCAATAGGTATTCTTTTGCCATTAAAAGTTTGCAGATCTGAAAAAATGGCATTAATTGTGATAGTATTTTTATATTGATTGATTTAAGAAGTCATAGTTTACAAACTAAGCTGTTACAGTTTTTCATATATTTATGGTTTTATTTATTAGAAACTAAATTGGTATTATCCTCAATCACATTGATAGCAGCAACTTCAAATATATTGAGAAATGGATTGGTCTGTTTTATCACCCTTCCTGTTGTATCCAATTTCAATAGTACTCCTATAATTAATCTTTTTTTTCCCTAGGAGACCTTGTATTTATATGGGTCTGAGTGATCATCCTTACCAAGACTGATTTCAACAAGAAGTATTTGTAATTTGTATTTTTACTGTGCAAACAAATTATCAAAGAGAGAACTTTGATATTATAAAGCTATTTTCCAAAACTAGTTTTAATTATTGATATTTATCCACATTGTATAAAATAATGCTGTTGCACTACGAATGGTTTAAAAGAAAATAAAACATGGTGTATTTTTTTTTAATGGCTACTTATTTTAGCTCATTAATATACTTTCACATTTCATCTTGGTAACAATAAATCAAAAGAAATTCAGCTTTATCGCATAGATTTAAGACTGCTTTACTTACAGCTCTAACGCGTTTAAGCCGTTCTTCTAATTTTTGCTCTGCTTCACGGTCTCTCAGCACTCCCTCCAATCGAGTTATTAGCTCAGCAGCAAATTTTTCTGGATCAACATGAATATCCTTTGGCATGTGATATGTACGCTGAAAATATAGAAAATGGATATTAAACCTTGAACAATCAAAAAGCACCAAATTCCTTGTAAAAGACTAACATTACATGGTATATCTGAGAAGGTATATATAGGATATGGAAATTATATTTCCTATATCCTTATTGTAATCTTTTCTTTCATAATCACAGCCTATTTCCAAGCTTATAGCTGTAAACAATGCAGAAATTGGGATCCACTTAACATACTATTTTGTCACAACATTTTTATTGTGTTCATTTGTATATGGCACTCTGCAAAACACCCCATACCCTATCATCATCCAGACTAGTGGTGGCTAAGCCTGTTTTTACACTCCTATTGCAACATGTTTCAAGATTCATCTTTCAGTGACAATATTTGTACTTACAGGAATGTGAGGTAGTGGCACACGTCCATTTGCTTTGGCACTTTCCTGCATCTCCCTACGAAGGTGCTTCCGCATTCTATAAGGTGGAATCCCATCCCTGTAAAATGAAATAGCGATCACCAATGAATATTAAAAAGGAAATTAGTATTAAAAAGGAAAGTAACTGGGCAGAAATGGTCTAAAAACAGAGCCACCAGCGTGCTAAACAAAATCTGTTTTAATAACTCCAATTATATGTATGGCAAATAAAAAGAAAAAGAAAACTATTGTCACGGTCATAGCGAAAAGTATTCTAGTACTTACACACTGCTGTCTGTCAAAGACATAGTATCGGCATCGCTTGACATGCTCTGTTGTTCACTGTCATTGGCACTTGTGGCGGGTGCCAGAGCATACCCAGAGTTGACATAGTAAGGGTTAACAGGTTCTCTCCAAGTGTTGGGCCTGTAAAGAAATACAAGTAAAATGAATGGTAAGAAGCACTCAGTGAGAGGAAAAATCATGGGAATCTGGTGACCTGCACCACCGGATAGATGGTTGAAAAGCATGTGGAAAATGTTTTTTCTTTTGTGAAATTGTTGCTAAATTACAAGAGATTTGAATACTTGTAGCTGTGTTTTAGACTGCTTGATTCCACCCGAGTTGGCCGCGGTGGAGAGGGAAAACTATGTCATCTTACCACATTTTATTTCATGACCAATTACTCATGAGTGAGATGCACACCTATTTTAATGACTTCCATGGGCCCTTAAAACAATCCCTCACAGTTTCTTTAATTTAACTTCGGGTTCTCCAAGTACAATCTGCAATAATTGGTATCACACTGGATTTTATTAATAACATTTTTTGAGGACATGTGGGTCACAGTCAATGGCTCACTGCTTATGGATTGATCAGTTTCTTGCCATTTCTTGACATGTAAGCTTAAAGGGAAAACTCAAACCTTGAGAAAGTATTGTGAAGGCGATATGGGTTTAAAGTGTTTTGGATTAATCTGTATGATAAAACACATAATGCTGACTACATATTAAAAAGGTATATGAAAGTGAGGTGGATTACGAATGCATGCTGTAGAATGCATCATAACCCACCTAGCAAAAAATGTTTGAATGAAAAAATGCAAATAATTTTTGCAGAAAATAAAAAAATGTGCTGGGGGTGATGTAGACACCCCCAGCAACCGAGATTTGCATATTGGATATCTCTCTCTCTCTTTTTTTTTTAATAGTTTATTCAGTTTTTCGGTACAAATACCAATATTTAAAACAATAGCATACATTACAAAAAAACAAACAAACACAACATAAATTACATTACTTCTACCTGTTTTGCTAGTTGCTAGTTTTGCTTAGTTTATCTAAGTTGCCGACGGGGAGACCATTCCATACACATCTTAACTCAAGAATTAACAATTTAATAGTTCCTGATTATTACATCTCTTTTTCATCAAGCATTATATTATAAATCATATCACAGAACCATTTTTTATAACATCAATTTAAAATTTCTCCCGAGTTACCATTCGTACATGGATTACAATATTTTAATTAATCTCTTAATTTAAACCTAGGCTAATTCTAGGCCAGGCCTCGGTGAGGTGGAAGGCAAGACCAATCTTTCGGTTTTCATTATGGAGGAAACTGTTTTTCTAATACAGAGTTTTTAGTCTTTATAAATTTCGGACCTATACTTCTCCCAAATTTTCCACCTTAATTTCTTGTTTATTATAATAACCAAGTCACTGATTTTTGTTTCCATTAAGTAATTTTTTTCCAATCTATCAGTTATTTCCATCCAGGTTGGAACATAATTTTGTTTCCAATTACTTTCTATCAGTGCTTTGGCTATTATAAGTGTTTGAATCAAAAACATTCTAACATCACCATTTAATTTATCAGGAAACATATGTAGTAGGGAGATCTCAGGGGTCAATATTATTTTGTCTTTAGTGATCTCAGTTAACTTGGAAGAAAGTATTCTCCAAAAATGTGGGATTAAAGGGCATCCCCACCATATATGTAAGAACGACCCTTCTTCACCACAACTCCTCCAACAAAGATTGGTATTTTGTACTTTATCGATTTGGTGTAGTCTTGAAGGGACAAAATGCCACCTATTAATAATTTTACAGTTTTGCTCTCTTTGAGACACATTTTATATCACTGACCATTAATGCTCTGTACCAATCATGTATTGGGAGTTCCTTTCTCAGATCTTTTTTCCCATTTGAGCAAATTATTAGGTTTTACTTCCTCAAAATTCTCTCTTGTTATATTATACATTTTTTATGTTAAATGTCGATAGTCTCTCGTTCTTATCAATTTTTCACATGAGGTTTCTTCCCTCTTTCTAAAAAAATGAACACCTAAATGTTTCAAGTTTGAACACAATGCTCTATAAATCAAGCCAATTGGCCAGTATACTAGGGAATTACATTTTTATCTCTTCAAAGGTTCCAATTCTATTGTTGACATATAGGTCTCCTATTTTAAGTTTCCCATATCTATTAGATTTTATCTCCCCATTTAATTTAAACTTAGATGACAGAATTTCTAACTGGGGAATTGGACTCGGAAAAGATATTACCGTATTGGTCGGAATATAAGCCGCACCCGTAAAGTTCAAGGGGAAAAAATAGAAAAAAATAGTACTCAAATATAAGCCGCACCTGTAAAATTGGAGAGAAAAAGACTCTCAAAGTGATCAGCCATTGCAAGAAATAGGCTTTCTAATTAGCACTGTAGCTTTTTTTGCAGGTTACAGGCTTTACAGGATGTTAGAATCACTAAAACCGTAAATCGCTATTCAATACCACAGACTAAAGCACGAAAATCGTCACCCTAAACTAGCAATCACGCAAATCGGCAGTAATTTTGCATTCGCACGCGTTACAAGCAAAGTTCGCAAATCGGCAATGATTTTTTGACGGTCGTGAATATAAGCCGCACCCGTAACTCGCAAGCTATAAAAAAAAAAAAAAAAAAAGGGAAAAAAGGTGCGGCTTATATTCGGACCAATACGGTAATCTATATTTTTATTCAACTTTTTCCATAATTTTATATTGCTTTTTATCAGTGTACTTCTGAAAACATCGCTACAGTTGCAGGATTTTCTTGATAAAGAATTTTCTCAAGTTCTCCTAAACATGCACAATCATTTTCTATCTGAACCCCTTTATTGTCAGCACTATCTTGACCCTAATAATATGTGATATCGAAATTACCTCTTGAAATTTTGAGATTGACGGGTATGCCACCCCCTCTATTAAATCTCTGCTCTAAGATAGATCTCCTTATTCTTAAGTTTTCCTCACTATAAACAAAACAGTCTATTTTTTTCTGAAGTGATGAGGTAAAGGAAAAAGAATAGATCTCAAAAAGTAGTTGGTTTTTGGTACTAAAATCATCTTTCCTGCCCATGAGATATTTAATACCCTGCCAATTCTTAATTATTTATTTTATTTCTTCGTTTATCTTGTTATAATTTATATTGATTATCTTTTTTATATCCTTGTGTAATCTAATTCCAAGATGAGTAACTACAATCTAAAATGGCAACAAGAAATTAAACAAGTCTTCCTCCCTTAGATTCAGCCATAAAGCCTGTTTTTTGTAGGTTGAATCTATAATTAGCTACTTGACTATACTCCCAAACACAAAAAAAGAGCTTCCCTATGGACTCCAGAGGATTACAGATAGTAATCACAATGTCGTTGGCCGTCGTCAATTTATACTCTTTAGTACCAATCTTAATTCCTCTCAATGTCATATCATTTTTTTATGAGAACCAAAAGTGGCTCCAATGTTAATTTGAAAAACATGGGTGAAAGGGGACACCCCATGTCTTGTCCCATTTGAAATCCGGAACTTCGCTGATGTAAAACCCATACCTCTGACAGAGGCGCCTGGAAATCCATACAGAGCACCTATTGCACATGTTTCAAACCTTCCCAAGCCAAATTTGGTCAATACTTGGTGTATGAATCCCCAGCCGACCCTGTCAAAGGCTTTACTCCACGGCCAATGAGAGGAAGACCGCTGGTATCTGTTTCTCTCCAACATAAAATATAACTTTATTACTTCCTTGTCTGTTTGGAATAAACTCGTTTTGTTCTCTTGATACTAATCCCCCTAAAAGAGTTTTCAACCTATTAGCCAAAATTTTAGAATACATTGTTCATATCTACATTGATTAGGCTAATAGGGCGAAAGTTTCTACACTCCGGATATTTAAATTCCTACTTTGGAATTGGCCCTATATTAACCAACCTCTACCATTTATTTAGGTGCTACACGTTCTGTTTTAATTTGATTAAATGTTTCTTTTAAAAGGTACTATTAATGGTTTCATACATATTTTAGAATATTGTGCTCTAAACCCATCTGGTCCTGACAATGTATTTAATTTCTTCCTTGATTTCTTTTTCCCTAATTTCTCCATCCAAGAACTCTAGCTCCTCTTTGGTAATTTTTGGTAGTTCGATCTTATCCAAGAATTCTTTTAATTCTTCTTGAGAAGGTTTTACGGAGCTTTCTGCGTCTTCCAAGTTATACAATTGTTTATAGTATTCTGCAAAACTTTTTGCTATATCCTTCGGGTTACTCGGTTGATTTTCATATTTTAAATAATCAATCCTCTTATTTATCAATTTATTAGTTTTAATTTTATTTGCAATTCACTTACTTGCCTTATTTCCGAAATGATATAGGTTTCTCTGTAATTTCCATACTGATCGATCTAAACATTTTATTTTATCAAAATCTTTATTTGCCTATCTAATTTGGCTAATTCACAATATAATTGTTTTAATGGAAGACCTCTTGTTTCTTGTAATGGTAATACCAACTGATCAAAATGCCTCGAATTACAGACTTGTGTGCCATCCAGATCATAGTTTTAGAGTGGATTGAAGGACCATTTTCATCTAACTAGTTAGTTACTTGTTTTCTTAGATTGTCTCTGATTTTTTGATCTTTCATTAAGTTTATGTTGTATTTCCATGTTGGTCTCTGTAACGGTAACGCTCCCAAGTCGAGATCAACAGAAACCATACCGTGATCTGACCAGGTTGTGGGGCCAATTTCTGTTCTATTTATTCTTTTTAAAAGACTCTCTGAGATGAGGATATAGTCTAACCTAAAAAAGGTTTTGTGCCTACGCTGAAAAAAAAGGAAAATCTCTCATTTGAGTGAAAGACTCTCCAGGAGTCAAAAATATTTTGCTTAAACCGTATATTCTGAAAAAGCTTAGAATTTCTATTCCCCTGCAAATCAGGGCTAGATGATGATTCTGCTTTTCTATCCAATTCCCAGTCTATGCATAGATTAAAATCCCCGCAAATTACCAGATTTATAGCACTATATTTTTTAATTAGTTTGCACACTCTGTTCAGGAATCCAATCCGATTTGTATTGGGTGCATATAAGTTTACTATTGTGAATTTTTCATTTTCTATCCAACCTTTCCATATAATATAACGAGCATTTGGATCCTTCAAGACGACATAATCTACTACATTCAACAGCATTGAGACCCCCGTGTTTTTTTTTTTTCAGCTGAATTTACTGGCTCCTTAAATTCTTTTCTCTTAAAGTATCAGTTTGGAAATGGGTTTCTTGAAGGCAAATTATATCAAAAACGGTCAACTCCATAATTTCTATTTAGTATATGTCATTTAAAAGGAACATTTAGTCCGTCCACATTTTGAGTACAAATCCTTAATCTTCCCATATTGGATTACCGTATATACTCGAGTAAAAGGCATGTTTTTCAGACCTTTTTTTAGGCTGAAAAGGGCCCCCTCGGCTTATACTCTAGTCACCCGTGGCGCACTCTGACCCCCCCCCCCCATGGCGCACTCTATGCCCCCCGTGGCGCTGTCCCCACCCGGCACTCTCCTCACCCCGTGGCACTCTTCAATGCGGCGCTCTGCTCCCCCTGTAGCGCTCTCCTTTTCCCACCCACATGGCGCTCTCCTATGTGGTGCTCCCCCCCCCGGCACTCTCCTCCTCACCCCGTGGCACTCTCCTATGCGGCGCTCTGCTCCCCCCGTAGCGCTCTCCTTTTCCCCCCCACATGGCGCTCTCCTATGTGGCGCTCTGCTCTCCCCCCTGTGGCGCTCTTACCCCCCTTTATCATCCTCAACCCCTCATCCTAAACCCCCCCTCATTCAAACCCCCCCCCTCCATCTTACCCCTCTAACTACCTCCGCCTCTCCCTTTCCATCAGCAACTGCTCCTCCGCTCGTCTTCCGGCTGCGTCGGGACCCGGCATATGCTAATGACGTGAAGTCAAATGCGCTTCACATCATTAGCATTGGCCGTGGTCCCGATGCAGCTGGAAGGAGCGCGGAGGAGCAGCTGCTGATGGAAGGTAAGTGAGGGGAAAGGGAGAGGGGGAGGTAATTAGAGGGGGGAGAGAGACACAAGAAAGGGGCACAGAGGGCAGCACATTTCCCACCCTCGGCTTATACTCAAGTCACTAAGTTTTCCCAGTATTTTGTGGTAAAATAGGTGCCTCGGCTTAAACTCGGGTCGGCTTATACTCTAGTATATACGGTATGTAAGTTCTCTAATAACTTTATCGATTCTGTTCCTAATAATCCACTCCTGTTTTCTTCTGATTCTGTCTTTTTTGCCCCCACCTCGACAATCCTTTTCCTAATGCAATACATACATTCATATCTCTATCTTCTTTGGACAAGGCAAAAAAGGGCTCCCTCAGCTTATACTCGAGTCACTCCCCCCCAGTGTCTCTCTAAGCCCCCCCGTGTCTCTCTAAGCCCCCCCCCCGTGTCTCTCTAAGCCCCCCCCCGTGTCTCTCTAAGCCCCCCCCCGTGTCTCTCTAAGCCCCCCCGTGTCTCTCTAAGCCCCCCCCCGTGTCTCTCTAAGCCCCCCCCCCGTGTCTCTCTAAGCCCCCCCCCCGTGTCTCTCTAAGCCCCCCCCCCGTGTCTCTCTAAGCCCCCCCCCGTGTCTCTCTAAGCCCCCCCCCGTGTCTCTCTAAGCCCCCCCCCCGTGTCTCTCTAAGCCCCCCCCGTCTCTCTAAGCCCCCCCCCGTGTCTCTCTAAGGCCCCCCGGCACACGGTATAATGACGCGGCGCGCATGTGACGCCACATGTGCGCCGGGTCAAGCAGGGGCCGGAGCACAAGTAGGTTAAGTGAGGGGAGAGGGGGGGGGGGTAATTAGGGAGATTTAGGTGGAGGAGGGGGGTTGAGGAGGGGGGTTGAGGAGGAGGGGTTGAGGAGGAGGGGTTGAGGAGTTGAGGAGGAGGGGTTGAGGAGTTGAGGAGGAGGGGTTGAGGAGTTGAGGAGGAGGGGTTGAGGAGTTGAGGATGGGGGGTTGAGGAGAGAGGAAGGAGAGAGGACGAGGATGGGGGGGTTGAGGACGAGGATGGGGGGTTGAGGACGAGGATGGGGGGTTGAGGACGAGGATGGGGGGGTTGAGGACGAGGATGGGGGGGTTGAGGACGAGGATGGGGGGGGTTGAGGACGAGGATGGGGGGGGTTGAGGACGAGGATGGGGGGTTGAGGATGGGGGGGGGTTGAGGATAGAGGACGAGGATGGGGGGGGTTGAGGACGAGGATGGGGGGGGGGGGTTGAGGACGAGGATGGGGGGGTTGAGGACGAGGATGGGGGGGGGGGTTGAGGACGAGGATGGGGGGGTTGAGGACGAGGATGGGGGGGGTTGAGGACGAGGATGGGGGGGTTGAGGACGAGGATGGGGGGGGGTTGAGGAGGAGGATGGGGGGGGGTTGAGGACGAGGATGGGGGGGGGTTGAGGAGGAGGATGGGGGGGGGGTTGAGGAGGAGGATGGGGGGGGTTGAGGAGGAGGATGGGGGGGGTTGAGGAGGAGGATGGGGGGGGGGTTGAGGAGGAGGATGGGGGGGGTTGAGGACGAGGATGGGGGGTTGAGGATGGGGGGGGTTGAGGATGGGGGGGGTTGAGGATGGGGGGGTTGAGGATGGGGGGGTTGAGGAGAGAGGACGAGGATGGGGGGGTTGAGGAGAGAGGACGAGGATGGGGGGGTTGAGGAGAGAGGACGAGGATGGGGGGGTTGAGGAGAGAGGACGAGGATGGGGGGGGTTGAGGAGAGAGGACGAGGATGGGGGGGTTGTGGAGAGAGGACGAGGATGGGGGGGTTGAGGAGAGAGGACGAGGATGGGGGGGTTGAGGAGAGAGGACGAGGATGGGGGGGTTGAGGAGAGAGGACGAGGATGGGGGGGTTGAGGAGAGAGGACGAGGATGGGGGGGTTGAGGAGAGAGGACGAGGATGGGGGGGTTGAGGAGAGAGGACGAGGATGGGGGGGTTGAGGAGAGAGGACGAGGATGGGGGGGTTGAGGAGAGAGGACGAGGAGGGGGGGGTTGAGGAGAGAGGACGAGGATGGGGGGGTTGAGGAGAGAGGACGAGGATGGGGGGGGTTGAGGACGAGGATGGGGGGGGTTGAGGACGCGGATGGGGGGGGGTTGAGGACGAGGATGGGGGGGGGGTTGAGGACGAGGATGGGGGGGGGTTGAGGACGAGGATGGGGGGGGTTGAGGACGAGGATGGGGGGGTTGAGGACGAGGATGGGGGGGTTGAGGACGAGGATGGGGGGTTGAGGACGAGGATGGGGGGGGTTGAGGATGAGGATGGGGGGGGTTGAGGATGAGGAGGGGGGGGGGGTTGAGGACGAGGATGGGGGGGTTGAGGACGAGGATGGGGGGGGTTGAGGACGAGGATGGGGGGGGTTGAGGACGAGGATGGGGGGGGTTGAGGACGAGGATGGGGGGGTTGAGGACGAGGATGGGGGGGTTGAGGACGAGGATGGGGGGGTTGAGGACGAGGATGGGGGGGTTGAGGACGAGGATGGGGGGGTTGAGGACGAGGATGGGGGGGGGGTTGAGGACGAGGATGGGGGGGGGGTTGAGGACGAGGATGGGGGGGTTGAGGACGAGGATGGGGGGGTTGAGGACGAGGATGGGGGGCTTGAGGAGGGGGTTGAGGAGGGAGGATGAGGAGGGAGGTTGAGGATGAGGAGGGAGGTTGAGGATGAGGAGGGAGGTTGAGGATGAGGAGGGAGGTTGAGGATGAGGAGGGAGGTCGAGGATGAGGAGGGAGGTCGAGGATGAGGAGGGAGGTCGAGGATGAGGAGGGAGGTTGAGGTTAAGGAGGGAGGTTAAGAAAGAAGGTTAAGGATGAGGAGGGAGGTGGAGGATGAGGAGGGAGGATGAGGAGGGAGGATGAGGAGGGAGGATGAGGAGGGAGGATGAGGAGGGAGGATGAGGAGGGAGGATGAGGAGGGAGGATGAGGAGGGAGGATGAGGAGGGAGGATGAGGAGGGAGGATGAGGAGGGAGGATGAGGAGGGAGGTTGAGGATGAGGAGGGAGGTTGAGGATGAGGAGGGAGGTTGAGGATGAGGAGGGAGGATGAGGAGGGAGGATGAGGAGGGAGGATGAGGAGGGAGGATGAGGAGGGAGGTTGAGGATGAGGAGGGAGGTTGAGGATGAGGAGGGAGGTTGAGGATGAGGAGGGAGGTTAAGAAAGAAGGTTAAGGAGGGAGGTTGAGGAGGGAGGTTAAGGAGGGAGGTTAAGGAGGGAGGTTAAGGAGGGAGGTTAAGGAGGGAGGTTAAGGATGAGGAGGGAGGTTGAGGAGTGGGGTTGAGGAGGGAGGAAGAGACACAGGGAAGGGAGAGGTTGGAAGAGACACAGGGAAGGGAGAGGGGAGAAGAGACACAGGGAAGGGAGAGGGGAGAGACACAGGGAAGGGAGAGGGGAGAGACACAGGGAAGGGAGAGGGGAGAAGAAACATGGAGAGAGAGAGGGGGACACAGAGGGCACAAGAGGGACACAGGGGACAGCACATTTCCCACCCTCGGCTTATACTCGAGTCACTCATTTTACCCAGTATTTTGTGGTACAATTGGTGCCTCGGCTTATACTCGGGTCGACTTATACTCGAGTATATACGGTAAGTGATAATATTTTACTCTAACTTTTACATAAATGTATCGGTTATGTGATTCTTCTTTCTTTTAAAGTGAACTAGTTCCTTTTTTTGTTACTTCACTAGGAGGAGAAGAAAGTATTACAAAACATTTCTTTTCTTTTCTATTTCTTATGATCTTAAACAATATTTAAATCTGCTATACCCTTCATTTGTTGACCAGCGCTTCAAGGATTTTATTTTATACCCTTTAATTATAAATTTTACATAAAAGAAATTATTCCCCCCCCCCCCCAGCCAAAAACTTATCTTAATTATCACCCAGTCTTGTGATGGTTTTTTTTTTTTTTTTTTAGGAATTTGGCTTTTATACTTTGATTTATTACATTGTATTTTTATTCGCCCAAAGCTTTTTCCTCCTACCTCTTCATTTCTTACCAAAATTCTCCTTCCGTTTACCAATATAATCAAGTGCATAGGATATCCCAATTTGAATATTATTTGATTTTCTATTAGCTGTCTGATAATATTCCTCAACTCTTTCCTTTTAATCAGTATCTCCCCCGATAAATCTGGAAATATCTGAATTTTTTCATATGGGTAATCCTATTTCTTCTTTTCATATGCTTTCCTCATTATTGCGTTTGTATACATGACAAAATGCAATCTTATAAGAACATCTCTAGGATACTCCTCCGTCAAGTTTCTAGGGAGGGGAATTCTATGAAAATTCTCTATAAGCATTTTGAACTCAATTCTGATGGGACCAGAGAGGTCAGGAAAGTTGTGACATAGCTCAAGAGGGATATATTTTGAATGTCTTCACCTACACCCCTTAAACATATATTATTCCTTCTTGAATCATTTTCTAGTTTTAGGTTTTGATTTCTTAATAATGCTACCTTTTTGTTTTTTTTGCATTCCTTGCTCAAAATGATATTTCTCCTCAAGCTTGTCACTCATATTCTGCAAGCTCTTTGTTCTTATTTGCACTATGTTTATCTCTGTTATATTTTGTAAAATTTTCGTTGTCAAATCTGAAATGACTAAGGGCCTCATTCTATTAGCGGCCGCAGCCGTTGCGGGGCCGCAAGGACCGGCCGCAAGCTATTCTGATATTCTATTCCCTTACGGCCGGATGCTCCGGCAGGCTTGCGGACGGTGCCTTGCTATCTCTTGCGGCCGCTCGCGCCAGAGGAAAGCCTTTGATCTAAAACGGCCGCAAGAGTTTTGCAATTCAATTGCTCCGGGAAACCTCTCTGCAAGGCTAAAAGCGAGCCGCAGCTTACTTGCAGGAAAGAGGTCCCGCTAGCACCAATTAAGCACATAAAATAGCTCAAATAAAGCCATCCTGCACTTTGAAAAGACTATAAAGGGATTTTAGGTGTTAGAAAAAATAGCACATAATTATCCGATACTCAAATCCGTAAAATATTTTATTTTTAATATCCGTAAAATATCCATGTAAAAAGTCCAGAGGGCTTGGAGCACCTCAGACCCGCCCACGCCGCAGCCGGAAAATAAACAGTTAATTTGAACTCGGGTTTGGGCTGATGTGCAAGCTTGAGAGTGGGTTCCTTTTAATCCTCATGTCCCCCAATATGATCCCTAGCATTTACAGAGCTGTACAGTGCAGGCTTGAATTTATTTTTGAGTTTTTATATTTCACAGCTTACGGCCGGTTCCAAGATATGCGGCCGGCCGTAAGAGGAGATCCTTGCGGGGCCGTATAATAGAATCGCGAGTTAACTGAACCCCCGCAAGGAATCGCAGCCTTACGGACGATTTACGGCCGCTAATAGAATGAGGCCCTAAGTCTCTAAATTCTTGCAATTATTCCTTCATCATCACAGCTGTTAATTTTTGCTCCTCTAATTCCAAGTCTTTACTTGAATCTTCTAATCTTGAGCCCTCATTACTGGTTGAATGAGCCAGTGCGGTCTAAATTTAATTCTGTTTCTACTGTTCTAAGTAATTCCTCATTGGAATCCAGTTTACTTAGGGGGCCAAAAAAGCTTTGCCTAGCTTTTTTAAGTTGTTGATTTTTTTCCTCTCTTGCCTTAGTTTTACCCCATCTTCTTCATTCTCTATAGAAAATAGAAATACTCTCCTAGACTTACTTACTCCTCTTACAGTTCTCCTTTGTCTTTAAACCAATGTATGAGCCAATTCATCAGTTCACATATGAACCAGATGTATCCTATGTTTCATGTTAATTACCCACCTGGCCAATAATCATTAGATACCTGGCCAGTACTTTTGAGATTGATCTTAAATCTGTATCTCTAACTGGTTCTGTATCAATTATTCACAAAAAATGTTAAAATACATATAGACAACAACTAATAAACAGCAAGCAAATACAAAAATGTGTAGAATTTTTCCACTGTATTTTTACTGGCTAATTTCTACCATTCTTCCCCCAACTGTTTAACCAAACGGCCAAGAATGGTCAAGCTCCATCTTACCAAGGGCATCCTTTCTTTGCAGGAGACCCAATATTTCCATAAGCAAAAAAAAAAGTAAAAAAAAATGCAGAGGACAAGATAAGATGCCTATTAAACCACAATACAGTTATAGGAAAAGCTTTGACTAAGTGCGGATCCACTTCTGAGAATTTGGGATACAAAAATAAACCAAAAATACCACTAATTACATTAACCAAAAAAAAAAATGATATTGCAACCTATTTTGATAAAGTTATTATAGGATTAAGCAGAAATATATTTTAATTTACACGGGCAAGGAAATCCAGAGAAAAAGTAAAAAAAATAGCAAAACACTATATTAAAACACGGAAAAAGAATGAAGGGCCCTCTCTGAGCTTAAAATCTTATGTACAAAGTGCATTTTCCCCAAAACACCTTACAAAATTAAAAAAAAACTCTCAAACTTAGAATTTAAAAGGGAGAGGGATATGCAGAAACCTGGGCAAGAATAACAAATAAGAATAAGGATGGGACAGGAAAGTGACAATTAAGATTGATAGAGGATAAAAGAGAAGAGAACACAAGTCAGAGAGTATAATTAGATAAGGTACAGAATTAGAGAGTAGCACAAGATGAACAAACAGTAACGTTAGGTGTAGTACAAATGTAATAATGTGAGATGGTTAGAAGAAATCTATTGCAGAGTTGGTACAACAGATCAGACTTGCCCACAGAAATCAATACCAAATAAAGAAGGGAGTCTACCTACTAACGTACAGACGTCTGTTGGTAGAAATAAGATGGATTCTAATCAAGAACAGCGTTTAGTTAAACTGCTAATAAAACTGGGGGACAAATTCACTTATAATTTAAAATAAAAATAATAACAGAATAAAATTATTGATGCAGATAAATGCATATCAGATCTGGAAGATACCCAGAATGATCACACAATTCAGACAGAATACTTACTGCAACAAAATTAGGTTTTCCAATCAAAGATCATAAAAATCATAATTTTTTTTATATGTTAGGGTCATGTTTTACTGAAGACTATGTTCCTTCTACCATCAGGACTGAGCAGCCATTCTGCATGGGGCTCAGCCACTGTCACTGGGCCTCATCCCATCCATTCAGCAGAGACACTCTCCAACTGCCATTTTCCTAGTTCCATTTACCGTATATACTCGAGTATAAGCCGACCCGAGTATAAGCCGAGGCACCTATTTTACTACAAAATACTGGGTAAAATGAGTGACTCGAGTAAAAGCAGAGGGAGGGAAATGTGCTGCCCCCTGTGTCCCCTCTCCCTTCCCTGTGTCTCTTACCCCCTCCCTTATCCTCATCCTCAACCCCCCTCCTCATCCTCAACCCCCCATCCTCATCCTCCCCCATCCTCATCCTCCCCCATCCTCATCCCCCCCCATCCTCATCCCCCCCCCCATCCTCATCCCCCCCCCATCCTCATCCCCCCCCCATCCTCATCCCCCCCCCCATCCTCATCCCCCCCCCCCATCCTCATATATATACGGTACCTTGTTTTCTTTTGCGTCTAGACTTAGAACCTCATAGCTGCCACTCTTGTCTCTGAACTCATATAACATGTTCTACCACCCATCTATGGTTTATGTTAATTTCGTTTAGCACCATCATCTCCATTTTTTTCACAGCTAATACACCAACAGACTTAATAACTAACCGACTACTCTCTTTTCAAATACTTTCCAAGTCTTTGTATTCTTCATTTTGGTTACATCTCATTCTGTATCATTTATCCCTTTAGATTGTAAGACTGCAAAGTTTTCATCCTTGTAAGGTGCTTTGAAAAAAAAAAAAAGCACCATGTATGTAAAATTGTTATATATTTTTTTGTTTTTCTTTGTACTTAACCCCTGCATAGCGCTACTGAATATGTTGGCACACTACAAAAAACAACAACAAAACCCAGTAATAATGATAATCGTAATATGGGAAGCTAGTGCTGTGTTAGAATGAGACACTGAGCATTGGGCATGTTCGACGAGTCTAGCAGAGACGTTCATTATGGATTGGAGTTAAGACAGAAAGTTGATGGGGATGCCAGTAAAGTGCAAGTTGCAGTAGTTGAGGTGAGATATGATGAGTATGTATTAGAATTTTAGTTTTGTCTTGTGTAAGATTGTGACATAGTTTAGATATGTTTTTAGGTGAAAACAACATGATCCGATTATTGATTGTATATGAGGAATGAAAGAGAGGGTGGAGTCCAGTAAAATCCAAAGACAATGGGCCTGGGAGTGATGGTGGCATTGTCAAGGGTGAGGGATATTTGAGGAGTGGAAGCTGAAATAGAGGGTGTGGAGATTAGGAGCTAAGAAATTGACATGTTGAGTTCTAGTTGATGGGCGGACATCCAAGAATGACACGCAGTTGTATCATGTTCTAGAAGGGTGGGGGATATGCCTAGTGCTGAAAATTTAGAATTGAGCATCATCTGCATATAGATGACTGAAAACCAAAATATTTTTTTAGACTAGCAAGGGAGGATGTATAGATGGAGAAGAGGAGGGGGCTAGGACTGAAACAGTCAAACCTCTGGATAAGATTTGAACCACGAGAGAGCGGTGTCACAGATGCCAACGGAGTGGATGTTTTCAATAAGGAAGCAATGGTCAACTGTAAAGAGATCCAGAAGAATTAGAATAAAATAGAGTAGTGACTGTTTAACTTGGCGTCTAGTGACTTTTGTGAGAGTTGTCTCTGGAGTCAGAAGCCAGATTGGAGTGGATCAAGAAGGGAGTTGGAAGAAAGGAATTGGGTTAGACCGTTTTAAAAGGTTTTGAGATCAACCAAACTACAGATATAGGGCAATAGATGCAGACATTGAGTCAGGTGATGTTTTCCTAAGAATGGGCATACTTATGACACGCTTTAAGGATGATGGAAACTTGCCATTGGTTGAACAGAGAGCTGGGATAAGTGCAGTAGAGATGGGAGGGATTAGCTGTGATGGAATAATATCAAGTGGGGAAGTTGTAAGGTAGATAGGAGACCAGAGGCTTAATCCTCGGTTGCTGGGTCAAAAGTAGTCCACAAAAGATGGGATGGGCAAAGTCTGGGTGTTGTCAGTTTGTTGAGAGGGTGTGTTAGAGCTAGGCTGAGAGGAGAGTTTGCTTCGGATGCTATCAATTTTATTTTTAAAGTGACTTATTAGTACCATATATAATCCACAACCTGCCTTCTAAAAAATATTTGTCTGGATCCTAGCTATCCTGGGTAGTTTCACATAAACATGTTATCCTCAGAGATCAAGGGACAAAGTCACCCCCACAACAAGTTGTTTTTTAAGGCTATTTAAGATAAAACAGTCTACACATTGTGACAATCGTCTAAATGGCCATTACAAGCATTTTGTGTAGATGCTTGCGTTGCTCCTGGAAGACTAGACTGTACTGTGTATAAGAGGCAGCAATTGCAAGCATGTTTTTTTTTATTTTATTTTTAGAAATCCCCTGCTTTATTTAAACTGCAACTATGACTTAACAGAAAGTACTTTAGAAATGAATATAGAAAAAAGCAAACCAAATAAACAAAAAAAAAACAACAACAAAACAATACAATACAATACAAAGTATCTAGCATGGATAATAGTAGGAGCTTGTCACTAAAAAGTACATCATAAGGCACCATATCTGAGATCTTTGATAAAAAACACTAGTACACTAAGCATTACCTTTCTAAGGATCGCACACTTAAGGAGTGTTCTGCCTCTGTAGGCTAGCTGAGGGATCTAAACAACTTGGCTTATTACAATTGGTATGCTAAGAATTTTAATTTAATCAATGACCTCAACAGGTAACAAGGCTCTAACACAGGCTTGATTTTTTTTCACACAGTGTATAAGCAGAGGCACACATTATGGGAGGGGTCACTTACTGTTTAGAAATGGAGCTGCTCCCTTCACTCCTCCATGGTAGGATGAGTGTCTTACCACTGACGACTAACAGCCTTATTAAATTGCGATTCAGCAAATTTAAAAAGGGCTCTATTTAAATCACAGAGCATATTTTTTTTTACAGAAGTTTTTAGTTAGTGAAGACCTTGCTTTCGGATAGAAGTTCACTAACTAAAAACTTCTTCCCAAAAAATATGCTCTGTGCTTATATAGAGCCCTTTTTAAATTTGCCAAATCGCAATTTAATAAGGCTGTAAGTAAGTAGTTTAAAAAGATACATTTACAAAAATGACCACTGTATAATAAGGAATAAAAAAAAATATATATTTTTTTTAATTTCAATTTGTCAACCTCTAATCTAGGATATTGTACATATATAAAACGTTCAGGAATAGCTACTCTCCAGCTTTCAGTTTCTTGAGCTTTCTCAATAATTCAATTCACGTAAAAGGTCACCACTTCAAATTAGTGTTGCAGTATTCACTTACACATCTCAGATACTTGAGGTTACACCACATCTATCTATATGTTCTGGTGTCCCCAAATGCTATATAGACTTTAAGCCCTTCTGGGCAGGGACCTGAAATGCCATATCTATTTTCTTTGCATAATGCACATGTACTCTTTCCAATGCAAAACAATATTACATAGCTCTGTGGATCACAGATTTGAACCCTGTACACTAAAAAAAAACTTGTGCTTATAATACTTGTAAGTATTATTACATGATGTTAAGCCTGAAGTAAGATATCCTTACAAATGTGGGTTAACAGTTCACCTTTTCAATAGATGTTACGTGAACTTTGCCAATATAAAGACATTTTTGTGTATCCAATTCTACTGCGGATTTATCTTAGCACCCAGTGCAAACATACTCTTTAACATTTAACATTTTGTTTATTTGATTAAAGTAAAATTGATCTTGTTCTGGTATTTTTACAGTCCTTTTTTTGGGAGGTTAAAAATAGCTAATACACACACACTAGTCACATTATTATGATCACCAGCTTATATCCTGAATAACAGCTATGTGCATCACGGAAAGCAGTTAGACGGTATGTGAGTCAGTGGCACATCTTTTGCATGCTGGATACCAGCGCGCAGTCATGATGATGTTCTGCGCTCCAGCCTGCATCCCATCTGCCCCATCTAATAATTACTGGATCTGCTTGCTGGAGGCTGTAAAGGTAAAGGGTTGACAGTGTGCCATGCGGGACTGGCTGTGTCACTAGGAGCATATTTTTTGTAATACCATTGTCACTGTGTGCATGTTTCACTGCATGTTTATCACTACATACATGATAAACATGCAGTGCAACATGCTCTTAGTGATATATGAAAACAATACCTGGCCATATGGCACAATGTTAGACCCTTACCTTGCCAAGCAGGTCCAGTAAATATGAGATGGGGGCCTCTGTGGCAGATGGGATGCAGGCTGGAGGGCAGAGCGTCATCAGGGCGCACTGTTCTGCAGCACACAAAGATTGGCGTGACAAGCGAGTCAATAGGATACTGAAAGGTGAGCAAGGTTATCTGGAGCCTTGCAGACTACAGTGCAAACGGCAGCTGCTGAGGAGTGCGTGATGGAGGATCCATATAGGGAACATGGTGGTCAAGGTGGTCCCACAGGTGCTTGATGGGGTTCAAAGTCAGGGGAATTTGGAGGCCAGGGGAGTCCTTGGGATTCTTTGTCATGCTCCTCCAACCAGTCTCAGACAATTCTTGCCGTATGACATGTTGCATTGTCCTGCTGGAAGATCCTATCTGCTCCAAAGAAGACAGTCAACATGTATGGGTGTTCTTGATCTGCAAGGATGGATAGAAAACCCAATCAGGTTGAGAGTGCCTTCCAGAGATATGAGTGGACCCAGACAATGCCAGGAAAACATTAGCCAGACCTTAACGCTGCAGGCACCAGCGTGTTCATCCAACAATAGTTGCAGAGTGTTTGTTCTCTGAGGTTTTGCTCATGACACGCCAACGTCCACCCAGTTGATTAAGCAGAAAACCTGGCTTAGCAGAAAAGGCAACCAATTGCCAAACAGAAGAGGTCCAATTTCAGTACTGTCGTGCAAATTTAAGCCGTTTCGGACAATGAACTTTCATCAGCATGGGTGCAGTGACCAGCAGTTTGCTTCGGAGCCTCATATACAACAGGGTTCTCTGCACTGTCGTTTTAGACATGTCTGGTAGCCTCCTGGTATGTCTGGACGTTGAGTTGCTCAACTGTAGCATATCAGTTGGCCTTCACACAACTCTGCAGCTCTCGTTCGCCACGTGGTGCTTTGCTGTTTCCATGCCATTTATTTGCATAGTACACTTTAAAAACACCAGCACGCGAACAGTTTACAAACTGCGCTGTTTAAGAAATGCTGCCACCCTTTGCCCGGAAGTCAATGATGATCTCCTTTTCAAAGTCAGATAAATTGCATGTTTTACCCATGACAACAATGGATGGTATGTTTTCAGAATGCCTACATGTCCCTTATATACCTACCAAGCCAGCTCACGACATGCCATATTTCACTGGCTACGAGCCAACATCAAAAGTCATATTAATGTGACTCGACTAATATATAGGTGTTTGAGTCTGACATAATATAATTAAGCAGAAGTCATACAGCTAGTTTTTAATCAGAAAAAAAAATGTTGAGGACTGCTAGATGAAAGGTGGGATATATAGGTGGAAACTGTGTGAGAGAGATGATTGCATTATCTGAAGTAGTCTGCATCTGGGCAAATGAGCAGGAAGGGGGTGGGGTCAATTTCACTCTTATCCAATTATCTTAGACATAGCTCTATATTCCAATGATAGCCAAATCATAAACCCATATGATGCACTTCTGAGGAAATAATGCAAAAAACACAAAATGGATAGCTATACTCAGTCTTGAAAATGTAATTTCTCAAAAATCATTTTTATGTCCAAACATCAACTCTAGAAAGACAGACATAGGCAAACCACAGCAAAGATTGGATTTTAGCAAAATACAAAATTATAAATAATATTTTTAACAAAAAAGGCGGTTTCCACCTATCCGGATTAAAGCCACTACAGCCATAAACTTCCTGTCTCCTACAGAACATTATCCATATTAACTGGCCTGTATAATAAATTCCAACTGAGTCGATTGCATTTATTTCATACTACAGTGCAGTGGCCACGATGGGTGGTAACAGTATTTAAATTCGTTCTTCTTGCAACAGTCTTTCATTTTTGCTGTTAGCACATGTACTTTTAGAATTAATGGTGAATTATAAAAACTTGTGAAGTGCTTACAACAGTCCTTTAGAGAGAGAGAGAAGAGAGAAAAAGAAAAAAAAGCATGGTTTGTAGTACAGGTAAAAACACCAATCCTCCGGTATATGATAATTCAGCACCTTTTTTAAACTAGACATATTTTAATTAGTACAAGTTGTTCAGTTTCATTGCTTTGTAAATAAAAAGTAAAGGTGCAAGTGAGGTGGGTTATGAATGCATCCTGTAGAATCATACCCACCGAACAAAAAATGTTTGCATGAAAAAATGCAAAAAATTTTTGCAAAAAATAAATAAATATATAAAATGATGTAGACATCCCCAGCAATGGCACTGGGCATATCGGGTACTTCATTAAAAAAATGTTTTACATGATATAAAAGCTGCTGATTGGCTGAAGGAAAGTGCCTGAAATCATGTGACTTGCCACCGTAGGGCAGACTACACAATCCCCAAAATGATACAATGTACAAATTATGCTAATATTCCCAGGGAATTTCAGGCGGTGTCAAGTTGAGAAAACTCTTTGCAAATGCAAGAAATTCAGCAAACTTCATGCTAACGGTTTAACTGTTAACTTTGGAATTTTTTTCATGACAAATTTTTTATCAACACACTATAAAAATTCTCCATCAGATGTATTTATAACCCAGCTCACTTGCATATACCTTTAAACATGCTGAAAGCACTGGTTCAAAGGAACACTTTACAGCCGAGTTAACTTAATTCTCTGCATTATAACTCCATTAAATAGATGGAACAGAGTTTTTGTTTAAATAATGTAAACCACAGCTGGTCCGGCACAAACGATTATCCGACAAAGCCCCGGAACAGATAATGCCGGGCAATCTGCGTCGGACATGTATTACAATATTGGAGAATGAATTACGCCATAGCTTGATAAATCCTGGGAAGTGCGGCTCCAAAAAAGTTACCACTGACTCATATATACTGTATTTAGTGAGAGGTATACATTTATCTACGCATATATATATAAATGAATTGGTCAACCCCTGGACTACAGTTATGAAGTCTTTACATGTATGTTTTTTACTGTGAGCACGAACTGTAATTTGTTTTCCTCAAGTATCAACTTGAAGTGTTATAATGTAAATTGTACTTCCATTTAATCCTATTGTTACAATCCAAAACATTGGGACAGTCTTTCTATAAAATGTAATGGATAATTTATCTGTGTCATAGTTACCTCATAAGTAGGTTAAAAACAATTGCCTCTAGTAAAGTACAAACAATGAACAATAGTTCAAAATAAAAAATTCATTTATATCATTTTTACTTTATAAAACCAAAATCCACATTATAAATTCATAGTATTAAAAAAAACATTATGATACTTAAGAATTCATTAATTATATTTAGTAAACTGAATACAACATAATTTTGATAGTTATAAGATTACAAAAAAAGGCACCAAAATGTAGAACAAGTGAAGGATAACTCACGGAGCAGCAGATGGACATTATGTTCAACATGCACAAAAATGTAATCCCACATACCCATTATACATTGCGCTCAGTGCAGATATGGGAGAAAATAAGGGCACATGCATATGTTGTTCAATAAGTTTACCTGAGAGTATGAGGGTAAATCATGTTAGGATGGCCATTTTAAAACTAGATCCCATATTACTACCAAGTTTCGTTGCCAATGGAGAAAACCAAAATCATCTAAAAGTGCTAGGAACAGATGGCGACATTCCATAGGAAAATGAAAGACCTTGGTCATTCAACAAAGCCACCGTTTGCCTAAAACATCAAAAGTCCTTGCCTTCTATGCTCCAATTCCAATATGCCAAAGCGAGGGCCTCAGTAGCTGGCATGTAGTGCCAAAGACACAATCTGCAGACATATAATATACACACACACACACACACAATCCCCCTGCACATTCTGCAGACATATAATATACAAACACACAAAATCCCCCCGCACAATCTGCAGGACCTCTGCCAGTGAAGTTACACCTTCATCTTAGCCCAAATTACAGAGTTTAGATACCCGAAAATCCCCTTAGCGAGAGAAAAAATGGCCGCCGAAAAAAATGAAAACAAGGCTAAAGGACCCTAAACACAACCAAACATACAGATTTTCCGAAAAAACAAAACGAGATTCGAAAACAAGGACACACAATCAGCTACCGCCGCGTACCACACATTAGGTGCCATTTTACAGCACTTACACAATCCGGAAGTACACAGCTACCCTAACGCCTTTTCCTCGAGCACGCACACTATTTACACTACACACAGTGCTGACACTCATTGCGAGCCATGCGATGAGCGATGAAGGCGCGTAGCGCGAGGCTCGCAATGAGTGCCGAAGGATCTTGGAACAGCAACAAATTGAATGTCGCACACAAACAACATTATCTGCCTTACAATCTTATTGCCGTCATTTAAGTATCATTGAAAGTAAACCTATAATGTCTGATTATACAATCTAAAAGAATGTTAAGAACTAGGTGCAAACAACATTAGCAATTCTTCAAAACGAAAAAATGTCTTATGACTTTCCTCTCAATTGCATAATATGTAAATGTAAGAGCCTTGCATTGTGTGGCAAACATAAAAAAGCAAATGTACGTCTGTAGATTTCATTAGGAGACTAGTATAACTTCTGGATCAGTAACTTGTTGTGATAAAAAAAGGCTTGTGTACCTCAATGAAGCTGTGAGCTGTATCATGTAGGGTCTCCCAAGATGGACAAGTCACAGCTTAGAGGTCAGACAAATTGTGGTACACTGGTGAAGGAAATGGCAACCCACTTCAGTATATTTGCCAAGAAAACTTTATGGATAAGCGCAAGCAGAAAAACTACAATATGGCACCAGAAAATTAGCTCATCGGGTCAGAATATGCCTACTATATTACAGGAAGAGGAAGAATAAAAGTAGCACCAGATCTAACAGAGTGGTTGGGCCAAAGTTGAGCAAATGCCCTGCTGCGGATGGGTCTGGAGGGTAAAGAAAAGTCAGCTACTGCAAAAAATGTCAGTATAGAAACCTGGAATTTTAGAATTATGAACCAAGAAAAATTTGACATGGCCACACATGAGATAAGATAAAACATTACTATCCTAGGAAATAATGGACTTATATTGGCCATCACAAAATGTTCTAATGTGGTCAAGAATCCGGTTGAAGAATGCAGTAGCCCTCATAATAAATCAAAGGGTGGCCAGAACAAAAATAACAGAATACTTTCAATTCAAATTGAAGGCAAGCCATTTAACATCACAGTGATATAAATCTATGCTCCAACCATGGACACCGATGAGGCTGAAGCCGTCCAATTCAACCACAATATTCAACACCTCCTAAATATACCACCTTGAAAAGAGATTAGGCTCATCATGTGAGACTAGAATGCTAAAGTAGGGAGCCAAAAGATCCCTGGAATAACTGGCAAATTTGGCTTCGGAGGATAAATGAAGCAGGTCAGAGAGTAGTAAAATTCTGTCTGATAATTCTCTGGTCACAGGAAACCCTCATACCTCCGAGACAACTCCACACATGGACAATACACAAATCAGATTGACTATATACTTTCTAGCCAAAGATGGGAAAGCTCACCAGGGGTGTCCAATCTCTGTCCTGGACGGCCGCACCCAGGCTTGGATTTGAATATATCCTTTCTGTGCACAGGTGAGTCAATCTGGATGACTGAAGAAGTGATCGTTATCATTAAATCCAGGCGTGTGTGGCCCTCCAGGATCAAGTTTGGACAACCCTGCTCTATACAGTCAGCAAAAACAAATCATTTTAATTAGAATTATTTCTTGAAAGTCGCCGGATTGTAGGTGTCTACAATTCCCAAGTGCACAGTTTGCTTAAAAGCAACACTAATACATTTAAGAAATCTGATGAAGCTTTGAAAGTGCCAGGGAGAGAAGGAAAGTGAAATTTAGTGGAGATAAGAAAATATCTGTCCAACAAAATGCAGAATTCCAGAGGATAGGAAGAAGAAACATGGAGACATTCTATAATGAGCGATGTAAAGAGATAGAAGATGATAACAGAATGGGAAAGTCAACAGATCTCTTTAAGAAAATTGGGGATTTCAAAGGAAACCTCATGCCAAACTGGGCGTGGTAAAAGACAAAAATGGTAGTGACACAACAGAAGTAGATCAGATTAAGATGATATCTCGGGGATACACAGCAGATCTATACAGGAAGTATCTTAACATTGATAACAATAGCTTGTCCAATGAGTTGGAATCAGACATCTTGGAGATTAAAGTGAGATGGGCCCTGGGAACCATGGCTGGTAACAAGTCTGCAGAAATTGAATTCCAGCTGAAAAACAGGAAAAACCTACAAGACGATGCTATGAAAGTGTTGCTTGCATTATGCCAACAAATTTGGAAAACTTAACAGTGCCCAAAAGATTAGAAAAGGTCAGTCTATATACCAATGCGACATGTTCTTAAAGAGATTGGGTATTAGGCCATCTCATCCGACTCCCAAGGAATCTGTATATGGACCAGGAAACTACAGTCAGAGCTGAACATGGAACAACTGAATGGTACAAGATCGAGAAAGGAATGTGACAAGGTTGTATATTGTCACTTTATTTATTCAACATACTCTCAACACATTATGTGTAAGGCTTGGTTGGACAAATCCAAACCGGAGGTAATGTTGCTGGAGAAATATAAACAAACTAGGAAACTGCCCGCCAATAAAATTTGAAGCCTGACAATGCTGTTTGACACACAATGCAATGTTCTGCCCCCCCCCCCCCCCCCCCCCCCCTCTGAGCACCTTTGGTGCTCATCGCAAGCCTCTCCTCCCATCTACTTTGTGGGCCAAAGGCGCTCATCGCGAGACCAGCAATGAGTGGCTTCACCGCTAATTACAGGCCTCAGCATCCTGCAACTTTTGTGCTTGGGAATGCCATGTGTCTCTTTCCACCATCACGCCCCTGTCCCTTCCCTGTGTCTTGCTCCTCTGTTAAAAAAGACAAAATATGCCTCAAATTAACTTGCAACTTCACTCACAGGCTACTTGTCTCTCCCCCTGTGCTGTGTGCGAGTGTGTACATTTATTTGAGGCATATTTGTGTGTTTTTGCCGTCTTTTCCAGCTCAGTGGTTCCACTGTTAAAGTCGTATTTTTGCGAGCCCCGCAGTCCAGCATACGGGTAGTAATTTTGCATCCGCCGGTAAATCCATACCTTCGGCGCTCATTACAGCCCAAGTTTCGTGTGCCTCAACTGTTTGCTTCGCGAGGCTCGGGATCAATGGCTCGCATCGCTTGATGACAACTCGCAGTACGACAACTATATATGTGATGGGGAAGATGGTGACTGTAGCCATTAAATAAATTTAAAGACTGATTGGGAAGGAAAGCTAAAGGGAAATTTTGGAAAAGCTATTAAAAAGTAAAGATATATCACCGTCAACAAAGTTCCACATAGTTAAAACTATGATATTCCCAGTAGTAACAGCATGTGAGAGCTGGACCATAAAGAAACCCGAGAGCTGTAGAATTGACACCTTTGAATTTGGTGTTGCCAAAAACTGCTCAGTGTCCTGTGGACTGCAGGAAGATCTAATAAAATAACATTAGAGGTAATCAAGCCAAACTGTTCACTGGAGGGTTTGATTGTAATGCTGAAGCTCAAATATTTTGGCCATATCCCAGAACAGGATTCCCCAGGGAAGACTCTGATGCTGGGTAAGATTGAAGGCACACAAAAAAGAAAGGGACGGTAGAGGTGGAGATGGATAGATGATGTAATTGAAGCAGTAAACAGGAGACTGAGTAAGCTCATGAGGGCACTGGCTGACAGATATATCGCTCAGTCACTGAGAATGGGACACGACTTAACAACAACAAATTTATAATATATGATCAATACAACAAATACATATATATGTGTATATTTCACAAACCACCTTGTGCCAGTTGTGGCTGTATAAAATATTGTGTTTGCACTGGGCCTTTAGGCTAAGGGATTCACTGTACTAAAGTTCCATGTTTAGTTCTGGATTTATTCACTGTACTACAGAGGTGGTTGTTTTGGATCTTTCCTGTTATGTGACTGACTGCTGGCAGCAGAAGGTGGCTGCTTGATGGTGCTGCTGCTGATATTGTATACAATTTTTAAGCTTACACCCTAACCCAAACCCCCTAGCCCTCACCCTAATCCTAGCCCCTTAAAAATCAGCAGCATGATATCCTAACCCCCTAAATCAGCTGCATCTTACACTGAACCTCTTACCCTACACTTTATCCTAACCCCCTAAATCGCCAGTAAAATGCAGCGCCATCTAGTAGCTGCTCACTGCTACCAGCAGTCACGGTTAGATAACAGGAAAGGTCTGTGCATTATTTGTGTAACAGCTTGCTATATTCATGTTAAACATGCCTGATATTTGTATACTATTTTAGAAATGGTTGTGTGGTAATTCAAGGTATACTGTGTGACCTGGTCTATGGAGGTGTAAAATTATTATTTGCAAAGGCAGATCTAAGAGACCATCGGTGGACCTGACAATGCTTTATATGGGACACTATCATTTAAGGCGTCCTGTGGCGAGATGTAAACACCCAGCTCACTAACCAGTCACATGTTATTCAACATCTTTTCAGTACCTAGGTTACCTTTGCCTTATGATCTAGTGATCTTAATTATGCTACCAAGTTTTAATTACTTGGTGTTAACGTGTTTAATGATCACTGCATTTATGTAATAAAAATGTAAAGTGCCACAGCAATATATATATATATATATTATATATATATATATATATATATATATATATATATATATATATATATATATATATATATATATATATATATATATATATATATATATATATATATATATATATATATATATATATATATATATATATATATATACACACACACCGAAAAGAGTGTTCCTTATTATAAAATACCAAAACATATTTTTACAAATAATTTTTATTACAATTATTTCTTGGAAGTTGCCTGACTGTAGGTGTCTACAATTCCAAAGTGCACCATTTGCTTAAAAAATACACTGTAATACATTTAAAATGAAGGCTGACATGGTTACTTGCTTACATTTTTTCTTACATTTTAAATGGTCTGTTTTCTGCACCATGTCTTGTCAGTGGGTATGGTCAGCTGGCCTCGCCCCCATTGTATACAGAGGTAACACTCAACCTGCTTCCAGTTGCCCCATAGTGCATGAGCCTTCAAAGCCCAGCCCTCTTTACTGAGTATGCTCAATCTGACCCTTCAGACCTTTTCTTTAGTCTGACTTCCAGGCAGAGATGGCATGCCCCCTGATAAGCACAGAAAGGTGGAGATTATAAACTCCACTTGGGGAAAATCTGATACATTCAAAAGTAAGAAATATATAAACTTATTTTAAAATAGTCCATGCCAAACAAACATGCGAGTTGTCAATGCAATACAGTGATCCTTTAAGGGGACAGACCGTATAAAGAAAACAAGCAGTAGTGTTCCTGCCCAGTAAGAGTTTGCTGCTCTCCACCCACGCCATCCCTTTCCGATTACGCCAGAGTAATCATAGCAGTGTTAGAGATTATATTAACAGGTATAATACACTTAAAATGAGCATTTTCACTCACACACACCATCGATTTTTCAACACGGTTGTTATACATAAATATTGGGACATCGACATAATTCTAATCTTTTTGGCTCTATACACCACCACAATGGATTTCAAATGAAACGAACAAGATGTGCTTTAACTGCAGACTTTCAGCTTTAATTTGAGTGTATTTACATCCAAATCAAATGAACGGTGTAGGAATTACAATAGTTTGTATATGTGCCTCCCACTTTTTAAAGGGACCAAAAGTAATGGGACAGATTAACAGTCATAAAACAAATTTTCACTTTTTAATACTTGGTTGCAAATCCTTTGCAGTCAATTACAGCCTGAAGTCTGGAACGCATAGACATCACCAGACGCTGGGTTTCATCCCTGGTGATGCTCTGCCAGACCTCTATTGCAACTGTCTTCAGTTCCTGCTTGTTCTTGGGGCATTTTCCCTTCAGTTTTGTCTTCAGCAAGTGAAATGCATGCTCAGTCGGATTCAGATCAGGTGATTGACTTGGCCATTGCATAACATTCCACTTCTTTCCCTTAAAAAACTATTTGGTTGCTTTTGCAGTAAGCCTCGGGTCATTGTCCATCTGCACTGTGAAGCGCCGTCCAATGAGTTCTGAAGCATTTGGCTGAATATGAGCAGATAATATTGCCCGAAACACTTCAGAATTCATCCTGCTGCTTTTGTCAGCAGTGACATCATCAATAAATACAAGAGAACCAGTTCCATTGGCAGCCATACATGCCCACGCCATGACACTACCACCACCATGCTTCACTGATGAGGTGGTATGCTTTGGATCATGAGCAGTTCCTTTCCGTCTCCATACTCTTCTCTTCCCATCACTCTGGTACAAGTTGATCTTTGTCTCATCTGTCCATCTTTGTCTCATCTGTCCATAGGACTGTGTTACAGAACTGTGAAGGCTTTTTTAGGTGTTGTTTGGAAAACTCTAATCTGGCCTTCCTGTTTTTGAGGCTCACCAATGGTTTACATCTTGTGGTGAACCCTCTGTATTTACTCTGGTGAAGTCTTCTCTTGATTGTTGACTTTGACACACATACACCTACCTCCTGGAGAGTGTTCTTGATCTGGCCAACTGTTGTGAAGGGTGTTTTCTTCACCAGGGAAATAATTCTTCGGTCATCCACCACAGTTGTTTTCCGTGGTCTTCCGGGTCTTTTGGTGTTGCTGAGCTCACCGGTGCGTTCTTTCTTTTTAAGTATGTTCCAAACAGTTGATTTGGCCCCACCTAATGTTTTTGCTATCTCTCTGATGGGTTTGTTTTGTTTTTTCAGCCTAATGATGGCTTGCTTCACTGATAGTCACAGCTCTTTGGATCTCATATTGAGAGTTAACAGCAACAAATGCAAATAGCACACTTGAAATGAACACTGGAGCTTGTATCTGCTCTTTGTAATGGGGGAATAACACACACCTGGCCATGGAACAGCTAAACAACCAATTGTCCCATTACTTTTGGTCCCTTAAAAAGTGGGAGGCACATATACAAACTGCTGTAATTCCTACACAGTTCACCTGATTTGGATGTAAATACCCTCAAATTAAAGTCTGCAGTTAAAGCACATCTTGTTCGTTTCATTTCAAATCCATTGTGGTGGTGTATAGAGCCAAAAAGTTTAGAATTATGTCAATGTCCCAATATTTATGTACCTGACTGTATATAAAATACATTTGAGGAGAGAATACAGCTAAAGGGATATGTAAGTTTTCTGGTTTTCAAATGTTTCCTAATTAACAGCTACTAATTAGTAGAAAACTAGGTATTATATTGATAAGTTGAATGTATTTACATATTTATATGCTAGATACTGATATGTGGATGTGCACACCCCTAAGAAGCTTACATAAAGTGTACCCTGCAGGGTACAGTGTGTGACCTCTAAAAGAAATTATGGTTGGTGGGGTCACAGCTGAAATTGCCCATTAGGAGACAGGCAGAGAAATAAAAAACAGACGGCAACTGCCAGATTGTGATACAAATGTTTCTGTCTTTACTTCCTCCTGATTGGCCAAAACTATTTTTCTAATTTTATACCAATTTAGCCTGGGTTTGGAGGGTGCTAACCCTAAGTTAGAACTGACAAAAATTAAAAAGATATTTTGCTAACTTCAAGGTAAGTCTCTAAATGCTTATTTTGGTATTTGTTCATACACTACTAATTCTTCTCAATCAGATGCACTCATAATCCAGCTCACTTACGTATCCCTTTAAAGTATTTTATTTCTGGTAAACAGACCCCAGCTTAAAAGGCATACAATGTGATGTGACAAGTCACCACAATTTTAAAATAATATTGGGTGCCAAGTCCACAAAAAATGTACTTAAATCTGTTTATTCGTTTGCTTTTCATTATATTACAGTCCTCTATTTGAGTTTTTATACATTTGAAGGGGGATTTGAAACCACACATTATCTGCACTTTATATCTCTAACAGCCTCTAGATGCATGAATGCAGACGTTCAATTACGAAGATAGAGGGTAGGGAAAGGCCTTTAAAAAGGGACAGAGACAAGGTAATAAATATGGCATCATTTTAAACCATACCTAACCAGTAGCGTAAATCAGAGTTTCTGACCCAGCAAGCACAGTCCGATATCCCATTAGGATGGCCATCACATATATAGTTGTGAGCAAGCGGGTCGTTGCTAACGCTGCAGGCTCGCGAAACGAGGGCCTCAGTTGCTGGTATGGAGCGCCGAAGGTGCTCCTTGCCAGCAACTGCGGACCTCGCAAAATTTACGGGACGCGTTATGACGCATTACGACCTCGCAAAAATATGACCTTACCGCCCGAAACCCGCGCACATGAAAACATGAAAAACACAATAAATGCACACAACAAACACATAAAAACTTACCCACAGCAAGAGGGGGGGGGGGGGGGGGGGGGGGCACCCAGGACCTCTGCAAATGGCCGCCGAAGAAAACGAAAACGAGGCTAAAGGACCCTAAACACGCAAAACACCAAACACCTACGGATTTTCCGAAAAAGTCGGACAACATCTGAAAACAAGGACGCAAAATCAGCCACAGCCGCATACCACACATTAGGCGCCATTTTAGAACACCAACTTATACAATACAGAAGTACACAGCTACCCTAACGGATTTGCCTCGCGCACGCACACTATTGCACTACACACATTCATGACGCTTACACAGCAGCTCCACAGCACTGATGCTGCAGCAACATGAAAACAGATTGCCAGCTCTTCAACACAATGCTTCCTGCATATATTACTTCACAATAGGTAAAGTATATTACTTTCTTATTTTATTAATTATTCATTGCCATACCCAAAAAAAACACCAACGCTGCTCATAGCACACAAACAACCAAGAGCCTCGCAATGAGCGCCGAAGGATCTTAAAACACCAACAAAATTAATTTCGCACACAAACAACATTACCTGCCTTACAGTCTTATTGCCGTAATTTTTTGACGGGCAACTCGCTAGTTTCCAATAACTGATACCCACTGGGGGTATGGCTGTATTGCTTTCAGTCTAAAATCACATTAAACTGAATATGCTAAGGTGGGTTAGGCTAATTAGCGCAGTCTTTTCAGTTTCATATGACTTTAGGCTGAAAAATATACAGCAAGATCCCTGGGATAATTTGCAATAATCAACCATCTGAACAATATACCAAACTGTGTATGTTGGGTGAATAAGAAAGGCTATTAGACAGGTAAAATGACATTTTGTAAGCTTACTTAAAGAAAGTGCACTTCTAATAACAGATAATTAAGTACAGTTAAATAACTATAGGTTAAATTATCTCATAGTGAGAATCTATGCCATTTCCCTTTAAAATTGAACCACCTTTTTAAAGGTATAGAACTACTATTTTTTAGCGCTCTTCTAATTCAAAACACTAGAACTAACGATTAAAAAATGTTTAGAATGTCAAAAAGGTAAAATTATATGCAATAATTTCAGTCCGGGCTATCTCAATTTGTGGTCCATCTTATAAAGTCATTTATGTTCTGTGTCAGTTTCTAAGGCTCCTTTCTGAACAGATAAGCAGTCTACAATATTAAAGAGCCCCAAGCAATTCACTGTGTCCTAATGATTTACCCTCCGTCTCCTAGGTCCCACCTTATTGTAAAGAAGAAAATAGAAAAAAGGGAGGTATTAGAAGGCAACAATGAAGATGGCCAGAGCGCCAAACAACTGCATAAATATTCAATACATTTTAAGGCTGTTTATGTTACTAGAATGTTTTTGTACATTCTTTACAATCAAATATTAAAAATACTAGACGAAAATGTCACATAAAACCAACAAAAAAGAAATTACACCCATTTGAATAACTGTTCAAAACATGATGAGAACGCATTTCAAACATAATCCGCTTCAAAGAACAAGAAAACCTCCTACACATAACTAATCACCAATCCTGCTTACACCAATGATTTCCAACTAGTCAGAATCTCCACCATGGCAGAGAACAAAAACAATTCACCAATGAATATGTTGTATGTATGCTATAAGCACTTTAGGTGTGGAGGTAACTACCTGCAAGACAATATTTACTATGAGCATGAAAGGCAGTTAATTTAATTGTTTACAGGGCGGTTTCCAAACAAACAAAACATTCTTGCTCCACCAGATTTGTAATGATGTATGTTCCCATTTAGTTGTATCCAATTTACACCATTATGTTGAATGAAAAGGAAAAAGAACCTGCTTTACTAAACCTGAATATTACTCATTACATGTTAAAAATCAATAGCCAACAAAGACCACAGGTTGCCTTCTTTGCTCTGCTCAGTTTTGAGTTCTCTCTCTAATTAGTAGCCGGACACCTCTGGAATGCATATCATAAAAATCCCTAATATCGCATATTTCAGGGCTCAACTTAAAAAAAGAGAGACAGTTACCCAAACAGGAAGTTAAAGGGATATGGAACAACACATTTAAAAAGAGCATGCACAAATTGTGCGTGAAAAAATAAAAATAAACCTTTAATTGAAATTAACAGGAAATGCAGATAGCATATGTAGGTACATTTTCCCTCAAAAAAGTCTGAATACACTTTGTGAGTTCAGAGACCTACATTTAAAAAGGTACAGTAAATCATTCCAGAGATACGCTGCATTGTTTTTTTTTGCTCTCTTCCTTATGCTAATGTGCAGTTCAATGAGCTTAGTTATGGCACAGTGTACTTGATAATACAAATACATAGAAATAGTTGAACATTTTAGCTATATAGCAGGCATACCTGAATTCTCTCCCATCACTTAATCTTCTAGTAGGTGCTGCACGATGAGAGGCAGTTTCTAAAATCAGCTTCTGCGTAATCCTGTTAGTGGGAACAGAGTCTCTTTCTCCATCATCATCATCTTCTTGGTCACATTTCCATTCCTCATCTTCATTAAGAGTAGGTAAATATCCAGGAGGACCTTTCCCAGTCGGAGATCCTGAGCTCTGATCACTGTAAATCTTGGGACTTTCTCCACCTATAGTTGTGTATTCTAAATATATATCAGATTTAAGGAACACAGGATAAGTATTGTCTTCCATCATTGATTGAATTTCCATCTGGGCCTGGTCAAACATAGCTGGATCAATCTGCTGCCTTAAGACACAATCTTTTATGAAACTTTTAGTTGCTGGTTTAATCTGACGTGAAACAATTCCATTATTGTCGAGAACATATTTTTTATATATCGCTTTTGCCAGTTTTAGCCTTTTTTCCTCATTGGAGTCACTAGGTTCAAACTTTCTAAAGCCACTGCAAGCAAACCAGAAATCAAGAAGATCTGCACAATTCTCTTGCTTCAAAAAAGTCCTGAACAAGTTAATCCCATCCTGGTCATCCAACAAGGAGTGCAAAGATTCGGCCCATTTTAAATATGGTGGTGTTGGGGAAGCACTACCTTCAGGCTCATACCCTAAGTCAAGGTCTGGCCTCCTAGGTGTTGCTGTAGAGGTCTCATTTTTGATCCCATCACTTTTTCCAGAATAGTAGCTGTGGTTAAGCGGCCTAGGATCTGTCGTAATTAGTTCTCCCTCCTCGCCAGGAACAGGTGGTCTTGGTGCATCTTCTGTAAAGCTTCCCCCGAGGTCCAAAGGGAAACCTTGCCCTTGGACACTCATTTTCACAACGTATGTTTGGACAGTGACAATTAATACACTGTATCAAATTGTGTACATTGTGATGAGAACAAATATTTCCCTCCTGTTAAAAGAAAACAAAATCAAGTTACTATTTGAAAGATTTATTTTTTGCTTTCTTTGTGTCAGGTATTTGAATCAAGATCATATCCAAATTATGACAAAAATTATCCGCAATCGTACAATTTTAATACAAACCCGCATTTTCTCAAGACTATAATAAATATGTATACACAAAACATTGGGTCTTAGTATTCTTATATAAGCAAGTGCATAATTTAGCACAAATGTGCATATGTCTACAATATTTATAATCTACATATTCTATAGTTTTGCTTTCTGTAGAAATCACCTGGAGTACCAGTTACGTGATTTGTTTTCCAAAACCTTCTGACTGCGGGATGAAGCATAAGCAATGTGGAAAATAAAACCACAAAGCACCAAATTGGGTACAAACAATTTGATCTATTACTACAATGTTTTATATCAACAATCAAAAAAAGCATTTCATTTCAAAAAGGGCTTGGCATTTCTACCTGTCAAAATCAGGCAATTCCTTAATAATTATTTTCATTGCCAAAATACATTTAAAAAAAGAATTTACCACATTAAAAAGCAAGCTAGAAAACAGATGTGTTATGTAGGAAGAAAAACAAAATGAAGATCTAGGACAAGTTAAGTAAATTGGTCAAATGAAGCAAAGCAAAATACAAGTAAGAGTTGTAAATAAGGTAAATTATACATGCAAATGGTTGCCAAAACACATTGGCTTCCATATTATAACAACATTTAGATCAGGGTTTGACAAATCACAGGCGACACGGCAATTAAAAATACAGCTGGCTTTTAGTTACACACATTATATATATATATATATATATATATATATATATATATATATATATATATATATATATATAAATAAAATAAACACATATTTCTATATATAATAAATAACTTGGCTATACCTTAACTTATAAAGAAGGGAAAGCTTAAACATTGGAGATTAAAGATTGCAGAAAGACAAAATCCTTATTGCATGGTCCAGTTAATATGAAGATACCTGAACAGTAATGCAATGCTGTATACAAGGATTTGACTTTTTCTTAAAAAACCATGGGTTTTAAATACTACACTATGTTTGGCTCTATGCACTCTCCTGTTTTTCTACTATAGTTTTTGGCTGCATTTTTTAATTTTTTAAAGCAGAGTTTTTGGGATAGTAGTGCAAAAAGAAGAACCAGACTAAGAACATCAGTTACTCTTGTATCAAAATATTTTTCTTCAAGAATTCCAGTATAGACCAATTTATACGTTTCTGCTATAAGTACTGTTTATTTATATTGTTGTCCCAAGACTTCAATATGTGTGTATAGTGCTCCTGTTTGGAGTAGAAACGGTCTCCTAACTTGGCTGGCTCCTAACTTTCAGATCCGTTTTGTCAACTCCTGATTTAAATGCGCGATTCAAAGCGACTCGGTCACCCCAAAACCAAATTGTTTTTAGGTTATTCTTAAAGAGCATGAAAAACTGGCTATATGTTATGTTATTGATTTTTTACTAAACAAAATCATCCTATCAAATTCCATGTTGTTGCTGTATTTATATGCTAATGAGCTGCTCACACATTGATTAGCAGCTTTGATGTGCTAATTAGGATTACAGTCTGCTTGCCTATCCTTGCAGTAACCAAAATAAAGACCCCCCAATGTCATCTGGCAGTTAGACCCCTCGCCCACCCTTATCAAGCATGTTGGTACGCACATTAGCATACAGGAACCACAAAATAAATGCTACATTTTTCAGAAATGATTTAGTTAAAATAATAGAACAATTTATAGCCTGATTAAATGCTCTTTAAAAATAAATACATTTCCTGTTGGGGTGCCAAAGTCCCTTTAATTTGCTAGGACCTCCTAGGTAAATTGGTTAAATGAATCAAAATATACATAACAGCTGTAAATAAGGTAAATTATACATGCAAATGGGTTCCAAAATATATTGGCTTCCATATTAGAACAACATTTAGATCAGGGTTTCACAAATCTGAGGAACCATGGAGATAAAAATACAGCTGGCATGTAAATGTTTAGTTACTTGTACATATATTTCTATATCTAATTAATAACCTGTCTCCATAAATATGTTAGGCTGTCTCCTAAGTTGCAAATCGATTTGTCAACCTTGGATTTAAATATGTGATTATTCCAGTTCAGATATGATAAAGTGTATAGAAGCAAGGGAAGCAAATATAATTCTGCCACTATACAAATCTATAGTACACCCTCATTTGGAATATGGGGTACAATTTTGGGCACCACTACAAAAAAAGGACATTTTAGAGGTGGAAAAAGTACAGAGGAGGGCAACAAAACTAATAAGTGGAATGGAAGGGATAAGTTATGAAGAATGACTAACCCAATTAAACATATTTTCTCTAGAAATAAGGCGTCTAAGAGGAGATATGGTTACCTTATATCAAGGGTCAATATAAAGAATTGTCAAGTAAACGTTTTAAACCTAGAGGTTTTCTACTGACAAGAGGACATCCCTTGAGATAGAACAAAAAAAGATTCCACCTTAAAGAAAGAAAAGGGTTCTTCACAATAAGGGTGGAATTCTCTACCAAATGAGGTGCTGTCAGTAGATTCTATAGATAACTTTAAAATAGTGGTTGGATGTATTTTTGAATAAAAAGGGCATTTAGGGTTCTCCTGGATAACTGGAGGAGTATTGATCCAGGGAGGAATCCAATTGCCAGTTTCTGGGGACAGGAAGGAATGACATGTTTCCCCTTTCAGTGTTTTTTTTTTTCCTGTTTGCCTTCCTCTGCATCAGTTGTAATATGTACATATTTCAAAAGATCAGAGGCGATACAAAAAGGTTAAAGGTATTGTTTCAACCTCAATTATTATGTAACTATGCATTCTATAAAGCTCTCACCCTGTTCAGATTTACTGTATGTATACAAGAGGAATTCCCTGCAAAAGAAGGTGCCTAGGGAAAGGGTGCCAAGGAAAAGGGAAGCAACAGGAAGTGAACTTAATGAGCGAGGCTCTGAGGTCGCTGCGAGAGGAGGACAGGCGCGAGCTGCTTTGATGTGAAGCTCGCGCAGGAGCGCGCGGGGGTCCCCCGGGTCCCAGAGAGGGGGGTTAACCCATTCCTGCCCCCTGAGACACTATATGAGCCCCTATATTGACAGGGGAGTGCAGTGCGGCCTATAAAGCTGTAAAGTTAAGTGTATGCCTATAGGAAACATTGGTATGGCCTGGTACATAACAGCACCTCAAAATAACCCAAAGTCCGCCTCATAACCGGTACAAACACATGACTAGAGCGAGTAGTAACCTGTATTATATGAGATTTTACCGAATTTCTCTATATTTTACCCAAACCTGAGTTATTCAGCCCTCTAACCCAACAGCAGGAGCTGGGGCCTGGATTCCCAGCGCTATCCGGCCTCCTTGCCTGGAAAGTTTCCTCCCAGCTCCCTCATCCCCTCGCTGTGGTGTATTGCAGCTCACCTAGGAAATACCCCGGCTCTCCACCCGGTATTCCGCGCCGGGCACCCGGCTCTACACCGACCCATCAAAGCTTTTTGTTAACCGGAAGGGGTTTTCGGTAGAGTTTGACAATAACAAAGCGGCCGCTGCGTGTCTTCCATGCCCCGGTGAGTGCCTCTCGGTGTATGTGTGAGAGAGAGCCGCCTGCACGGACGGGCGCGCGCTTTGGGGGAGGGAACTCGGCGCTGGGGCCTGTGAGCGCGCGACACCGCCATCGCGCACGCTCGCGCCTTACCTCGCGCGCCACCTGTGCTTCAAAGCTGCTCATGCAGTGCTGGGCTGAAGTATTATGATTAGTGTGAAAGTACCTCAGTTGTGTAGTCTAGACCGATGCAAACAATGGCAAACGGAAAAAAAAATACTTATTACCTGTCAAAATAAGAAATAAAAACTCATTTTATTGCGTCAGATTCAGTGAAATGACTGTAGCTCCACAGAAGCTGCGTTATACCTGGTTACCATGGAAACTAGAGGCCCAGACTCACCTGTGATTTATAACAAATACCCATAGACACAACAGGGGCCCCAAATGTGCTAATAAAGAGCTCCCCAAACTTTATGTAGGTGTCCATGAAGTTATATTTTGCATTAAAAATGTTAAACACTTATTTAAGTTTCCTGGATTACGAGGGCATCTGATAGGAGAGATTCAGTAGTGTATAAAAACATTGGACCTATCCTGTTTTGTGTGCGCCTTTGTGAAAGTGCGCTGCCGCCGCCGACTTTAGGAACACGGGTGCGCTCGCGTCGCCATCTAGGGGTGAAAAATAGGTAGCATCCCAAGCCCCTAACCGTGTAACCCTAACCCCCTAACCCTCACTTCCTAACCCCCTAACCACTTACCGGCGTAGTAGCTCATTTATAGCACTAGATGGCTCTTGGAGCAACCACGCGTTCCTAGAGTCGGCGAACAGCGGCGCCCACAAAACAGAATAGGACCAAAACATGTAGCCATGAAAAAAAAAATATTATTATACTTATCCAAAAGTTTGCTAAATCTCAGCAGTTGATTTTGAGAGTTAACACCCCTGGAAATCCCGGCTAAAATGAGCATAACATTTATATATTTTTTTGCTAATCATAGGCAGCTAATACATTGTTTCAATCTGTGATGGCAGTTTGTGCAGCAAGGTATCATGGGATGTGTAGTCCACTGAACAAAGAAGCAGTAGGAGCCAGGCATTGCACTGTAGATCCCTGCATTGTGCAGCTGTTGGCTTGAAGGTTAATATAGGGTCAAAACTCCAAACCCATGGGTGTAGGAACTGTGGGGTAGGAGGGGGACATTTTATTTGACTCATACACCCATGTCCGTACCCAAATGCATTGTGTCTATTGGTAGGTACACTGTGCCTATGTAAGCAGCTCTGGGGGTGTGGAAAACAAATCAGTATGTGTATAGAATGACTCCATGTAATGTGTGAGTCTGATATAAGACGCATGTGTTAGATTAGAAAATGGTTAAACCGGAAACGTAGATTATATATTAAATGTATAAATCAATACAGAAGTGTCTAGATACTAGATTAAAAAAATTAAGGATACATGGTACACACTTCTTTTATCATGCATTTAAATGAGCATGCTAAGGTTATATTTTTGCACTTAAAAAATAAGGGCTTTTTACCTCACTATAAGTGCTCCTCAAGCTCAAAAATCTAAAGACGTTTAAAGTCTGTTTAGAAACACAGTGTATCCTGCCTCCTGGTTGTTGCATGATTAATAACAGACAGCCGATGAGGACAATAACTGATAGCAGTTTTTCCCTGAACTCAGGAATACACCGACCAGTTAACCCATAACCAACTTGTTTAGGTGATTCCAGCATTCCATGCTCTAAACAGATTAATTTATTGAGGGTTAACTCTATTTTTTCTCTTGCTCACTACACAGAGCTATAATGGTGGGTCGGGAAGGGGCAGGCAGTTACACATGTAAACACAGACTTTATTGATTTCTCAGTGAAAAATGAGCATATTTCTAAAATTCAAAAAGTATTTCAACATGCTTTTAGGAGATTTTTACAGTGATGTGGTCCAATTTGTGTTGTAGATTTAATTGGTAAACAAGTATGACAATATTACAAACCCGCCGGATCAGTTTAATATTTTTTTTTTTTGCTTTGGGAGCTTCGTCTGAAAAAACAAAACACGCCATTATCAAATACCCTCTTTCAAATGCAACAGAGACAAAAAAGAAACCTCTTTCGATGCCCCTTTAATTGCACATATTATAGCCAAATATGTCACAGCATACTACAAATGTTAAGAAGCGAAAAGAAAAAAAATCATTATGTGGTACACAAAGACCATAGCAATATCAAGGTGGTCTACAAAGACCATGGTCAACCTCAAGTTGTCTATGAAAAATGGTTTAGGAATCCATAAAATAACAAAACATAACAAAGATTCCCTGTGCAAACATAAACATCTAATCAAATAGTAGTAGGCTTGACATGAAGTTATACTTCAGTGGCTTTCAAAGCATATTTGTTTTTTTCTGATTTCAGTCATTCAGTTGTGTCTGACTCTTCGTGACCCTTGAAGTTTTCTTGGGAAAGATACTGGAGTGGGTTGCCAGTTCCTTCTCTAGTGGGCTATTTGTCTTATCTTGACTTCTTTGCTATGACCAGCCCATCTTAGGTGATCCTGCGCGTTATATCTCACAGCTTCACTGAAGTACACAAGCCCATTTAAGCAATCCAGAAGAGGATATATGTTTAAGAAACCTTAAATACATGTTGTGAAATTCTATAGAGCCCAAACTATCTCCTTACCCCAATTTGCCTCCCCTCCTTCAACCCACTATCAAGATGTTGTTTTCCATATTTACACATTCTTTGTCCTAACATTTCATATAGCCAATGTATCATTTTTTAAAAATTTGGATTATTTGCTATTAAAAATTAATAGACAACTCTACATCAAGAAAAAAAAACTGCAAAAAAAGTATATTTTTTCAAATAAAAACTAGTTGTATGACATTTTCATGTCTAATTATGCTCTTATGCTTATTTTTTTCAAATAAATATTTTTGTTTCATTGTACATTGGTCATATAAACAGTCACTATAATGATACAGCCTTCCAACTAGAAACTATCATTATACACAACTTTTTCAATTTATTACGATTAAAAAGTTGATCTGTCGTGAGAAACTTGTAGGATACAAACTAAATACTATGGCCCACATTCAATTAAGCTTTCGGCCGTTACTGTAGCCCGTAAGTGAGCTCACAAGATAATTTGCTAATCAAGTGGCGTCTTTTTGCGGGGTCCAAATGGGTTTATGGGTTGATAAACTCGTAACTTACAGCTTCCTGAAGCTTTTGATCCTTCACTTTCTCATGGCTAAAATTGCAAATCGCTATTCAATTGCTCAATTTTCCCAAGCCCGCAAATGTTTTCACACCCGTAAATGACAAAAGAAGGAGAAAATCCTATGAGTGCTAGAGAGGACTCACAAGCGGGTTAAACACCTACTCGTAGGACTTTAAATGCAAATAAAATAATCAATACTGCACTGAAAATAACGGGAAAGCGATGATAGACATTAGAATTAATTGAACAACAGTCTCAAGCTCGCAAATCTACAATAAAATAAAAGTATTTTCATGTGCCATTTTGGGGTTAAATGGATCTTGAGTATCAATGAGTTAATACATATCAGGCCACCCATATGAACTAGAACAGTATTGGCATTCATTTTTACAATTCTTTGTTTTGCGGGTTTGCGAGTACCGTCGCATATCGGACCCCCGAACCTAATTGATTGACAAGTAACCTCCATATTTTACTGCCGTAAAAATGACAGTCTCATTTTCTATTATCTGATTTGAAATGGGAGGTTACGGGCTTGCTTAATTGATCATGTTCCCGCCCTGAAATGCTAGATACAATTGCATGGTTTATGGTTTCGGCTTTTGAGAAATTGAATAGCATCACAAGGATGTTGATGATGGAGGAACTGGAGCCCGCAAAACACCCGCAGACATACGGCCATCTGTGATCAGGCTTCAAATTGAATGTGGCTCTATGTCAGTGACTTCAGCTTTAAAAACTAGATATTTTCAGTGTTTTCTCAAAAAAGAAACGTTTTATTAATCTATTTTAAAAAATTTAAATCAGGACACTGGCTTTGTCATTAAGTATGACTACATAAGCAGATATGCATGCCAAATATGTGAGCATTGATATAAAGTATGTATATATTTAATGAAATACACATTTCTGGACCTCTTGTAGAAAACCCATAAAAATATAGAGGCACGTGGTTGGGCTCAAATAGAGTGATATATGTTTACATTTAGGGATTGCTCTTTAAAAGAGGAACACATGGAGACTGGGAAGTCCCTATGGGATGTTCTCCAAATTAAGGTACAGTTAGGAGATATGTTCATACTGATCCATCTCTAATCATGCTACTTCCTTACTGTTTTCACTTATTTTATCATGTATCATTTTGGCTGTTTTCTTCCTCAGTTTTTCATTCATTCTGCACATGCGCCACTTTCTTGATTCTATTCTATTTCACCATGTTGAAGGACTGTTGCAGTCCTATATTTATAATTTCCTCTTTAGAAGAACTAAACTTGGATTAACTGCATTTTTGTTTGTTTGTGTAGTTCAGACGTGTCCACACTGGGACCACATGGACCGCAACCATGGCCGTATTACCCATTAGGCAAACTAGGCAGCCGTCTAGGGACGCATCCCTGGGAGGGGCGCACGCTTTTCAACTTAAAACCCCTTAAAAAAAATACTTTTATTGGCATAAAACAAAATACTGCACTTCTCAGACATAGAAAAAAATAATGGCACACCATCAAATGCATTTAATAAACAAGTAATAGCTGTGTGTGTGAGCAGTTATGTTGTTAAATGGCTTTTACAGGGAAATGTCTTTGATTTGCTCACATAGCAAGAGAGCGATATACACGCACAGAGAAGAGAAAAATGGTGCATGCATACCTTAAGCACACACTCGCAGGGGCTCCTCCACTTCACTGCCCAGGGGCTCCAAAAAGGTACATCCAGGCCCGGACCTCAACACACCGTGCTGATGCAATCATGGTGGAGATACTGGAGTGAGTTGCCAGTTCCTTCTCCACTGGGAGTCAAAGTGTACAGCTCCTGGTATTCCTAGTTTGTCTTCCATCCGAGTGCTGACCAGGCCCAACCCTGCATGACTTCAGAGTGTTGTCACCTCTTTGTTCCCTAACGGGAATCGTACCAAGGTCACATTGATGAAAGCACTGAATCCTAACCACTGGCCCACTAGGGAACTCAAACTGCTTTTAAAAATAACAAAAAAGAACACAGTCTTTAATATAATACCAATTACAGTGTTGTCAAACTATTTTTGGAGTGGAGGGATGAATCTGGTGGCCCAAATGAAGAAAAAATTGTATGTACTGGTAACGACTTCCCCAATTTGGAAGGCAGTATCAGGAGATCCTGATAGCAAACCTGATCTGCCAGAGAAATTCAGCTCCTTAATACTCCATATTCTGTGTATCAGTCATAACACACATGCACTCGCCATATAAACTAACATATATTTCAGCTGATATATTATTCAGATCGTTTACTTTCCGTGATCAGCCACCGTGTAGATTTCGTTTTACTGTTTTCCACATTGCACATGTGCCTACAGACAACCAGAGTACAACACTAGTGCTAAGAATTGCTGTTATGATATAAAATAATATGCGTCACAAGGTGGGAATCATGTTAACAGATTTAGCTATTCACATTAGCATATCAATAGAAGTAGAGCCTAGCAAATGTGGCAATAATATTTATGTAGGTCTCATAAATACAGTATAGAATATATACTTAAAGAACCATTGTGGGTTTTTTTTATTAAGGTATTTTGAATAACAAAACTTTATAGTGGATAAAACAATTTTAGAAAAAAAAAGACATTGTATGCAATTATTTATTACGGACAATTCCCATTTACTCTTTAACAGGGTGTAACCTTGTAAACTAATGAGCACTTATCTCCAAAAGCATACCAAGAAATTATAAGCAACTAAAATGGTGCATGGTCTAAAATACAAAACTAATGCTGAAAAATAAGCAGACTGGATGGACCTCTTAATTATAGTGATGGCAAGCAAGATGGGCATGCCATTGTACAGTAACTAACACAGCAGTCAATATAAATGGCAGTAAAACACCATGTTTATGGGATGCAAACCTGAGTTCTTTTGAAACCAAACTATAATTTTTATTGTTTCCAAGCTCTTGGTCTACACTGGCTTTGTATCACCTAACTGGAAATAAAATTTACACAGTTATCTTTAAGTAAAACCCAGGGAATTATAGACTGGTAGGGTTCACGTCAATAAAGTGGAAACTCCTAGAAGAGTTACATAAAAAATAGTATTAAGGAATATATTGATGATAACAAGATAATACATCGAGCCAGCATGTGTTTATGAGGGACAGGTTATGTCAAAATAATCTAATCAATTTCTCAAAAGTCAGTTTTTAACATAGAAAAATGTGAAATTATCTGTGTGGGAATCAAAAATAAGCATGCTATTTAAAAATGAATTGGACCAAACCTAGGAGTATCTATGGTGGAAATGAGGAGTACTTGCGGAAAGCCAACAGTGCTCAATGCCAGATAGCAGTCTTAAAGGCTATTAAAATATTGACATGCATTAAAATGTAGATAGATACAATTGGTGGCAACAGTATATATGGAGTATAATTTTAAGCACCACTTCTAAAAATGACCACATAGAATTATAAAGGGATCCGGAAAAGGACATATAATTAATTAGAGTATTGGAGGGGTTAACCTGTGATTAAATGTTCGCCACATTAGATTTATTTTGTGCATGAGAGAGAAATGTTTTCCTTATACAGATTCATACATAATTAATCTAAACTATAAAAAGCTGTAAGTGGAGATTTACAGATGGAAATAAGTCATTCCTTGATTTTACAAGAAATACGATTTCAGAAAATAAAGGGTTTTGTCACAGATGGTAAGATACATTTTAGATAAAATGAACTTAAAGTATAATAAACAAATAAAGCACAACGTAATAGTCACATTATGGTACTTTCTTCTAAAGAACTTGATAAAGGAAAATGGTATTAAACAGTAGAATAGAAACAGCCTTCAAAGTCTTATTAGTATGTTTGGGTCATACATGTAGTGGCTCTCCCTTGCCGTGAATCTCTATATACCTCATAAACTTATCTAGCTGGATAAAATGATCAAATAAAGAATTTAACAGAAGTTTTACGGCCAAATCAAAGCAGAGAAAGGGCAATGTGATAGAGGTCTTACTGGAGGGGATGACTGCAGAACCCCCATTTAATGATCACATGTAACCCAGAATCTATTCTAAATTGTTGTAACACAATTTAAGAAATAACAATCCACAGCTCCTCCTATTTGCTAAAACTATGACTGTCACACAAAACACCATGACTAAATAAAAAGTATTTAATCGAAGAATCCCCTTCTGGATCACTACCTTTTTGTGGTGAAGGGGCTTGTGTACCTCAATGAAGCTGTGAGCTATACCATACAGGGTCAGAGCATATCAGAGAGATCAGACAAATAGCGGCCCACTGGAGGAGGAACTGGCAACCCACTCCATCCTACACATTAATTATAGTTAACAGGCTATAGAATAGATAGATTGCCAGGCAAATGAGGTGGTATGATTAAACCTCCCTTATATTCTCTAGCTAGAAGCAAAATAAAAAAAGCTATTTTTATGTATAAAATATTCAGAGTTGAGGTTATAAAAATTCTCCCCTCTTTCCTGTCATCAGTTTCTTTCTCCCAGCTGGACTGCAGATCTTACTGAGAAATGATTCCAATATGTCTGCATATTTTAGAGTACTAGGGGTCGTATGATAACTTACATTACTTACATTCCTTGCCCACAGTAAACTGGCAGTGGACAGGAATGTACAACTCACCTGCACCAATATAGTTACAGTACGTGGCTAAAGATTATATACCACCTTCTGTGGTATATTGATTGCCAGGGAGAATCTCCTGACAAACCCAATTCTGTTAAAATAAAACACCTGGGATAGTTTAAACACTTTGGATATCATACATCAGTTCCCAAATGTTTAGTGATTTCATACAATATATATATATATATATATATATATATATATATATATATATATATACATACATATATATATATATATATATATATATATATATATATATATATATATACTGTATATACAGTACCTTGAAAAATATTCAACCCCGTTAGCATTTTTCATGTTTTGTTGCCTCACAACCTGGAATTAACATGGATTGTTTGAGGATATGCATCATTTAATTTACAGAAAATGCCCACAACTTTGAAGATGTTTTTTTTTTATTTATTGTGAAGCAAACAACAAATAGGACAAAATAACAGAAAAAGTAAATGTGCATAACTATTCACCCCCTAAAGTCAATACTTTGTACAGCCACCTTTCGCGGCAATCACAGCTCCAAGTCGATGTGGATAAGTATCTATTATTATTATTATTATAGTTAATTTATAACGCGCCAACATATTCTGTAGCGCTGTACATAAATTAAGTTCAGACAAAGTTTAATACAAATTAACATATAGCAAAGCAAAGAGGGACGTGTCTTTGAGCTAGGAATCCAATGTCCATGGTGAATTCCCAAAGTACTTTGGATAGAAACTCGTAGACTTACAATCTAAGGTATAGTGAGTGGTAAAAGAGGGAGAGAGAGGTGATAAGCGTGTTAGGGTGGAATGTTATAGGCTTCTTTAAAGAGATGCGTTTTAAGTGAGGTTTTAAATGTTTTGAGGGAAGAGGATAGACTGATGGAGCGAGGCAAGGAGTTCTGGAGAATTAGGGCAGCACAAGAAAAGTCCTGGAGGAGGGAGTGAGAGGAGGTGACAAGAGTTGTAGAAAGAAGAAGATCATTAGCAGAACGAAGAGGGCAGGTGGGGGAGTATTTGGAGATGAGAGCAGAGATGTAAGGGGGAAAGTTATTGTTGAGGGCTTTGTAAGTTAGGGTCATGATTTTACATTTTATTCTTGAGTCTAATGGAAGCCAGTGGAGTGATTGACAGAGAGGTGATGCCAACACTGAACGTTGTGTTCAGAAGATGAGTCTAGCAAAGGCATTCATAATGGATTTAAGTGGAGATAGTTGGGTGTTGGGTAGGCCAACAAGAAGCGAGTTGCAGTAGTCTAGTTGAGAGATGATGAGAGAGTGTATAAGAATTTTAGTTGTGTCTTGTGTAACATAGTGACTGGAGATGTTTTTTAGATGGAGAAGACAAGAATTAGTTAGTGATTGAATGTGAGGGATGAAAGACATAGCGGGGTCCAGTAGAACTCCAAGACAACGGGCTTGGGAGGAGGGGGTGATGATGTCGTTGTTGACAGTGAGAGAGATGTGAGGAATTGACGCTGTGGGAGAGGGAGGAAAGATTAGGAGTTGCGTTTTAGACATGTTGAGTTTGAGATGGTGGGTGGACATTCAAGAGGATATACTAGAGAAGTAGTTGGAGACGTGTGTTAGAAGAGAGGGGGATAGATGGTGCGTAGAGGTAGATTTGGGTGTCATCTGCATAGAGATGATAATGAAGCCCAAAAGAGTTTATGAGGGTACCAAGTTAGGACGTGTAGATGGAGAAGAGGAGGGGGCCTAGGCGGGGCCTAGGAATGTTCCTTGGGGTACACCAACAGACTGGGGGTGAGGAGAAGAAGAGGTGTCAGAGAAGGAGATACTGAATGATCGATTTTGTAGGTATGATGAGAACCACGAGAGAGCAGTGTCTCGAATACGGAGGGAGAAGAGGATATGGAGTAGAAGTGGATGGTCGACAGTGTCAAAGGCAGCAGAGAGATCTAGAAGATCTCTATGAGCTTGCCACATCTTACCACTGGGATTTTTGCCCATTGCTCCTTGCAAAACTGCTCCAGCTCCTTCAAGTTGGATGGTTTGCACTTGTGAACAGCAATCTTTAAGTCTGACCACATATTTTCTATTTGTTTGAGGTCTGGGCTTTGACTAGGCCATTCCAACACATTTACATGTTTCCCCTTAAACCACTCAAGTGTTGCTTTAGCAGTGTGTTTGGGGTCATTGTCCTGCTGGAAGGTGAACCTCCATCCAAACCTTAAATCACGCACAGAGTGGTACAGGTTTTGCTCAAGAATTTCCCTGTATTTAACATCATCCATCTTTCCCTCAACTCTGACCAGTTTCCCAGTTCCGGCTGGTGTTCTTTGGGTGATGTGATGTGTTGGGTTTGCGCCAGACATATCGTTTTCTATGATGGCCGAAAAGTTAAATTTCAGTCTCATCAGACCAGAGCACCTTCCTCCATACATTTTGGGAGTCTCCCACTTGCCTTTTCGCAAACTCAAAATGTGCCATTTTGTTTTTTGCTGAAAGTAATGGCTTTCTTCTGGCCACTCTGCCATAAAGCCCAACTCTATGGAGCGTACGGCTTATTGTTGTCCTATGTACAGATACTCCAGTCTCTGCCGTGGAACTCTGCAGCTCCTCCAGGGTTACCTTAGGTCTCTTTGCTGCCTCTCTGATTAATGCCCTCCTTGCCCGGTCCGTGAGTTTTGGTGGACGGACGTCTCTTGGCAGGTTTGCTGTTGTGCCATGTTCTTTCCATTTGGTTATGATAGATTTGATGGTGCTCCTGGGGATCATCAAAGATTTTGATTTTTTTTTATAACCTAACCCTGACTTGTACTTCTCAACATCATTGTGCCTTACTTGTTTGGAGAGTTCCTTGGTCTTCATGGCAGTGTTTGGTTAGTGGTGCCCCTTGCTTAGGTGTTGCAGCCTCTGGGGCCTTTCAAAAAAGGTGTGTATATGTAATGACAGATCATGTGACATGTAGAGTGCACACAGGTGGACATCATTTCACTAATTATGTGACTTCTGAAGGTAATTGGTTGCACCAGAGCTTTTTATGGGCTTCATAACAAAGGGGGTGAATACATACGTACATGCCAATTTTTCTATTTCTAAAAAATAGTTTTATGTATATATTTTTCTCATTTCACTTCACCAACTTAGACTTTTGTGTTCTGATCCATCACATAAAATTCAGATTAACAAAAGCTTGAAATTATGACTGTAAGGTAACAAAATAGGTAAAAAGTCAAGGGGGGTGAATACTTTTGCAAGGCACTGTATATATATAAATATAATAGCAGTACTTAGGCTGGAGGCCTGGCGAGGCGAGGTGAACAGTGTACGGTGCAGGACTTAGGCAATTGGTTGAAATGCGTAAAGAGGGTCAGAACCACGAGCATAGCGTGTAACTCTAAAAACCCTAAAAACAGAAACAAAAATGTAACAAATATAATAACACACTCACACACAGCACATGGGGAGAGCCAGGAAGCCAGGGCGTGAGTTTGCAAGCGATTTTGAGCCATACATGGGGGTTTTCCTCAATCCAAGATCGGTTAAGCGAGGAAAAAAATAGAAGACGAAAAACGTAAAAAATTCTGAAACTGAATGAAAACGAGGCTGAGCAAAGCCTGGCTCGCGGGAAAATACACAACGGCAAAGACAGTAACACTTACACCAACAATGCCAAGCCTTCAGCAGACACATACAGGAGAAAGACACAGGGAAGGGACAGGGGGGAGATGGTGGAAAGAGACACATGGCATTCCCAAGCACAAAACTTGCAGGTTAATGAAACCTGCAATGAGCGGCCCGTAAAGTAGGCGGGAGGAATGGCTCGCAATGATCTCTGTAGGCTCTCATTGTGAGCCTTGGCACTCATCGCGGGGCTCGCGATTAGCACCGCGAGCAGGAGAGGCCTGCAATAAGCACCAAAAGTACTCATTGCGAGCCCCGCGATGAGCGCCGAAGGCACTCAGCGTGGGGCCCACAATGAATGCCTAAGTGATCAGTGCAAAGCAGGAAAGTTGAAGTACATGGGGGAGAGGCTTGCATTGAACGACAAAGGTGCTCATTGCGAGTCACGCGTTTAGCGATGAAGGCGCTCAGCGCGGGGCTCGCGGTAAACGCTGAATGTGCTCAGAGGAGCAAAATATATATATTATTTTTGATATATATATATACATATATATATTATTTTACATCTGAGCCACAAACTTACTGCCCAATTAAATTTGGCCCCTCCACATTAAAGAAGTTGAACAGCAATGCTTTATAATGTAGTAAAAAAAAAGTCTGATTCAGATTTATTTGAAATTGAAAATGTATGATGCAATAGTAAATCAGCAGGGAAACAAAGCGTTTTTATAGTATATCAGCAATTAGCACAATCGCTTCCAGATCCCCATCTTGTAATATAAAACAAACTTGATTAATCTATTTTAGGAAAGGAGAAATGTTCCTTGAATTTTATTGGATACATCGGTCACATCCTTTATAAATCTGGATGTATATTATCTGATAAAACAGAGTTATAAACATAATCCCCATGCAAAGTTTACATAGACATGTCAATGGCTCGTGTCATTGTCGACTTTGACCAAGGTGCATCAACTGAGTGTAATTAGCTAATTTGTTTCCCACTTTTGGTTACTTAAAGTTTCATTTGTCACATATTTTAAGTAGTAAAGATCAGTATAAAGAACTTTGCAAATCATTATCATATTTCTTTATTATCCCTATACCAGCATTCTGTTTAATCTTGTTATCAGTGCAGAAATATACATTTGTATTACGTAAGTCTACACATTTTCAAGCATTATAAAACTGGCAATTTGTTGTTTTTTTATTGATGATGGACTGAAAATAAATGTTGTCCTAAATTAATCACATATTATAATTGTCCTGCTACGAGTCGTCGTCACGCTGTTTGCGTGCGAGGCGAGCCGTTAAACCGTAGTGTTTTAGTAGTGTTAAACCGTAGCACTTTGGCAATGAGCGCTACAGGCGCTCATTGCAGGCGAGCCTCGCATAGCGAGGCGAGCCGTTAATACGGAGCACTTTGGCAATGAGCGCCACAGGCGCTCATTGCAGGCGAGCCGTTAATATGGAGCACTTTGGCAATGATACGGCCGCAACTCGCGAACATCAAAAAAAAAAAAAAACACAATAAATACACACAGCACATACATAAAAACCTTACCGACAGCAAGAGGGATCATCCACGACCTCTTAAAAGCAAGTTACACCTTGATTTACCTCAAAATAAAAAAAATTAGACACAAAAAAAAACGCTGAGAGAGATAAAAAATGTCAGCCGAACAAAATGAAAACGAGGCTACAGCACTCTCACCACGAAAAACACTTACGAATAATCCGCGAAGGCGTATAACACACATTACGACATCGCAAAAATCGGAAAACACTTACGGATAATCCGCTAAGACGCATACCACACATTACCCGCCATTTTACGATAATGCGGAAGTAAACAAATACGCTAACGGTTTCGGCTCGCGCACGCACACTATTACACTGCACAGGTTCATCACGCTTACACAGCACCTCCACACCACTAATGCTGCAGCAAGATCAACACAGATTGCCAGCTCTTCAACACAATGCATAAAAAGGTAAAGTATATTCATTTATTAATTTGTATTATATATTTCAGTAGTGCACACAAAACAACATAAGCTACCTTACAATTCCATATGTATATTAATAACTAAACAACTTTCCAAACATACACATCTCATTGCCGTCATTTTTTGACGTGCAATACGCTAGTTAATAATAATAGTAGTACATGCTACTCATGAAAAGAAAATCTCTCAACCATAAAGGATCACTGTAATTGAAGACAAAATGGTGCTTGATTGGCTACTATCTACTAAATAACAACATTTTCAAACATAAATTTCTCCTATACAATCCATAGAATCATCGAAAAATGAAAGAACTAGCTTATTAAAGAAAATAAATGCTTTTAGGATATTATGCCTTACCCTAAAAGGTGCCCCACAAATAAGCCAGGTTCCAATGCTTGCTCTACCTCCTGCTTGTGCTACTTCCCTCACTGTGAAAGTAAATGAAAATTCCATTCACAGTGAGAATCCCATTAAACTCCATTATCACGTCAACATCCCCCAGGATGAAATATAGGATACAGAAAATGCTAAGTAGTACCGGTCAATGTTTAATGTTCCAGATAATAATAATTAATGTGTCAACTTATAGGTGACGTATGTAACAAACTAAAACAATAAGCAGCTATACAAGCTATACACATAAAAACATTAACAGAAAGAATCTTAGCTTTAGCACACTTTGATTGCATCTGTGAACTTCCATGTTTGTTGGGTTGGAGCCTGAGTGAGATGAGACAAACTATTTTATTTTTATATTATTTTTTTTATTTTATTTTATTATCAAAAGATGTGACAAACTAGATATGCCCAGGCTATCAATTGTAGACATTTCTATGTGTTTTCAGTATGATGTAAATAAAATAAACTATCCTCTATTTGGAGACTTGAAGAAGCTATTATTTGCTGTATGTTCTGTGTGTCATGGGGTTGGAAGTGCATACATGTAGTTAGAATCTCAGGCACCAACTCACCATGCTGATCCACTCGGTATTCATGGCAGAGATACTGGAGTGGGTTGCCAGTTCTTTCTCCAGTGGGCCACAGCATACAGCTCCTGGTATTCCACATACTGACCAGGTCCACCCCTGCATGACTTCAGGGTAGTGTAACCTCTTGGTTCCCTGACTGGAATCAAACCTAGTTCGCAGTTGTGAAAGCACCAAATCCTAACCATTGGACCACCGGAGACTTCACTAGCTATTACCAAATTGAGCTATATATGGGCTTGATTAGCTTAAATTATATGAGTGGGGGCATTGACATGTCTATTGCGTTTCACTGCACAGAAAAGTGTGTGTTATTCAATAAAGAAGAATTTGTAAGTAGACATTTTTCGGCTGTATTCCTTGAGTTCTAAGGATCATTTACCAAGCATTATTGCTCTTTTTATGAGCTTTGATGGCAGCTCCAACAGTTGGTGTAAGACTGAACCTGTCCCATCACAAACTGGTAGCAGTGGAAAGTTCACATTTAGAACCACAGAAGCTATTGTGGGTTCACCTGACAGAAAGGAGACCAGCCAAGACAAAGAAGAAGAGCCAAGCTGCTATTAAGAATCTCTTGACTGCTTGGAAATCATGTTTTGTGGTGAGGTTATGGGCAAATTGAATGTTCCAGTGAGCAGGATAAAAATTCTGCTAGCAAGGAGGAAATTGTTTGCGAGAATCCAGAGAAATACCTGAGCAGTCATTCCGAGAGTAGAAGGAAGGAAGCAGAATGGGGTGGGCGCTATGCCCTTGTACTTAGGATGAAAACTTCATATGGGGACAGACAAAACCCACCTTATTGTCTTTGCTGGTGCCTAAGATTGGATCAGTATTTTTTAAGTGGCACAAATGACTGCAGGTGAACTCTCTTCAGTCAGCCCTGCAAAGAGTATGGAATGGTCTAATGTCTTTGAGCCTGTAAGGGAACTAGTGGAACGGGAGATCCACTTCAAAATTACCTATGGGAGTGCTAGCAGTACAAAGGCAACTTGTGCTTGAACCAAGAGATAACCTTGCTTCCCCACCATCCTTACCTGGATATACATTTAACAGACAGATGGAGGTCCCATCTCCTAGTATGGGCAGTAGAGCTTATGGTGTTAACTTGCCCCAGAGGTAGTATCATCCACTGGGAGAGTACATGGAGGATGTAAGTGCACCCAGAAGCAGACTGAGACAGGGCAGTTGGAGGTGACCGGAATATTATCAGCACTTCCCAACATCAAGATTCTCTCATTATTCCAAAGAGTCATTCCCTCATATCCCCTGTGGAGTCACTCCATCATGTAGGGGAGGTGACTAAGAGTGCTCTACATCAGGGCATTATTCCAGGAAGTAATTCTCTCATATCCCAAATGTAGCTGCTCATCAAGCAGACACCATATTGTTCACTCTTTCTCCCTGGTCTGTCTCTCTGGTCTCCTGAGCCCACTGCAATATTTTCACAGCTAAGGTATTGAGAACTGAAGAGCTCTGCTACATATTCTGATTATTAATTATTATTGTTAATTATTATGATTATATATATATTACTATAACCACTGACATTGTTAGTTTCCCTGGATAAAATTGTGAACCTCTCTAATTCTTTGTATCTCCCCCCATTGTTTGCATAGCCTTCTAACAAACCCCTCTGTGTATTGCCTTTAACACTTACATATTCTAAAGCCATATCCTCTTTTCCAGACACCATATTGTTCACTCTGCATCCCTGGTCTGTCTCTCTGGTCTCCTGAGCCCAATCCACTCCCACCCGCCCCTGGTTACTCTTAATTTATTGATTCACACTAATTGTTTACAGCTGATCAATTAGCAACACCTGCTAATTATTCATATTAATCATTTACACAATGTTTCCTCTTGCCTTTTTCTTCCTTATATGCCCCTGCCTTCTCCTCAAACTCTTCTTCTCAACTGTTCCCCCTTCTTGTCTCCAGCATAACCATATCACCTTTCATGTCCTTTCTCCTCTCTTATGCTCCCACAAGCTACTTTTAGTTATGCTGTGTTTAAATTATGTGTCTCCTGACTTTCCCACATTATCCGACCACTAGAGGCAGATAACATATTGCATACTAGAGCCATTCACTTGACATTGACTTTACATTAGATCCATTCCCTCTCCCACTAATGAATAACCTTCCAACTCTTCACACCTTCCTACCTATATAAAGCTCACTTCCTTTCTGAACCTTGCTATTCCTTGTCTGCTCCTCCCCAGGTCTCTGCCTCTCAAATGCCCTTTAGATTGTAAGTAGCGAGTTTCCATTCTAGTAGGGTGCTTTGGGAAAAAGCACTTTTACAAGGCTTGAAGCTAAAAACAGGGCCCTCCATTTTCTACAGTTGTTAATATTTGTATAATGTTGTATATTTCCTTGTTCTTAACCCCCGTACAGCGCTAGAGAAACTGTTGTTGCGTTACAAATACAAGATAATAATAATAATAATAGAGGTGACCAGGAGACTCAGTGTCCCCATCATCGTGGAGAGGTGGTGGAGACCCCTCTCAAGCATCAGTACAAGCATGCATGTTGTTGATTGGCTAATATATACCAGAAGAGGTGCTCCTTGAAGCAGATGGAGGTGCTCAGGAGAGTGTCAGTCCTCTTGAACATCAGAAAAGGGGGGAAAGGTAGTGGTGACCCTTTCCCAGCATTACATGGATGGTACAGTATATTACATGGATGGTACAGTATTGGGAACAGTAATGGAAACAGTAGAAGTAGAAAAAAATGCCAGCAAAACCAAAATGAAAGATATTTTGCAATAAAACTCCATACACAATCTTCAGATTGTAAGTTTGTGTATTTTCAATCTTGCAAGGTGCTTTGGAGAAAGCACTTAGGACACCGGATTCTAAGCTCAAAGACGGGGCCCTCCATCCTTTGCAACGTGTTAATACTGCTATTGTTTTTGCCTTGATTGTGACCCATGTATAGCTCTATGGAATATGTTGGCGCGTTACAAATAAATTATAATAATAATAATACACCGTACAGCAAGTGTAGTCGATAGGCAGACTTGGGTCTGAATAAGGACACCCATCTCACTTTCTTCCAGTTCTCCATTGCATTATTCAGTTTATCATATAATTTAATTGAAGCTTCCAAATTCTTAAATAATCTACCAGTTACATATTATTATTTTCCTAAGACCCCTTCGGTATGTTAACTTCCTACCTGTGCCCCTCTGAATGCTATTGTATTAAAATATTTTGTGGATTAAAAAATATGGATTCTGAATCTTGACTCTACTTTCATGAATATATTTGGACCTTTGTGAGTTTTGTAGAAGTATGATTTACTAACCCTGGCATACAGCAGCTTCATTGTAAACTGTTTAACTCGCTTATGCTTTCATGTACACTAAGGGATCACTGTGATGGTCAAACCATAAATTAATTAATTAGAGGTGCTTTACTCCACCCATGTTAGGTTTCCAGACATTAAAAATAATCTATTCAGAAGACTGTCCTACAGTTTTTTGTGACCGGTGTCATTTTGCCTAAAATAGCCACTGTAGGGAAATAAGGATATTATCAATGTTATTAGAAAAACTGATAACAACTCATATTAAGCCAGTCCCCTTGGTAGATCATCTCCCACCCTAAACACCTTAAAATTACAAATTTAAGTTAAGTAATTTTTTTCTTAAATATCCTGATTTTATTGCTAACCAGTTATTAAAGTCATGTTTAAGTTTCCTGGATTATGAATGCATCTGATAGAGGAGAATCAGTAATGTATGCAAACATTTTTGAAAGAACAAATACCAAAACAAACATTATTAAACTTACCATAAAGTTAAATCTCTTGCATTTGCAAGCAGTTGATTTTTAGAGTTAACACACCTGAAAATCCCTGCTAAAATTTCCATAAAATTCATAATTTGATTTGGCCAATCACAGGCATCTAATTCATTGTATCAATATATTATGGAATCAAGGAGGAGTCAGAAATTGATCTGTAGACATCTGCATTGTGCTGCTGTTGGCTAGAAGGTTAATAAAAAAATTCATACCTACATTCAATGTTTTCTATTGGTGGGTACACTGTGCATGTGTAGGTACCACTGGGGGTGTGGAAAATAAGTTTTATTTTTAAATAAACTAAATCTGTATGTGTATAAAATCACTCAATGCAATGTGCGTGTCTGATATGAGCAGCATGTGTTAGATTAGAAAAAGATAAAAACAGGAAAACTTAGATCTACCTTAAAAAAAAACAAAAAAAAAAAAAACTAAAGGCTATTGTATAAGCACCACATTGGTACTTTTAATTAAATACTGTAAAGCACAGTGTACACAAAAAAATAATTCACCCAAATTCACTTTTTCACTCATATAGTGTATGATTCACTAATATTTGCATAAATGTCACCAGACCAGCACCTGTGCATCTTATAATTGACTAATTTACTTGTTAAGATGTAAAACAGGATATCTTCATTACTATGTAAAGATCCCCATATTGTTTACATTGTCATTCAGAGGTTAATCCTAATTATGCAAAGACTGTAATAGACTAATTGAATTACAAGCAATCCAGGGTAACAAAGAATTGTTTAATTGGTTTACATTGCAGATGAAACAATGTACCAAAAGCCTAAAAATAAAATAAAAATAATTTGATGTTAAATTAAAAAAATGTGGATAAACAAGAAATAATGTAAGAAACTACAATTACATGCATGGGTGTAGAAGTAAGAATAGTTCTGGGGGGGATACAGCTCATTATATACACAAGCCAAAAATTAGCTTATATATACATACATACAAACATAGAAACATCTGGTGAGGATGTGTCCCCCCCAGTTCCTACACCCATGGTTACAGGACACCTTGATTCACCCAAGAAGACACATGTAAAATCTTGTTTAGACATTTCTATATGTCTTAATTTACAACTGAGGGTCGCGGCTATCTCAGGGTCAAGATAACCTTTATGAATTTATCGGATACACAGAAAAGAAGCCAAGAGTATTCTAGGTGCATATAGTATTAATATATTATCAAGTTAGATTAGACGTTCACTAAAATAACAAGAAATGTAGGGCTTTGTATGCTTTTATTTGTTAACTAGCGACTTGCCCGTCAAAAAATGACGGCAATAAGATTGTAAGGCAGGTAATGTTGTTTGCGTGCAAAATTAATTTTGTTGGTGTTTTAAGATCCTTCGACGCTCATTGCGTGGCTCGGTTGTTTGTGTGCTATGAGCAGCGTTGGTGTTTTTTTTTGGTATGGCAATAAATAATTAATAAAATTAGAAATTAATATACTTTACCTATTGTGAAGTAATATATGCAGGAAGCATTGTGTTGAAGAGCTGGCAATCTGTTTTCATGTTGCTGCATCATCAGTGCTGTGGAGCTGCTGTATAAGCGTCATGAATGTGTGCAGTGTAATAGTGTGCGTGCGCAAGGCAAATCCGTTAGGGTAGATGTGTACTTGCGGATTGTATAAGTTATTGTAAAATGGTGCCTATTGTGTGGTATGCGGCTGTGGCTGATTTAGCGACCTTGTCTTCGGATGTCGTCCGACTTTTTTGGAAAATCCGTAGGTGTTTGGTGGTGTTTTGCGTGTTTAGGGTCCTTTAGCCTCGTTTTCGTTTTGTTCGGCGGCCATTTTTTCTCTCGCTTAGGTGATTTTCGGGTGTCTAAACTCTGAAATTTGGAGTTAAATCGAGGTGTAACTTTGCTTGCAGAGGTCCTGGGTGACCCCCCTTGCTGTGGGTAAGCTTTTTATGTGTTTGTTGTGTGTATTTATTGAGTTTCTAATCTTTTCGGGATCGTGCGGGTTGCGTCCTGGTTTTCGGATCTCGTACATCTTTTTCGGGAAATCCGTAGGTGTTTGGTGGTGTTTTGCTTCTTTAGAGTGCTGTAGCCTCGTTTTCGTTTTTTTTCGGGGGCCATTTTTTCTCCTGCTTAGGGTATTTTCGGGTGTCTAAACTTTTAATTGGAGTTAAATTGAGGAGTAACTTCAATTTTCGAGGTCCTGGGTGCCCCTCCTTGCTGTGGGTAAGCTTTTTATGTATTTGTTGTGTGTATTTATTGTGTTTTTCATGTTTTCATGTGCGCGGGTTTCGGACGTTTTTTGCAAGGTCGTAACGTGTCTCGTATTTTGCTTTCGTAACTCCGTAAATTTTGCGAGGTCCGCAGTTGCTGGCAGCGTTAGCAACAGCTCACATGCTCACAACTATATATGTGATGTAAAATACAGGGGATCTCCACTTACAGTATGCACTCATATTTCTAGACCTGACATAAACTGCCATTGTTTTCAATTAGTTGTTTCCATAATTTAAGCCAAGCTATAACAGTGAAACTCTGAGGAATCCTAACCCTCCCTTCCTTCTTCCACATTCATTGGCTGAATAATTATGGTTCAGTAACGTGGATATCTTCGGTTCCATGGTGGTCCAGTGGTTACTGTTCCATGCTTTCACCACTGCAACCTGGGTGTTAATATAACAGAGCTAAAGTTCCTAATCCAAAGAGTTTAGAACCAGAGTGTATGTTTGCGAGGCTAAAGGAGGGTAAAAATGCATATTGGACAGTGTACTACTTTGACTTGATAGTTGGTGAGTCTTTTGTGGAGTGTTGAGGTGGAAGCCAGACTGGAGACAATTAGGACTTGAGCTGACTTGAGACAGACAGGTAGCAATTTTTGGAGAGGACATAGGTTACGTGGTTGTAGACAGGTTGGTACAACCCATTGAAAATAGGAACCAATTGAAAATAGAGATATGGTAATTTTTTAGGTTTCTTATGGATTGATATATTAAAGCATGTCTGAGAGATGATGGAATCGTGTTCAGGGAGAGATTAAAGATATGCCTAAGAACGGGATGAGTGTAGTAGAGAGTTAGGGAATTAGCTGTGATGGAATAGGATCAAATGGGCAGGTTGTATGGTGAGATGACAATAAAAGCTGGGAGATCTCATCATTGGTTATAGGTCCATTGTGAGTATGGAACTGGGGACAAAAGCTGAGTAGTTTGTTTAAGGGGTCTGTGTTTATGATATGTTAAAAACCAAGGTCTATATCCTTTGCCAAGGAGACGGCTAAATATAATTTGGGATTCCCCTTCATAACTGGAAAGGCCTTAGGGGGATTTCAGTTTTTCCACCTCCAGTGCAGTGGGGTGAGCATAAATAAACACATATGTACATATGAATAAATTAGTTTAAATACAAATTTGTATGCACTACCTTAGCTGGTACAGGCCAGTAAGAGCTAAGATGCACTTCCCTTGCTTGATCTAACTAAGCTATACATAACTCCTCTAACCCTGTTGACCCAATGGGCTAAAGTGAGATCCACAATCAAAAACTCATAAAAATGTTTTGGATCAGGGCTAACAGTCTAAGGAAAAACAAATGCCCATAAAGCCATGTCAGGGAAAAAGTGCGTTTGCAGGGGGTTCTAGTTAGCTAGCCTAAACTACCAGTCAATGTGATCAATCCCTTAGAAGTCTGTATTATCTCAATATTTTCAAAAGTATCAGTTGCTGCATGACATCGTTAGTTTCTGCATGGCGGACCAAAACGTCTACCTCATTGAATATCACATATCTGTGTACAACACTCTATGTCTACACTATGTAATGTACATCTTTTTTGGGATTGGGGAAAAACATATTGGAGACACAAAGAAATTAATTTAATCTTCTCTCATTCTAAAATCTTTTCTTTATTGCTATATCCCTTAAAGAGACAAAAATAGAAGCTGTGTACAACTTTGCAAACAAGTTCATACTAATATATAGGCAGAGAATATTCCTAAAATTCAAATTCACGTTAGCCTGTGCTACTCTGTGCACAAACAGAGCATATCTGCTTGCATTTTGCCAAAACCTGTCCATGATTGCCTTCATGGATTCAACTTTCAACTTGAATTATGATTACACATACTATTTCACAATAGACTGGGTAGAAGTTCCACTGAATAAAGAAAACTAGACTGAGACTGTTCTATAATTATTAGAAACCTTCTAGAAGCACATCACATTCACATATGCAAAGCCAAAAAGGACACCTGCCATGGCTGTCTGGTTAAAACACTTCAAGGGCAAAGTAATAGAGGATGGAAAGTCCAAAATAACAAGTCCAAGGGCACAGGCAAAAGAATGGTGAGACAAGCCACATCAGGGTCCAGGAGAATTTCAACAAGGTCAGTAACAATTTGGATCAGCAGCAAACTATCAGCCCAATAGGGAACAGAAAAGGAGCAGGAAGGCACAGTAGTAACCAAAAATACTCCCGGTTACAGGAATCTACAACAGGCACAGAGGGGAGGCCAGAGCAGCAATAAATAAACCCAAATGAGGCGTGATTGGCCGGTAGAAATACAAAGGCTTTACCAACAACCAATCAGGAGAAACAGCATAAAAAGCTAGGAGAGGTATATCTGACTGGTCTGTCTCTGTAACACATGGCTGTGGCACAAGACTGTTGTACATATCATACGTGTGCTACGCCAGGAGATCTGCCATGAGATTAAACTTGGGCATGGACCCTGACACCATCCATCTAAGTCATATGACTGTTTATGCAGTGTGCTCTATGGACTGCAACTGATATGTACATTTATGCTACTGTAATATAGGTATTGAGGGCTTGTCACGGTTTAAACAACCATGATTTAAAGTTTCATACTTAAAAGTATATTCTTTTGAAGAACTTTCTAAATATTTTAGAAACTGAATAAAAAACAATCCTTATTTTTGTAGCTGTTATTTTACTTTACAGATCAGTAACCTTACTGTAGACAGGGGTTTCAATGTAAACTATCAGGAGAAGAGGGGGTAGGTACTGAAAAGAGAAGGGCAGGAAGAGGAAACAATCACAGCTTGCTATGTTGAGCTTTGACCTGCTTCTTACCACTAGACACCAGGGATAAGCTTAGACACTGGGGACTATTATATGATAAATAAAACAATAAATCAATAAGATTAATTGGTGTGTGTGCTAACAATCCACCAATTCCTCCCCGGGAAATGTAATTTCTGGTTAAATCTATAACATCGACTACATAGAGATTCTCTGAAGTTTTCCAAGCTAAGGACATCTGGCCCATTTACAGGACAGGATACATAACTACATCTATTTCAGCTATAGATTAGCATCACAGTTATTAATCAATCATCTTCTACAATTGTATTTTATTTTAAACAGGACAAACCAAGATAAAACCCAATGATAGTGTATCAAAATAATATGGCGTTGTATAAAAGTACCACTTTAGATTATATATTATATACGGTATATATATATATATATATATATATATATATATATATATATATTTTGATCGGCTGTATATTTCACACAATTTGCTCATGCTAACAAAAGCTGGCATGAGACTTTACAAGTATCTCTTCCTACCACCACGTCTCAAGAAAGCAGTCAAGCTCCTAATAGTTGACTCTGGTACGTCTAGAAATTAACATCACTTTTGGCCTTTCGTCACTATACCTGGTCCCCCATGACTCCAGGTCTGCTGCCACACTTCAAATAATAGTAGAATTAATATTTTATCAAGTAAGAAACACTGAGGCCCTCATTCAATTGCAATTTGGCCAATTGAATAGGAGTCTAAATAAGCACAGAACATATTTTTTTAAAGAAGTTTTTAGTTAGTAAACAACTATCCAAAAGCAAGGTTTTCACTAAATAAAAACTCATTTAAAAAAAAATATGTTATGTGCTTATTTAGACCCCTATTCAATTGGCCAAATCGCAATTGAATGAGGGCCTTAGAACTTAATCTACAATAGTGTTTGAATTAATGTAAGATTTTGATGGAGCCCAGCCAGTAGGACAGATGGGGACAAGCAGTAAATGACGAGATAAGGTGTTTTGCACCCACTTCATGCATCTATTCAATATTATTAAGTGTTTAAGTGTGCATAGTGAAGCCAATAAAAGATAAAGCATCAGGGCAGTGCACTTCTATTTGCTTCTTTACTCAGATCAGGGAAATTCCATAAAAAAAGCGCAAAGTTAGAAGTGCATTATGCACAGAATTTGTTTTGATGTTCTATAAGAAAGCAGCATGTTTGGGAGTGAGCGGTTGGTTTCAACATGTATCCTATATGTTTTCTGCAACAACTCTGTTATAAAGTTGAGTGCATTTTATAGATTGGTAATTTGTGCTACTTTTTTTGCCACCAGCCTCTGACCTTCAGCTTGTTTCTGATCACGTCTCCAACCAGCAGCCCAGACGCTTGGACCATCTTCTGGATACTCTATGCCAACCTGACCTAGGCCCCAATGTGAGGCATGTTCTCACTATCCCCAACCTTTGTCAATAGGTCAATATATACATATTAGCAAATTGCCCGTCAAAAATGATTGCAATAAAAAAATGTGAGGATATGGCCCCTCTGAGCACCTTTGGCACTCATTGCAAGCCTCTCCCCCTGTCTACTTCACATGCGTGTGTAGTTTAGGGGCTTACTGCCTTGGGTTAAGTGTTACTGCCTTGGGTTTGGTGTTACTGGTTCTGAGTTAAGTGTTACTGCCTTGTATTAAGTCTTACTGGTTTGCGTTAAGTCTTAGTGCTTAGGGCTCGTATTTACGTCTTTCTGCCTCTGTTTCGTTGTGGTTACTTTTTTTCGGCAGCCATTTTTTTTCTTGCTTTGGCGGTTTTCAATCATGAAAAAAGGCAAAATATGCCTCAAATTAACTTGCAAGCTCACTCACAGGCTCCCTGGTCCTCCCCCTGTGCTGTGTGTGAGTGTGTAAGTGAATTTGAGGCATATTTGTGTGTTTTTGCATTTTTTTCCAGTTCGGTGTTTCAAACGTGACGTTAAAGTCGTATTTTTGCGAGCTCTGCAGTCCATCTACGTGCTTCGGGTCCTTAGTCATACGGCCCGTAATTTTGGCCAAGTCCTGCGTGTCTCGGGATTAGCGCAAACTATGTCCTGCGTGGCTCAACAGCTCGCCTCGCAGTTGAGGCCCTATGGGCCGCAAGCGTGATGACAACTCGTAGATTGACAACTATTATATGTGATCCTGCCTCACAGAAGCAAAACATTAAAAAAATCTCCTTGGAGTTAGACATTATATAAAGGTCATGTTTTAATTCTTTGTTGGACTAAACAACATCTGCGATATACAATCTAATACTCAATTCAAAGCATTTTTATTTGTCATTAGTTATCAATCGGGAGCAGGTGGGAAATAAATATCCCTTCCATGTGCTTAGCAATTCATTTTCCACATCTGGATATGTGTTCAGATAGATCTTGTCTCACTGCATACCAGGGCATTACTGTCACAATAAAAAAAGGCTTGCTGTATGTTCATGATACATTAAATACCCTCTTTGGAGGTTGCTGATGACAAACGTTTACATGCCAGTAATATTTGTGATAACTGCATTCCTTCATCAGGATCATTGGTATATATTTTATATTTCCGAGGTTACACTGCTGATTGACAGATATTTCTATCCTGAATTCCAACACTGAACCAACATATGCTTCATAATGAATAACATAGCATTTGAAGCCCACAATAAGAAAAAAATGAAAAGGAATATATGCATATTGTTTTCATTATTAAAAGCAGAATTCAGGAAGAAACAGCTAACCCAGCCTGTGTTTATGTATTGTATTTCATTCTCAAAGCTGCGTTTGCTTTTTTCATTTTCAATATTTACATATGCGTGTATCTTATTTTTTTATTAATATAACATTTTTTTTTTATAAACTTCTTATTATCAATACATTTAAAACTTCCCCCCAATCTGCAGGCAAGAGCATGTGTGACAATTTCCAGAGGAAAACACATTAAGCAGAAAACTTTTCAGGGACCTTCAGATTTTTGTATGTTGTTAACTACTACTCAAACGTAAGACCCTTACACCGACCTTCATGGAATATTTTTGTATTAATAATCTCTTGAGTGGTTATTGGATTTCCTATTATGGATTTTTTGGGAATATCTTCTCTTTACCAGTTTTACATATAACATAAATATTGCTTAATCCAGCAACTTGTGTCCTCTAAATGGCTCTATATCACTCCATTTTTTCAACCCTATTAGAGCAGGAAACATGGCGCCTGAAAAAGGAGGGCATTCAAATTGATTTACTTTATTGGTCTGATTACAGCTTTGAATAAAATATAGTATGAGTTTGTTTCATTCTTCTGTATATCAGGCACACACATTACACAGAGTCATTCTATATACATACAGATTTATTTTATTTAAAAATAAATCTTGTTTTCCACACCCCCAGAGCTGCTTACATAGGCACAGTGTACCTACCAATAGAAACACTGCATTCAAGTACAAATGTTAACTCTTTACAAACTCAAGATATTTAGCAAACATCAGGGTAATGTATATTTTGGTATTTTTTCATGAAAAAATATTTGCATACACTGCCGATTCATAATCCAGGAAACGTATATATGCCTTTAAAGGGTTGCAGACCAATGAGACAATCTATCTGATTTTAAAAGTCCATTAACAAATACTGTATTCGTTTTCTCTCCACTTTATGATACTCTGTTTCTTCAGTCAGTGCCTCTAGTTATTGCCTGTGTCTATAAGTCTATATATATTCATGATATTTATATGGCTTAGTTTCAACCAGATGCTTTTGGCATACCAACATAATGTGATTAGGGATGATCTTTCCTGCACTAACTTCTAATTAGTCAAACACTGCGTTCAGTATGATAGAAATAATTCCTTGTTATACTATTTAGCCTGTACTCTATCAGCAATGCCTCAACTTATTTTTCTGCTTTGCTTCTCAATGTCATAGCGTTTTTCTGTCATTTGCGTTAATTACATAGCACTTTGTATTTGTTGTGGTCACAGCATAACATACTGACATACTATACGTATAAAACATAACATATATTTCCATTATATCTATTTTGGATTTATCAAATACAATTGTTAAAAGGTATATCTCCTCATAATAGGCACATTTTAACATATTTTGCTATCTATTAATATATACATATATATAGTGAATAAATAATACATTAATGCCCACACTTGAATGTCTAAAATAAGTTAAAAGACTTATTTCCTGCTCAAAATTCAAAGAAATACAGTTATTGCACTGCATTCTGGGAACCTGGGCAGAGACATGCAAATGTGTCTACAATAGCTTTATTCTTTAACTCAATACTATTTCAAACAAGGCTCCTTTTAGGCATATACCTGCTTTACTACGCAAAATTAAGCCCAGGATGGATTATGTACAAGCCAGGAAACCTACCCACATACAGCTGTTTCGAGGTTACTGCCTCTCATCAGCATGGGGCCAGTTCCTACCTCGGTAAGTAGTAGTAAATAAATAGAACATTTGTGCCCACATTTGAACGTCTAAAATAAGTAAAAAGACTTATTTCCTGCTCAAAATTCCAAGAAATACAGTTATTGCAATAAGTGGCCCAAGGATGAAAGTTTGATAAGTCTGGAGTAAATGAATACTAGAATAATTAACACTAAAATTCCTTAGTTTGTGTTGCACATTAAAACAAGTAATTTAGACTAACTAGTTGTTGTTTTTAACTCTATGGCTATGTTATCTATAAATTGAAAAAATAAATATTTATCCAATTTCCACTACTTACACCAGTTGAAAATCGATGTTTCAATGATAGGAAATGGCAGTAGTCAGACCATTTATTGAGGCTTGGAGGAAGGACACAAGGGTCATGATGCTGATTGGTTTTGATTAGGATTCTTGCTTCATTATTTAGGGGGTGCACATGGGAGCAAAGCCACATTTATTCAACGTGAGGCAATCTGGAAGCTCTCTCACTGGATAAGAGGTGTTGGATGTGGACAAGATGACGTTCAACACTTGTGAAGACAATGGATTTTTTGATTGCTTATACTGTGATTTGCTTGTTTTTATATTCTCTCCCCTTTATCCTGATGCCTCTGACAACACCCTTACCTATCACACCCTACAGTCCCTACCTCCAGTTAACTAACACAAACTTTTTGTTGTGCCTAGGGGTTCACAAGATAATGCAGCCACTTCAAACAACTCAGATCAACAGTATAACAGGGCACAAAAAATACAATGAATATAGTTATTCACAGTAAACTATAAACAATACTTATATTAAGATATTACTAAGTATCATAACTTTACTGTGCCTTTTTTCAGTCAATAAAATTCTTGAGAGTGGAGACTTCTTTTCATACTCTTCCAGATGTGGAAATGGTTCTTCACGATTTATAATTTCTCAAGAGAACATAAAAAATTGCCATAGTGTAATATCTTTAAAAAATACTTATTTAAAATGTTTTTTGTATAAAAATTGTGAGATCTGTCTCATAAAGCACTTAGTTAAGTCCCTCACTCAGAATGGAGCTCAGATGCAATGAAGTCCTTTTTGTTTTTGATAGAGTCCTCTTCCTTCGCCCTTGTGGGTTCCTCAACTAGCAACTCCCACCCTACACTTTTTGACCAATCGTCTTTTTAATACTTTGGGATATGATTCTTTGCTTTAAGAAAATAAGGACTTTGAAACAATGAGAATAACTTGTAGGATCTCAGAAATAATGTTATTCTCATAAACGAGCAGATAAATTGTAAGCAATTTCGTGGTCAATGACATTATTTTTGTAAAGCAAAGAGCCACATCAAAAAAGGACCGAAAGGTAATTGGATGAAACGTGTAGATATGAAAAAGAGAGAGCAAGAAAAAGCCCAGAAGAATTGAAAGACTGTAATTATATTTATAGAAGTTGTCTCACAAATAGCCATTTTTTTTGCATCCTTATATATTTATGTTCTGATTTCCTCCAGCTAAACTCATACAATGGAAAACATTGGTATACACTACTTTAGCGTGGCCTGCTATGATTTATGATACAGACATGATTCAGACATCTATTTAAAGCTATTGACATGTCTCCTAGATTTAGCTTATCTTCCTTTGTCTCTTCCTTTGTATGCCATCTATCAATAAAACGGTTTCTTGGTTATTGATTGTATCAATGGGAGATCATTATTAATTAATGAAAAAACAATCTTCATCATACATTAAAATTGAAATGCTTAATTTAGAATATTGAAGCTTTTGTTCTAAAATTCCCCACAGGACATAGTTTCAAGTATTTTCAAACATTTTTTTTTTACTTTAAGACAATAGTTTTAAATATAGCATGTGAGACCAAGGGCCAGATGTATTAAACATGTGGTGCATAAATAAATATATGCTCAAACTAATATGCTGCAGAAAATGTTGCCTGTGTAAATAACAAATGAGGTACAGTGCCTTGCAAAAGTATTCACCCCCCCTTGGCATTTTTCATGTTTTGTTGCCTCACAACCTGGAATTAACATGGATTGTTTGAGGATTTGCATCATTTAATTTACAGAACATGCCCACAACTTTGAAGTTTTTTTTTTATTTATTTAGAAGCAAGCAACAAATAGGACAAAATAACAGAAAACGTCAATGTGCATAACTATTTACCCCCTAAAGTCAATATTTTGCAGAGCCACCTTTTACGGAAATCACAGCTCCCAGTCACTTTGGATAAGTCTCTATGAGCTTGCCACATCTTACCACTGGGATTTTTGCCCATTCCTCCTTGCAAAACTGCCCCAGCTCCTTCAAGTTGGATGGTTTGCGCTTGTGAACAGCAATCTTTAAGTATGACCACAGATTTTCTATTGGATTGAGGTCTGGGCTGTGACTAGGCCATTCCAACACATTTACATGTTTCCCCTTAAACCACTCAAGCGTTGCTCTAGTAATGTGTTTGGGGGTCATTGTCCTGCTGAAAGGTGAACCTCCGTCCTAGCCTCAAATCACGCACAGAGTGGTACAGGTTTGCTCAAGAATATCCCTGTATTTAGCACCATCCATCTTTCCCTCAACTCCAGTTTCCCAGTCCCGGCTGCTGAAAAATATCCCCACAGCTAGATGCATCCACCACCATGTTGCAAGGCCGCAATTCCCGTTATACAGGCCGTATGTTTGCGGGCTTGAACTCTGCTACCATTACGGAGCGATTCAATTGAACAAGCCTGCAAGTTATGTGCCAGAAGCCGAAACCGTAAACCATGCAATCGCATGTAGCATTTCAGCACGTGAACATGATCAATTAAGCAAGGTCGTAACTACCCATTTAGAAATAGCCAATAGAAAATGAGACCGTCATCATTACGCCAGTATAAGATGGAGGTTACATGTCAATCAATTAGTGTTTAGCGGTCCGATATGTGAACCGACTCGCAAACCTGCAAGCTACGATATAATAAAAATGAATGCCAATACTGTTCTAGTCCACGTGGGTGGCCTGATATGTTTGCATTGATTTCCAAGATCGATATAACCCTGAAATGAAACATAAAAATAATTCATTTTTTATTGTCGATTTGCGAGCTTGAGACTGTTGCGCAATTAATTCTAATGTCTTTCATCGCTTTCCCCCTCATTTACAGTGCAGTATTGATTTTGTATGTGCATTTACATTGCAACGGACATGTCTTTAACCGCCTTGCAAGTCTTCTCTAGTACTCATAGGATTTTTGGCGTGTTGGCGTGTTACAAAAAAAATAATAATAATAATAAGGTAGCATGTATAAGAGGGGAGTTTACATTTCAGCATGAGCAGTGATGACAGGTATCCCTGTGACTGCCTGTTTCTGAGCATGTGCAGGGATAGGTGTCAAACACTAAAGCATGCGCTTCTCTTCATCCCTATGTAAAAATAATATTTTCTCTAAACATAGTTTTATATTCATGACCTATACAGCTGCTAATGTTATTAGGTTATTACATGTGAAGTTTTGTCCTAAACTTCAGAGATTTTTTAGCATCTTATTGTGCAATATATGGATACTCACACCCTTTAGCGGGTGTACATTTGATTTTATGGTTTAATTAGTTCCACATGGATGCTGCACGCATCAAATGTTAACTCCTGTACCACTCGGAGCAAAAATTCCTGCCACATGTGAATTTATATTTTTGTTGTTTTTTTGTTTAAAGCTTTACTGATTTTTTATATTTTTTTGCTAGTGAAATAGATTAAATACATTGATTTCCAGAGCCGCCGTGTATAATTTTACAGGACAACCAGTGGCTCGGATCGCCTGCATTTTTACACAGAGGAACCATTGAAGGATTAAGGATGCAGAGCTGCACTTTACTAAAAATAAATACAGCTTCAGTGGAAAAGAGTTGCTGAGGAAGTTGATGCTGTGGGACTTGAAACATCACAGAGTTTTTCTTCTGCTAAGTATATTTTTCTGCCCACAATGAGCTCATAAAAATATGTACGCCTGGGGAACCAGGGAAAAAGTTAAATAGCAGCCCCAAAAAAAGTAAACAAGTTTTAAAAGTATGCGTGACTTCAGAAGGATAGGCTGGCTGCGGATGAGGGAACTGGAAGGAGCAGTGTAGTTAAGGAAAAACTTCACATGTAACAGATTTACAACATTTGTAAGTGTGTAAACAATGAGCCTCCATCAGAATCGCTACTTTGTAGTGATGAAGGGGCTTTTGTTCCTCAATAAAGCTGTGAGCTATATCATGTAGGGTCACCCAAGATGGGCAGAGATGTCAGACAAATTGCGGTCCACAATTTGTCTGACTGGCAACCCACTCTAGTATTATTGCCATGAAAACCTTATGGATAAGCACAACCAGACACAAGAAGTGCTGCAGGGCCACAGAGATTTGGACACGGCTTAACAACAGCAAACCATGAGCATAAAAGCATTTTAAGAGAAAATCTTTCTTTTCAATATTTTTTATTGCCAAGTACAACCATTGCAACAGTGATTTTTACGCTCATTTGAAATTTAACAATGTGTTAATAAAGTTTAATCATTTTGTATAATGTGGTTCTAATCCATTATTGAACTATCACAATGTTTCTTCATTTTTTCGTTTTCGTAAAAAAAAAAAAAGAACATCAGGGTTATATATCATTTAAATTAAGAAATGAAAGAAAATTAAACCAAATAACTACTATAAGAGAGAGAAAATCTTTGAAGACTGTATATAGGAAGTCCCATCTTGTCTGGTTTCAAGCTTGAAGTCTAATAGGTGTGCTAATCATATATATAAGTGGATCAACAAGCGAGGTGAAGGAGGACAGAAGAGGGAAAGAATAGGGAAAGTTATTATAACATTAAAGTGTTTACTATTTGATACCCACCTCCTTCCCTACACATGCTCAGAAGCAGGCAGGCACAATGTAAACTACAAGCTATGCTCCTGCAAAGATGCAACCTTCACCAAAGTATCATTGATGCATCTATGGAACAAAAGAGGGGTCAACTTAGTTTTATGCCATATTTCCTACCTAATCATGATTTGTAAATTATTTAAACATGTATTGATCTCTTGAAAATAATATAGGCAAGTGATATGCAATCAGTACTTTATCAGTATAACATGCATTATATTATTATTCATATTATAGTTAGTGATGATATTGCAAAATTAAAAGTGTAGATGGTCAGAATTAATTAGCTAACACTGATCCATTATAGCCCCCGATAAATACATATAAATAGAAGGAATTTCTCTGCTGGTGTATAAGTAACATGATACAGGGATGTACATTAGCTGCCGTGTTTTGGATTCATATGATAGTCACCATAGCAGAGCCAGTACTGATAATGTGAGGGTCTAACTAGTTTTCCTGGCAGGACTTGTTAGAAAAAGACCCTTACTATCCATTGTTTTTGTAGTTAACATGATGCTCATTCGATTATTTGATAAAGGTGGGTGAGGGGATCTAATAAAATGCAGGTCATTGTTTTGGTCATCACAGTGACCGACAATCAGACTGTGGCCCTCATTCAATTGCGATTTGGCCAATTGAATAGGGCTCTAAATAAGCACATAGCATATTTTTTGTAAATACGTTTTTAGTTAGTGAAAACCTTGCTTTTGGATAGATGCTTACTAACTAAAAACTTCTTTAAAAAAAATATGTTATGTGCTTATTTAGAGCCCTATTAAATTGTCCAAATCGCAATTGAATGAGGGCCTGTGATTCTAATTAGCTCATCAAAGTAGCTAATTATTATTTGGGAATTGCTCATTTGCATAAAAAATGTAGAATAAATGGTATTAAATTCTTTAGGATTGATCCAGTTAAAAAAAATGCCCCCCCCCCCCAAAAAAGGACCATAATTACCAAGATGACAATCCCCAGGTGATAATTAAAGGGACATGGAAGTCACCCACTCCACTCCACTCTGCGTCATCGGGTAGAGGGTTAAAAATTATAGGGGAAAGTCATTTGCATATTTTATTTAATCAATAATGTATTTAGATATTGTCATTGTTAATTACTTCTAAATTTAAAGCTCACAAGAGCCGGGCAGTCACAGCTTTGCATGGCCCTCATTCAATTGCCATGGCCCATTAAATAGGGCCCATTAAATAGGGCTCTAAATAAGCACATAACATATGTTTTTTAAAGAAGTTTTTAGTTAGTAAACATCTATCCAAAAGCAAAGTTTTTACTAACTAAAAACTTCTTTAAAAAAAATGGTATGTGCTTATTTATAGCACTATTCAATTGGCCAAATCGCAATTGAATGAGGCCCTATATTGGTTGGCTGGTTACTCAATGTATTTGTAACTACCTCCAACTAACACATTTGTGATCCCTTCTGGATCACAAACCTTGTGGTGGTGAAGGGGCTTGTGTACCTCAATGTGAGCTATACCATGTAGGGTCACTCAAGATGGGCTGGCCATAGAAGAGAGGTCAGACAAATTGTGGTCCACTGTAAAAGGAACTGGCAACCCATTCCACTTATGGATAAGCACAACCAGGGACACAATGACAGATGTGCCTGGCATGCTGTGGTCCATCGGGTCACAAAGAGTCAGACATGACTGAACGACTAAACAAAAAACAAAATATAATCTCTTTATAAATACTTGCATAGCCTCTGAATAACTTTATTGATTTCCGGACTTTATTTTTATAATTTAGACTGATTAAAAGCTAAGTTTATTTCTAAAATGTATTTCCATTATCAGCCACCTTGTTCAAAAGACGTTGAAAAATAATCGTTTTTGATGGCAAATTCATGCAAATATCATTACATTGTCCATTTAAATGAAATTAAATTTGGCAATAGATTGTTATAAATAACAGACATTTCCAACACTATTTTAAAGCATACAGAACAATGTTAGACATTGTTTTGGCATTTTCTACCAAATAACTTACTTAAAATACAGTCTGTGGAGGACAGTTACTCTGAGGGGCTCATGGGTGGTATTATGCAGCATTAAGTACTGCATTCCAGAGCATATCCTATTGCCATGTAACCTTCTGACATGGAGCACAGTGAGGGGGCACCGATGGGTAACGATCATGTTACATCTAGTGAAGGCAGGGAGTGCATCTCTCTCAACAGCTGCTCTTAGGAAGCTATTTGGCCTATAGGTCACAATCATAATATACAGAACTAAACAAATCCTCTGCAAATGGAAATATGCAGGTACATATATGACTCTATCCAGTTAACTATTAACTAACATGGAAGGTTTGTGAATGTCACTAGGATGTCAACTACAGGGATCACGATCAGCACCACAGGCACTGATCTCGAGGCACGCCGGACTTGGCTGCAATGAGTACTGAATACTTTACGACTTTAACGTCCGAACCACCGAACTTGAAAGACCACCACAAAACACCAAATACTTAAAAAAATGCATTACACACTCACACACAGCACAGGGGAAGAGCCAGTGAGTGAGGTTGCAAGTTAATTTGAGCCATGTTTTCCGTTTTTGCCGAACGAAAATCGGCTAAACGAGAAATGGTGGACGAAAAAATTTAAAAGGATTAAAACGAAGGCTGAAGGCAGTAAAAACGATCACGAAGCCAGTAACACTTAGCGCAAGACAGTAAATACGATCACGAAGCCAGTAACACTTAGCGCAAGACAGTAAACACGATCACGAAGCCAGTAACACTAAGCGCAAGACAGTAAATACGAACAGGAAGCCAGTAACACTAAGCGCAAGACAGGGAACACGATCACGAAGCCAGTAACACTTAGCGCAAGACAGTAAACACGATCACAAAGCCAGTAACACTTAGCGCAAGACAGTAAACACGATCAGGAAGCCAGTAACACTTAGCGCAAGACAGTAAACACGATCAGGAAGCCAGTAACACTTAGCGCAAGACAGTAAACATGATCACGAAGCCAGTAACACTTAGCGCAAGACAGTAAACACGATCAGGAAGCCAGTAACACTTAGCGCAAGACAGTAAACACGATCAGGAAGCCAGTAACACTTAGCGCAAGACAGTAAACATGATCACGAAGCCAGTAACACTTAGCGCAAGACAGTAAACATGATCACGAAGCCAGTAACACTTAGCCAAACAACGCAAGCAATGGCACTCATCGCGAGCCACGCAAAACTGCAGCACAGACACAGAGGAGAAAGACACGGGAAAGAGAGGGTGGAAAGAGACACAGGGATGAGAGATGGATGAAAAGAGACACGGGGGGGAATAAGGAAAAATAAAAAAGACACAAAGCACGGAGAGAGGGGGAAACAGACACAGGGGTCAGAGACTGCAGAGAGGCTCGCAATGAGCCACGAAAGGGAACATTGAGAACCACGAAAGTTGTGGGTCGCCAAGGCCTGCAATGAGCGGCAAAGCCGCTTATTGCAGGGCTCACTAAAACCCCCAAAGGTGCCCATCACGAGGTCCGTACAGTAGACGGAGGGAGAGTCTCGCAATCAGCCCCGAAGGTACAACATTCAAAGCCTTAAAATTTTATTGCCGTCATTTTTGACGGGCAAGTCGCTAGTATAATATACCTATATATCTCTTTATTTTTGTGTATTGTATGCTTAAAAGTTGTTTTTTGTGCCTAAAATATTACAAATAGTTCCTAACTGGTTTCTCCTCTCTGCAGCTCATGAAGACAGTATATTTCTAAGTACAGGGGTTGCACTGTCTCATAGTAACAACTTAGTGGCAACATTCTGCAACATGCTACTTGAGAGAGGCCACTGATAGGGTAATTTAATACAGTACACTGTGTATTCATGAGCTGCATGAGCTACTGAGGGCAAACTCAAACAGGAACACATTCTATTATATTAGGCAGAACAAAACAGAGCTTTTAATCATTTCTTAATAACATAAAGCACCTAAAAGTAAATACAAATAGAGGCAACCCTTGACATACGTGGTATTCAGTTCCCAATGTCCCGCAAATGGACAAAAAAAGTGAATACCGAAAATTGGGTAAATAGTTATTTTACCCGCCAGACGTCCCTCGGAAGGAGGCAAAGTTTTGGGTAGAACTCATTTCAACTTATTTAACAATTAGGTAGCTTTGGTAACCTGGAACTGTCTCACTTTAGCAATGCAGAGGGTTATGGGTTATAGCTGCTCCAAATGACCAAATCTACTTAATTAATGTTGTATCAGTTTCAATGTTTGTTCTTCTTTTCAATAGAACTCAGGACAATGAGAGAGCTGAGGACTATGGCATTGGCCATTAATTATGTAAACTGTGCTTTTAAATTAAATTTTCCTGTTAAATCTTTGCTTTGTTGCTATTTGCACGCTTATGTTTAATGTTAGCTAACATGAAATGCACTTACACTGGGCATTAAGCAGCGAGAAGTCATAAAGCTAGATTTTTTTACTAAAACTAAAATAAAGTGTGATTCCCTTTCTGGACACTGTAAGTATCCATGATACTTTAGTAGAAGTGTTTGTGAAGGGGGGGCCATTTCTTGCAGGCCCTGCATCTACTAATTTAATGAACTTCCTGAATGTAATCAATTCCTGCTTCTGGCCCTCATTCAATTGCGATTTGGCCAATTGAATAGGGCTCTATTTAAGCACATAGCATATTTTTTTTAAAGAAGTTTTTAGGTAGTGAAAATCTTGCTTTTGCATAGAAGTTCACTAACTAAAAACTTCTTTAAAAAATATATGTTATGTGCTTATTTAGAGCCCTATTCAATTAGCCAAATTGCAATTGAATGAGGCCCTCTGGGTCTGTGAGGAGATTGGGGTGCGGTGTCAATTTCAATGCTCTCCGATTATCTTCTGACCTCTCCCTGTTCCCTCCTGCCTCATTCTTCCCTTCACCGTTAGACACAGAAAAGTATCCTCATGATCCAGCTCTCTGGAAGTGATGTAACAATCAGAAAATGGATTCCTGCAGTCATAAACAGAATATTAAAAAAATCAGATTTTCTCTAAAATGTTTTTAGGTCCATTGCTTACATAGTTGCAAATGTCAATTTATTACATACATCACAAAAAAGTGCATTTTTTTCTTGAACTATCGCGGTTCTTGAATATGTATACTAATGGGGAACGCTAATTTGAAATATTGGAAATGTAGGAGCAGAACAGAAATACAGATCTTTCCCTGAGCTTTTTCGAATTGTAAATATCGCAAATATGTGCAGAAATGATTATCTTATTACTTATACATTTTAACATTTTTGAAAGTTCTGCATATACCTTCCTTAATGGTATATCTAAGTTTTACAGTTTTTTAAAGTTTTCTAATCTAACACATCCTGCTTATATCAGACACACACATTACATTGAGTCATTCTAGTCACATACAGATTTATTTTATTTAAAAATAAAATGGATTTCCACACCTCAGAGGTGCGTACATAGGCACCTTGTACTAACCAATAGAAAACGTGCATTCAAGTACTTTTAAACCTATACTATCCTTCCAGCCAGTAGCAGCCCAGTACAGAGATCCAGAGCAGCTTGTTCTGAGCTGCTTCACTGCAGGGAGCTGAGAAGTGTGTGGTAGTAACAAAAAAACTACTAATACCATAATGCTTTGCTGCAGAGAGACTGAATCCCCATACTTTGCTTTAATGTTGCAGCTAAATTAGCTTAAATTTTCAGGGGCATCCCTTCTCAAAAGCAACTGCCAGATAACTGAAGACATTTTGCAAAATGAAGTTTATTAATTGAGCTAATTAGACTTTCATTAGCTTTGTGGAAAGCACTATATACGATTCTAAGCTCAGTAACAGGACCCTCCATTAATTTGCAATGTGTACTTAACCCCTGTACAACACTACGAAATATAATATGGAGAAGGCAACTATGGAATATATTATGGAGAAGGCCAGAAGCATCAATGGTCATACCCACACCCAACACCAGATGTGACTGAAAGCTTCTCAGCCAGGAGATATTGGTTCGACTGCTTCAAGAAGAGGACCAACCTCTACAACATCAAAATCACAGAGAATCAGCGAGGGCTAACACCAAAGCTGCTGCGGCCATTCCAGCCACTTTGAAGGACACCATGGAAAGAGGTAATTATCCACCAGAAGTGGTATTCCATATTGACAAGACAGGACTGTTCTGGAAGCAATTGCCAAGCCACACATTCATATCCCATGAGTAGAAGCGAGCACCAGGGTTCAAAGCAGCCAAAGACCGACTAACCCTTCTTCTGGGTGGGAAATATAGTTGTAACTTCAAGATCAAGCCATTGATGGCGTGCCATTCATAAACACCTAGAGCCATGAAGGTGATTCCAAAATCCACTTTAATGATCATTTGGCAGTTCAACTGGAAAGCTTAGATCACAATCAACATCTTCAAAAACTGGGCAGAACAGGGCATTGAGGAAGCCCAGGGAAGCAGTGACTCTGACACAGAGGAACCAAAAGAACTTTCCACCAAGTTCCTCATAAAGTGCTTGCGGTCAATCCGTGACCTTATGGATAATTTTGTGGCCAATGATCCAGACACTTTGAGGAGCAGAAATGTGAGATTCAGCGTTCTTGGGGCAGTGTCTTGGTGCAAGTATTTGCTGGATGGCCATAGACAACTACAACATATGTCCTTGGACCAGTTCGTCTCTAAAAAAGCCAGAAATGAGGATGAGCCTGAAGCTTCCACATTCATTTAGTTTATGTGTGCTGTTTATTTAAGTTTTATTTAAAAAAAAAAGGTTATTTTTGTGTTGTTATGTTTGCAGTTTCTTAAAAGTTAATATACAGGTAACATTTTTGAAAATTCTATTGCTGTCTCTTTTTTCCATGAGTTACCCTATACCTATCTATTCTTTCTTATCGCTCTTTCGTTTAATACTACTATTGCCCGGGGCCTAGCTACAATGTTAAATGGGGTATTCCTGTATTCAACCATGATCAAACTGATTTTGGGCCTTCCCATTAACATTTGTATTTGCCATATCAAGTTTAGCCAATAGAGGGGGTAGATGATTTTTCAGTAACACGCCTGGTGCAGTGCGCTGACACACCCTAATAACAGTTAGAGGATGTCCTAATTGTTTTAATTGCAGTTTGTAGAGAGGTTAAAAGAACATGACTTCAGTCTCCATTTAATTGCGTTCTCACTTTTTCTACCAAATTATTTTAGATTAATATCCTTTATTTGTAACACGCCAACATATTCCATAGTTGCACAGGGTTTAACTACAAGACAAAAACAATTTTAACACATTTCAAAAGAATGGAGGGCCTGGTCTTAAAATCAAACATACAAAATCTCCATTCAATTAAGCAAATTGTAGTTACAAGAGCCCATAATGTAGCCCGTAAATTAATTTACTATTCAACTGGCGTTCTTTAGCTACCCGCAATAGGTTTGCGGGTTAGAAGCTAAAAATCGTATCTCCAACCCATCTAACGATTTGATCTTTCAAGCCCGTAAATGTTACAATTGCAAGTCGCTATTTAATTGCTACAATACCTCAAGCCCGCCATTGCCTTCAAACCCGTCAATGGAAAATGTAGAAGAAAATCACTTTAAAAGACGGGGAAAGCGATGAAAGACATTAGAAGTATTTGCACACTAGTCTCAAGCTCGCAAATCTACAAAAAAAATATATATTATTTTATGTTTTATTTACGTGTTATATCAATCTCAGTAATCAAGGAGTTAATACATATCAGGCCACCCACATGGACTAGAACAGGATCTTCATTAATTTGTATTATTTTGTACATAGCTTGATTGCGAGACTGATCGCATATGGGACTTCTAAATGCTAATTGATTGTGGTTTAAACCTCCATGTTTTACTGACGTCATGATGACGGTCTCATTTACTATTTGATGTTTCTAAATTGGTAGTTACAAGCTTGCTTAATTGATCAGAATCATGCCCTGAAATGCTACTTACGGGTGCATGGTTTACAGTTTAGGTTTTTTTTTGTCATGTAGTTGCGGGCTTGTTCAATTGAATCGATCTGTAACTGTTGCAGTTTTCGGGCTTGCAATTGAAGGGAGGACATAATGCTTTCCCTAAAGCACCTTATATGACTGAAAACTGCAAATCTACAATCTAAAGGGATCTGCAAATGATACACACACCTTATTCCATACTAGCACTGTCAAATATCTTTAGTGTGGTGTTCTGCAATTTTCTATCAGCATGGTGTGCCAGATAATAATAGCAACCCTACACAGTGGTGTGTTTCAGCCTAAATCGACGAGACCCAGTCCTATGGCATCCTATTTTCAATGGGCTGCCAGCTGCCCAAAGATGCAGTAACATAGAATATTGTGTTTATATACACAAAAATGTGTATATGCAGTGAAACTTCTATTTTAAGCATACTTTCTTACATAATGTATATACATAAAAGGATGATTTGAGATGCAGCAAGGAGAAAAGAGACATAGCGTATGAAACCAAGGAATACAACAATTGGCCATATCAACTGTTGATAGGGAAAACAATTACAAATCATGAAAATAAAGAATATTACAATTAGGAGATGGAGCTCAAATGAAACCTGGTGGAGGGATACCGAGCAGAGGCCACTCGGAGGTAAACTCAGACATCCTCCCAGTGGACAAAGCCAGGTGGCACTTTGCCCAGATACTAAGGCATTTCAGTGCCTGGATGTGGTAGTGGAACATCTCCTGCTTCCTTAAAATATAAATAATCAGCTTGGCTAATGCCTGGATCAGATTGATGAGGAGGTCCCTGGCCATATTTCCCCAGGAGAAATGCAGCCAGAACTAAAGGAGGAGGCCCCTCAATAAGATAAGAGTGGATTCAATCTGGTGCAACTAAAATAAATATGATACATGGACTGTCCCTTGCCACAAAATGAACAAGGCTGAAGTACAGTACACACAGGTACGTTTATATGTTTATATTACGCAAGTAACACCTTCTTACATATATTTTTATTGATATCTTGATCAGAGTTTGGACTTTCCATTATCAAACAATGTTGGCTTACTCCTTCTCTTGCTTGCTGGCTTTACTTTTCAGTTCTTACTGTGTTGCTCATTGTACATGGGCTATAAGACATCAAATTACAGCAGATCACTGGTACTGAGTGTGGTCATTAATATATGGTGTCAGTCACATTAACATGTGATTATAACTCACATTAGCATGCGCATAGGAGTGCTACTCAAGTATAAAAAAGGAAGTTCTGGAAATGTAACTAATAGGTAGCGAAGAGTGAGTAGAACTGGAAACCCTTCTCACTAAATTATTACCAATTGGGCAGCATTATTTTATACTGTCAAGTCTAGTGGTGATGTCCAAGATCTCACCATAATTTATTTATCTCCTAAATTAAATTAGGTATAAGCAAAAGCCATTCCAACATGGTTGCCGTACCCCCAAAATCAACATAAAAATCAATCTTTCAAAGTAACATGTAGTATATATGGTAGTCATGCCCCAACACTTGTTTCCAACTGTTACAGAGCTAGTGATGAGAGGGTTCTCGTGCAAAATAAATTGGGAGCCACTCACAGTTGGTGTCGGTAAATGAAAACGTTAAAAATATATGTATTTGATCAGATCACCTTTCTATAAAAATAATTATCTACCCTTATAGAGAATGATTCAAGATTGGAAAAGGTGTGAGACAAGGTTGTATATTGTCACCTTATTTATTCAACTTATTTGCGTACATCATGCTGGAAGAAATATCCACAACAATTCAAATAAATAAATAACCACCGTCTTTACATTTTTTCCTTGCAATTATTCTTTTTTGCAGTGTTCCATTTTATTTTCTCAGCTGATTGTGCCTACTAATTTCTCAAGAGTGTGTTATTGCTTTAGCTGCAACATTCAAATTGTGCAGATATAAGCGCATTCCAAATCTCCTCTTGTCTCAGGAAGTTGATCATCAGAAACTGAAATGGTAGATTCCCACTGCAGCATAATAGCATAAGAAAGGTAATTAATTTAAGGTGTTATTTTTGTTACAATCTTAAAACATTATTTTTATTTTTTATTTTATTTAAAATAGTATCATTTATATACTGTATATAAATACAGTCATCCTTTTAGAACACAGTATAATAAAAAATGGGAAAAAGTAAGGTAAAAATTCCAATATATAGACTAGTATACCATTAAAATATATATCGCAAATCCACTCTGTCCATGTCCAACCATGTCTGTTGATTCGTTTTTAGTGTTTCTTACTTTCCCCCTAGCTATTTCATTATGTGTTTCTCTTTTTTTCTAATTGTTTCTGTTCTTTCTTTTATATTTACTGTATCTAAGGCTTCTGCTTGGATGTATATCTTTTGATCTCATGCAATGTTTTATGTCTAGCTGTGTGCCGAGAAAATCTTTTTCAACCATCTCCCAGTTTGCAAAGTAATCCCTTTCGCTTCTCCATCTCTTTGAGTAGATAACATGCTAGGCTAGTGTCAAAGTTCATTATTTTAAGAATTTGAAAATACATCAGTGCTGGGAAAATGAAAGAGCCTTGGCATATATATTTTGTCCTGCAGGGAAGCATGCAACATCTAACAACTGCAGGGTTCATGTTGCTCCAGTGGAGATCAAGAATAGAGTAATGATTGAGGTGTGGAACAATATTCACAAAGCTTCAAGGCTAAATGTACCAACAGTAACAGTGGCACATAAAACACGATGACTTGCTTTAGATTTGGTTGCACACTGGGGTGAATTACAAATCATTTGTCAGAAATGTTTGTAGACTTTTTCCATACATTGCAGAAAGATTTTGAATAGTTAGAAATATGAGAAGATAAAGTACTGGATTTCAAATTCTTCATAAAAAAATTATATAACCAGTTATAAAATGGTTAATAATATATAATTTTGTGTGTTGTTCAGTTGTTCAGTTGTGTCCGACTCTCTGTGACCTCATGGACCGCAACACCCCATGTTGATCCACTTGGTATTCATGGAGTGGGTTGCCAGTTCCTTCTCCAGTGGCCCACATCATACAAGGCTTCAAGGTGGTGTGACCTCTTGGTTTCTTGACTGTAATTGAATTCAGGTCGAGGTGGTGAAAGCACTGAATCCTAACTACTGGACCACCAGGGAACCTAATATATAATTAGAGCACATTTATAAATTTGAGATAATTTAGCTAAAATAAAATTATATTTAAGTCATTTTAATTGGACTCCAATTTTATGTTCTCAACACTGTAGTTATAATGAATATGTTATATACACTATCCAGCAGTAGCAGAGCTAATGCATGGGGGGCACCGGTGCAAAAAAAAATTTGGGTCCCTCACACCCCAAGAAGGGGGCAGGCACATTTGTTTTGCGCTTACTGGACCTGCTCCAACATATACAGTAGACTCCCGGTTATCCGGTACTCATGCAACCGGAACTCTAAAGCAGTCTGCTGTATTCCCCCCACCCTACCAGAAACTCTCAAGCATCTGGCATATTTGCCGCGGAACCAGTATCCTACGCATCCAGAATTTTTTCTGCACCACCGGAATCTCAGATAACCGGACTGAACACTGAAGATCAAGACAGTAATTGACCTTGCATTGTGAGGTGAGTCAGTATTTTAATCATTTAAAGTGGCAATGTGCTTGTGGACACAGTTTGTGCATTGTACAATACACATAATAATCAGAAAACAGATTATTTGCTTCTAACCTTATTAATTACCATCTCAGTTTAGAGGAATGTATTTTTTAATAGTTTATAATAGTTCATAATTGTCAATTTGTTGATGGGTGCACATTGTATTTTCCTCATAGCTTACTTATACAGTATGAATCTCTTCATTGGTTCTGCTTGTCTAACTTTTTGATCTGTTAAGGCCAAATTGGTAGCTCTTCTTAATTTTTTTTGCAGATTGTCCCTTGTGAATCAACCTTTCAGCCCCAAAAATGGCGAACAAGGCCTAGGGAAGCGTAAACGTGTTGTGCTTAACCTCAAGCAGAAGGTGGAAATATGCAAGAGGCTTGAAAAAGGTGACACTCGTGCAGTGCTCATGAAGAAATGTAATATTGGTTCATCAACTATCTATGACATTCAGGCTCAGTCTGAGAAGATATAGGCGTTTTATGTTAAGACAGAGAGTGACAAGAGCTTGGAGAAGCGTCATACTCTTCATGCACCGAAAATGGAAAAGCTTTACCAGGCCCTGTATGAATATTTTTTGCTAAAAAGATCTGAGGGTGGTTGTATATCTGGACCCATATTGCAGGAAAAAGGCGAGAGAATTTCATGAGAAAAATAATATTGAAGGTCAGTGTTCATTTTCAAGTGGCTGGCTCACCCAATTTAACGTTCGTCATGGCACCCGAAAGCTGGATTTGTCAGGTGAACAGAAATCAGCTGAATTTGAAGCTGCAGCTTTATTTTGTGACGTGTTTAGTCAATTGGTGGCAGAAAATCACTTGACCCCAGAGCAGATTTATAATGCAGATGAGACTGGATTAATGTGGAAGTGTCTGCCCAATTCTACTTTGGCTAGTGGTAGTGAGAAGGTAGCTCTTGGGTTCAAGCAAAATAAAGAGCGTATAACTGTACTCCTTTGTGCAAATGCAACAGGAAATCATAAGCTTAAGTTGTCTGTGATTGACAAATTTGCTAAACCAAGGTGCTTTGAAGGAATGACTCACCTCCCTGTAGATTACCATGCACAGAGTAACAGTTGGATGGACGCAGACAATTTAAAGAAGTGGTTTCATCGATCGTTTGTTCCCAATGTTAAAAATATTTTACGAAAGAAAGGAATACAAGAGAGTAGTAAAGTTATGTTGCTCCTGGATAACTGTCGCACACATTCTCCTGCTAAAGAGCTCACTCATGGCAACATTTTCGTACGTTACCTTCCAGCAGATGTCACAAGTCTGATCCAACCAATGGATCAAGGAGTGATACAGAATGTAAACATGTTCTATAGGCGTGGCTTCATGTGGAAAATGACTAATTTTGATGGGAAAGTTCTAGAGTTCCAGAAGAAATATAATCTCAAAGATGCTACCTACACTGTCAGGTGTGCATGGGATTATGTGGCAAGTGAAACATTACAGAAATGTTGGAGAAAGTTGTGGCCAGCTGTCATGCCTGAGGAATCCTCCTTCTCCTCCTCCATCGACTTTGAGGAGGTTTAAATCGATTATTCAGCTGTCAATATCAGAGTTTATGATGAAATATGTGAGTTATTTGGCTCTGCTAAGGACAAAATGTATTTGTCTCGAGATGAACTTGAGGAAGAAATCATAGGTGTTGTGAATCATGGAAAAAAGAATATTGCAGAGGAGCAAGAGAGTGATGTTGACGATGGGTGAGAGGTGGAAAAAGTATCCTGAAAGAGAGCTACTGCAGCATTTGAAACTGTAATAGCTTTTGCAGAACAGCAACCCTTCTACACTTCTCAGCATTTTATGCAGCTAACTTTGCATGAGAAGCTGCCTCAAAGCAAGGTGATATTCGTTCACTTACGCAGAAAGCTGTAACCAAGGACCTCATTCAGTTGAGCTCTTGGAAGATGCAGACATCCGTAAGGGAGCCCGTAATTTATTTTGCTATTCAATTGGCAAGTTAATACCCCTCCAAGCCTTTGATCTTTCACACCTGTAAGAGTTATTATCGCAAAAATCGCAAATCGCTTTTCAATTGCTCCGATTCCCCAAGCCCGCAAATTTTTCAAACCTGTAAACGGCAAATGAAGAAGATTATCCTACGAGTACTAGAGAGGACCCGCAAAGGGGTTAAAGACATATCTGTAGCACTGTAAAATGCAAAAAAATTCAATACTGCACTGTAAATAATGGGGAAAGCGATGAAAGACATTAGAATTAATTGCACAACAGTCCCAAACTCGCAAATCGGCAATACATTTTTTTTAGTTTATGTTTCATTTCGGGGTTCGATCGATATCGGGAATCAATGAGTTAATACATATAGGGCCACCCACATGGACTAGAACAGTATTGGCATTCATGTTTATTATTTAGTATTATACGAGTTTGCGAGTATTATGCGGGTCTGATCGCATATCAGACCCCAGAACCTAATTGATTGCCATGTAACCTCCATTGTAAACTGACGTAATAATGGCGGTCTCATTTTCTATTAGCTGTTTCTAAATCAGGAGTTATGGCCTTGCTTAATTAAACATGTTCCCACTCTGAAATGCTACGTACAAGTGCATGATGAAGGTGCTTGAGATCCTGATGATCCTGATGTGATGTCTATGCAGTAAACTCTCTTTTTTAGTTAATTGAAGTTAATTGAAGTGAAAAAATGTCTATGTTAGTGATGTTCACTTGTTTAATGACTGCCATTTAATATGCACACTGCATTCAGAAAAGCTATTTTTTATAGTGTAATAAAACTGGATTTGACAAAAAGTTATGTTAGTGATGTTCACTAAGTTGACTAACTCATTTAAGTAATATTCACACTGCATTAAAAAAAAGCTATTTTTTGCAGTGCAATAAAACTTTGTTGAAGTGAAGTCTGTCTTTATTTGCTTTCATTTATATATATACAGTTGTGCTCAAAAGATTGCATAACCTTGGCGAAAATGCCATGATTAGCTAATATCCAGAGTAACTGCATGCGTGCAGCTCAGACAGCAGGTAGACGGCGTAGTTGTGAGTCAAGGTTGGCAAGGGTATCAAGGGTATCTGGAGCTATGCAGACTGCAGTGCATCCGACAGCTGCTGAATAGAGTGTGGTGAACGATTCATACAGTGAACATGGTAATCGAGGTGGTCCCACACATGCTCAATGGGGTTCAAGTCCATGGAATTTGGAGGCCAGCGAATTACTTGGAAGTCTTCATTGTGCTCCTCCAACCCCTCGGAGACATTGCATTGCCCTGCTAAAAGAACCCATCCGCTCCAGTGAATACATTAATACAGTCAACATGTATGGGTGTTCTTGATTTGCAAGGATGGATAGATAACCTAATCAGTTTAGAGTGCCTTCTGGAGGTATGAGTAGACCCAGACAATGCCAAGAAAACATTCCCCAGACCATAACGCTGCAGCCTTCAACTTGTGTTCTTCCAACAATAGTAGCAGAGTGTTTGTTCTTGGAGGTTTCACACCAATATTTGTCCAGTCGATTTAGCAGAAAACGTGTCTCAGACAAGGTAACCCTTTGCCAATCAGAAGAGGTCCAATTTTGTCCTGGTTGCAAACTGAAGCCATTTCTGACGATGAACCCTCGTCAGCATGGGTGCAGAGAAGGGATTGAGAAATGAATGCAAGCCAGCCAAATCAGACTTATTTTCTCTAGAAAAACAGATGCCTATGAGGTGATATAAGTACACTACATAGATATGTCCAGGGTCAATATAAAACTTTGTCAAGTGAACTTTTCTTGCCAAGAAGCTTACAGTTGGCACTTGAGGTTAGAAGAAAAACAATTTCACGTTAAGGAAACAAAAGGGACCTAAAAAGCTTATCACAGCAAATTCAATAGATTAGGATTGGATGTATTTTTGATTAAAAAGGTCTTAGAGGGTAATGTCTGTTAACTAGTATAGGTAGGATATTGATCCAGAATACAATCCATTTGCCATTTTGTTTTAATCAGGAATGATTTATTTAACCCTATGAGATAATTTGCAGGGTTTCACAGGTTTTTGGCTGCCTTGGTCTGGACCAATTAACAGTTCCCAAATCAGAGGAGTTCTAAAAATGATTTTAACTGATGGACTAAAAATATTTGTTTCAACCTCAATAGCTATGTTACTATGCTATTTATTATACTTTAAGAGCAATAAAAATGCAGTGGCAGTTACCATTGTATTTTCTCCCGAGCTACTAAAACTTTGCATGCAGACAAAGGTTCTATATGTGTAATGGAAATGTGGCCTATAAAAATGCCTTCAAATGCAAAATAATTTGTTTGCAAGAAGACATCCTGCAACACTACATTATATTCTAAATGATAACAAACAAAAGCTAAACATTTAAAGGCTGTGGTTAAGGTAACCCTGTCTATCTATCTATCTATCTATCTATCTATCTATCTATCTATCTATCTATCTATCTATCTATCTATCCATCTATCTATCTATCTATCTATCTATCTATCCTGTATATTTATAATATATATATATATATATATATATATATATATATATATATATATATATATATATATATATATATATATATATAGTCTGGGGTCTTTATCCAGATATATATAATTATATAAATAATTATTTTGTTACTGTGCCATGCATGTGTAGGCATTTGTAATCATTTATTATACAATACCCTCTTTATTTGTTGGCGAGATAGGCTTTGAAAAAATGCTGGTTGTCAGCTTGATTTAAAAACAAAGATAGATACTGTATATTTGTGTATCTATAGATCTTTTGATATTCATTGATGATTCATAGAAACATATAAAGTAGTTAAATAAATATTTAAAGATGTACATATCTGTAAAAAATGCTATAACCTGCAGGTTGAGCGTGTGGTATGCTAATGCTTATTTTGAATACATTAGCTGTGTTTCAGTACTATCATAATGCATAATACATCAATCATCTGCCCATGACCTCTCTGAGTCTGGCAGACTATGTGATGGGTAGCTCCTGGGTATATGCATGTTAGGCTTTCTAATTTATATGTAATATGCTTTTGCGATACTACGTATTCGCACCCACAGATCTCGTCAGCTTTCAGTCGGCAGAAGCAAAACATCAAAAAGGTTTTTTTTCCTCAATCAATGGACAAGACAGAGAAACGCACAAGATACATACAAGGATATTATATATTAACATATACAGCATAGATGGTAAGAGATAACGCATTATGGTATAATCAATCTAAAATTACTTTTCACAATGCAAGGATCTCCTTTTAATAAAAGACCTTTCCCGTTTATTTTTTTCTTCTTCATTTTTTTTTTACTTTATCAATAAAACATGACTTCTCAGCAACTACCACACAGAATAAAAATTGTGATAGACACATACTCGATATTGTAAAATAAGAAAATGGATCTATAGTAAGTGTTTAATTTCAAGTCAAGTGGATGAAGCGAGCCAATCAACCACTTAGGATAGAAGAGCCAGAGATTATCTCAAGACCCAGGCTCATTTCCACCAAGTCAAAACTGAATAATCTAGTTTGGAGGGGAAGCTTTAAAGCGAACAAGTCATGAAACAAGAGAAATCAGTTCAATAAAAGCCAAAAAAATGGAAAAAAATAAATGAAACTAAAACTAAAAAGGGGGGTGGGGGTGGGATTCAAGTCTCCTCAGTCTACTTATTAGGGTAGTAGGGAGCGAGCTTACCTCCAAAATTATCCACCAAATGCAATGCAGAGGCCATAGTCCCCCCATTAAAACATCCAAAATATTTAAAGGAAATCAATACATTTTAAATGAATGAAATATTGCGGATAGTACTTGACCTATGACATATGAAAGAAAAGTATTGAACATACATACATTATCTGGCTTGTGTGTTTGTCTGTTAACCCTTTTACTACTGTGCTTAGCTGAAACTTACAACATAAATATTTTTTTGCCTCTCCCTTATGGGACACAGGATACGACTGTCTGCCTTGGCAGCTTATGCCAGTACACAATGCCTGGAGCACAGAGTTAATGATGTGCACACAACCACTTGCTCTGCTATAGACAGAATATTTGGCTTGCTTAAGTCAATGTTTAGATGTTTGTTAAGTCAGGCGGCGTGCACAGTATTCCCCTGAGAAGGTTGCACAGAGAGTAGAGGAATGCAGCAGAATATGGCAGCCTTGCATTTACTACATGGCATTGATCCAGATCTAGTAAATGACCTTGCTCATGACAATACAGGGCCACTACACATAGTACGGCTAGTGACAGTCATTTATGGGGCACTAGTAATCCAAGCCTTCCTTTAATTAAAGTATAATAATGCTTGATAGCAGCAATTATCTATTTATGTATGTTTAGGGCATTGTTTTTGTATTTGTATGAACTTTGTGGCCTAAATTTAGAAAATAGTTTATATTTTTACACAATAAGCTACCACTAAAAATTATATTCTACTGGATAGTATTGTTTTAAGGACATTTATTCTACTGGATAGTATTGTTTTAAGGTTCAGCTCCATAAATTAACATGTCATTAAATAAGTGATTATGAAATTTGTTGGGGTGAAGTTACTGCCATATTGAACAGAAACCGGGATTAAAGAGAGAAACTTTTTCCCCTTACTAATGGTTAAAATCGACCCATATGAATGGAAAATTTGGGATGACACAAAAAACACTATTAAACCTCTGACAGCTATTACCCAATAGAAATGTAATATTAGGATAAAAACCCATCCCCAAGTACGCACCACAGGCAAAATCAAAACATTTTTTTTTCTTTGTTGATGACTATTTTTATTTGATGTGTTTTAAGTTTTGTCTTATATTAGGAATATGTTAAGTTTTTTAGATAAAGTTAAGTACTTCATTTAAATAATATTTCTGAAATAACGTATAAATCCAATGTACTTGGATTTATTGTATAAGAAGAATGATAAACGTAAAAAGAAAAAGAAAAAAGAAAATAAATTTGTTAATACAGGAGACTGCATCATTTATTGATGTCATATGTCACTATGTTTAAAGGGAGTCTGTAACCCCAAACCAAGTTGTTTTACCTTATTAAAAAAAAACATGAAAAACTAGTTATATATTGTATTGGCCATTTTATTTTTAATGAAGACCTTTCACAAGAAATCCACTAATAATAGCATTTTTATGCAAATGAGTGTCTCTCAAATACTAAAAAATGATCTCCAATGTTGTAATTCAGGTAGGATCCCTCCTTTATCAAGTAGTCTGAGATGCCAAAACAATGTTATATTACTCAGTAATGAGAGAAAAAAGTCTAGTACAATGTATAGCAATTTTTTCAGGCCTTCAATATGACAACCCTAATGGAGGGTCTCTGATCAGCATAGTACACAGATGCCATTTATACAGTAGATGCACAGTTCATAGGTTTATTAAAGTTATTTTGCTTAGGGTAAACAGTTAGCAATTACCCAGCCTTCCAGTGAGGAGTAACCCCTTTGAGTTTTATGTACCCTCTTTATTATTCTTGTTAGCAATATTAGAGCTATACACTTAACAATAACTAATGAATGTGTCTTGAGTAATCCCTACCAATGTATATTTTATTTAAAAATTTAATTTTTTTTTCTATTCTATTCTATTTTTATTTTCAAATAAAAATAAACAAAGCCTTTTAATATTTTACTGTTGCTTACAATTAATTACTTAGCTGCTTCCTTCTTCTGCTATCAGGAGAATATATCCCTGTAAACTAATGAGCTATCTGTTAGTCTTAATAAAAGCACTAGTCATTTTAGCTACTACGTTTGCAGATAGAAGCATCTTCTGCATTCCAACTCTCCTCCCATCTGTGGAAACAGATCAGCAGAAACTTAAATGGTAGATTTTATTGCAGCATAAGTGCAAGTAAAAAGAAAGATGCTCAATTCTGATTATTTGCATACTGTCTTCAGGCGCAGTATGCCTTTAAAAAAAGACAAACTTTTATACATTGGCATTTTACATTCTAAAAACAGTTTGCACATTATCAGGTGAACATTTTCAAAAGAGTATATAGTATTTAAAAATAGGATTACAATGGAATACAGTTATATATACATTTGAACCAAGTATGAGTCGATTCCCTTTTCCCTGAAATGCATTTTCCAGGTATTTTTGGAGCTCTTAATGCGATGTAAGGTGGAAGGCAGTTGTATTTGTAGGAAATGTTACTGTGGGGGACTTTTGACACAATCCTGGTGGAGTGGGCTTCATAAAGGGCCAATGAAGTAATTAAAACTGCCCTGCACTGTCATATTATAAGACAATAAAAAAATATATGTTTGAAAACTTTGAGGCTGACAAAGAACTAAATTAATCAGCAAAAAAGTAATGTAGTTAGATCCATGATATATTGGTGGAAGTTGTGTGTGTAAGATGAGTATTCACATTTCTGAAGTGCTATTATTGTATTGAATGATGCAAGGTACCTGCTTCTGGACCAGTGAGAGGGAAGGGGTGTGGTGCCAATTTCAATCTTATTTTATTATCAGACAAAGGCTCTGGATTTATACCTGTTACTTCATCCCCCACCACAGCTATCGACAAACACACACCCTCATTAGAGTTTAGTATACCATGGCGGCCCATATGGACTCCCATGGTATCACATATAATAGTTGTGGATATACGGGCCGTTGGTCATGCTTTGACGGTTGTACTTCGAGCCTCACAAGGTGAGGTGAGCAGTTGAGGCACGTGGGACTTAGGCTGCAATGAGCTCCGAAGGTGCTCATTGCACTGCGAGCCTCGCAAAGAGAGGCGACCAGTTGAAGCACACAGACTTTGCTGCAATGAGCACCCAAGGCACTCATCGCAAGGCCCGTGGAACTTAGCGCGGGACTCAAAATTACGGCCCGTAGAACTTAGGACCAGAGGCACGTAGATGGATTGTGGGCCTCGCAAAAATACAACTTTAACAGCCAAATCAATGAACAGTAAAAAGCAAAAAAACAAAAATGCCTCAAATTAACTTACACAATTACACACAGCACAGGGGGTGAGCCAGGGTGCCTGTAAGTGAACCTAAGCAACTACAAAAAATGGCGGCCGAAAAAACGCAACAGGATGAAAACGAGGCCAAAGCTTGCAAAAAAAAAGCACATAACACCTGAGGAAAACCAGTAACACTTCCTCCACAACAGTAACATTTACACCAACGCAATAAAAATTAACCCAAGCCCGTAACACTTAACCCAAAGCAGTAACACTCATGGCAAGGCCCATAAACTACACAGGGGGGAGAGGCTCGCAATGGGCGCCGCAGGTGCTCATTGCGAGCCACGCGATGAACGCCGAAGGCGCTCATTGTGGGTCTCGCAATGAGCGCCTAAGGCGATCATCGCGGGCCCTGTAAAGTAAACGAGGGGAGAGGCTTGCAATGAGCGCTGAAGGTGCTCAGAGGGCCCTTAGCCTCGCATTGTGAGGCAGACAGTATTGCTAGGCTTACAATTTTACTCCCGTCATTTTTGACAAGCAAGTTGCTAGTATAGGTTATATTTATGGTATTAATATATGGTTAATGGCTCCCCTACCCTATATCACAAGGGGTGGAGGAAGGGAGATTGATCGCCCCCTGGGTATTCTCATAGGAAATAGTGGGTTATAGGCATTTGTTTTTATTATTATTTAACCCCTCCCCTGCATGGGAAGGAGATTATAGATATATATGGATATGGGAGGCTTTTAGGGCTAGTGTAGTGTATTCACAATAAGTGGGTACCATTACATAGTGTTGCTATGGAGACTACTGAGACTCAGACTTGGCGTCTCCGGTGGGTATACTTTAGTCAGGCTGTGAGCACACGTCAGAGCTAGAGAGCTCCAGGCAAACCCCCTCGGTGTGAGTCGGTAAGCTTTACGGGATTCTTTTTTGCAGGAGCCATAGAGTAGCTCCACAAACTTGTTCTTTAAAACTCACATAGCTATTAGTCAGCCTCACAGGAGTTCTTATGGGAGCCATAGAATAGAACCTTTATATTAAATTGTATCCTATTATAAGTACTGTGATAGATTAATAGTACAGCTTAAATATCAATTGTATTGATACATTTTCTTCTGTAAGGAATATGTGATGTGGGTAAACATAATATTTTTCATGAGATATGTCATACATGATGTTTACACTGTTACATTTTATGAAAAAAACAACTTTATTCCCAATCCTTTTCTGAATCCTTACTACACATTCTCAAAACTGCTAATTGTCAACAGATCTCTTTCCCATTGTAACCTCTTAAAGGACCACAACAGGGCAAAAAAAAAAAAAACAACAAAACACTTATTTGTCAAGTATGTATCGAACTAGCTAAGTCCTCTATATAACTCAAGTGTTCTAAGTTAGGGTGCTGCAGTAAATCGTCGGCAGGAGCTTTTACCCCCCTAAATTCTACACTAATTTAAATCTTTTGCTTCCCCAGTTTAGAGCACTCAGTGCACAGCTGTAAATCCTGCCTTACCCGCAACAGATTTCTATGCAGGGAGCAGCTAAACAAAACTTTATGAATGAGACAGAGCCCTAGGAGCCAATAGGAAATGCGATAGTCATGAATATTGTAATGAGTGCCGTAACAAGCGCTATAACTGGTTGCTGCAAGGAAACAGAGAACATATAAAGAAATTGTTTTTTATTTATTAATATATTTTGATATTAAAAAGATGTGACAATTGTATTTATAGCTTCAATAAATAAAGATGTGTTTATTTTGTGTTGAGATATGATATATTTAAAGACAATGCATTAGGGTATTTGTTCCTAGGCAATGTGGTTTTGTGATGTTTATTAACTCATTGAGCACTGAGTTGTATGTTACCCTGGATTTTGGATCACAAAAAAAGCTTAATACTAACATATCATATTTTTTAATTATCCATATTATTTTTTTTATTAACTTAAATTTATAACGCGCCAACATGTTCCGTAGCGATGTACAGGAATAAGAACAAGGAAGGAAACAATATTGGCAAACTGCAGAAAATGTGTCAAATAATTTTAACATTTCATCATTTTTTAGTGCTTTTTGTGCTATACTGTCACTTTAAATGCTTCTGGGGGCTCAGAAAGGGTTTGAAAACCTGTTGCGGGTGGTCTCTGGTACACGTAAATCTTTATTTTGCTTTTTGCAGTTCCGGCAGTGCCTTGATTTGTGAGTGATCCGTTTTATTAACATAGGGTTTGGGTGTCAGATTGTCAGGGAGTAACTCGTAATTTATTGTCAGTGAAGAAATCAATGGAGATTTTTGTCTTGCTTTTCGGCTTTGTTGTGCAGTTCACTCGTAGCAGTCACTCATAGCAGTTCTCTCGCAATGTTTTAGGGATGGGGGATTAACATAAGACACGACTGAGTGACTGAACAGCATGAGCATTATAGATATGCAGCAAATTATATCAGTTATGGATCCCTGCCAAAAAGTAGGAGCACAAACTAGTGGTTTGCCACTGCAATGGTTCTCTCTCTTACAAACTTCATTAGGTACATAAACTGTACTTTATATGTCTCAGCTTTGTATGTTCTACGTCCCCTAGTGTATTCTTTCTCAACTCTAGACCTACGTAAGAAATCAAAGGATTGATTTTCTGGATATCCATTTACTCTAATCAGAATAACTGATTTTACTATTTGTGGTCAAACATGGATGTCTTTACAATGTGTCCTGTTTGTTTCCCTTGAAGACTTGAGATTAGAAACATTAACTAGAAGATCTTAACATGGCAGGGAATTTCCTATGGAAGACAGTGACCTTTAATCATCTTTTAATGGGCCCATTTAGGTACTAATAGATTGTTTGTATGATTCTTCTTCCTATCGATTTGAACACAACTATTGATATTCAAATTATTAGATGAGGATTGACTCATGGGCGTATTTACCTGACCCAAGAATAGCTATTTACAATAACTCTCAATAATTATCATTAGTATGTTACAATAGCAAACCGTGAACACCATGCTCTTCCACATTATTAAGTTTTACACTTATATATCAAAACAAAGAACAAAGAAAAGAACACTCTTCTAAGTGGATAATCCCCATAGGAAAATATAAATATCATCCAATGATCCGATAATTACAATCTTAAAATATCTTTATTGATACACTTAAAAACATCACAATCAATGATTAAAAACATAAAATCCAAGTCTCCCCTGAATATATAATGTCTGTGTCTTTATATCTTATATATGATTCACAGCAAATACTGTAAATTGCCATGTCACTGATCATATTCCCCATACATGTGATATATCTAATTTGAAGTTCACATTTTGTTGTTTAGTCATTCATCGCATTTGAGTCTCCATGACTCTATAGACCACAGCACACCAGTTGCATCTCTAACTCACTGCCCCTCTGAGCTCCTTCAAGTTCATGTTCATTGTTTCAGTGACTTCATCAACCCATCTTCGGCTTTGCCGTCCCCTGCTTCTTGTGACTTCAATCTATCCCAATAAATTATTTATTGGATCTTCGAGCATTCCAAGGGACTCTAAACAGTCTTCGCCAACAACACAATTCAAAGATATCAATTTGACTTCACTTTATTGCCCAACTCTCAGATCCGTATGTTACTACTGGGAATACCATAGTTCAAACTATGCAGACCATTATTGATAGTTTAATATCTTTACTTTTTACTAGCATGTCCAAGCTTGCCATAGCTTTCCTCCCCAGAAGCAAACTAATTTCATGACTACAATCACCATCTGCAGAGATCTTGAGTCACAGGAAAGTAAAATCTGTTACTGCCTCCACTTCTTCCCCGTCTATTTGCCAGGAAGTGAGATTGCCGTTTGCCAGAATCTTCATCTTTTTAACGTTGAGCAGCAGGCCAACTTTTCCGCTCTCTTCTTTTACCCTCATCAATAGGTGACATATAACAGAATTATATAGTTGTACAACCATCAAACAACAAAGGTTTTTTCTCAATACATTTTATATATCAACAAGCTTTAAATTAATAATTTCTTTAGCAGTAACATAGAACAATAATATAATTCAATTAAAATAAGAATTGCCATGAAAACTAAATTATCATTGTGATACGGAAATACTAATGTCTGGATACAACAGAAAAATACCGCAAAAGTATACATTTAAATAATAATATATATAAAGAATAATATTTAATCATCCAATGACTAACATGAAGGATAAATTCATTATCGATATACATAATTACTCATGTTCAAATACCACAGTTAACTACTACAATAAGGTGCTAATATTCAATTGCTATAGTTACTTCAAACAAACATTTCACATTATATCACCCACAATATCTTGTATAAAGCATATGTAATATTGTACAAATTTGTAGATACATAAAGTGCTATAGTGACTGTGTATAAACCTAAAGTGCTTTAATACCGATATGATAACTAAACAATACCAAAAATTCTTTAAACCAATATTATCTGCAGTACAAACATATGCATAACCCTATTCTACTTGTTGTGGCAGCACTTGGAATCCACTACTTGCCCTCTATAAAGCAGATAGACCTACACTAACCTCCTGTCAATGGATTTCTAACTAGACGGTCCCTACAGAATCTACTGTAGTGGAACTTGGGACCTTCCACTTGCCCCCTAGTAAATATTATCAATATATGATCTTATGGTATATTCGATCCATACTAGCTTTTAGTACTGCCAATGTATACTCTTACTTGATGGTATATTTAAACCACAGTAAATACACTTTTGTACATATGATGCAGTCCTTACTTATAATACTGCCAATGTATGCACTTTTATGATGGTACATTCAATTCTTGCCTTTTAAATGTTCTAATTTGTATTAAATACAAATGCTGTTGATACATACACTTCTAAAGACAATTGGGGCGCAATCAGACGCCATATTCATCAAAGGCTGCTTCCCTCAACTCCCAAATAAACCAGTGACGTCATCAGAAGGAGACACATACACAGTCTGGCCAATATGTATTGAGAACAAACTTTGTTGATTGATGGTTGTACCACTGTATAATTCTGTTATTTGTGAACTTCAAATGAGATATATCACTTGTATGGGGCATATTATCAGTGACATGGCAAATTATTTGCTGTGAATCATTTATTAGATATAAGGACACAGGCATTATATATTCAGAGGAGACTTGGATTTTAGGTTTTTAATCATCAATTGTGATGTTTTAATGTGTTACAATAACTATTTTTTTAATATTGTAATTATTGGATTATTGGATGATATTTACATTTTCCTATGAGGATTATTCACTTAAGAAAGAATTTTGCATATCAATAGTTTTCTAACATTTATTTTGGTTGATTTTATATATTTTTTCCAATAAGGTATTTTTACAAAGAAACAAAGAAAGCAATAGTAAAATATGAATATGGGGCTTACGTCATGTTATACAGTTTGTCTTACAGTCACCTAAACAAGCAAAATTAGTTCAAAAACAGGACGATGTTCTGCTGTCAATTTCAAATCAGGTGAAGGATAAGGTAGAAAATAAAACAATTGTTTAAATTGCCACTGTAATTCTCCAAGTATTTTAAATAGTAAATATTAATGTAAACAACTTTAATACTCTGCCACAGGTGTTTTCATTGTACATTTTCTCATGAAAGATCAATTTCGCAATAAATTGTATATAAAGATATTTACTACTTAATGCTGGAATCTGGATCATTACAGAGTCTCTTTACAAAGTTTCACAGGGAAGATATATTCCCAGATTATAATATACAGTAGCTATAGATGCTAGATAAATTACTGCTAGATATGTTACATTTATATAATTTATTAAATATGTGATTCATTTTTTTAGATGTATTGCTTTGTTATCCTTTACAGTGTGACATAAATGTTTGTTAATATAGATAAAATTGAATGTAAAAATGGTATCACTGAATGAGTGAATGTGGGACGTTTCCATCTTTTAGTTATTTGATTTTTAACCCCAGTATCAAGATTGAAATGGTAATGGGAGTTGATAAATGAAAACTAAATGCAGATGGAGGAATGAAGCCACACCCAGGAAGCTGCTAGCATGTTGTACTAATTGGGTTAAGATGGCCACAGCAACCCAAGGAACGCGGGCGTAGCGTTTGGGTGTCTCAAAATCCCAGCTGGAGAGGGGAAAACGTATCCTGACTCAGAATAGCATCTGCCCATCTCCCTGATGATATCTCCCGGCTATTGATTATCAAGCTGGCGGAGTTGGAGCTGATGGCGTACCAGTCTGGCCGAAATGCAGCCGTTTGAGCACATATTGGAAGTTCTAGTTTCTTTGTACCTGTTTGCACCAGGAGCAGGATTAGACTTGCGCCACTCTGATGGAGAGGTGAGACGTGCTTTGGACCTGCTATAGGTGGGGATTGATGCTTATGCTCACAAGAATTATCAACTTGTCTGCTCCAGGTGTTAGTCTAAGCTTGTGCTCTTGGGAGGGGGATATATCCAGGCTTGGTAGTCTCAGGTGGATGTTTGATACCCAGGAGGACACACATGTTTAAATCCGCAGCACAATATAATTGCAGATGATGCTAGAGATGTCGCGGACAGTTCGCCCGCGAACTATTAGCGGTGATTTTGGCATGTTCTCGTTCGCAGCGGACGGCGAACACATGCGCTTTTCGGTTTGCCCCCTATACTTTATCATTGAGGAAACTTTGACCCTGCACCTCACAGTCAGCAGACACACTCCAGCCAATCAGCAGCATACACTCCCTTCCAGGGCCTTCCATCTGAAGGACAGCATACATTTTAGAATCATTCTGAAGCTGCATTCGTTGTGAGAGGACAGATAGTGTAGCGGCTGGAGATTTAATAGGGAAATAGATAGCCAGGCTGTGTATTTAGCTTCCACTACAGACCTGAAGGACTCATCTGATATCTGCTGCAAGGACAGCAACCCAAAAAGCCCTTTTTAGGGCTACAACATCTTTTTTTTTATTTTATATATTTTTTCTGTGTAATCTAATTGCATATGCCTGCCTGCCAGCGTGTGTGTGTGACAGGCTAACACCTAACAGCTTATATTGTGCTTATTTTCACTACTGATACCTGGTGGTGTACCATACATTGAAAATAACCATTTTTTTCCTGTAATCTAATTTCAGTTGCCTGCCTGTGTCAGGCTCACAGCTTATATTAGGCTCAGTGAAATAAAACAACACTTTTTTGACTGTAATAGATTGAATAGCAATTGCCTGCCTACAGGCGTGTGTGTGAAGCATATTGCATCTACTCTGCCAACTTTTGCCAATGCACAGTGATACGTCATATCTGGTGCAACCGTAGTGTACAGTAACATAAACCAACACTTTTTTGACTGTAATCGATTGAATATCAGTTGCCTGCCTACAGACGTGTGTGTGAGGCCTACAGTGCCTACTCTGTCAACCTTTGCCAGTGCACAGTGACACTCCTATCTGATGGCACCTTAGATTGCACGCAAATTTTGCCCCAAATTTGAAGTGGGAGGACCGACCAAGCATCTTTTTCCATCTCCCGCTTCCAAAAATCCATGCCATATACACGTCCCCTGATAGGTGATGTAACAGGTATCAAACTGATAGGAATAAATAGTACAACTTAATACACCACTCCTAGCTTGGTATCCAACCTTGTGCAAATGGGGAGTTTGCGGTTGTGCAAAGGGACTGTTTGCGGTTGTTTACGGTGCATTAAAGGGGGGGAGATTGGTCTATTACTGTGAAGCGGGTGTAACCCTTACACTACCTGATCGATACAACATCATACCTGATGTTTTAAAGCATGTTATTCCAAACAATTTAGGAATGTTAGGTGATTTATGCCCTTTATGGCTTAAAACCAGACTCTGCATCAACTATGTAATTTTCTGTGGGAGTTTTGCCATGGATCCCCCTCCAGCATGCCACAGTCCACAGTCCAGGTGTTAGTCCCCTTGAAACAACTTTCTTATCACTATTGTAGCCAGAAAGAGTCCCTGTGGGTTTTGAAATTCGCCTGCCCATTGAAGTCTATGGCGGTTTCTTCGCCGGGTTCGCGAACCGAAAATTTGATGTTCGCGACATCACTAGATGATGCCTGTTGAAATGTACTACCACTGTAGAGACTAACTAGGAGATACCAGCTAGATATGAAATAGTTTTTATGCCCCTCTAAACTCAGGAGGATTTACTTAAAACACACATTCCATTAGCAGGGGTAACGTCTGGAGAAATCTTTAATATATGCTTGATCTCTAAGCAAGGAGTGAAAGGATAAACCGGTAAACATAATCCACAGTCCTAGACCTGGACTGTGGATTATGCATATACCATCTACGAGTGGAGTTGTGGACTCTGTATAAACGCTATCTGGAATATTTTATGTCCAAAGGCAGTGTCATCATTCTGCCCTCAAGAAAGGCTGTTTATATAATAAGATGGAATTCTGGATATGTTAATTATCTCAATAATCTAAAATAGCCTTAAAAGGTGGAATTCTTCTTATGCCCTACGGTGCCTTGCAAAAGTATTCACCCCCTTGGCATTTTTTGTGTTTTGTTGCCTCACAACCTGGAATTCAATTTTTTTGTTTGAAGATTTGCATCATTTAATTTACAGAACATGCCCACAATTTTGAAGATTTTTTTTTTTATTGTGAAGCAAACAACAAATAGGACAAAATAAAAAAAAGTCAATGTGCATAACTATTCACCACCCCCTTAAGTTAAAACTTTGTAGAGCCACCTTTTGCGGCAATCACAATTCCAAGCCACTTTGGATAAGTCTCTATGAGCTTGCCACATCTTACCACTGGGATTTTTGCCCATTCCTCCTTGCAAAACCGCTCCAGCTCCTTTAAGTTGGTTGGATTGTGCTTGTAAAAAGCAATCTTTAAGTCTGACCACAGATTTTCTATTGGATTGAGGTCTGGGCTTTGACTAGGCCATTCCAACACATTTACATGTTTCCCCTTAAACCACTCAAGTGTTGCTTTAGCAGTGTGTTTGGGTCCTGCTGGAAGGTGATCTTCCGTGCCTGCCTCAAATCATGCACAGAGTGGTACAGGTTTTGCTCAAGAATATCCCTGGATTTAGCACTATCCATCTTTCCCTCAATTCTGACCAGTTTCCCAATCCCGGCTGCTGAAAAACATCCCCACAGCATGATGCAGCCCCCACCATGTTTCACTGTGATAGTGTTCTTTGGGTGGTGGGATGTGCTGGGTTTGCGCCAGACATAGCGTTTTCTTTCATGGCCGAAAAGTAAAATTTCAGTGTCACCAGACCAGAGCACCTTCCTCCATACATTTTGGGAGAATCCCACATGCCTTTTGGCAAGCTCAAAACCTGCCATTTTGTTTTTTCCTGAAAGTAATGGCTTTCTTCTAGCCACTGTGCCATAAAGCCCAACTCTATGGAGTGTACAGCTTATTGTCATCCTATATACAGATACTCCAGTCTGTGGAATTCTGCAGCTCCTCCAGAGTTACCTTAGGTCTCTGTGCTGCCTCTCTGATTAATGCCCTCCTTGCCTGGTCTGTGAGTTTTGGTGGGCGGCCGTCTCTTGGCAGGTTTGCTGTTGTGCCATGTTCTTTCTATTTGGTTATGACAGATTTGATTGTGCTTCTGGGGGTGATCAAAGATTTGGATAATTTTTTTTTGTATCCTAATCCTGACTTGTACTTCTCAACAACATTGTCCCTTACTTGTTTGGAGAGTTCCTTGGTCTTCATGGCAGTGTTTGGTTAGTGGTGCCTCTTGCTTAGGTGTTGCAGCCTCTGGGGCCTTTCAAAAAAGGTGTGTATATGTAATGACAGATCATCTGACACTTTGATTGCACACAGGTGGACATCATTCACTAATTATGTGACTTCTGAAGGTAATTGGTTGCATCAGAGATTTTATGGGCTTCATAACAAAGGGGGTGAATACATACGCACATGCCAATTTTCTGTTTTCTTTAAAAAAAAAATAGTTTTATGTATATATTTTTCTTATTTCACTTTACCAACTAAGACTCTTGTGTTCTGATCCTTCACATAAAAGTCAGAACAAAACATTGAACTTAAGGCTGTAATGTAACAAAATAGGTAAAAAGTCAAGGGGGTGAATACTTTTGCAAGGCACTGTATATAGAGATTAGGTAATTTCTGATTTTGTATAATACTTTGAATGGAGTAAGTGTGCATAGAGGACCAAGTCCAATAAGTGCTATTTTACTTTTAGAATTGATATTCCTTCTTTTCTAATTGTGAGAGGTGAAAGACGCCGTGCTAGTAATTGTTAAATCTAGAAGTAATTGAGAGTCTTTTTGGAAAACAGCTATCAGAAGTATTGCATCAAAGGGCCGTTAAAGCCGTAATATTGAATTGCTAAAATCTATTAAGTGAAACTTTACTCACCTGGTTGTGGGCAGTAGCAGACATCTGGAGTAATTATTTATCTTCTTATTCTTTACATTGATAACTGGTAAATATTTAAAATGAAGAATAAGGATAATCATTCCACAAAAGGGAAATCGAAGGATACGAAAAAAACAAGGTAATACAAAGGCGAGTAGCTTTTTCTCTTCGGTAGAGAAAGCGAACCCCAGGGATAAATCACAACTAGATTCCTCTTTATTATCACAGCTAGACTCAACTATTGAACATCTAGAACTGAAATCTGCTCCTCTTGTTGAGGAAGAAGATGAGGAAAAGTTAACTATTACAATTTTGAAATCATTATTAAACGACTTGAAAAGCTCAATTATAATAGAAGTAACAAAAGAAATCTCAATTAATTCTAAGCAGATTAACTCTCTAGGTGAGAAAGTTGGAGAGTTAGAATCAACGCAAGATATAATAACCAAAGAAAATGAGGACCCTAGAAAGGAAGTTATTGAAACCAAGAGTGAATTGTATGATTTCAAGTCAAACTAGACAACAGAATAGACGTAATAATATCAGAATAAGAGGTATGCCAGATACTACTCTTCCAGGGAATTTATTACAATACATAGAGGATTTTTTTTACAGATTTGATTGAGCCAGGATTATAAAAGGAGATATAATTGAGAGAATATATCAAATTCCATTATCTACAACTCTAAAATGGGAATATTCAAGAGAAGTTATTGAAAAATGTAAATGGACAAAAGATAGAGAAACCATTCTCAGAGCAGCCTTTCTGAAGAAAACCTTTAATGCACCATATGAAAAGTTAAAAGTCTTCCCAGATTTGTCTGGGGAAACTTTGTCAAAACGGAAGGAGTTTCAGGATCTTACTAAGATCTTAAGAGATAACAATATTCTTTACAAATGGAGATTCCCCACTAGTATTATTTTTTATCCATAGAACTAAAAATATGTTATTAAGAATATTGTTGAGGGATTAAAATTACTCTCGGACCTCAACCTGACACTAACAGATTGAGATAAGGCTGACAAAGATGGATAGGTTTTCTCCTGTCTGGCTGGGGTTATCCTGACTGGTTTGGTCGGGAGATTACAGTGGAAATTGTGTTAAGTACTGTATATTTTGTTAGGTTGATGTGTGGGGGGAGTAAATGGACTAAGACATAAGAATTAAATTTAAAATCTTATTGGGTAAATGAAAGGAGAGTAACCCTGAATCTGGCCAGGGCGATACAAATTAATAGCTCTTACTATATACTTATGCTTAGTTCATAGGAAGCATCAGATTATATACTGATAAACAAAGTTGAGAATGGGTTATTAAATTAGGAATCCTAGATAATCTAGACATAAAGAGAGGTTAAAGATACATAATTATTACTATATTACACTATGAAGGGTTTAGATTTATGTATCTGCCAGATTGTGGGAAGGGCAATAGAGGATAGTTAAAATAACTCAAATACAAAACTCATTCTGGGTAATGAATGTTGATCTTGAATGTGGCCAGGATCAGAATTAAATGTTTTTTATTTCTACACGAAGATTTAGAGAGAAGATAGTTTAGATATCACAAGGATAATATATATAATCCAATGCCAAAAAGGCAGTGCCAAAGAATGCTCCAATTATCAAACAATAGCACTCAACAAAATAAGAACCGGAAACTACCAGATGTGCAAGCCGTATTCCGCAGAGAAAGAGGCATAAGAGATCAAATTGTCGATGTACAAGGGATAATAGAAAAAGCAAGAGAATTCCAGAAAAAAAAAATTCTGCTTCATAGACTATTCTAAAGCCTTTGACTGTGTGGATCCCAACAAAATGTTTTGAGTTGTTAAAGAGATGGGAATACCAGATAATCTCACAAGGTCACAGATCATGCAACAGGTTGTATATTGTCAGCCTATTTATTCAACTTATAAGTGGAATACTACATGCTTAAGGCGGATAAATCCAAAGCTGGAATCAATATTGCTGGAAGAAATATCAGCAACCTCAGATACACGGATGATAGTACTTTGATAGCTGAAAGTGAGGAGGAACTAAATGACCTATTGATGAGCACTAAAGAAGAGGACTCAAAAGTTGTCCTGCTGCACAATGTTAAAAAGACGAAGATTATGACAAAGCACAATCTCAGTTCCTGGGAAATAGAAGTGGAGGCAATGACAGCTTTTCATTTTCCTTGGATGCAAGATTTCTTCAGATGGTGACTGCAGCCATGAAATTAAAATATGTTTGCTTCTGGGGAAGAAAGCTAATGCAAGCTTGGACAAGCTAGTAAAAAGTAAATATATTACACTATCAACAAAGGCCTGCATAGTTAGTACTATGGTATTCCCAGTAGTAACATATGGATGTGAAATCTGGGCCATAAAGGAGGCTGAGCACTGTAGAATGTATGTCTTTGAATTGTGGTAGTGGAGAAAACTACTTAAAGTCCCTTGGACTGCAAGAAGATCAGGAAATCAAGACTGTTCACTGGATCATGAGACTGAAGCACAAATATTTTGGACATATAGAATTCCCTATAGAAGACTCTGATGCTGGGAAAGATTGAAGGCACACAAAGTTAGGGGACAACAGAGGTGGAGATGGATAGAGGATTTCATTGAAGCAATGAACATGAGCTTGATGGAGCTCAGCAGGGCAAATGTTGTCAGAAGCTCCTGGTGGGCTGCAGTCCACAGCTCACAGAGAGTCGGACATGACTGAACGACTAAACAATAAAAATGTATCCTTATCTATGTATATCTTTACTTTTGTGTATTTTATATTTTTAAGAAATGCTTAAAAGCTCTTTTTTCTGCCTGAAATGTTACAGCTGATGAAGATAGTGTTTCTCCCATCTACAGCTGATGAAGACAGTGTACTTCTAGGTACAGATCTTGTTGTACTAGATCATAGTAACCAATCAATGGCAACAGTCTGCAACATGCTACTTGTGAGAGTTTACGGACAGGCTAATTTGAAACACTGAACTTTACAGTCTGTGTATTAATGAGCTGCATGAGCAACAGTGAATAAACCTAAACATGTACAAATGATTTTAGGCAGAAAATAAATCTATGAAGCACTTCTTAATAAAATAAAGTAAATAAAAGTAAATAGACACAAAGGTATATTATATTCCTGGTAAAAAATAATTTCCCTTACACCGACTTCTAGTAAAATAAATACATTTTTTACAGGAAAGATTGGGAGTGTAAGTTAAAATTACAATGTTTATTACAATTACAATAAATTACACCACTATTACAAACAGTAATATACTGGAATCACGAGTGAGCTTCTTAAATATCAATTTCCAATTTCCAACTTAGTAAGCCTAAGTCAAATGGTGAAGTCTAACATCGAGTAAAACAAGTAATAGTGTTGAGAGCAGACCTATGACCTTGGTTGTTCCTCCTGCCTGGAAGGCTCCCTTGCTGAAGCCACAAAGCTTGCTAAACAATATATCAATAGATAGGAGGAAAAAGAGGTGGTGCTGTACAGAGAGATAATCAGTCTATTGTCTTTTCAAATTAATTTTCTAATTAATTGGAAAAAGTAAATAGCTTTCCATAGATTCACATTTTGAGGACTAATAATGATCATAATGTATATAAACTGTTCAACTAAAAACAATATTAAAAACAAACTCAATAGTTCCTGGTTCTAAACCTTCTGCTTTTTTAGAAACAATAAGCCATATGCCAAAACATCTATTTGTAGCTGAATTGTTAAACACTGATGCCCTAAAGAGGGGGCCTCATGACTGAATCAACATTGCATATTTCATGCTCTATCTAACTGCCAGGGAACTGCCTGATAGCCATTTCACCACTTGTGGGGCTTCAGTTTTAAGGATTGTCTTATGTGCAGTAGGAGTTTGTTCAAGTTATGAAGAATTAGAAACAAAACTGGGCACACGTCTGTAAAGATTGAGAAGGATTCATAGAGCAAGGGGTGACATGGGAAATGTTAGAGATGACTGAGGCAAGGTACAGTGATATAAAACCATGAAGCAACTTAGAATTAGGCATTAAGAGTTTGATGAGACAGCTGCACCAGATGGCAAAGGCTTCCTACAGTCTGTCACCATAGGAAATTGCTTTGTTTGCCTTTAGGGTTAGGCCTGACAATACCTATGATAAATTCAATTGACATATTTAAATTTGTTGTTATGGTATTGCTTTCCTCCTACTTATTATTTAATATGAGGAACAGTTCTTCTTATGACATAGTTATGTTTTTAGTTTAAAAATATATTATGGATCTCAAAGACGTAAAACGTCCTATATCACAACTATTGTTTCTGAATAGGTGCCAAGTAGAGATGTCGCGAATAGTTCCCCGGCGGACTGTTCCCAGCAGACATAGCATGTTCACGTTCGCGCCAAACTGCGAACATATGCGATTTTCGATCCGCCCCCTATACTTTATCATTGAGCAAACTTTGACCCTGCAACTCACAGTCAGCAGACACATTCCAGCCAATCAGCATCATACCCTGCCTTCCAGACCCTTTTACCTCATGGACAGCAGCCATTTTGGAATCATAACTAACTTGCAGTCTTACTGAGAGGAGGGAGAGTGTAGGTGATACTGCATCAATAGGGAAAACCATAGCTAGGCTACTGTACAAAGTGTGCAATACAGTCCTGAAGGACTCTTAACCCTAACATTCTCACACTTATCCCTAAGACCTAACACCCCTTACACTTATTCCTAACATGCCTCACCCTAACACCCCTTACACTTACACTTATCCCTAACACCCCTCACCCTAACACCCCTCACACTTAGCCCTAACACCCCTCACCCTAACACCTAACCACCTCACCCTTATCCCTAACACCCCTCACACTTATCCGTGTGTCTCTTCCCCCCCTTATCATCAAGGGAGGGGGGGGGGGATGATGAGGGAGGGGGAAAGAGACACAGGGGAGGATGATGAGGGAGGGGGGAAACAGACACAGGGGAGGATGATGAGGGAGGGGGTAAAGAGATACAGGGGAGGGTGATGAGGAAGGGGGGAAAGAGACACAGGGGAGGATGATGAGGGAGGGGGGGGAAGAGACACAGGGGAAGATGATGAGGTAGGGGGAAAAGAGACACAGGGGAGGATGATGAGGGAGGGGGGAAAGAGAAACAGGGGAGGATGATGATGGAGGGGGGAAGAGACACAGGGTAGGATGATGAGGGAGGGGGTAAAGAGATACAGGGGAGGATGATGAGGGAGGTGGGAGGATGATGAGGGAGGGGGGATCAGACACAGGAGAGGGTGATGAGAAAAGGGGGAAAGAGACACAGGGGAGGATGATGAGGGAGGGGGTAAAGAGATGATGATGGAGGGGGATGTTAGGTTATTTATGCCCTTTATGGATTAAAACCAGACTCTGCATCAACTATGTAATTTTCCGTGGGAGTTTTGCCATGGATCCCCCTCCGGCATGCCACAGTCCAGGTGTTAGTCCCGTTGAAACAACTTTCCCATCACTATTGTGGCCAGAAAGAGTCCCTGTGGGTTTTAAAATCCGCCTGCCCATTGAAGTCTATGGTGGTTCGCCGGGTTAGCCGGTTCGCGAACATTTGCGGCGGTTCGCTTTCGCGGTTCGCGAACTGAAAATTTTATGTTCGCGACATCACTAGTGCCAAGCCATCCCCTCTGCCCTGCCCATGACTTGCACCTCACATCCTCTATCATTACATCCTTCAATGCCCATCCACAGGACTTGTCCTGTGCTTTTCCTACTCTCTGCAATTTCCTAGCTCGGTTTATTAGTTTACCCCCTAGTGTAGAGACATACAGATGTTCTCTGAAAACATACCTGTTAAGAGAATCACATCACTTCTTCCATAACTTTAAACTTTAAACTTTAAGTCCATCCATTCTCCCACCATCACATCAAAACATCTATCAATTATGCAGTCCCCTCACCTCCAGAACTAACAAGTATATTTATGCTCTCTCTAAACTTATTTACATCATCTTCAAAATGTATTTGAAATAATTTTTCATCTATTAATTGTTCTTATGGTATATAATAATAAGAATAAGAATAAGAATAACAGATCACATATGAATAGTGTGTTATGGGCAAAGGAAAAAAGGACTCATAAACGTACAGATTAACAGTTTTTTGCAACAGCACATTTTCCTGCTTCACGTATAGCTCACTGTAAAATGTGCTTCCTTTCCTCCTACTTATTATGGATCTCAAAGACGTAAAAACTTCCTAGATCACAACTATTGTTTCTGAATTGTTTCTATATTTCTATATTTTGTTTCTATATTTTTCACTATATTACAAAAAGTTATTCCATAGACACAGAGCTGTATTTAATTTTTAAGCTGCACCAAGCCTTTTTTTGCACACCCAACACAACGTTCTAGTTACTTTTTCCTCCTCTTAATCCTATTATTACGGTTTTATTTGTGTCTCGTTCTTGGCACAATCTGTAGCTGACGTCATAGAGGTAGCACATTGATTGACAGGAAGGATATTTTCATGCAAATACAGACATTGCCAAATTGCTTCCCTAGGCCTGGGCCTTGTTACCCAATGCTTAAATATATCACTCCCTAGAACAATTTGTTACAATAATTATCTTTGATTATGTTGCATTACTTTTAAAAGTATGTGGAACATGCAATTCTTTTTTTCATGGAATTTAAACATTACCAAAGTTTATTTTTGCATTAAAAAATAAGTAAATTAAATAAAAACTATTATTTTTTCCTGGATCAGTTAACAATTAATCTGCATATTGCAGATCAGAGGAGAACCAAAAAGGTGGAACTTGATGGAATGAAAGTAATTTTTCCACTTCAATTACTATGTAACTAGGAAACTAACAGGAAGTGCACAGAGCATACATACAATTGCAGATTTAATTGGCAAAAGAACAGATATCTTTATTACTATTATTGCTCTTTGGCTGACAGGGACAAGCCCACAGATCAGTTACACACTTGAACTAGTTCTTCTGCTTTGAGAGCATCATTTAAAAAAATGAAAACACACTGTGCCATGGAATAAATTCTTTTAGAGGCAGCACAAAAATGCTTTCATGTTCCTTTAAGTAGATAATATTATTAATTTGAATAATATATATTTATTGCAAAAATGATAAAATCCACTGTGATGACTTCTCTAACTTTAAGACTAGAATGATCTGTGAGAAAGAATTGACGGGTGTGATTTGTGATTCATATAGTTGCTATATAAGCATATGCATTAGAAAAAAATAGAAGTAGTGGCAACTAATAATATGAAAAACCAAACACTATAATATCCAATCAAATACTGATCAATGAGCAAATTTCTTCCATCAGCTCATAAGGTTGACCACAAGGATGTTACATATACAGCCTTGTTATAGGTCATGGACACACCAAATCATAGCTGATCACATAAACTATGTGCTGAAATACTTCTTAAAAATAATAAAACGTAACCATATTTAAAAATGTGTCAAACAAATAAAAATAAAAACAGTGGGCATGAGGTTAGAGACCTAGTCTGATGGCAATGGATACATTGAGGAATAAATTAAGTCATAAAAAGTAACGTATAAGGAAATCCTATCCTCAATTAATAAATTGAGTCACACTAATTACTAATCTCCTCAAAGGCAGGGAAAGAAGTCATTCACAGCAAGTATATCCAAATTGGGCTTAAAATTGACCAAAACATCATTATGTAAAAAAAACTAAAAACTGAAATACAGGTCCCAACATTTGCACAATAGTGTGATGTATTGTGGGCCACAAACAGCTTAATCATTAGAAGCGGGTATATTAAATATATTTGGCTTTCATTCCCAACTTTACAACTCCATTGTACCCAAAATTAATTCTCTAACACGACAAGGTAACAGATTTACTTACATAAATAACTTGGGCCCAAGAAACTGGTTATCCGTCTAACATAAAGGATGCCTTCAAATAGCTACCCAGAGATTCTTCTCTGTGGCACCTACATGGAGTTCAGTGGGACAGTGCATACTATTTTAGAGCACATCTTACGTTTGGTTCCAAGAGCTGCCTCAAGATATTTGATTTATTTGCTGAGGGTCTCTCCTGGACCTTTCTGACCATCTCCAGATGCCCCATTGTTGCTCACTACCCGGACAACTTCCTCTACATAGAGGCTATGGATTCTCTCCCATCAAGCTTGAATAAGTCAAATCACCTTATTATAAATTATAAATCACCTTATTTACTGAATTGAACATTCCATTTACCAACAACAAGACAGAAGGCATTCCAGCTCTCCAAGACATGCACAGAGAAGGAACTTTAGTAGCTCCTAGGCCATCTTAATTTTGCCATTCACATACTGCGTCAAGGTAGAGCCTTCAAAAGTCATCTTCTTGTGGAGCAGTATACCCAGCAGTTCGCTCCTATCACACTACGTGAATAAGCCATCACTGACCACCTATTCTGGACCAGATTCCTCCCTCAATGGAACAGTCAATCTTTCTTTGTTAAGAGAACCTCATCGAAGTCTTCTAGCTTAACAATCTTCACATTTTCTTCTCACTATAAAATACTCTTCAGCAACCAATTTTTCAGCAACCAAACCTCTATTTGGCCAACTTCCGTCATCATCACATCCTATTCCAGGGATGTCATCCCTGCACTAATGGCTTCCAGCACATGGGGCCATGATTGGCTGGGCCAAGCTGACTGCCTCTTTGCATCAGACAAATCCACCTATAACATCATCTCTAATCTAAGAAAGTTAACATAAAGGTTTACATTTGGTTCCATCTGGGTCCATGAGGAACCCTATGGTCAGGGTTAATGTTGACATGGGGTCATTGCCTTGGGTGTCATTTCAGGACCCCATGGCATTGGAGTTAATTTCAGATGACAAAGTTGGTCCTATAAGGACCTCCCTGGCATTGGATTATTTATATCTGCCAAGGGGGTCCTTACAGGAACTACATGGTAACAGGACAAATGTTAACAAGCCACAGGGAAGGGGATGCCTTATATTTAGTCCTTTAAGAACCTCAGTGGCAGGGGGTTAAGTTTTATGTGCCATGGGGTTTATAGGTGTATAGATCGTGGTTCCTGGGCTCATGTTTTAGTAGGTAACCCCTTTCTTACCATGGGAAGGGTTTATATAATTTGACAAGGATGCTAGGGCTAGTGTAGAAAGTTCATGCATTGGGTACTGTTCTGCAGCATAACTATTGAAATTACTGAGCTTCAGATTTAGAGTCTCCTGTGAGTAGGCTGCATGCACATGTTAGGGGTAGCAAGCAACTAGAAAACATGAAAAAAAGCCAATATGCATGTCACCTTCTTTGAGGAGCCATGTGATGGCTCTGTATTATGCAAGACGAAAACTCTGGTAGCAAAAAATAGAGACATTTCTCATTACAATGAATATTCATGGAATGGAGCCCTTATAGAGCAATAGTACTAATATCTCATGAGTAGTGAATAAAAGTATCTCTGTATATTGACTTGTAAAGATAAAACTTGACTTTAACTACACCTAAAATCTAGATAGTTTGCCTAAGTAACCTGAGCAAGTGTTCCACTTTCCTGTTCTTGAAACCAATATGGGGTTCATTATCTAACATCTCTCCCAGGGTGGTGAATTAGCTTGAGCTGTTCTTGGGTGCTTCTTTGCCCATAATGATTTATATTCATCCTGTACCTAACTCCTTATCATTATCTTGTCCTACTGCTTTGTAGACCGAAACAAACATGAGTACATCAATTTAGAAGTGATGGTGATGCTACAATGATAAAGTAAGAATTATTTTTATTTGTCCAAAACTCGTTATATGTTCTATGTCATTTATGCATTTGCTGCTTCTGGTAAAAGATAAAAACATGTCTTTCATATAAATTGTCTATTTAAATATGGCATCATTATGCAGTATACACCCACTTCTGGACTGACAGCCACAACTGAGATGAAATTCAGAATCAAAACTTTAAAGAAACTCAAAATCTGACGCCAGAATTTTTTTTAGGAAATTTATGAAGGGCCCTCTCATAAGGGGGGCCCCACACACATAGGAAATTATATTGTGTGCTGAGATACCTGTCTTCAGAGAAGGAAGGAATAGAGCTCCTCTGTTGTTGAAACTGACACAATAGCAGTTTCGGCTCCTCCACTTTATGTTCCTGTCCGGGGTGGTAGACTAGCTACAGCAGGTGTAATATGTGAGAGACCAGAAACCTGGAGCAATATCAGAGGAGCAGCTACAGACAAATGGTAATCAAATATGTGCTGTGTATTTATGTTTTCAGGGTCCCCGGAAGTCCAGATGAAGCAGCTTACATTGCAAAAAAATAGCTGCTTAGGGACTGGTGCAGTAGAACAGCATGTGATCAGTGGGAACCTATTGTGCTCAGAAGGGAGCAAGAGGTAGTAACTATAGGTTGATATTTTTAAAATTTATACTATCTGATTATCTATACAATATTCTGTAGGTATATGTTAAACCTTTTCTAAAATGTATAATTTTCTTAAATGTTTTTCAGTATAATTTATTCCTATGAAGGTCTTTCTTCAAGGCCTCCTGGTCTACATCCAGTAATGATATAGAAAGATATCTCAGTTGGCCAGTATTTAAGAATAAGATGTAAGTGCAGCAACAAAGAGGATTTTAAGATAGAGGCAAATAAACTTTTGCCTCTATCTAAAAATCAAAAGGCTATCCTAATTGTTGACTAAAGTATGTCTATGAAAGAGTTCTAAGCCAAAAATGTATGCATCTTTTAAACAACTCTGTGTATCTTCTAAACAACTCTAGAGAATCATCTAAGAATATTATATACCTATACAATGATCTACTCTCTTAGTGGAGCTGATTTTTGCTCCACTACTATATGTATGTATAAGAACATCCTAACATCTGTTATGTCAATAGCACATTATTTACAGTAAATCATTATACTATTGTTGACTTTTAAAGTGGAATTTTATATCTATCTGCATAGCTGCTATATATCTATATCACATAGGGATTAAGCCAGTTTTGGGATAGCAGTTCCACTGCTCTTCCAAAGAGGAGGAATTCTTAGTTATTTAGATTGCTATTATTTATTGAGTTTTTTTCTAGTTTACTCTTTCTGTGTATATTGCAATTTTTTATTTGTTTAATTTATTTTTTATTAATTTATTACAAAATCAAAAACATTAATACATACATTACTGATACATACAGATGCTTTCTTGATAATATATAGATCACTATCATTCAATTATATTAATTGTATCTTCACATTCACTTCTACACTACTTATCAATTAATTTTGATAAAGAACCAGAAGATATATATAAAGTAGTGTAAACAAACATTACAATATTTGGTGAGTCTCATGGGTGGGCCAGGCAAACTTTGGAAGGATCTCCTCTCTTCCTTTCCCTCCTTTCTCTTTTCATTTTAGGTCTGAATCTGTTTATCTTTACTAATTGTTTAAAATTAGTATGTCAAGTTGTTGTTGTTAATAAAGCCCATTTTAATTGTATTTTTTTATTTAGTTTCCCATTTTGTACTTTAAAGTCAATTTCAAGCTGTTTATTTCTTAAAGTTATCTCCCATTTATCAATATCCCAGATGGTATTAAGATCTCTTTCCCATTTATTCATTGGTAACGTTTTTCTTTTTCAGACAACTTTCTAAATAATTTGAAGCAGTTTGAAATTGAAGGTAATTTAGATTTCAATAATGATTCAAAACTGGTAAATACTCTAGGGGAGTTTTGATCGTATTCGGATTTTAGAACTGCCTGCTTTAGATTATAATAATAATCATGTTATTATTTATACAATCCTCCAGAGATCTAAATTATCAATTTTTAAAAAGATCGCCCAAAAATTTAATTTTCAAAATATCACTGCTACCTTTTATTTCTGTAACCAAATCAGTGAAAATACAATCAAATGGTATATTAGGAGATAGAAATGGAATCAATTTCCATTTTTTATTAGTTTGAGTCCAAAATCGTAGACAAGTTTTAACTCCCAAAGGCAGTTTTTTTTTTATTGTTTTACTCTCTTTATATCTCTGCCAACACAGGAAGATCACACTAATTGGTTCCAATAATAACTTTTCGATTTGAATATATTTTGGGGGAGATTTTTTTGTGCGAAATTTGAGAAAATGAGTTAGATTTATTACTTCAACGTAAACTGACAGATTTGGAAATGCCATTCCACCATTTTCCACCATTTTTCCGCCATTCTTGCAAAGCTCCTTAAGGATACTTTTATTTTAACTCAAGCGTTTTTTCCCTTGTAGATAAATTGATTAATCAGTCTCTGAAATTTCTTAAGAATTTTATATTTGATATAAAGTGGAATACATCTAAGTGTGTATATAATTTTGGGTAATATCACAATTTTAATCGCAGCAATTCGGCCCGACCATGAAAAACTATTTTTTTTGCCAATTTGAAAAACTTCTTTCACATGTATATACAGTTTATTGAGATTGAGTTCTGTAGGAAGTTTCAAGTTTGGAATAAACTCTATACCTAGGTGTGAAAATCCATTTTTATCCCAATTAAATTTATATAATTCTGTTAATTCAAGTCTAAGTTCTAATTTCAAATTCAAATACAATATCTCTGTTTTTGTTGTGTTTATTTTATAGTAGGAAATTCTCTCAAAGTATTCTAACATTTTAAACAATTTATTTAGTGTGTTTTTTTGGGTTGGACAGAGTTGCCATGATATCATCAGCGTACAATGTAATTTTTACTTAAAATGACCAATTTCTATACCCTTGACCAAACTCTCATTCTTATTGGCTACTGCCAGGGGTTCAATTATAAGGGCAAATAACAAGGGAGACAATGGGCAGCCTTGTCTTGTCCCATTAGATATGGGGAAATTGCTTGATTTATAAGCATAGCCCGAAGTATAGGCTGAAGATTTCTTTTACTGTATGCTAGCGAAACCTGGCCAAACCAAACCTTTCTAAGACCAGTTCCAAATAGTCCCAGCTAACCCTGACAAAAGCCTTCTCTGCATCCAATGACAGGGCTATAACTGGGACTTTATTTGCATTAGCAAATAAAAACAAATCTATTAATTTTCTAGTATTTTCAGGCTGGAAATTATACAATTTAATCTCAATGCAGGAATTTTGGAGTAGATTTTTATGTCTTGAGGAGGGGGAACATCTATAATTTTCAACTTTAGTTTCATCTTTACTGGTTTTATGAATGATATTAGCTTCCAACATTTCTCTTGGGGCTTCACCTAAAGACTTGATTTCATTAAAAGTTTCCTTCAAATGGCTAATCAGGGATTGAGAAAAGATCTTGTAATATACATTAGAAAACCCATCCGGACCTGGAGTTTTATTTATTTGTAGGCCAGATATACAGAATCGAATTTCGTTTTCGGTCATATCAGCACCCCATTTCTGTAGTTCAGATTCAGATATTTTTGGGAGATTTGTATGACTTAAAAAATTCCTTATCATTTCCTTAGAGGGTTTATGGGTTTCCCCATTCTCTGCTAGGTTATACAAGATCTGTAATAATTAGCGAAAGAGTTTCCAATGTCCGTTGGTTTGATACAAATTTTCCCATTATGCTCTACTATTTTAACTATTTTTTTGCTTGAGATCTTCAGTTTTAATTGATCCGCTAATATTTTGCCTGTTTTATTTCCTAAGAAATATTGCTTCTGCTGTAAAAGCCAGATTTTTTATCTACTTGAATTTGTAGGATCTTCTTGATTTGAGCTTGTATGTTATTTCACGAATTCTGTCATTAGTAGGGGATACTTTGTTAGCCTTATCTAAATTATTTAATTTTATGTGTAGTTCCCTCAAGGAAAGTCCTCTTTTTTTATATCTGGCTATTGACCATGAAGTAAGAATTCCACGTACTACCGCCTTGTGGGCATTCCATATGTTAATATTAGAAGTTATCGAATTTTGATTTATTTAAAAAAATAAATCTATTTCATACTTTAGTTTATCTTTATTTTCCTTAGTTTTGAATAATGTGGAATCAATTTGAAATCTTTTTATAGGTGTTGTTTTTTCAGACCAGGATGTAAGGGAAATTTCATTTTTTTGTGTTTTTTCTAGAGTGATTTTATCTATCAGAAAGTAATCTATTCTTGTATATGTGGAGTGTCTATAAGAGTAAAAAGTATATTCTCTTTCATTCAGATATAGAGATCTCTACCCATCATGCAGATCATGATCTATTAAACTCCTATAAAATTTCCCAGATTTCCTCTTTGATTCAGAATCTATTGTTTATTTATCTACTGATTTTTTTATCTAATTCAGGGTGCAAACACATTTTTAGGTCCCCACATAGTATTAAATGTCCCTTCTTGATATTACTAATATGCCTAAGCAATTTATTAAGGAATTGATTTTGCTTTTGGTTAGGGGCATACATGTTTACAATAGTATAAATTGAATTATCAATAGTTCCTCCCCATAATGTACCTACCCATCGGATCAGTTTCTCTGTATTCTTCCATAATTGAGAGATTTTTGTTAAATACTATTATAACTCCGCTGGACTTAGTTCTATAATTTGCTGTTATCCTAATGTTATACAGTTTGTCTGAGAGGCCTGGCTCTTTTCCTTGCGCCCAATGGGATTCCTGTAGGCACACCAAATCTGCTTTCTCTTTTTGACAATTGAAAATTACATTAATGAGTGTCTTTTAAAAGGAGTATTCAGACCTCTAACATTTTGTGATAATATCTTAAGAAAAAAGGGTAAGGAACCCCCCTCCATTGTCTAGCTCAATCCATAGACTCACCATTGCAACGTACAAATAAAAAGGTACAAAAAATAATCTTTTAATTCTACATACAATACACAACCAGATTTGAGCTGATAAAGCTCAAGATTCTCTCTAAACAGTAGTATTGTGATAAATACTGTTTTCCAAGTATGTTTACTGGTCAGCGTGAGAGAACAGAAGCTGATCGGTATATCCGTTCCAGGGCAAGGACATTCAGAATTTTACTATACACCTCAAAGTGTATACAGTATTCTCCCCCTTTCTTTTTATTTACTATTTTAAATTTATTTCAATTATGTAAGTTCTTCTCTATATTAAGGAGGAAACTTTAGAAGATAAGTGATCCAACATTAATTTAACTACATGTGAATTCTTAATACTTTTACAATGCGTGATATAATATGTGATTTATTACCGGCTACTATAATTTGCCAGTTTAATCAAAATTCTATTTATTTATATTAAAATATCTAACTATTTATGATTGCCAAGTAGAGCGTGACATATATATGTATATATATATTTATATATATATATATATATATATATATATAATTTTTGTTCCTAAATATGTTTGTCTGTTTTTACTATGTTGTATACCTTAAATATTTGTGTTCTCTTATCTTTCTATTCTATTTTTGTATGATATCATCTATATGTCTTTTAATCTCATAAATTCCAAGGTTTCCTCCTTCCTTTTCTCCCTCCCCCTACAATCAAGGGAGTTTATTATAATTTCCTGTTTAAGATTTATCTACCCTCGGGGGTATGCTGCTATCATCTTTAGGGTCAATTTTTATTTTCCATTCATTCAAAATTCTTTCACCTTCTTCTTTGGTATTAATGATAGTTCTTACATTATCCTTAAAAGCAAACAATTTCACCAGAAAACCCCATCTATATAGGATATTTTGCTTCCTCAAAGAGGTGGTAATGATTTTAAATTATTTTCTTTTATATAATATGGAGCCATATAAATCTGTGTACACAGGAATTTTTGTCAAATGGTGCTTCCAGTAATTTATTTCCCTAGCTGCTTTTAATATTGCTTCTTTATAAGAAGGGAAATTAATTCTAACCAAGACATCCATGGGGACCACTCCAGAAAGTTTTGTTAATAAAGGGATTCTATGTAAACAATCTATTTTTTAGTTTCCTGGAAGCGATACTCCTACTAACATTTGGAAAAATGTAGTTACAAAAGCTTTCAGTTCTGTTTATGTTATTGTTTCTGGAATACCTCTCAGTAGGAGATTTTTTCTCTTGGAGTAATCCTCAAGGGTATCTTGTTTTTGTTTAATTATTTTGATTTCATTTTCTAATTTTGTTAATTGATCTGTAATTTTTGGATTTTTTTAATTAATTTTGTTCATACCTATCTTCCAATGTATCTGTTCTCTTGGTTAGGTTTTCCAGAGCCTTAGTATTCCCTTCTAAGATTACAGATATTTCTTTCTTTATAGAGTGTTATAATTCTATAAATACATTTTTCATACTGAAAATCGTTAACATCTCTGGCTCCTCATTAGGTGTTTCTACAATACTAGAATCTAATTGTAAGTTAGATGTTTCTAAGCTTGAAGCATTTTGTTGTGAGGTTTCTACATTTTTTTTTCTTTTGCTTTATTAAAAGGGGAAAGGAAAATGGGCTTCATTCTTTTTGTATTCTTCTTTTCCTTCACTTTAGTCTTAGAGATTTTCTGTTCTCTGTTACTCATTTTACTTTACCAAGATTATACCACTATCATATAGATTCCAGAATACTATAAAATTGTGTTACTCAAAGCACTTGCTATTCTTATTATTTAGTGAGTTTTCCTCTAACATTTTTAATAGTAAAGCTACTGGTATAATTCTTCCTATAGTCAGGTATTTTATAATCACATACCCCCCCCCCCCCCAATTGTACGGCTTCAGCAAAAGTCAATTAAGTTTGTACAAACAGTAAGCATATGTTTCAAAGTATTACACAGTTAGAACAATCTCTTAATTAATCCTATGTAATAAGATTAATCAAATCTTGGGGTACATTTAGATGCATTAAAGATATTATCTAAGCATAAATACAATTGCTGGAGTAGGATAATGTTTTGCAACAGCAAACTTCTTTGAAAGTACGCAGTCTCCAGTTAATATGAGCAAGGTTCCAGCAGAGTGTGCCTACTCTGCTTCCTTTTAAAAAGGTAATATTAATATCGCAGGGATATTACCCTTTAGAGAGTATTTCAGTGCCTCTAGTTGTTAGATATGTAGATTCTTGCCAAACTATGTAGGCTTTATGATGCTTTAAACAGTTGCAGAAAGATTTATATTTCTTTAATTTGCTTTTTATAGGCATGTAGCTTATGCTAGATATTTTACACTCCTTAGAGCTGTTTAGAATAAACCACTGTTGACTTATTGAAAGATTGACTAGATTGGCAAGATTCATCTAAGAATACTATAAACCTATACAGTGATCTACTCTCTTAGTGGAGCTGATTGTTGCTCCACTACCATATGTATGTATAAGAATATCCTAACATCTGTTATGTCGATAGCACATTATTTACAGTAAGTCACCATACTATTCTTGACTTTTCAAGTGGAATATTATATCTATCTGCATAGCTGCTATATATCACATATGGATTAAGCCAGTTTTGGGATAGCAGTTCCACTGCCCTTCCCTTCCAAATAGGAGGAATCCTTAGTGATTTAGATTGCTATTATTTATTCAGTTTGGTTCTGGTTTTCTCTTGCTGTGTATATTGCAATTTAATATTGCAGTTGTTTATATACTAATACAATTGTCATATATTTTCCTATGTTTTGTCCTTTTTTGGTTATTATAAGCATTATAGCATTATAGCATTATACCCTAAGGAAAATACACAAATTCTCTTTATTTTTATAAATCATGGAGTTATATTGAGACAGAGTTATCCAAAGGGGTTTATGTGAGTCAAAGACTCTGAGAGAAAAACACATACAGGAGTCAGGAGCCTGCATCTTAGGCCCGCTTGGAACAAAGTATAGACCTGGAAATCAGAAGAAATAGCCAGGCCAGTGATTTCAAAAAACGTTTGAAATGTTTCTTTTGCTCCACCCAATTTTACCTAGATAAGAGCTAGTTTGTGAGGAAACTGTATATTGGTTAAGGCAGTGCTTTAGTTGAAACTAGGAGCCATTTCAATTAGAATCCTGCATCTCAAGGTATATAGGCCATAAGTCTGTGGGCTTGCTGCGGGCTTGAACTCTACTACAATTCCGGTGCTATTCAATTGAACAAGGCCCAAGTTAGGGACCGAAATCCGAAATCGTAAACCATGTACTCGTACTGTATGTAGCATTTCAGGTCGGGAACATGATCAATTAAGCAAGGCTGGAACTATCCATTTAGAAGTAGCAATTAGAAAATGAGACCGTCATCATTACGACAGTAAAACATGAAGGTTACATGTCAATCAATTAGCGTTTGGGGGTCGGATATGCGATCCGACTCGCAAAACCACGAAATACAAAATAATCAAAATGAATGCCAATACTGTTCTAGTCCACGTGTCTGGCCTGATATGTATGAATTCATTGATTTCCAAGATCGATATAACCCCGAAAGGACACATACATTATTTATTTTTTTATTGCAAATTTGCGAGCTTGAGACTGTTGTGCAATTAATTCCAATGTCTTACATTGCTTTCCCTGTCATTTACAGTGCTGTATTTATTTTTTATTTGCATTTACATTGCCACGGACAGGGGTTAAACCCCCTTGCGAGTCACAGGATTTTCTCCTACATTTGCCGTTTCTGGGTGTGAAAACATTTGTGGGCTTGGGGAATTGTAGCAATTGAATAGCGATTTGCGATTTTAGTGAATGAAACTCTTGTGGACGTGAAAGATCAAAGGCTTCGGGAGGCTGTAAGTTCTAGGTTTAACAACTGCAAAGTTTTCATGTCTGTAACCCGTAAACAGATTTTAGCATGCAAAAACATGCCAATTGAATAGCAAATTAACAAATTAATGGCAAATTAACTTACGCCCTCACTTACGGCTCCTGTAACTTACAATTGCTCAAATTAATTAGGCTCTATTTTGTTTTGTTTGTTAAATTCCACCATCAAAGTGCCTGAAACTTACACCTCAGCTCCACAACAGTGCAAACCAACATTGTATGCTACAGGAACATCGAAACAGATTGTTAGCTCTTCCGCACAATGCTTCCTGCATATATTACTTACAAATAGGTAAAGTATATTCATTTATTAATTTATTAATTATTTAATTAGCATCCAAAATTACATATACACAAAAAAAAAATCACAATAAACACAAAAGCCATTCACTGCGCGCCTCACAGCGAGCGCCAACGCTGCTCATTGCACACAAACTACACCAGGGGACAGCCTTGCAATAAGCGCAAAAATTAGATCAGCTCCGACCTTACAATGACGCTTACAAATCGCCTCTGATAAAAAAAAATACTACAACCAAGAGCCTCGCAATGAGCGCCTAGCCACACGATGAGCACCGAAGGCGCTCAGCGCCAGGCTCGCAATGAGCACAGAAGAATCTCAGACCACCAAAAAAATTAATGTCTGTGGCAAACAGCATTACCTGCCTTACAATTTTATTGCCCCGTCATTTTTAACGGGCAAGTCGCTAGTATATATATATATATATATATATATATATATATATATATATATATATATATATAAAGAGAAAGAGAGAGAGATAGCTATTTATCTTGCCATAGATAGTCTAATAAAGTGCTATACCACTCCTTGCCTCCCTGTACACACCTTTACTTTAGAACAGAAACACTTCCACCCATTTTTCACATTTACTGTAGTCCTATTGTTCTTCATGTAGTAATATTGCTTTTGGTAATTTGGGCACTGCTTGGATCTTCGTCTTTTTACAACTCTTTTGGCCAGTCCTGTTTAACATCAACCATCTTATTTTACGTCAGAGTCAAGCTGCCAGCACACAAATTTAACTTTATGTCCTGTGAAAAGAAAATGACTAAAGTGATAAACAAAAAACTGCTAATATCTATCAGTCTTGAATGGGTTACATAGCCATTTCTAAGGCCCACAGACTCACACTAAGGAACAGCGAAAGTCATAATTAACAAATAGAGAACATTTGGAACAGAATATTCCGAAGGTTTCCAGCCTGAAAACATCTCTTCATGGGCACAGTGTAAAATCATTCAGGACGACACAAAAGATCCTAAAAAATAAAAAACTAAAAGACTTCAGGCTTCTCGTGCATCAGCTAAGGCCAGTACGATTCACCTAAAAACATCTCCAAAATACGTCACTTTCTTACACAAGACACCACTAATTCACTCTCTCATCATATCATGCCTTTGCTACTGCAACTCTCTCCTTGTGGCCTCCACATACTCCCCATCTGTCTGCACTACAATCCACATTGAACACATCTGATAGACTCATATACTATACTCAATGCTCAGTGTCTGCAGCACCTCTCTGTCAATCACTACACTGGCCTTCCATAGCCTCCAAAATACAATTTGAAATCATGACCCTAACATATAAAGCCTTCAACAACAATGAACCTTCTTATATAGCTGCTCTCATCTAAAAATACTAGACCAACCAGCCTTCTTCACTCTGCTAAAAACCTACTTCTATGCTCCTCTGTTATCACCTCCTCTCACTCCCGCCGGTATTGCAGGTTTCGTTTGTGAATAAACATCTGGATGACCCCCCAAGCCTTTTGGTAGAATGTTCCATGAACAATTGGGTCAAAAGTAGCTCTTTTTGGACAACATGGATTCAAACACAGCATTTCACCATACAATCATCATATCCTCAGTCATACATAGTGGTAGTGTGATGGTGTTGGGATGCTTTGCTGCCTCAGGACCTAGATTAATTGCAATAATTAGTAATAAGGTACATGAATTCTGCTCTGTATAGAAAATTATCAAATAAAATGTGGGGTCATCCATCTGTGTGACAGCCAACAAAAAAGGTTCAGAAAAGTCCTATTGCTTGACACTGATTTTCATTAACAGTAATAAAAAAAGTGAACTTTATTTACTAATTGATAAAACCAGAAAAAGACACTGCTCACTATGGCTAATACAGAATCAATGCTCTATTATTTGCAAATATGTGACAAACATTTCCCAAAAATAGGCGACCGGGTACACTCAGCACACTGTCTGGGGATTACAAATACCAAATACTCAGCGGAGGACCTTAAAACGCCTTATGTCTCAATGTGGAGACCTCCTATCTGAAGGACTATGGTGTGTCCCACAAGCTAGTATAATCCCTATAATAAAGGAGATAATACTGAGAATAAGAAACACAATTTGTACTAGTGGCACGTGAAGCCCCTCTCTAAAGGGCTATAATATGCCCCACAAGCTAGCTGGTCCATGTAGTAATAAGGGCTAAAAGCCAAAATCTTAACCACAATAAATCTTATGTCTCACAATGGAAATCCATTGAGTACCTCACTCACTGCTAAAGCTCTCTGATAAAAAACACTCCATTAATGTGAAAAATAGTCCTGCAAGCCACTTCGGTGTTAAAAAAAGTCACTCATACATCTAAAACATAGGGGCTTTTAAAAAGACTTGTGATCTCTTAATATGTATAGATAGCCACTGTGTACCTAACACCTGTAGTCACTTTGCATGAAAACAACCACCAATTAACTTATATGTTATTGTAACTAAGTGGTCTACAGCGCTGGGTAGGATAACATTGGCATACAATATAAGCATGTGACAAACTCAACTTTTTCGCCAAGCAATTGGCTTTGTAAACATTTTTTAATTGCATAAAGAAGAAATGCTCTGGGCGTTCTGGGTATAAATACCCAAGTTCCAGTTTGAAACTAGATTTGTGATTGGCCAACACTTGTTTTGGGCACAGCGATCAGCATGCACGTTATCACATTTAACTCCTTTCTTGCCAAGAAATTGATCTGATGTATCTAGTGTGTATGGAAATACCAGTTGCTCCCAACTACACCAATTTATATTTAGGCTTGTGGTGGGCATATGGAAAAATATACACAGAATGTTTTGATTTGGCATTGTTTTATTGATGATGTATTGTTTTTTTGGTATGGCACATTGACAGAAATCAAACAGTTTGTAGCTTTCCTGAATGACAATCAGTTGGGCTTAGCATTTACCTTTGAGACTAGTGTCATCTAAATCAATTTATTGGATTTGAAAATTAAAAAGAGTGGTGATGGCAATATTGAGACTTCGATATTTAGAAAGCCAACTACCACAAACTATTTTCTCTTTTGGACCAGCATGCAGTCAGGACCACTAAAAAGGGGGATAGCCATAGGCCAATGTTTGCGGGCAAGGAGAAACTGCAGTGGTGACATTGAATTAAAAAACAAGCAGACCTCCTTAGAAGCAAATTTAAATCAAGAGGGTACACCAACAAGTGTTAAATCAAGACTATAAGAGGACTGCAAGAGAGGAGAGACATACACTGGTAAACCAAAAGTCAAAAACAAATGAAAAGAACATAGTTGATGAGAATAACAAAACCCAGTGTATTTTAACATTTGAGCAGAATTCTAATGAAATTAGGGAAGTCTTGGATACATATTGGCCAATATTACGTGCAGATGATCTTTCTGAAGTATTATTTGAAAAAGCTATGATTACCCATAGATGGGCACGCAATGTGGAAGATGACATCACACATAATTTATACCTGTCTCCTTGCGTGAAAAAAGTTGTCTAAAAACTTTGAAAGGTACCTATCGATGTGGAAGATACAAAGTTTGTCAGTTTATTCAACTCAAAGAGTTTGTTCATCCCCAAAATGGAAAGTTTATACTATCAAACAATTCAACTGTGAATCAATTGGGGTGGTCTGTATTTTAAAATGCATTTGTGGTAAAATCTACATAGGTAAAACTATACGCCAATTGAGGAGGAGCATTATAGAACATGTGTATACAATTAAAAAGCAACTTGCAACCCCAGTAGCCAGACACATAAAAATTTATCGTAATAGCGATGCCAATTTAATGCAATTCTGTGCTATTGATAGTGTAAAATTGGGTCCCAGGAAGGGCAATGTAGATCATCTATTGTTACAAAAATAATCTCAGTGAATATACTATTTAAGATCACAAAGCCCTGAAGGTTTAAACAAAGGTTTTGCTTTCACTTCGTTCATTTAGTAGAGTATTACAGCATGTACTTATCAGGTCTATTATTTTTGTGCTTTAGTTTTTTCTGTATCTTTTCAGTTAGTGTTCTGTTCAGTATTTTTATTGATACAATTTTACACAAATTTGGAAAAATAGGGCATTATTTAGTTACATTTGTTTTTATGAATGTAACTTATTACTCTTGTTATTTTTTCATTTTCACTCAGTAACATTTTATTCTTCACTTGTTTACCCCAATTTATTAGTGATATGAATTATGTAATACCAGTTTGCTACACTCATTTTATTATGGCACTTAGATTCATCAAACCTTCACTCATTACACTCATTTTTTATTACACTTATTATTTATTACACATATTCTATAAATATGTATTATTTTCATATTGAGCACATCAATACACTTTAGTTAGGTATACTTACTTTGCACTTGTTATTGGTAGTTACGATCATTGCATCATGCTGCAAATTGCATCTCACTTCTTTAACACTGTAATTTTGAAGTGTAGTAGATATTGATGAGTGTACATTTATTCTAAATCATCAGCACCATTTTCTTTATGACTATAGTTCCATTCAAATCTGCTGGTGTGATGGTAGTCTTGGTTATAACATTATGCTCTTTATGGTTATATTTTTAAGCACAGCAGTAACAATAATTTCATTATGGGCAAAAAAAACAAACAGTTAACTTACTTCAGTATACATGTGGATTGTTGTCCACACACACTTGATAAATCAGATCAATTTCTTGGCAATGAAAAAGTTAAATGTGATAGCGTGCATACTGATCGCTGTGCACTAGTGATGTCGGGCGAACCGCCATAGACTTCAATGGGCAGGCAAATTTCAAAACCCACAGGGACTCTTTCTGGCCACAATAGTGATGGGAAAGTTGTTTCAAGGGGACTAACACCTGGACTGTGGCATGCCGGAGGGGGATCCATGGCAAAACTCCCACAGAAAATTACATAGTTGATGCAGAGTCTGGTTTTAAGCCATAAAGGGCATAAATCACCTAACATTCCTAAATTGTTTGGAAAAACATGCTTTAAAACATCAGGTATGATGTTGTATCGATCAGGTAGTGTAAGGGTTACATCAGCTTCACAGTAACAGACCAATCTCCCCGTTTAATGCACCGCAAACAACCGCAAACATTCCCTTTGCACAACCGCAAACTCCCCATTTGCACAAGGTTGGATACCAAGCTAGCCATGTCCCATTCCTTGTCCTCACTGATGTCATTGAAGGTTTCTTCCTCCACCCAGCCACCTAGGGTCCCCGAAAGGTGACAACAAGCCCCCTGGGACACCTGCTGTGTTTGGTCTTCCACCTCCTCAAAGCCACCTTCCTCCTCTGACTCTTCTTCAGACTCCTCTCTCTGCGTTGCCTCTGTCTGCTTTATTATAAGGTGTGTACTATTAAGTAGTACTATTCCTATCGGTTTAATCCCTGTTACGTCCACTTTTAGGGGATGTGTATATGGCATTGATTTTTGGAAGCAGGAGATGGAAAAAGATGCTTGGTGGGTCCTTCCACTTCAAATTTTGGGGACTGCGCGTGCAATCTAAGGTGCCACCAGATAGGAGTGGTGTGTTCAGTTGTACTATTTATTCCTATCAGTTTGATACCTGTTACGTCACCTATCAGGGGACGTGTATATGGCATGGATTTTTGGAAGCGGGAGATGAAAAAAGGTGCTTGGTCGGTCCTCCCACTTCAAATTTGGGGCACTGCGCATGCAATCTAAGGTGCCACCAGATAGGAGTGGTGTGTTCAGTTGTACTATTTATTCCTATCAGTTTGATAGCTGTTACGTCACCTATCAGGGGACGTGTATATGGCATGGATTTTTGGAAGCGGGAGATGGAAAAAGATACTTGGTCGGTCCTCCCACTTCAAATTTGGGGCACTGCTTGTGCAATCTAAGGTGCCAGCAGATATGAGTGTCCCTGTGCACTGGCAAAAGTTGGCAGAGTAGGCGCTGTAGGCCTCACACACACGCCTGTAGGCAGGCAACTGATATTCAATCGATTACAGTCAAGAAAGTGTTGTTTTATTTCACTGAGCACAATATAAGCTGTGAGCCTGGCACAGGCAGGCAACTGAAATTAGATTACAGGAAAAAAATCGTTGTTTTCAATGTATGGTACACCACCAGGTATGAGTAGTGAAAATAAGCACAATATACGCTGTTAGGTGTTAGCCTGTCACACACACACGCTAAAAAAATCCAAATTAAAGTTTTGGAGTGCCTTAGTTAAATTCCAGACCTAAAACCCAATAGAGATGTTGTGCATGAATGGTGGTTAATTCTTGAAAATCTACTGAATGTTTCTGAATTAAAACAGTTCTGTGAGGAAGATTGGGTCAAAATCCCTTTTGAATTATAGACATTGTTTGTTTTCTGCCATTGTGACTAAAGGTGACACAACCATATATTAAGTGTAAGGGGACAATTATTTCACACAGGGTGTATGGGTGTTGGATAATATTGTTCTTGAAATAATTAAAATACATACCTGTGTTATCTATTCACTCAGTCTTCTTTTATCTAATATACCATTTTGTCTAAACATCTAAAACCCTAGAGGTTAATGTGTTTGTTAAACCTTTGTGATGACAAATTGACTCTGATAAAACATTTTACTGTTCTTACCTTGAGGGAGTTGCTACGTTCACCTTTCTCCTTCTTCTCATCCCTCAAGCAGTATCACTTTTGGAGGTGAATGTACAAACAAGCTTGGCCAGCAGTTTTCAGTTGTTCCATGTGGCGCTGGCTCCTACATTACATGACCATTTGGACCAATAGGAAACCACTGACTCTACTAAATGCAATAGAAGATTTTATATGGAGGTTCATGGCTAGCTGTCCACCCAAACCAAACAGTCACAAAATCATGGAGCGAAGTCTTCTATGAGCAAACAGAGGGAAATTAAAAAATAGTAATAACTTTAGATAATTAAGTTATTGGGGGTTTTATTACACTAGAAGCAACTTAAACTTTCCAAAAGTTGTCTTATTTTACAATTACAGTTTTCCTTAAATGGAGTTTAAAAAAAAAAATAATCTAAGCAAAAATGTTTTAAAAAGTAAGTAATTTCTAATTTACTGTATTCGTTCTGCATTCTGCACCTCATTACATTTATTATGTGTTATGTTTTCACCTTATAGTAACAGCAATCACATCCGCTCACATCCATTACCAAGTCCATGGTATTAACTCTGTGCCATATTAACAGAAAGACATGTCAAAAATTCTTTTGATTATGACTATTGTCAGAAATACCTAGACATTTCTTTTACATTTTCTTTCTGCAGGAGCAATTTGAAATTGTTCCATAGGGTACCAAACTTCCAGAGATAATAGCTGCAATGAAAACCTATTCCTACTCACTGTATTCTTTGCCTTTAATTTATAAATAAATGTTGCATGGCTTATACAGCAATAGTCATTTATTTTTTGCAACATTTACCCAGGTCTGAAAGTATTCATAAAAATGAAGTCAAGGTCCAGAATCTATATTTCAATGAACATATTTTAATATAGTGGCACTGGGAAAGGCACAGGAAGAAAGGTTAAATAATAAAAAAAAGAGGCAGTTATGAAATGAACACCATGTAACTCAGCCTATTGAAACATTTGGAAGCTTTATTTAAGATGCATGATAAATGTAATAATGTACTGGAGGTCTCGCTAGAGAAGGCTGGAAAAGATTGAAGGCACACGGAGAAGAGGACGGCAGAGGAGGAGATGGATAGATGTTGAATCAGTGAACATTAGAAAAATATTTATTTTGGTTTCAAAAGGGGAAGTAGCTGAAAGAAGAGCCCGGCGTGCTGCTGTCTATAGAGTCTTTAGAGTCGGACACGACAGAACAACTAAACAACAACAAAATGGAGGTCAAGAAGAGAGGGGCTGGAGTTCCTGACTGGGACCTTGGTCAGTCTATTGACAACCCCTGGCTTAGAATATGCTTCTATGATGAAGTTGCAGCAAGATATAGGTTAAAAATATTTATCTTAAATACCCAATTATAATTAAATAGATTTAGACAGGTTGTTTCTTGAAGGAAGCCCTTCCTAGAGAAAGACTATATGTTAGAAAATATTAAGGAGCAATAACATTTTAGAGCCCTGCCTTCTGTAGACATATAAATAAAAGGTACATTTGTTTAATATAGTGCTAATTTTCGGCTATAGAGATAAATCATACTAACAACTGACTGAAAGCTCCTTCTGTCATGTTGTAAGTGGACCAAGCTGTGCTCCAATCAGTGATCATCTTTGCATATTCTGTTGCAAGCTTTAGCTAAACACAATGGTGAATGATCTCTGTGAGGGAAAGTGTGAGGGGGAAGAGCAGCCCTCACTGAAACCTATGCAAAGCAATATGATTGGCCAAATAAAGCAAGTAAGCCGAAAACATTTAATATATCCTGTTACTGAACAGTGTCAATTCTCCATCTTAGCATCTCACCAGCTGGAGCAGATAACAGAATTTCAGTAGCCTTTCAGTAGATCAAATAGACACAAACAGAGCATGAAACCTCCTATTCATAAAACAGAAGACTCCATATTTAACAGGGCACAGAATATTTATCGAGATAATAAAATGGTGACATTAAACATTAACACAAAGTAATAGGCAACAGTGCCATTAAACATTAGATAACTTAATCAGTAGATTGAAACTGAGATTAAGATCACTAGTTCAGGAGGCCAAGTTAAACTAATCACTAAGAGCTGTTGTGTAATATCTGACTGGTTAGTAGCTGTTTGTTTGCATCTATCCGCAGGAGGCCTTCAATGATGAACTCATCCATTGTTTAAAGGCAGTTGAAGCATTGTGTCAGCTTCTCAAAGGGCCTCTCAGATCTGCCATTGCAAACAATAACTTGCTTATACCTCCATAGACCAGCATACCATGCATTACCACAAAAGTATGTATAACAAATATATACAAATACAGTCAAGTGATTATAAGTGGTACCACATTATAGTGAATGCTTTAGCCTAGAGGCCAACTACAAAGAGAATTATCCTCACAGCCATGACTAGCACATGATGATTTGCGACATATTCCACTAAAATATTTATAAAAGGTAAAGAAGAAATTTATTTTGAATCAAAGTAAAACATTTTTCCAGTGTACAAGATAAAACCAACATAGATACAAACGCAGCCTTACCTTACAACTTGCCTTATACCACTCCATGGCTTGTGGTTTCCACATTTTAGCCAGCTTAATAAAGATTGCAATTCCATCTGAACACTGTACTGTGGTAATATTTGTATTTTCCATTCCTTATCGTAGGTACTGTAAATAATAAAACGTTTCTTCAACAATATGCTAATAAGTCTCTTCTTTTGATTTTTTTATATTGTCTTCTGTTTTTTGATTGCTACAGTTCTTTGTGAATAGTCATACATAAGCCAACAATGTCCAGATCCTGCAAAGAAAAAACATTGTTTAAAGATAATAAAATAAAATGTTATTTAATATAGCTACAGTATATTGTTTTTAGAAATGCAGCTGCTTGATGAGATGGGAGGAGCTCCTGCCTAATGATGGTAGGAAACAAGATTTAAAGGAACACAGCTGAGGTTCAACATATGGTATAATTTCAAACTTTACCTTTTCAATTGAATGTAATTAAAAATCATATTTTTTTTCTACAGTAATCTGACATCAAATTTTGCAATAACTATCTGTCAGACTTTCTGATTCAACCTCAAACCAAGATTTTGATCTTTTGCTAATGAGATATCATAGCCTTTATTACTTAATTAGCCCCTGAGGCATTGTGCCCATTCTCTATCCTGCAGTCACATGAGCCAGAGCGTGCCTAGTGTTTTTCTGTGCAGTCAACTAGAAGAAAAACAATGCCTCAGGGGTTAATCAGGTAATCATTTTCCATTAACAAAATATTAGAGCCTTTGTTTGTGAGTGGATTAGAAAAGCTGACTGACAGCTAAATATTGCAAACTTCGAGTTAGTTTACTGAAGGTAAATGCATAAAAGGCATTTTTATTACTTTCAAATGATAAAATACTTGTTAGCCATAGTTTTAAATGATACCACATTAGAGCATATTTTGTGTTGCTTTACATCTATCAAAATATATATTTTTGTTATCACAAGACATTGAAATTATATTCATTCTGAGGGGACAGGAAGAGTCTGTAGTCTTTGTTAGATGCAATCACAACTCTCCAGAAATGTAACACAAAGTAATAGGCAACAGTGCTATTAAACATTAGATAACGTAATCAGTAGATTGAAACTGAGATTAAGATCACTAGTTCAGGAGGCCAAGTTAAACGAATCACTCAGAGCTGTTGTGTAATATCTGACTGATTAGTAGCTGTTTGTCTGCATCTCTCCACTGGAGGCCTTCGATGATGAACTCTTCCATTGTTTAAAGGCAGTTGAAGCATTGTGTCAGCTTCTCAAAGGGCCTCTCAGATCTGCCATTGCAAACAATAACTTGCTTACACCTCCATAGACCAGCATACCATGCATTACCACAAAAGTAAGTAATGTATGTATGTAATGGTCATTTAACAGTAATGTAAATTGAACTAGTGCAGTGGCCACTAGGCCATTATTTCTATAGGACCACATTGTTTTAAAAAATACTAATCACCACATAAATAAATGGAAATACAATCTCAAAATGCTGTGTAAGTAAGATTCAGCATCCTAAGAAATATTCTTATCTTCCAAAAATATAGTAAGTTCAAGTGAAGAAAATGATACCTCCGTCAATTGACCTTTATTATGTTTCAAAATTTATATTGCATAGCCAATGATACTTATGTCAATACAAGACTACAATTTTGCAATCATATGTTAGGTAATCAGAAATGCCTTAAAATTATCTTGGCATCACCTAAAAATCTTAAGTTTATGGAAATACTTTATGGCTGTTTACAAATTTTAGAGGATTCGTAATTCATAATAGTGGATTATGATTGGTATAATGGTTCAAGGTTGAATCCCCCATAATATTCTTTAATCAAAAAACAGATGCTCACAGGAATAAATTAGTACATTCAAAAAAACAAGAACCAGATCCCTGTGGCACTCCTTCAAACATCTAGATCTCATGAGAGAAAAATAGTAAAAATATAACATTTATTGTATATATTTAAGTCTTAACCGTATTAGTACAAAATAAGACATATGTATCCATTGAACAACTATTATGTGTCAGATACATATAAATCAGTTAAGAATAGTGATATCTGTGAAAAGTGAAAAAATATGTAGAAATTGTAATATTAGTGTATAAGACTGACTTTAGGCATGTTGTTCATAGATATATACAGCCTTATTAAATTGCGATTCGGTAAATTTAAAAGGGCTCTATTTCAGCACACAACATATTTTAATTATAGAAGTTTTTAGTTAGTGAAGACCTTGCTTTTGGATAGAAGTTCACTAACTAAAAATTTCTGTAAATAAAATATGCTGTGTGCTTAAATAGAGCCCTTTTAAATTTACCGAATCGCAATTTAATAAGGCTGATAGAGGACAAATACTAATTTTGATTTTAAGTGAAGGAGCAGCAATAGAAAATATTTTATTATTACATTCTTACTACTAAGAATCCTACTATAGTTTTCAAGTTTCAACTATACTAATGGCCAATGTTTGCAAAATATAAGTACAATTACTACAACTTTAGCTTATTATTATTAAAAATGGACTGTGCCAGTTTGGGGGCAAAAGTTATACTACTGTGCCTTCCAGAGAGGAGGAACCCCTTCGTGGGGTCATAGCAAAATTGCTTTTTACTAAAACTAGGTGTTTAATACCTGATCCTCAGCCTATTTATACTGAATGATTTCAAACAACAATGGGAATTTTTTCCTTTATTGTTTTTAAATTGTTTTTGCTCATATTTTAAACAAGCTACACTGCTGTTGTACCTAATATATCTGCTTCATTGAAATATTAGTCTGAGATACATTACCTTGTTACCAAGTACTTTAAGCTAGATTATAATGTTTAGAATCTCAATTTTCAGATAGTTACCAAATCTTGTATTCTCAACATTGCAAATTATGTAGTATGTTAATGACCTAATTTTATGATAAATAATAGTGATTGGTAATCATGTTTTATATTTAATATAATACATTTTAACTAGTTTTATTTTATTAATTGAATCCTTCTCAATGTAATTTTCATATCTGTCTTACCTTTTATGAACAGTAGACAAACTCAAAGGCAACTAAAAGTTGGCTTTGTTAGGACATGGCTTTTTCTTCATTTAAAGGTATAGTAATGAATGGCTTGAGTAATCTGTTTATCTAGTGGATGGTCATCAAGTTTAGGACCATACCTCCCACTGGGGTCTAGGTCCAATTAATATGTACCTCGCAACTGAGTCTAACTCCATGTAGCAGAAAAGTAGTTGGTATGTAATTCAAAGCCAGAGGACGGAGGATAGTTAAAGACAAGCACAGAATAAATGGTATAGCATGCAGATTATCCTGGCCAGGAGTGACCAGTAGAACAGTCAGATCACAGTCAAAAGTAAAGTAAAAAACACACAAGTATATCCTGTGGTTCAAATGACCTTGTTCAGACCATAGTCCACTCTGGGTATATGAATATTATGTAGAATCGCCAGAGATGACACAACCAGAGCAATGTGCAAATCCTCACAAATGCATTACACACATGGGCTAACCAAGCCACCAGTCTAGATAAAATATACTATACTAATAACCATAGATACTAAACTCTTCAAACTCCATTAGCCATATGGCGAGTAATTAAATATACATGGAACAAAACAGTAAGCAATCAAAAAATGACTCATCTCACCTATCTCTCCAGAACATCAACTGGAAATATACCATTTATTCATATTTTTTTACAACAGTAAATACATTGCCCTCACATCTGCATAATTATTTTTAGGAAGCATCTTAATATTTATTTTGCTGATTACCACAATTGTTATAAATACTGCCTCATTAAATTAGAGTTGCGTGTTAACACCTAGCTCGCAAATGTGATCTTAGTGCGATTTGCGTTCTACAATTCGTCTTTAAGTTGCTTGCGTCCGACTTTGGGTAATGAGGCCAAGATTAGGCTCCGTGGAGTGCAACGTTGTAAGTCGGGCATGCAAATCCATGGCGTGCAAGCAAGTACCTCGCAAATTGAGCGAGATTCGCTACGGGCACAAAAAGCACTCGCAAAGGGTTTACTTACTGTGTAGAGACAATGTAAAGTGTAAAATTAACACAACAGTGCAGATTAACATATAGGGAAAGCATGGAAGGGCATTACAATTGCTTACACAATACCCCCCCCCCCCCCCCAATCAGATGCATTATAAAAACAATTAGTTCTTATCATATCTTGGCACAGTTATGCACATGCCAATATGTAACTACTTTAATAAGCAGAGCGTATGTCTTAGTAATTGCGTGCGCGCCAACCGTGTACGAGATAGCGTCCCTCGCAGCACTTCTAATTTAATAGCGTCCTAACTTTGTCAAATTTGAAGCACACAGCCCTTATGTTCTAACTTCGTATTCACGAGGCTGAAATTTAATAGGGGGTGCAAAACTGCTCTCCAGGTAACTGACAAAATATGCATGTCACTGAAGATTATCCAAAATTGTTATGTGTCTGTCTTCAACATAACAGATATAGAGTATATATACATATACAGTGCAATTTAACCATACTGCTTCCATAGTATGTGACTCACTAGACTAAACACCTCAACACCCATAATGAAAATAAATAAGTTGCAACTTTTATTAAATTACTTAAAAGTAAAAAAAAATATTCTGATTAAAGATCACTGTTTGCAAAAAAACAGTTAAATAAGTCCTCATACAAGTTCAATAGCTTATGTCCCTCGATGAAGGCTTCAACAAAGTTGCAGTCCCAAAAGCTAGCTAGAAAACCCTGATGCTATAAAAATTAATATGGCTAGGTTGAATGCACAAACTTTTTTAGTACACTAACAAACAAAACTCCAATATAGTTTATAGTTTTAAATATAGTAAACTACTATTGACAACAATATAAGCATAATGTGATATCTAGTGGTGATACAAGGTTGAGGAATTTACTAAAATACACTAGCCCTGTCAGTGCTGTTTGTTGTAAAGATGCACTGACAACAAATCTGGCTCATCATTCAATCTGTAAACACTACTACACAATGATAATTCTGATTAAAACAATATAATGTATATCATTCACACTAATAAAAACTAATGACTTCTGCCATACTTAGCCCTTGAACAGGCACATCAGTTTACGCTCATAACAACAGTGAATGAGCTGAATACTTAAACTTAATAAAGTCTGCCTGCTCTTAACAACCACTGTTGAGCTGTATCCTCAACCCTAATGTGAGTAGAATGAAATCTGTTCGACGGCTGTTTCACCACTCAGAGGCTTTGTTAAAGTCTATAATAGTTGGATGAGCCTGGAAGGCAGATTCAACTTCAAATAATAGATAATGTGACATGTCCTTTGAAGGTATGTATTTATTTGGACTGAAGCTGGACTCTCTGGTGGAAAAATTGGCCGAATAGAAATAAAGGTTACCAGGACAGACGTATGTTTAGAAATACACACTTCTCCTTTTGAGGAAGACCATTTCAATCTAGAGTTCCAGACACAGTACTTCAAGATTAGCATTTGATTTTTAACAAGAAGAAAGAAAAGAGGCAGAACACCAATTAAAGGTAAGGAGAGTTCGAGCTCAGCTATGGCCAAGCCCACATCTTTCTAACACCAGAGTCTAGTGGCCAGTGGGAGCAAGTCTCTGTTTTTTCACAGGTGACTGATCAAAGTTTATAAATGATCGTTGAATGTTCATCAAGGTAGCAGTTTAGAAACATGGAATAATCCTCCTCCAATGTTTGTAAAGTTTTGCATTCCCAAGCATCCCGAAAAGAGTATTGTTGCAAGCAGTTTACAAATTATTAGAAAAGAAGGTTCTAGTTCCAGTTCTTCAACATCAGAGATATATGGCTGTATACTCAAGGATGTGTATAGTTCCAAAGATTACAGGCTGGTCCTACATGTAAGAAGTTTGAACAAATCTTTTAGAGAAAGAAGGTACAATGAGTCTGTAATGTCCACAGTAGCAGTATTATAAAGTGGAGTCATCATATTGTCCATAGAGCCGAAGGATGCATATTTACATATTCCTATGGCAGTTTCAGCATAGAGATGTCTGCACATAGAGATGTATGGAAATCATTGGCAATTTGTACGCCCTCTGTTTGGTCTTGCATCCGCTCCCAGAGTATTCACAAATATCATGATGGTGTTGTTTGCATTCCCCAGGCAGGATGAAGACAGCAACTAGTTCTGACTTACAGAATTGTACTCCTAAAGTTGGAGTTTGATTCAAGACCAGGAAAACCTTTTTTTTAACTCAGGCTAAAATTGACATATTAGGATCTCAGGTGGTATAGTTGAGAAGAAGGCAGAGCGAATCCATTCGAAAGGCCATGTTAGTTTTGGGACTTATGTCATCATCCACTCGAGCCATGGGCAAGAGCACATGTGCAACATCTGCAAAACAACATTCCCCTGCAGTGGGATTGCAGCTTTAGATCAATTATTTTGCTTCTAATGCATATTCACAAGGGATATTTACTTCATATTTACTTGGTCTGATAATTTTCCCTCTTTTCTTCAGTTTAATTCTGGACTTTGCAATAAGAAGCTCATGGCCTGAGCCGTAGTCAGCTCCAAGTTGTGTTTTTGCTGATTATATAGAGCTCCTCCATTGTCAGCTGCAAAGTATTTAGTCACTCTGATTTCTATTAAGAAAATACAATAATTCTATATAAAAAATCTGTGAAACTATGGAAAAAAATAATGAAACAATGCTAACTTCTAAACTCTAAACTCCACAGTATAATATATACAAGTTTATTTAAGCTTTACTATTTAATCTAGAGGCATTATACTGTTATTTATATTTTACTGTTGAAGCATAAATATGACAAAGAAAATGACTGTTTTTGAATTTTCAGTTTTGATTGTGTTCTTCATAAGTATTTTTTTCCAAAAACAAAATCATAGCCAAACTCACCTTTATTATTTTTCTCTAAAAATGTGTTACTTAAGTTTATTCATACCTACCTACCCTTTTTTTGATCCAATCTAGCTTTAAAAAAAAACAATTTATTCTTAGTGATCATTCCTTCGGGTAATATATACTGAATGTTTAGATATCAATATTAATGAGAATAATCTTCTGGGTTATTTTGCTCACTGCTAATACAAAAATGTGCAATTCATGACATGCTAATGATGAACCATTACTGAGATGTGGCAGCACAGCTTCCCACTTGGGTCCTATTATAGAACGCAAAGCTCACTCTATAGTCTATTTTGATTAGTATCAATTCACATTATTATACAGAGTTCTCCTATACAGATAGCTTTACTATACTTGTCTTACTTGTGTCTACTCTAGATATGTGCCCTGCATATAATATAAATACTCAATGTCTATAGCAGCATGTATCTTAACCCTTTGGTCGCTAAGGCTATTGTCAGCCATGTAAGTAGCCTATTTTCATATTTATTTGCTGTTTAATTTTAAATATATATATATTTTTTTTAAATCATATTTAGTTTGGTTTAGCCGACCAGGGGTGTGCTTCTGCCTAGGCTCACAAGGACCATTCCTAGGGCAGCACATTTGCAAGGGTGCACCAGGCTGCTCAAGATTCAAGTGCAATGTCTTGGAATAATGTGTGCATATTCATCTAAATGTCTATATAAGATGATCTTTCTACCTGTGAGTGTTCCTGTCTGAAATACTGTATTTATATATAAACGATTGTGATTTGGCTTATAGCAAGGGCAAAGGAGGAGAAGTGGGGTGTAGGGGCGCACACATCTGAATGACCTAGGGCAGTATTTTTTGATTTTCCAGATTCCACAATGAAATGCTAAAGGACTCTGGCAGCAATCACTAAGGCGAGCCAAGCAGAATTTCTGTTTTCCGTGGAAAATAGAGAAGCTCATTCCTCCACAGAAATCAGACATAAGGATTTTGCTTCTGCTTCAGATAATCATAGTTTGGTTTTAGCCTTATGTTTGGTTTTTGCTCACCTTTTCCAAAACACAAGTATTTCATATGTTTCCAATAAAAAAAGTATTAAAATCAGTAGACACATTTTATTTTATGACAAGAAGAGAAAATGTTGAGTTACCAGGATGCTCATTATATTTATCAGATTTAATTCCTCTGGAAAAAAAGCACCCAAATCCACTAGTAAGTGTGATAATAATCACAATTTATAGAAAAGGTACACCTTTATCTAGAGAAATATATTGAAGGTAATATGACTTAATCATCGGTAGTACAAGTACCACATTATGACCCCTACCACCTGGGTTCACGGTCTATTCCATAAAATAAGACTGATTCAATGTGCATATGGAATAATGAAATTATGTTATGGTGCAGAAAAGTGAAAAGGTGAACAGGTATAGTCTGACCAGAAAATAAACTTATATAAAACTTAACTTTTTTTTTTAATTATCATAAAAATACCATCAATATTTAAAATCGCCAATTATTCTCAAGCTTCTTAGTGCACACAAAAAGAGGGAAAACCATCAGAACAAGGATATACAAAATACATAATATCACCTGTGAATATGCAGAGTTAAAGAATACATTGACATGGTAGATAGACATGATAGATAAAATGCCGGAAGAACTTTGGACAGAAGTTTACGACATTGTCCAGAAAGCAGTATCAAAGGATATCTCCAAAAGAAAGAAAACTAAACGGCAAACAGACTATTTGATGAGGCTTTGAAAGTAGTCCAGGAAAAAAGACAAGCAAGAAGGATGTGAATGCAGAATTCTAGAGGATAGCAAGAAAAGACAAGGAGATATTCTATAATGAGCAATGTAAAGAGACAGAAGAAGATAACAGAATGGGAAAGTAAAAAAAGATCTCTTCAAAAAATCTCAAGGCAACCTTTCATGCCAAAGTGGGCGTGATAAAAGAAAAAAAGGTAGGGACCTAACAGAAGCAGATCAGATAAAGAAGATGAGCCAGGAATATGCAGAAGATCTATACATGAAGGATCTTAACTGAGCTGTAGCAAGACATCTTGGAGAGTAAAGTGAGATGGTCCCTAGGAAGCCTTGCTGATAAAAAGGCTGCGTCCCAGGTAAACGGTTCAAATTCCTAAAAGATGATGCTGTGAAAGTGTTGCTTACATTATGCCAAAACCTTTTGGAAGATAATGGCCAGTGAACTGGAAAAGGTCAGTCTACATCCCAATCCTCCCAAAAAGGCATTGCCAAAAAGTGTTTCAATTATCGCACAACTTTCACCTCTGGCAAATTCCAAAGGAAGTATTGAGGTCCTATTATCTATTTCAAATCTCTTCGGGCTATATGCCTCTGAAATATGATATTTTCTTTATTATACAAAACCCAGATGGGGACCCTATATTTGGGGGTTCACAGTACAGTGATGCACTAATATGTATTGATATCAGTTATCTTTAACTGAGTCTTAAATATAATGATATCTGTCCTTTATACAACTATATAGTGCACCAGTTGTAGTAGTAGTGTACTTCTTAGGGTATTGGCTCCTAAATATAATATCCTCTTGAATAAGATTACTGAATATTTTCTAGGACAATTGTTCCACCTTTACAATCTTGTGTGGGATTTGGGGTTTCTTTGTTGATATAGTGTAATGACTAAACTTAATATCACTCAGGAAAATATTCCTTAACTCTTTGGCATGACTTGAATATCCTTTATATATTGTTCTTCCTTTATTTTTGGGAGACTTCACATCTTTAGTTATAATTTCCATGTACTGCTAAATTGCACATTTGCATTAGATTTAGTATGGGGAACTTTGGGCTTTTCAGAGGTAATACCTCCACTCCCCTCTATTTACATACCATTACCCACACAGAGGCAGCACCTTTACACAAATTGGAATCTAATATAGAGCCTGACCCTATTGCTGTATTTGGCAGCTATATAATTGCATCCCTTATGTCTAGGTCTCACTCCTAGAGATATTGTAGCAAATGTATTTAATGTAGGGAACTTCTATGTTGCTGCATCTCAGAAGGGCATCTACGATAAAGCTAACTACCGCCGGCTACACACCGACATCACCTGTGACACTACGCTAGAGTGCGTCCTAGGTTAGGACCCACGTTACGCTACGCCTGGGCGTTGTGTAACGTTCGTCCTGACATAGGACGCACACTACAGTAGGGTCACAGGTCACAGTGATGTCAGTGAGTCGCCAACGGTAGTTATCTCACTCCTAGAGATATTGTAGCAAATGTAATTATTATAGGGAACTCCTATGTTGCTGCGTCTTAGAAGGGCATCCACGATAAAGCTAACTACCGTCTGCTACACACCGACATCACACCCAATCAATCAATATTAGAGGAAATCAAGCCAAACTGTTCACTGGAAGATTTGATAATGGGGCTAAAGCTCAAATATTTTGCCATATCATAAAATTAAATCATGACATTATTAACCAATAAATATGTTTCTTGGACATCTGTATAAATTACCAAAAGTCCTAAAGTAGCTGGTAACTCAAGCTATCATAAGTAGTTGATCTAAATTCTGGACTGATCAAACTTTTCACATATATATGCAAAATGTTTGAAAACATGTTAATCATTGTCTGTATCTGGGAATTCACTCATCTGGACACTTCTAGCATAGTTTGGTGCTAGACTATCTATATAAACTCAGAAGAGGCCAGAAGACTCTGCTCCATGGCTTGTCATCAACTAAACTTTCATGTTACTTATTTATCATCTAATTTGTATGCATTTCTCTAATGGCTTATATTTCTGCTGCCTAAACTGACCATCTGCAGGATTTAATGTGTATAAACCTTTGCTACATTGCCCCCAGAATTTTCAGAAAACTAGTAACTACCCTTTCAATGTTGTTCCTACAACAGTGTATACTAAATATAGCTCTTTGGCGTCACTCCCTAAGTGAGGGTCTGAATGCATTCTTAGAAATATATTGGGAAAAGGCCTTCAGGATAGTAACTTTCTGTTATTTGCATAATGGAAGTTGCACAAGTGGGAATGAGTGATACAACTGTAGATTGTAATGAGGTCCCATTATGGTTGGCAGAAGAGTAGTCAGATTAGAGGTAGTTTGCTACCTTGCATCAACTCAATAGCACAATCATGATTAGTAGCTAAACATGTGGACTACATCTAGGAATTTAGAACAGTAGGCAGGTATTTCAGACTCATTAGAAGCAGTCTGCATGGTTTCCAGTGGTCATACCATGTTGATACAATGTTTTAGGCAGAGGAGACCTCATGCTGAGATCTATGCTGATTTCCAGCATCTACTAGGGTAGGTTTAAGATTTAAGTTGCAGTATCTGACTAGAAGCGTTCAAGGATCTTCTACCTTATAATGCATAGGGTGAGTTTCCAGGTTAGAGATCCCAGCACCCAAAAGAATTGCCAAAAAGGGAGCAGCTAATATGACAGAAGTGACAATTCATGTTGAAATTGGGAGACTTTTGATTACTTAGAAAGAGCTTTATGTTAGCCTCTAAGCTCTGGCACTTTCTGACTTGTTTGGGCAGAAGTTGACAAAATGTAATTTGAAATACAATATGGGCACATGCCACCTTCTCAGCATCATGTGTTATGCAGTCCTTAGTGGTGCATAGGATTGACTTGCATGGGTTCCATGTGAGACATGGTTCTTGGGGTGAGGACAAAGTGTAGGCGAGAGATGCAAACCAGAGTTAGGAAGTAATGTGCCAAACAAACAGCAAAGCACTTACAAGCTCTCTCTTCTTTGCTGTTTCTTCTATGGCCAAAATATGATTATCTCTCCATTGTCTTCTGTGTTGTGCTGGTAGGTTTATTTGTTCTTAATGTTATCAGAGATACTGGGCCTCATTCAATTGCAATTTGGCCAATTGAATAGGGCTCTAAATAAGCACATAGCATATTTTTTTTAAAGAAGTTTTTAGTTAGTGAAAACCTTGCTTTCGGTTAGATGTTTACTATCTAAAAACTTCTTTAAAAAAATGTGTTATGTGCTTATTTAGAGCCCTATTTAATTGGCCAAATTGTAATTGAATGAGGGCCACTGTGTCTAAATATAGAATTGGGATACATTTCAGAGTATCCAGGTATTAATAATACCTTCATTTATGATGGCCTTGTCATAGGAACAACATAGCTGGGATAGTATGGCTATCAAAAAAATCGGAGGTCATAGGTACACGATTGGGGTTGGCGCAAAAATAATTATTAGTATCACACACACAAGGTCTAGGTAGGTGGGGGTCAGTAGAGTAATCAGGGTAACAGGCAGGTTTCAAAACAGGAAATCCACAGAATAATCACACCCACAGAACATTACGTAAGAACTGAGAAGATTGGCACCATATTATAGTTAGATTTTCTCTGAAAATGATGCAGCTACACATAGCGGATGCATATAACATTTGAGTTGCCCAGAGCAGATAAAGTAATTTACTGAATGGTGCAAAGCAAAGCTTCCTGGGATGATATGGATGGGTAGCTGAGTTCTCGCTCTTTTGTGTCATCCTGTGAGGTGGGGCCATTGGTAATTCCACCAAATAGAAGCACACTCTTGTAGTGCCAACTTCTCTCTTTAGCTAGTAAATCCTATATGCAGCTTCATATTTCAGAAATGAGTAACTGAAGCTGACAGTCATCACAAATAATCTCCAGAGACGTACTAAATAGCTTCTGTTGCCCAAAGAGAAAACTCATTACATCAATATCCTCAAACAGCATGTCACCATCAGTGGAGGAAACATTTATTACATATACATTTTCTTAATAATCCGTAGAGGTAAAGGAATAGCCACGTTGTTATTATTCATCATAATGATAATGATAATAATCCCAATTAGCTACACATTTATAACTAAGATGATGCAATGCCTATAGGCATAACAATGGTATGCAAATACTACTTAAATGGCAGTAACACAAAATTGAAAATTTGTCTAGTCCTCTATGTCAGAAATATCCACCAATCTCACGTCACTGAATGGTTAAATATATTGCTGCTGCTACTTTAGAAATTGTACTCACAATCTCATAAAATATAAAAACTGAAAATCCATGCAAACAAATATGTTGAATTAAAAAAGAACACAAATCATATAAAATACACAAACTGATATTGTTAAGAATGGTACCGTGTTAACCCATAGATAGTCAAGGAAGAAATATCCTTTTAAAGGACTACTGTGATCAGTTTTTCTATATGGTCTTTTTGAAAAAAAAAACACATAAATAAGCAGAGTTTTAATTTTGTAACATTTATATGCATTTTGTTTTCTATTGCAAGCTTTCTTGTCTGCTGTAGCCTGTTAATTTCTTTTAAATATAAGTCCTTGTAAACTAATGAGAGTCCCTATTGTCCAGCACTTTCCCATTATGCATATACACAATTCTCTGTATTCAAAGTCTCCTCCTACCTCATGAAGTGGATTTGCTGAAGACTAATTGGCAGATTCCACAGCAACATAATTACATATAAAATATATAAATAAATTTAACCCTGTAATATTTATTTTTATATTTTAAAAACACAAGAAATATTTTCTTTAAAACATTAAATTCAGGAATATGACCACAGTGGCCCTTTAAGAAGATATAAAAGCGATAAAAGGTAGTAAGCCAATAAATGTATCAAATTTACATTGCTTTTGTTATTTTCTAATCACATGAGTATTTTCCCATGACTAGTTCACAATCCCCATCCCAGTAATGGAATATCTAAGAGCAGCTTGTGTTGCATCACCACCTACACAATTCAGTATTAGTCCTCAACAATGAACAGCTGATCTCAGATAGATAGAATCTGGTAGCTACACTGATGGGACCATTTAATCTAGAGATTAGTTTGGTTTGTCAGCTGTTTGCTTGGTACAACGAAGCTCAGAAAAAAGTCAGCAATCAGAGAAAGATCTGATCATCTTCACAAGCAAATCTCCACTATGCATTTCATGCTCGTACAAGAACATCCTTGAGAAATAATAACTACGTACTCTCTTTTACCTTTTCAACTAGCAGCACTATAAAATAAGGGATTATTCTCAATCCACTTAATCAACAAAAAAATATGCACAACTAATATGAACAAAAATAAACAAGAGAATAGAATGAATAATATAATATCATGTATTCAAATTATTCAAATATATTATGAGATGTGCTAAGAAAGACTAGGGTAGGACTTACAGCTATTAAACTAGCCCTGTAAAACAGGCCGCCGACTATTGCGGGTTAAGACGCAGGATGGCCAAAAAATGCCTACGGGACATGAATGTGGAACTTCGCAGCCCGCAAATCCTTTGATCTGTCAAGCCCGTAACCGCTACAAATCCAATCATGTTTTTAAATTGCAACAAAGTCAATCACGAGCTAGCTTGGAACATGCAAATGAAACCCAAAGACCAATGAGTGATCGAGAGGACACAAAAGGGGGGTAATGTCTAATACATAGCACTTCACATGCAAATATAAAATCAGTACTGTACTTTTATTAAAAGGGTAAGGGATGTTAGGTCTTAGAATTAATAGCACAACATTCTCAAGCCCGCAAATTGGCCCCGAAAAATACTTTATTTAATGCTTATTGTTTGTGTTATATCGATCCCGGTAATCAATGTGTTAATACATATACTGTAACTCGCATGTAATAGAATATCATATTTAGGGCTTTTTTAATATTGCATTATAGTGTAATTTGGGTCCGATCGCAGCTTGTAATTGAAGCCCGTAGGACTTTGAAATCTAACCTCCCCTTTTTCAGTGATGTAACGCTAACTATCTTTTTTTTCCATTGGCTCAGTTTAAAACTGTAAATACGGTCTACACTAATTGATCGTCCACAAGGCCGCAAATCCAACGTTCTACGAACCAGCTACGTTTTGCTTCAATTTTGCTCGCAGCCCATTCTAATTTAGTAGCAACGTAACTTGGCCAAATTTCAAGCACGCAGCCCTTACAGGCTTCACATTGGGGTTACGGGCTTGGAATTTATTAGGGCTGTTTGTGTCAGTGGGAGCCTTGTTCACTGATTATGGACTTGATTACATAACTCCCATAGGCTGGTTCATGTAAGAACTTACTGATATATACCTAGGGGAGTTTGGACAGAGGTCCTTACTCAATACTTAAGCAGAAACAAGTGTGAATTGGAGCCCAGAAACAGTAATTCCCATAGAAACCCTGTTAAAGTAAAATAAAAGATAATAATAAAGTCAAGGAACATCAAAGTATGTAGAACTCAAGCATTGATACATTTATGTAGTATCTTAATCTTGCAAATGAACATTGCACTACCGTCACCTCATAGTATATGTTATTTTCTAATTTATTACATTATATTAAAAAGGGTTGGGTGGCAGGTGTGACTTAGCATTAGTTGGATGACAGTATTTGTCATTGATTATTAATTTGTATTGTTTCATAGTGCTGTGTTAAAAATTAAAAATACTTATTTTCTACTTCAGGAGGTTGCATTTACACATAAGAATTTATCCCTGAGATTACTTGCAGAGTCTTCTAAATGAATGTTATCATGAAGCTTTGGAACTTTCCAAGTGTACTTTCATTAACATCTCCCATAGCAGCAGAGCCTTTAGACAACACATAGAAGGAACCTCCACTCTTTCAGGGGCCATGTAATTGCTCTTTAGAGCACATCTCCTGTAGCAGCAAGCTCAATACATTATGTAGTGATCAGTTGTAATGGATTAGAAATAATATTTTGCACCATAACTCTCTACGTGAAATATTTATGTTCTTACAGGAGACTTAATTCTGTGTGAAAATTTTTCTTATGACTGTTTGAGATATGTACATATGCTCAATGTGTTGTTGTTTCTTTCTATATATAATGAAAATCCAGTATCTCTGCATTCAAAGCCTCCTCCCATCACAGGAAGTAGGCCACTGGAAACTAATACGGTAGATTAAGCGCAGCATAATTGCATAACAAAAATGAATAAGTTAGAAGCTGTAGTTTTTTTTTTTTTAAGAATCTGTTGTCTATTTTTAAGAGAAATTCTTTAAAAGAGTACATTGTAAATTCATGACCACAATGATCAATTAATGGGTCAAAATAGAAACCTGTTTTTTTTTCATTTATGAAAAAAGGGGTCTGGTTGTCCTGATTTATAACCTCTAATACAATGTGAAAATACAGTTTACTCTTGAAACTTGGAAAATCTCAGTGGGAAATCACTAACTGGCATAGCCATAGCGATGCACTTGAGTCTGGCCAATATATATTTCTGAAAGTGTGGCTTACTCATGTACAGATTTCTATTTTAAGAACTTGCCAGATTAAAAAATGGTTAATTACACAAATAATTAAAAAGAGGCATTATAAATCTGAGAATTGAGATGAGCTTTTATTTATTGAACGTCAATAAGCTCCTTGCTCTGATACAGTCTGCCTGAAGGATTATTTATATAGTAAATTGACATTGTGACAAAAGAAAAACTCACATCAATAGAAGCAAAAAATTTACAAAGGTGAATCAGAACAAAAAAATAATACGTTATAATAGTTCATTTTAAATATTTAATTTTGTCATTTGAAATTGGGATGTCAATATGTTTGTGATACGCACAGTAAGACCATTCTGTGGTGTGAAGTAATTCATAGAGATTGAAGTCACACTATATAACAAAAACTAAATAGGTATACATTTATATGTTTCTGCTAAAATTAAGACAATATATTATCTAGACAGTATCATATTCCAGATAAGCAAAATATTTATGATTAGAGGGAATTGTGATATTGTTCTTTTTCTAAATTCCCACTCTTTACAAATTAGAGGCACAATTGAGTTAAAATATATAAAATAGTTCATTTTACTATAATCCTATACGATCTCTAATCTTTAAATGGAATACCCTATTTTCCTCTTCTTCATTTGTAAAGTCTTTAACCATGTTTAGTAGCATTTCACTTTCTCATCTGAAACAAACACATGCATTTGATATATATACAGTGTCTTAACTTGAACATTTTAAAAAAAAATAATAGCTTGCACTAAGACGTCAATCATATTAGTAAATCCACTCTTAAAAATTCCCCTTAGGGATAATCAGTTCTCTTGTGGTCTACACGTTGGTACATATTGCCCATTTAACTAAACAACTAGCTTAATATCCGACACACAACAGATGTAAATAAATAAAATAGTTAAATTGTGCTGACATCTGTGGTACATAATATTTTATCTTTGAGAAAGTAAATCAGTTTTGTAGACCTATGTCATCAAAATTAGACGGGAGGACATACACTTAATTGATAAATTAGGCCCAATGATTGTGTTATATTTTGTTCGCCCATGACTTTTGGTTGTTATTCTGTGATTTGACCCTACTGTAAGCTGTCTATGACAATACCTCCCCAAGCAGGTAAGCTTGACCAACCCTACATTTCCTCACTTTGCAGTTAGGCCGGACTTTCTCAGTAGTCTTGAGACTTATAGCTTCTAGATCTAGGCAGCTGGGAAATTTTAATTTGAAAACATGTTGTCATGGATCTGATGGGTCAGTTACTATATATAGTGGACCCTATTACCCAATGCTTAAATATTAATGAACAACACTACAATGAATAACATCAAGTCATGACTTAGTAAGTGAAACTATTTTTATTAATCTATTCAATCCCTTATGATCATGACTAAAATCAGTTATGAACAAATACAGTATATTTATGAATTTGAGCAATTAGTCGTTTCCAAAAGTAGAAAACTGCAGAAAAAAATAAAATGCAACATTTTAGTTTAAATCAAAATATACGTCATTATTAAAGTATAGCCATTATCGCTAATATATAGGATTTAAATACAGAAAACTGTTGTTATAAAGAAATTGAACACATAACTAAACGCATACAGATGAATTCAATACACATTTTATCTCCTAAATCTTAGAGTATTATGTTTATAGATAAAATGCTCTCATCCTTGTGAAGTTCTGACACTGATGCCTCAAAAATATTTAAATTGTGAAAAGAATAAAAAAACAATGAAAAGTTGAAGAAAACAATAATAAAATAATTTAAACTGATAGCTTCTTTCAGTTGTATTGCTTAATTTTCTCATGGCCTCTCTCTTATTTATCTCTATACAATTTAATCTAAGAGAAAGAACACTCAAAATTAAAATAAAGTTTTTTTCATTTTTTGTTTGATTTTTTATTATACATTTACTATTTTGCAAAAAACAATATTTTGGAGGATTTTGTGAAACACTAGGCATCCCAATCTACATCACATTTAACGTGATCATATTGTTTCTTCGGATTTCGACAGAAATTATCATGCCACTTCTTGCTAATACTTTCTCTTAAAAAGAAAAAGAAAATCTTGTATTTCAATTAGTACATTGGTGTTTTCAATGCAACATTCAAAATCTTTTTGGCATAGTATGAGACAAAGGATCACATATTCTGTATACATAAATAAAAGACATACCAAGTTGCTAGAAAAGTGGACAGCAGTGCTCCCTACTATCATCTGTTAGTTTGAAATGTCTTTTTCTGGTCATCTTAAAAGACCTGAAGTTATAAATACATTATACATGCTGATGTCCCGCTGAAGTCCTTTTGTTGACATTGAATATACCAGGTCGAACAAAAGTAGACTGGATTAGCCACAGTGGATTAAAAGATTTATGTCTTTGGGTGTACCTAATAATGTAACAATGGGCGTAGATGAGCCTATTGAACTTCTACAACAGGCTTGTTTTCTATCTGCAAGACTTTTTATTACAGTTACTGCTATGATTTCTTAGCTGTCTTGAAAAAAATAGCATCAAGGAGCCAACACTAAATACATTTGGGGGGAGTAATTAAACTATACTGACGGCTGTGACAAACCCTACGAGCTAACTAAAAACATAAAGATATTCTATTGCTTTCATCCTGCTACTTGAAGAAAATGAATGCGTATAAGAAGCAGATTAACAGTATTTTCTTCAATTTGAGCAATAAGCTAACACTCGAGAGGGAATTTTTATGGGATTCCCTTCTTACAGCTTTACTGTTAAGAAGAAAAATGTGGCGCTTCCATTATCAAGGCTGACATTTTGATTACGTTGTAGCCCAAAACAACTTCTTTATGAAGTATTAAAAAAAAAAAGGAAATACAGACGATCTCAACATTTTGGCCCATATACACACACACGATAGGTTTTATCCTTTCACAAGATTTGCTGAAGCTAAACCGAAGTAGGTCACACAGCAGGTACTCTCGGTAATATGGAGCACAACAGAGGGCTGCAACGGCGTCCTGCAGGTCTGGTGTCTCAGTGTTTTCTGCAACAAGCTTCGCCCTTAAAGAGTAAAACAGCGGAAAAAAAATACAAACGCAAGCTATTTCTCCCTACGCTCCTTGATCTAAAACAGGTTTCCATTTAAATATCATAGAGGCCTTTTGAAGATACCTCTCTTCAGATGTTCCAAATAATGAGATTTGAAATACTATGATGAGTTTAAGAGCCCCCCTCATTCCCTTTATAAACACATTGACTTTCTGTTGCATTGTTGCAGCATCCAAGACCCAGGGAAAAAGAAGGGGGGTGAATCGCAAGGAAAAGGAGAATGGCAGAAAATATCAAACTATATAAGAGCCCAGCTGGAAAGCTTTGCTAATGCTGTTTTGCGAAATTCGATCTGAAGGGCCTACAAAGACATTTTTTTTCTGATCCAAAGGAGCGCTTTCCGAGAAAGCCAATCCTGTCACTTATGATGCTTTTGTTTTGACAGCAATGGGTTGTTGAGGAAAAAAAGCAACTGCAAGCATAAAAAAAACATTTATTAAACACAATAACTAGCGATACGCAAGGAGTTTTAATTTTCTCACCTGCTCCTCCTGCTGCGTTTGCCTCCAGCTCAGTTTTTCGCAGTCCGCCATGTTTGGGCGCAGCCATTGTCAGCTGTCCGGAGCAGTTTCCTGTACTATTAAGCCTATTTGTTTTTCTGGGTGCTATGTGGCTGAAGATGTGAATCTTTACTTTATATTGCAGCACTGGATCTTCAACTCGATTGGCTGAGACAAGGACCAGATGATGGTCCTTAGAATCCAATTGTAACTATGGCAACAGACCCTCAGGCGTCACACTATATTTGCCGTGGAAACAGTTAATCAAAGCTTTTTTTTATAAATGAATATAGATATAATTGTTCTTTCATCTTTGGCCCTTTGAAGAGACATATTCAAAGTGTAACATTAGAGAAGCGCACGAATCTGAGGTAGTATACAACAGCGGCTACAGTAAATAATAGCGAGTAGTATTTTCATGATGTGGCCACCATGACTCAATGTATGCGTATTAAAATAACAAGATCTACAATTGGCTGTTCCCCTTGTATAACACAGATTACAGTCATATTTAGCTTTTTGTAATACAAGGACAATTAAGAACTAAGGAAACCATGTCTAATAGCAAATGCCATGAAGTGGTTGACGCTCGTGCTAATATACTAGAAGTTACGTTAAAGACCTATGAGGATATATATCAATATGGTGTTGTTGTTTTAGCAATATATGGATATATTATTAGATGTGTTATTTAGAGATGGGCAATCTTAAAAAAAATAATGGCATTAATATCTAACTGATTTATTGAACACATATGTGTAGATTAATTAAAGGGACAATATCACCACAAAAAATCATTAAAAATGTCTATACATTGTACTAAAGATTTATTTTCAAAATAAATAATTCTTTACATGACCCTACATTAAACATTTTTGAAACTGTGTGTTGTAATTTACTCCATTGAGTGCCAAACATTTTTTACTTTACTGGTTTCATTCAGTTTGGTCCCCTCCCCTACATTACTCAGATAGACTGAGCCATAGATAAGGATACACCACAATAGAGAGAAAATGGTAGATCATTTAAAAATTACCAAGTATAGAAAGTATAGATAATTAGTGCAATATGAATCCTAAAATCTCGATTTTAGAGAGTCATTGTAAATATCAATAAAATAGGATAAATTGCTTATTTTTTTTTTATTAATGTCATTATATATTTATAATTAGTTTGTAATCTCTGAATAGAAATTTGGTACAACACAAAATATTCATATACCGTGATAGGCCTATTAATGCATCACTATGGGCATCATAAAATTAAGCTTTGCAATACATTTTTTAAATATCTTTATTGGCTCTTTTCTCCCTCCCTTATGCTATTGTTATTGTCATTACTACTTTTTATATTTAAAATACCAACATTTTATGCAGAGCTTGGCGTAGTCTTAGGTAGAGATCAGCCAACCAATATGGAAATATTATAGGGCCCAGCTCTTACGTGCTCATGAGCATTATAAAAACACAAGGTTAGAGTGGAACAGTGAGGGACATATGTGGATGATATTAGTTTATTTTGCCATGGACCTAAGAGCACAATAAAATCCTTGAATAATTATGATACAGAACCAATGGATGGTGGTTTAGTAGTAATGACGTGTGTGTTAATACTGGTACCAATTGAGCCAGAAGCTTTGCAACAGGAAAGGCAGATGGTCTAGCATGGGATGTTTTAGCATGGTGTCAGAGTTATGAATATGCTTTCCTGGATAGATAAGTTTAGAGTTTTCTGAAAGTTTGGAAGCATCTGATGGATCATAGAAGTGAGTTCAAAGGAAATGATGCGCTGAGGGAGAAATCTTGTATTCTGTAGTGGGAGGTTATGAGAGGAGTGATCAAGAAAAGGTCTTGAAGTATGTAAGGGACATGTGTTGGAGTATTTGGAAACGAGGACTGGGATTTAAGGTAGTGCAGCATAATAGAGAGACTTGTAGGTGAGGATAGTTTGAAAGAGTGGGAGCCAGTGTAGAGATTTGCAAAGAGGAGCAGGAGATGAAGAGAGGAGCAGGACATGCAGAGAGGTGGGAGAGGAAGATGAGTCTTGCAGTTGAATTTAGGATATATTGGAGAGGGGGTGAGAGGGATGCTATTTAGGAGGGTGTTACAGTAGTCCAAGAAGGAAATGATAAGTGAGTGGATGATGGATTTAGCGATATTGATAGCAAGTAATGACTGTATTCTGACAATGTTGGCAAAACTGAGTAGACAGGAATATGTTATATGTTGGTTGTAATAATTAATATGCTGTTCTGAGGATTTTTTATTTTAAACCAGAGTGATTTACAATATAATATTTATTTCATATAATATTATTGACACATTTGGTGTGATATCAATACAGTGGCATATTTAATGAATATAATTAGAGAGGCATTTGTATAACTTAAAAAATGTAAATACAAATTTATATAAATAGATTGACGGCTGAGTGAGGCAATATGTCATAGTCTAATATGGTATTATTTTATTTATAATTATTTTACCCATGTAAATAAATGCTTAATTTACCCTGGTATAATGTGATTTTGTAATAAACTATTCTTTATCCCAATAAAAAGAATGACTAATTTAGTTTAAAAAACAAAATATATATATACTATAGAATTAGACTGAGAATGTAATTTGTATGGGTGAACAAAAAAGATGCTTTCATGTAACATAGTATAGCCTGTCATGCAACTGAATAATATGTTTAAGAGAGGTTATGAAAATATGGACATATTAATAGGGCAAAACATTATAATATAAATTGTATTAAATATCTGCTGTAGTATTAAAAACTTTACATATGTGTGCGTGTAATATGCATTATAGGTCTAACAGGCAATTATTCTATAGTTTTATGTATATCTCGTACACAGAGAACTTTAATCTTATCATTTACAGAAGAGATTTAAATTCTAAAAAAAAGCACCTGGAAACATGTCCTCTAACGTATGGAAAAATTGGATTGGGGCATTTACTGTATGTGGTTAACTATTAATGATGAAACAATTTATATTTATATAGAATATCAAATAGGCTTTAATGCAGAAAAGTCATTTTTAGATAACACAGGAACAAAAGACAATTCTCTTGAAATGTATAAAGTTTATTTCCCAGAATAATTATTTTATATGATGGCAAATATTATTTACAAACATGACTTATAATTCTGGGTACAAAGTTAACCACATTTATTTATGGGCCTCTTTGAACAATTCTATTTTTGGAATATTAATGAGTTTTTAAATTATATACAATTCTATAAAATGGTGTGGTCACTTTAATGATGATATTTTGTTTGGAATTTGATTTATAAATTTCTCAAAGATCAAACTACATTTTTAGATTTGATCTTGTATAGAGATGGAAAACAAATTATGTATAAATTAAACAAGTAGAATACCTACTTTGATTTTTGTTATCTGTTTTTTTTTTTTTTTTTTACAATATACCTTGATCGCCCATAGTAACATAATAACTAAGGCTAAAAAAAGTTCAACCTTTTTAGATCTTCTCTATTATTTATAATTAGTGAATTGTGAATTGTACCAGCATTGCATTAAAATCACTCAATAATTTTAATTAAATAGTTCCTTAGATATTTATTTTAAGATATCTTGCATCACAGACTGAAAAAGTTATTCCATTTATCCCATTGCTTTGAGAATAAACCTAAATGACCTTTTAATAATGCTGTCAGTTTTTCAATTTCAGCATTTTTGTTAATCTTTTGTAAAACTTTCATTAATGATAGGAGAGTTTTTTGGTTCCAGGCCTTGGCCAAAGCTTGCCTTGCAGCCATTGTTATTTGAAATACTAGAATGTTGTAATTGTTGTGTAACTTCTCTAAAGACTTTGATAATAAAAAGATGTATAGATACAATGGTATATTGTATTTTAATAGTACTCATTGGAAATTGAAATCTAATATGTACAATTACTAAGGGTCCACCATAACTGTAGTATTATTGCTGACTTCAAACCTTAATATAATCCAGGAAATATACATATATAAATTATTTAATAAAAATTATTTTAATATTACACCATGTTTTTTCTTTTAGATAGTATGGAAGAATAATATTAGTAATATGTATTTTTGAAGACATGAAGTTTTCGTTTTTAAATATTATGGATTAATATATTACTTTAATAGATATATTTAAATATTTTTTATTTCTTAAAAATGGTTTAAGATTATTACCTTTTATGTCTTTAATCTGAATACACATGAAGTGAATGAGAACATGCCTTTTATTGTTGACAGTAACTTCTGTGGTATAGTCTTCAGGGTAGACTGATACCACTGCCTGACAAAGTAAGTCTCAGTGCTCATGAACCACGTAGTAGCAGTGGATGTAACATTCTTTCTGTTCATGTGGCTCTTTCAAACTTACTTACCCATAGGAGGGAGAAGACAGGCTACAGTTTGCTACAAATGCTCTATGCTGAGCAACACTGCTTGCTTCTGATGAGCAACAATTTGTGAGTATTATTTTAATTTTTACATAATCTGACTACGAATGTTTTTGAATGTTTTGCAATACTACCTTTTGTGGTGGTTTGTGAGGATGCCAAGCCAAATAAAGCAAATCAGTAAAGTATTGGGGAAGTGACAGAAGAAACACATTTGACCAGAGACTTCATCAGTTTTCTTTAACAAATATTTCACATTTGGAATTCCTGGACTATTATATCAGTTGTCTTTTATTTCTATACTAGCGACTGGCCTGTCACAAAATGATGGTCAATTGTGTGCAAACAGCATTGCGAAGTCATGGCAATGCTGTTTGCACACAATGTTAAGCTTTTTATACTCTAAGGACCATCGGCACTCATTGCGAGCCTCACACTGAGCGCCTTCGGCGCTCATTGCGAGCCTCTCCTTGTGTGTCCTTTGGCTCCTCTCTACATTTTTTTCAATACTAATTCATGAATTAATTGATTAATAAATTAATATAGTTTACCTTTTTCTAATTAATATATGTAATAATCAATAGCCGGAAGAGGTAACAAACTGTTTTTATTGTCCTGCAGCATATAATGTCCAGTTGGACTGTTGCTGGCCTGAGGAAATAGTGTTATGAATGTCCCAACTGTGCATTAGGAATAGGCTGCGTGCGCGAGGACAAACCATTAGTTTATTTGTGGAAAGCTCTACTTTAGATGCGTAATGTTGTTAGTTGCAAGCTAGGGTTGTAAAATAGCGTCCTTTGTCAAAGTGCTACGCGGTTCGCAAGCATTTGCTGTCCTTTGTAATAGTGTATTTTGTACCTTGTACGTTCCTGGGTGAAAGTGGTACGTGGTTGGAGGTGTTTTGCCTGGTCCAGGGTCGTGTAGCCTCGTTTTCATTTTGTTTGGCCGCCATTTTTTTACTCACTTAGCCGATTTTCAACTGTCGAAACTCTGCAAAATCAACTTAAATTTGAGCTTCACCTCACTCCCAGACGTCTTGACTGTTTAGTTTGTTTTTCGCTTTGCACGGTTCAGTCGTTAACTTCGTCTCCTATTTTTCTTTTTCTAAGTCCCGCATTCGTCAACTGCTTGCAGCCTAAGGGGATCCCGTGTTTCCTAAGTGTTTGGAGGCTAAGTCCCGCATGTTTCAATGTGTGATCAGCTCGCCTCGCTCCTTTCTGGCTAAGTCCCGCGTGTTTCATTGCCTCCACTGCTCGCCTCAAGGGCAATGAGCATCTACGGCGGTTTTAGTGCCTTATCGGCTCACCTCGCTATGCGATATTCGCAGGCCATGAGCTCATCGCCTAAGTGCTCCGAGTTAACGGCTCGCCTTGCTACGTGAGGCTCGCAGGCAATGAGCACCTTCGATGCTCATCGCCTAAGTCGTACGCACCATGCAAAGCGTGACAACGTCTCGTAGTTCAACAATTATAATATGTGATAAGCTTATTTGAATTTTCTAAACCAAGAAACAGAAAGCAATTAGTAAAACAGGAAAACATAAATAAGACACTTCCCCATGGACAATGGCTCCTATTTAATTGTCCAAATCGCAATTACTTGGGCCAGTAATGGAGCCCGTAAATGTTACTGATATTTAACTGGATACATTTTGCTACTCGCATTCCAATTGCGAGTTACAGGCTCAAAAGCACTGGGGTTGTCAAAAACCTAACGTCGTTCTATCTCCTCCATTTCAAGCCTGCAAATGTTATCAGTGCTAAAGGTGCAAAATCCATATTTAATTACAACAATTCAATAAGCCCACAATTGTTTTCAAACCCGTAAATGGCAAATTTATAAAAAAATTATATGAGTACTAGATAGTTCTAGATAACACCTGTTCGTAACACTGCAAAAGCAAATAAACACACATTACTGTACTTAAAAATACTGGGAATGCAATGAAAGGCATTATATTTAATTGCACAACAGCCTCAAGCTTGCTAATCTGCAATATTTTTTTTTAAATGTTTCATTTCCGTGTTATATCGATCTTGGGAATCAGGGAGTTAATACATGGAACCCGCATGGACTAGAACAGCTGATTACTGATTTTTACATTTCTGGATTGCAAGTCCGATTTCAAATTGGACTTCTAAACACTAATTGATTGTAGTTTAAACTCCATGTTTACATGATGATAGTCTCATTTACTATTGGCTCTGTCTAAATTGTAACTTGCTTAATTGATCATGATCATGCCCTAAAATGCTACGTATGGGTTCACGGATTGTGTGTTGGGGCTATGAGCCTGTAATTATGGGCTTGAGTCAATGAAATACATCTATATATGTAACTAATTTTTAACCCCAAAAAATATGGTCAGTATGAAGGAAATTAAAGGCTTCCAATTGAACAGGGGCCAAAGACAGGTGAAATTGGACTGAATATTGCATTTTTAGTCCCACGCTGGTGTAAGAAATTAATATATCATTTCCATAAATCATAAGTTCTTTTGGACAGGTCAATAAATGAGCAGACCAATAAGATATAATTAAATAGATATATTTTACATAAATCAAGATACAATTACACAATGGGTTTTAGACAAACAGATAGACAATAGGGATAAAACTATATTTACAAAAATATGCTTATTCTATATACTACATTACTATATCAAGGTACATTTTCTTATAATGTTACTAAATACTACCCTAAAAGTCAGCATTATCTTCAGGGTCCATCTCTTTAGGCCTCTGGTCAGAGTTCACACCATGGTTTTGCTGGGCTGGGCACTCCTTTCTCTTTGGCTCTTCCCTCTAGACTGCTTTATGTAGGCTCCCTCATCTAGACTGCCCCAACTCAGGTCTCGTATTGTCTTTGTTGGAAACTCCTACCCCCAAATTCCATAAAAACAGGGTTATTCATAGTAACTGCTAAAGATGGGAATACAACACACAACGCTGTTGCTTTGTTTACAGTTAAACACACTGGGCCAAAAACTTTTTGTTGTAGTATCCATAGCCTAGATATGTGAAAAACCACACCTCTAAAGCTTCTCATGAATTCCGTTTTTTGTGAAGAGGTGGGCGTGACTGATAAAACTCAATACACAATAAACACTATTCCGCAACCAATTGCTAATAATAAAGATTTATACAATTACACATATTTTATAAGTAACACTTATTTCCGTCAAAATGTTTACAGATTATCACTCTATAAGCCATATCTTACACTGGGAATGGATCAAGAAAGCAGAGATACCTTGGGTTGACATGTTTGATTTTGGGGTGCTCAACATACCTAATTTTGTTTGAAGTTATCAAATGTTAGTATGTCTTTTATATTTGTATTTTGCTTTGAATTACAATTGCTTCATGCTATGTGGCTAAGTTTCTTCATTTTGTGATTTGTTTTTAGACCATATGTTTATTTTGGAAGATATTTATGTTATCCTTTATGATCTTTCAGGACAAATTATTTGGAACAGGCAGATAATAGGAGATACTATGACCTGCCAGAAACTAGAAGGTGATCTGATAAAGATTTTTAGTTTGCAGATTAAACATTTATTAACTGGCGGTCTGGGCATGTCAGTGCCCCCGAGTGTTAAAATGGTACACTCGGGGGTCCCGACGTAGCCAGAGCGTCTTGCTCCACCACCCCCTGCGTCACCTACACATGCATGGAAGGGAACCTGGAAGAAGGATGCATATGATTCCGAGTATGTCTCGGGGTTGCCCCTTTAAGTAATGATGAATAACCCTGAGCCACGCTCGGAATTACCGCTAATGCGTTTAAGGTATCCTAGTGACTTAAGAATTTTAGATGCACATTATTTAAAATTTCTAAATATTCTTCACCCTAGTATGTCTGCTTTATTTTTTTATTCTCTGGTTCACAAACTTCTAAAAAAATATGCTAGTAAGACATATAGATTCTAGCACAGCACATTTAAATGGACATGGAAGGTTCCATGTTTTTAACATGAAAAAAATCTTCTAAGTGTTTATTTGCATATCTTATTTTTTACTCAGTGAAATCTTCGAAATATTCCTTACAAAGGTCCACCCCTGTAACTCATGTACATAGTGTCTTGATAGTACTAGATACAGTATACTAGCCAATCACAGATTGTCTCTCAGCAGTATTTCAAGAACATGCTGTTGAGAGACAGAATGTCATTGACTAGTACATCTAGTACCATTAGAAACAGTGTGTGTATGAGTTACTGGGGACTGAATTTTATAAGGTTTCAGTGAATACAAACAGAGTGTTTAATTCTACCCTGAACTGGAGAAACAGCAAACCCCAGATGTACGTTTCAGCCTTTCGAAGATGGCCTCATCAGTGAGGTCAAGCTGCACTCCCGAAGATACAATGAGCAAGGATTCCACATTTAGAGCCCCTTATCACACTTAGGGTGAGAAAAACTAAACAAATAGAGTCAGAGGTGCTCATTCGAGAATGAGCAACACCTAAGTAGGTGTATTCTATAGGTCTGGTTACCTACTCAGAGAGCAGCCTCTTTTAGCTTGTATGTGTCCTCCACAGTGAGAAGTATCCTGTAGTATCAGTCTGGTCTTAATAAAAAGAGTGATTCAGCACTAAAATACCTGGCAATTGTACCCTGAACAGGAGAAACAGCAAACCCCAGACATACTTTTCGGCCTGTCTTGGGCCTTGTTAGTGAGGCGTAGCTGCACTCCCTAAGGCCCAGTGAACAAGGGGTCCACTTCTGGAGCCCCTATCACCCACAGCATGAGAAAAACTAAACAAAAAGAGTCAGAGCCTCTCAATCTGAGAACGAACGACACCTCAGTTTGATCGTCTCTGACTTTATTTTTATTTATGCAAATGACCAGTATGGGTTTTGCCACGATAAGGGTGAAACACCTCATTGATGAGGCCCAAGAGATGCTGAAACATACGTCTGGGGTTTTCTGTTTCTCCTGTTCTGAGACCAAACTGATATACTACATGAGCTTTCTCCCTGTGAAGAGCAAACAAAGTAGAAGTTTTTTGTTGTCATTTTCTGTGCCTCTGACTTTGTGCTTAATTATAAATATATATGTTTGTAAACATTACATTTAATATAGCTTTCTTATGAGTAGGCTCCCAACATAATGGGTACTTGGTCACATTCATTATTAAGTATTTATTGTACAGTGTATAGTTAATCATAGAGTTATTTTGAGCACTGTTCAGCAAATCAGTAAATCTGGCAAGGCATTGAAAAGGGGGTGCCAGAAAATCGATATTGCTCCTTTAGTAAATTTTAATATACATTTTTAAAATATGATAACAGCGGCTCTTTATCACTTTTCATAACCAGTAACTAATTTATTTACCATGAGTTACCCAAGTCAGTTAGGACTCTACGTACTGTATATTCCCCTATGGAGAGAGGACCATTGCCGCATCAACATATAACTATACTGGTCTATGGAAAAAAATAATTATAATAATTAAAAGGCAATATCTTGCTTATAGCTGTACCTGTACTGACTATCTGTTGCCCTCTAATCACCTAGTCCTACAATACTCCTCCTTTACCTTCCAGACATTCCCACCTTCCCTTTACTCCTATTTCATTCTTACCTTTCCACCTCTCCCAAGGAAATAAAAAATAGAAAATGAAAAGGGCTAGTTGTCACTTTAAGATTCATACTCATTTAACTTAATATGTGCTATTGCTATGATACTTGGCATCGCAACAGAGTAGAAACACCCAGACCAGAACGAGAGTGCAGCTAGTTAAACTCAATGAACTGCCACCTGGATTCTTTCTTATACCTATATCCTCAGTATCCATTAAAATACAAGTAGAAGAGCTGTAACACTTGCAATAAGATCCTCAGAGATCAAGGAATGCATCACAAAACATAAAGTAAACAATGGCCACTAGTTCTATGTATTCTTTTCATTTCATACTAAAAACAGACAGAAAAACCTGCACTTAACTGACAACTGAGGGAGAGGCATGTTACATTCCTCACAGTATTTCTTTTTCTTTTTCATGTAAATATAACTTATATCATCTGTATCTGCATATAAATTGATACTATATGTTTTGATGTATCACCCTCTGTATTACCTGTGAATTTGAAGGTACCAGCCTAGCTGCTGAAATATCAACTGTCAACAGAAACCTCAAGAAGGCTATAATGAGAAAGTAACTGAAAAAGTAAGCAGACACTAAAAATTATGAGATAAGTTAGGTGTACAGCTGGAGAATTAATGAAAGAGGAAACCAAGCAACTTTCCAGTCTAAAATATCTTCTCAGACGAACGAAGGAAAATCACGATCTTCAAAACTTCCAATAAGAAGACAGAAAATGAGAAAAAGACAGACACATTGAGAGCTAATTATTATACCTAGAAAACAGATGACAGCCATGAAGAAGAAATTGAGAAGAAATACAAGAGATTGAGTATTAATAAGAAGGCAAAACTGAAAACAAAATATACTATAGACACAGAAAAATGAGCAGCACAATTTCAGGGGTCGGGGGAAGAACATCCTGCCTTAAAATACCAATGAAGTGATATGGAAGAGTGTGTCTAGATGCACATAAATGTGCCATTTCTGTTTCTAAGAGTACTGTAGCTCACATTTTCTGCCATACTGTACATATACATAAACATATGTAAACTTGTATTGTTTTTTTATATGTTTTGGATAATGTTAGATTAAGAACAGTGGAGAAAGACCAAGCAGTAAATGGGGAGTGGGTGGCACACAAATCTAAACCAAAATATGCCACTGTATCAATATATTCTATATTTGTATTTGACTTCTCTCTTTCGTTACATTCTCTCTTTCTTTATATATATATATATATATATATATATATATATATATATATATATATATTGTGATCGTTTGCTCCTTGGAAGTGATGACAAGCAAGTGGAGTGTGAGTTCTTGTCAGAAGTGAAGGAGTTAACACTTCTGAAAGAACTCCTAATTGGAGCAACTCCCCTTTAAAAGACTGGAAAGCAGGCATGGAAAGGTGGAGGAGGGGCTGACTAGGCCCTAGGCAGCTGTGCTGCTGAGAGGAACAAGCACAGAGTGGAAGGTGATCTGCTGTGGAAATACAGTGAAGTTGTGAACTACCCTGTCAAGGATCACCAAGTGACTGTTACTGGGAGAACGGGGACTACAGCAAGTTGTATGAGCTGGAAGATTGACTTCAGACTCAGGAGGAGAAGTCACAAGGAAGCCAAGTAAGTGAAGGGAATAAGTGAGGATTCCCAGGCAGAGTTTTGCCTTAAAGGCCTAGGCACGGTTGTTGCTGAAGTATTATGCCCCAGGGAAGAAGTGAAGATATAGAAAAGTGAATACAAGTGAGTTTGTGTATGCAAGGGTCCCTGGGGTGAAGCATACGGGAGAGACGGGCGGGCCCTATGCTTCACCCGCAACCGTGTCCCAGAGAGGAGCGCTGTGTCCCAGAGAGGAGCGTTGTGTCCCAGAGAGGAGCGCTGTGTCCGAGAGAGGAGCGCTGTGTCCGAGAGAGGAGCGCTGAGTCCGAGAGAGGAGCGCTGAGTCCGAGAGAGGAGCGCTGAGTCCGAGAGAGGAGCGCTGTGTCCGAGAGAGGAGCGCTGTGTCCGAGAGAGGAGCGCTGAGTCCGAGAGAGGAGCGCTGTGTCCGAGAGAGGAGCGCTGTGTCCGAGAGAGGAGCGCTGTGTCCGAGAGAGGAGCGCTGTGTCCGAGAGAGGAGCGCTGTGTCCGAGAGTGGAGCGCTGTGTCCGAGAGTGGAGCGCTGTGTCCGAGAGTGGAGCGCTGTGTCCGAGAGAGGAGCGCTGTGTCCGAGAGAGGAGCGCTGTATCCCAGAGAGGAGCGCTGTGTCCCAGAGAGGAGCGCTGTGTCCCAGAGAGGAGCGCTGTGTCCCCGAGAGGAGAGCTGTGTCCCACAGAGCGAGGAGCTAGAGAGGAGAGCTGTGTCCCACAGAGCGGAGTTGTGACCCAGAGTGGAGCGGGGTCCCAGAGGTTGCTGAAGAGGACGACCTAATCTCGCTGGGACCCTCACCTGTAAAGAGACTGTTTATTTCCTGGCCACAAGGTGGCACTACCCAAGTTAAAGGACTGTTTTCAAGCTGACCACCAGGTGGCAGACTACCCAAGATAAAGGACTGTCTACAACCTGGCCACAAGGTGGCATTCTCCCACCTCGCGGAGAAGTTATTGTTTTTTTTAAGCAGAGCTACGGCTACCGCTGTTATTTCTTTCCTGTAAATAAACCAATTTGCTGCACTTCCAAGCCGTATCAGCCCTCATTTCCAGAAACCACCGCTATACGCGGCCATCCTGATCACAATATATATATATATATATATATATATATATATATATAAATAAATATATATATATATATATATATATACATGTCCCAGCACAGCTTCCCAGAATGCAGTGTAATAACTGTATTTCTCAGAATTCTGAGCTGGAAGCAGGTTTTTTAACTTGTTTTAGACATTCAAATGTGAACACAGATGTACTATTTATTTACTGTACTACTGTACCGTGGAGGCTTCTCTCGCTTTTTTGCCCACCATATAATAAATGATTGTTGTGGTAAACTATCTACTCATAAAGTCCACAACACAAGCTGAGATCCCCCTCCATTCTGATGATAGGCAGTAAGCTTGAAACAGCTGAACATGCATAGGATACTCAGCTTGTGTTTAATCCAATGTTGGCTTTGCATTAAAGCTGTGTAATACAGCAGGCATGAGCTTAACGGAAGCCCTGTTTGATAATGGCTATGGACTAAAGAGCGAGGCATTTGTGGGCACATTTGCTCGTCCCAGCTCAGCTTCCCAGAACTGTTTTTCTTGGAAGTCTGAGCTGGAAGCAGGTTTGTAAACTTGTTTTAGACATTCAAATGTGAACACAGATGCACTATTTATTTACACTATATATATATTGTAACGGTGTCCAGCAAGGACAGATAACCTGCACTAGAATCCAGCAAGGGATCTACATAAGCCAGGAGGATTTAAAAGGCTGCTGTGTGAGCAGAGAGAGGGCGAGCTAAGTTCACAGAAGATAAGGAGCCTGCAAGAAACCTTGAGCAGAGTGAGCTGTTTTTAAGAAGCTGCAATACTGAATGCTGGAGTGCTGTTTTTCTGGAGCTGCAAGTAAAAGGTCTTGCTGGATCTGCAAAGAAATCCTTATTAAGTACCTGTGGGACACTGCTGAGTTACCTGACTGGAGAAAGCTGCATGGCAGACTAAAGCTAGTGAGGAAAGGACACTCCATTTACCATAAGGTCAGAAACCTTTTACTTATATTATTATACCCCAGTGTTCCTATTGCAATATCAAAGGGTCCCTGGGGTGAAGCATATGAGAGAGAAGGACGGGCCCTATGCTTCATCCAAAGGTTACTTAAGTGAAGACGTGGAAAGGCCACAGGCTGTCACTATATAACAAACTATTCGTAACTGGCCACAAGGTTTTGCAGCGGTTTTGGGTAGAAACTTCCCACATTTTGAGAAACTGCTCTATACAGAAAGCCAGAGAACGAGTCCTGAATCTATATTTGATATCTTCCCGTTTGAGGATAACGAACTATTCTCCAGACGGGAAAAAGTTCAGAAATCTCGAAAACAAAGACGAAAAGAGAAGAAAAGGGGAACAGAAATAAAAAAGAAACTAGTCAGAGAAGAAGCTCTGGTAGCTTCACAGACCATACCTGAGGAGACAGCAAATTTAGAAGAATCTTCTTCTGATGCAGAAATGACCCCTCTAGGGCAAACAGACAGAAGAAGAACAGAACGTACTCCCGGAAGAAAAACATTTTGGGAGAGACCAAGCAAATGATCCTCTCCTACAAAATATCAGAAGAGAAGTGGTCAAGGTAAACGGCGAAATAGTACAGGGACGAGAAAATCTCCAAGGTCCCCACTTTGTGTTGAAAAGAGATCTTCTATATCGTGTGGTCAAAATAGGAGAAGACGTTACAGGGCAATTACTGGTACCTCAAGGCTACAGAAAAAAAGTATTAGGAATAGCTCACAGTCATCTTTTTGGAGCACATCTGGGAGTGGAGAAAACTTTAAACCGGGTAATGAAGAGATTCTACTGGCCTGGAGTATACGAAGAAGTGCGCCGGTATTGTCTGTCTTGCCCAGAATGCCAGCTAGCAAGTCCAAATCCTCAGTTAAAAGCTCCTTTGATACCGCTTCCGATTATAGACGAACCGTTTGAGAGAATAGCGATGGACCTCGTAGGACCACTGGAAAGAACAGCTCGAGGACATCAGTACATTTTAGTCATATTGGACTACGCTACAAGATACCCTGAAGCCGTGCCACTAAGATCCGCTAACTCTAAGAGTATCACAAAAGAAATGCTACTTCTTTTCTCAAGAGTTGGAATACCAAAAGAGATATTAACGGATCAAGGAACACCGTTTGTTTCAAGACTGATGAAGGACCTGTTCCAACAATTACAAGTAAAAGCATTAAGAACATCAATATATCACCCGCAGACCGATGGATTGGTGGAAAGATTTAATAGAACGCTAAAAAGAATGATACGAAAAGTGGTGGACAAAGATGGAAAAAACTGGGACCTTTTATTGCTGTTTCTGTTATTTGCAGTACGAGAAGTACCCCAGACCTCTACAGGGTTTTCCCCATTTCAGCTTTTATATGGACGTCATCCAAGGGGAATACTCGATATTTTACGAGAAACCTGGGAAGACCAAAAAGTCCAAGGAAAAAATATTGTGGAGTATGTGCAGACCCTGAGAAATAGAATCTCTCAGATCACCCCACTCGTTAAAGCACATATGGAACAAGCACAGCAACACCAGAAAACTTATTACAATCGAGATGCCCAGGTCAGGAAATTCCAACCTGGCGATAGGATTATGGTACTGGTTCCAACGGCTGAAAGCAAGCTCCTGGCTAAATGGCAAATACCATATGAAATCATTGAAGCTGTAGGTGAAGTAAATTATAAAATGAAACAGCCGGATAAACGAAAAAAGGAGCAGATTTATCATGTGAATTTATTAAAAGCTTGGCGGGAAAAAGAAGCTGAGGTAGCAGTAGTACACCAGGTGTACCCAATGGAAGTAACACTTCCCAAAGTACAAATCTCGACTGAATTGTGACCACAGCAAAAGGAGGAAGTAAGGAAAATGATTCTGCAAAATACAGATGTATTTTCTGAAAATCCAGGCCACACAAAGGTGATTTACCATGATATTATCACTAAGTCTGGAGTAATTATAATAAGCAGAACGTACCGGATTCCAGAGGTCAAGAGGGAGGAAGTAAAAACAGAAGTAAAAAAAATGCTTGACTTAGGAGTTATTGAAGAGTCTAGCAGTGAATGGTGTAGCCAAATTGTCTTAATTCCTAAACCTGATGGGACAATTCGTTTTTGCAGCGACTTTCAAAAGTTTAATGAAATCTCCCAATTTGATGCCTATCCTATTCCCAGAGTGGATGAATTAATTGATAGACTAGGAACTGCAAGATTTATGTCTACATTAGATCTGACAAAAGGATATTGGCAGGTCCCTCTGACAAGATCAGCAAGAGAAAAAACAGCTTTTTGTACTCCTAATGGTCTGTTCCAGTATAAAGTTCTACCTTTCGGTCTGCATGGAGCTCCGGCTACATTTCAACGACTCATGGACAAACTTTTAAGACCACATTTTGAATATGCAACTGCTTATTTGGACGATATTGTAATTCATACCACGGATTGGGATTCTCACTTAAATAAAGTGGAAAAGGTCTTGGAGTTCCTGAGAAGAGCGGGTCTAACAGCAAATCCGGCAAAATGTGCACTTGGGCTGGAAGAGATTAAATATCTTGGATATACGGTGGGAAGAGGACTGATCAAACCTCAGTTAAATAAAGTGGATGCTATAAGAGAATGGCCATGACCTTTAAGGAAGAGACAGGTACGTGCCTTTCTGGGGATAGTTGGGTACTACGAAGGTTTATACCCAGTTTTGCCACCATTGCGGCTCCTTTAACTGATTTAACCAAAGAGCCCCAGATACGGTAAAATGGAATCCGGAAGCAGAAAAGGCATTTGAGGACCTACTCCCTGAATATATACTCTGTATTTAATTATACATTTCAATGTATTAACAAATAGTTATCCTCCTACTAACATAAATCCTTAACTATATACAATATACAATGAACCAACTTTGCACAACTTTTAAAATACAATGTTAACATGTCAAATAGTAACTGAAAATAATAACATTTAAACTGGAATTTAACGAAAATGCCACCTAATTGTTTTGTGGGGCCAACCATGTAAAAAGGTAAGTTCTAACACATTCCAATCTGTAAATTTTTGTTGTTATTGTTGTAGTTCTTTAAAATGGCACATAGAGTTTCCTAAGTGAAATAGTGGTCCTCTAAAAAGAGACCATCAGACATAAAAGTTTGTCTGCGGGGTATAACCACTGTTCTTTAGGTTTTTTGCCATTTTATAGAGTTTCTTAGTGAAATAGTGGTCCTCTAAAAAGAGTCCGGGTGGCATAAAATTTCGTCCTCAAAATTAAAACACTGTTCTCTATATTTGGTGTGGTATAACTTCTTTGAAATAAGAGAAATGTTCCTTTTTCAATGTTGTTATATATGAAGACATTGCATTTTTTTGGATATATCCAAGTGGTTCCCTTCCAAAGAGCCCAGCAGACTTGTCATTTTGTAAATGGGATATAACCACTTATTATAGTTGTTTTTTTTTTGGAACTTTTTGTTGTTATTCTTGTAGTTCTAAAAAGGAGAAATATAGCCTAGGATTCCCTATTAAAGGTGACCTAGATAACACTATAGCGCCTAAATATATAGGGCCTCATTCTATTAGCGGCCGCAGCCGTTGCGGGGCCGCAAGGACCGTCCGCAAGCTATTTGGCTATTCTATTCCCTTCCGGCCGGGGGCTCCGGCAGGCTTGCGGCCGGTGCCTTGCTATCTCTTCCGGCCGCTCGCGCCGGAGGAAAGCCTTTGATCTAAAACGGCCGCAAGAGTTTCGGCCGTAAGAAATTCCTATTTGCAATTCAATTGCTCCGGGAACCCTCTCTGCAAGGCTAAAACCGAGCCTCAGCTTACTTGCAGGAAAAAGGTCCCGCTAGCACCAATTAAGCACATAAAATAGCTCAAATAAAGCCATCCTGCACTTTGAGAAGACTATAAAGGGATTTTAGGTGTTAGAAAAAATAGCACATAATTATCCTATACTCAAATCCGTAAAATATTTTATTTTTAATATCCGTAAAATATCCATGTAAAAAGTCCAGAGTGCTTGGAGCACCTCAGACCCGCCAACGCCGCAGCCGGAAAATAAACAGTTAATTTGAACTCGGGTTTGGGCTGATGTGCAAGCTTGAGAGTGGGCTCCTTTTAATCCTCATGTCCCCCAATATGATCCCTAGCATTTACAGAGCTGTACAGTGCAGGCTTGAATTTATTTTTGCGTTTTTAGATTTCACAGCTTACGGCCGGTTTCAAGATATGCGGCCGGCCGTAAGAGGAGATCCTTGCGGGGCCGTATAATAGAATCGTGAGTTAACAGAACCCCCGCAAGGAATCGCAGCCCTACGGCCGATTTACGGCCGGTAATAGAATGAGGCCCATAGAAAGGAAGTTATGTAAAATAGCCGATGGAAAACAAAATATATATATAGACTCTTGCTGTCAATATATATATATATATATATATATATATATAAGACATGTAATATATGAGGTGCAATATCGTGGGAGACGTAAAAACAAAATAGGAGACGTTGAGAAGATAGAAAAAATCTAAATGATAAAATATATATATATATATATATATATATATATATATATATATAAAAGAGACAACTCCTAAGACAATCTTAAAACCAGGTCTTAACTTTAGGTATAGAAATTTGTTAAATCAAAGTGTAAGCCAACATCATACTCAAGACGAATAAAAAACAAATAGCAGAGGCAATTGTTAAGTGTGTCCAGAATTAATTGTTGTACTTTGATGGAAGTTTCAATTTCTTTCTTTTGCTGATACTTTCTCTCCAAAATGAATATATTCAATGTAGATGCACTTAGTATATCAGTCTTATTTCGTCGTGGGGCAGCTATTTCCAATCACTCTGGTCACCACAGAGTCAATAAACTGTAGACAATGGAAAAAAGAAGGGAAGAGCGCACGTCACTTCCCAGTGCAAATCAATATGATTGTATTACAAAGTACACCGAGATAAAAAATGGACACTCACATGTAACATCCTCTATATAAGAGGTATTGTATATGTACATAGGATTATACTTTGATATTTCTCATTAAGTTCCTAGTAAAAGTTTCCTGAATTGTGTGATCTCTATACCCTCTTGCCTTAAATGTTCTCATCATTGAGGTACTCTCTTCCTCAAAATCTACAAAATTAGAACAATTCTGCCTAACCCTCTGAAATTGGCCATAAGGAATATTGGTTAAGTGGATTTACCTTACAAGTAAAGGCTGATAAACTGCAGAGTGCACTAATTGTGCCCAGGTGAGAGGGGTGTGGCTTGACTGTTAAACTAGGGAAAAAGGTTTGTGAGCTGGTTTGGGGCCTGTTTACAAGTGGATTTACCTTACAAGTAAAGGCTGATAAATTGCAGAGTGCACTAATTGTGCCCAGGTGAGAAGGCAGAAGTTAATATAAACAGGAGAAGGGGAACTTGTGAGCTTGCGAAAATTTTCAGTATCAAGTGCAATTCTAGTAAAAGCCTAGGAGTTTAAATAAAAGGAGGGACTTCAAAGAAAAGGGAGGACAGATTTATAGTGCAAAGGAGGAAAACTTTATATAAATATATTATTTTATATTCTTTATTTTTCCCACTGAAATTTTGTAGACAATAATAATAATTATGAGTCAGTCCAGTGGCAACCTTATTCAGTGTACATCCTGTCATATGTATGCAATACTGGAACAGATGGTCCAGGGTCCATACCTCTGTGAGAGGTGTGAGCATGTTGCCTCTCTGGAAGCTCAAATTGGAGATCTGGAGAGGAGAATTGCAGCACTTAGTGATATTGCTCCGCTGGAAAGGGGGTTGGTGCTCACTAAGCACAGTTTAGCTGGGCCTAGCATGGAGGGGGAAGCTGTGGCCAGTGAGGATGTCCAGGGAGGTAGCTAGGTTACAATTAGAAGGGGAATCATGGGGAACAGGAGGAGGCAGGCCAGTTCTGAGTTGGCAAACACCAACAGATTTGCCAGATTGAGTGAAACTGTTGGAGATGTCCATTCAGGAATGGCAATCCCAGATAGAGCTGTTCCCTCTAACAGCCGGGAGAACAGTTCTACTGAAGGAGTGGGAGGGCAGAATAGGAGGAGCAACAGACAGGTTTTGGTTGTAGTGGACTATTATTAGGAAGGTAGACAGGGTGATTTGTTACCCAGATCCCAGCAAACGAACAGTTTGCTGTCTCCTGGGTGCTCGGGTTCGTCATGTAGTGGATCAGGTAGAGAAATTAATGACAAAGTTAGTGGAAGATGGAGTGTCCTAAAGAATTATTTTAGAGGACTAGGTAATAAGCTGAAGGCAAGGACCACCAGGAAGTATTTTCTGAGATACTACCAGTGCCACGTGCTAGCCCAGGGAGGCAGAAGGAGATTAGGGAGGTTAATGCGTGGCTAAAGATGTGGTGCACTAAGGAGGGGTTTGGCTTTTTAGAGCACTGGGCTGACTTCTCACTTCGGTACAATCTCTACAGTAGGGATGGATTGCACCTTAATGATGAGGGAGCTTTTGCACTAGGGGATAGGATGGTAGAAAGGCTGGAGGAGTTTTTAAACTAGTAGGTGGGGGGGAGGGACTAGATATAAGTAATGGGGTAGAAAGTGTAGAGGGTATAAGGGATGAATTAACAACTCATTGGAGAGGAGATGGGGGAGGGGTAGTATAGTCAATAGGGAGGTAGTACTAAGTAATTCAAGTACAGTGGCAGGCACTTCAGAACTGCAGACTCAGCTTGCCAGGAAAAATGGGAGAGTTAGAATTATTAGCAATTAATGAAAAATGGGATTTAATAGGCATTAGCGAAACGTGGTGGGATTAATCTCATGACTGGACTGTTAATCTGGATGGTTATAACCTATTTAGGAAAGATAGAGGCAATGGTAAATGAGGAGGCGGGATTTGTCTGTATGTTAAGCCTGAATTTAAGGCTATAGTCAGAGAAGATATTTATGGTGGACCTAGTGATAAAGTTGAATGTTTGTTGGTAGAGTTAAATAGCTGAGCAGCAAATTCCAAAAGAATATTAGTAGGAGTATGCTATAAACCCCCAAATATAGCTGAAAGTGAGGAAATACAATTATTGTTACAGATTGGAAATGCAGCTAAGCACGGGCAAGTTCTAATAATGGGAGATGTTAATTACCCTGAAATAAACTGGATAAATGAGACCAGCAGTTCAGCTAAGGGGAGCAGGTTCTTGAGTACACTCAGGGATCATTATCTGGCCCAGGTTATACAGGAGCCTACTAGAAATGAAGCTATCTTAGATTTACTCATGACAAATAATATTGATATAGTATCAAATGTTGAAATAGGGCAACCGTTGGGAAACAGTGATCACGTCACAGTCTAATTTGAGATTGAATTAAAAAAACAACATTTTAAGGGGCCAACAAAAACTCTTAATTTTAAAAGGGCAGATTTTAACGGTCTAAGGGCAGCAATACAAAGTATAGACTGGGACAGAGAACTGATAGGTAAAAACACTGAACATAAATGGACAACATTTAAATCCTTACTAAACATACATACACATCGGCATATACCGTGTGGGAATAAAAGTAAAAGGAGTAAATCACAACCCATGTGGCTTAACAATGATTTAAAGATCAAGATACGGAGTAAAAAACAGGCATTTAAATTATAAAAACAAGAGGGGACAGAGACTGCTTTACTGGAATACAAGGAAATCAACAAGGCTTGCAAAAGCGCGATTAGACTGGCTAAAATAGAAAATGAAAAATGTATTGCAAAAGAGAGTAAGACTAACCCTAAAATATTTTTTAAGTATATTAATGGGAAGAAGGCGAGGAAGGAAGCTATAGGAACATTAGAATGTGAAACAGGCTGTCTGAAAATTAGTGACCAGGAAAAGGCAGATGAGCTAAATAGGTTCTTTTCTTCTGTATACACAAGGGAGGTACAAGTGGTTGGGACACTGCAACATAATGGGGCTACACTACCTTTGCCAAATAATTGGTTAACACAGGAAGTAATCCAAAAGAGTTTGGAAAAAATAAATGTTAATAAAGCCCCAGGTCCTGATGGAATACATCCAAGGGTACTAAGGAAACTGGGTTCTGTAATAGCCATACCATTATATTAAATTTTTCAAGATTCACTCAACACAGGGTCTCTACCAGATGACTGGAGAAAAGCTGATGTGATACCTATATTTAAAAAGGGAGCAAGAGCAAATCCGGGGAATTATAGACCAGTGAGCCTCATTTCTGTAGTGGAGAAGCTTTTAGAAAGGTTAATAAGGGATAATATACAAGAATATGTCTATTTGAACAGGATTATAAGTAGGAGTCAACATGGATTTATGAGGGATAGGTCATGTCAAACAAATCTAATTAGTTTCTTTGAGGAGGTTAGTAGGAACCTGGATCAAGGCAACTCAGTGGATGTAGTCTTTTTGGATTTGGCAAAGGCTTTTGATACAGTGCCACATGGGAGACTATTGGGCAAACTAAGGGATACAGGAATTGCAGTAAATATCTGCTCATGGATTGAGAGCTGGCTAAAAGACAGGAAGCAAAGGGTTGTTGTAAATGGAACATACTCCGATTGGACTAATGTGGTAAGTGGGGTTCCTCAGGGTTCAGTATTAGGTCCTCTCCTTTTTAATATATTTATTAATGACTTAGAGGTAGGATTGGAGTGTGGGGTCTGCATTTTCGCTGATGACACAAAGTTGTGCAAGGTAATTAAATCAGATAATTATGTGCTTTCCCTCCAAGGGGGTTTACATAAAATTGAGGAATGGGCATCTAAATGGCAGATGAGATTTAATACGAATAAATGTAAGGTTATGCATCTGGGAAGGAAAAATAGCCATGCAATTTATAATCTTAATGGAGCAAATCTAGGTGTATCAGATATTGAAAAAGATTTGGGAGTGCTTGTGGACAACCACTTAGGTAATAGTGCTCAAAGCCAAGCAGCAGCTGCAAAGGCAAATACAATATTAGCATGTATTAAGAAGGGTATAGAAGCCAGGGAAGCAAATATAATTCTGCCACTATACAAATCTCTAGTACGCCCTCATTTGGAATATGGAGTACAATTTTGGGCACCACTTCATAAAAATGACATTTTAGAGCTGGAAAAGGTTCAGAGAAGGGCTAACAAAACTAATAAGGGGAATGGAGGGGCTAAGTTATGAAGAAAGACTAACCAAATTAAACTTATTTTCTCTAGAAAAAAGGCGTCTAAGAGGAGATATGATTACCTTATATAAATACATCCATGGCCAGTATAAAGATTTGTCAAGGGAGCTTTTTGTACCAAGAGGTTTTCAACTGACAAGAGGACATCCCTTGAGGTTAGAAGTAAAAAGATTCCACCTCAAAGAAAGAAAAGGGTTCTTCACAGTAAGGGTGGTTAATCTGTGGAATTCTCTACCAGAGGAGGTAGTGACAGCGGATTCGATAGATAACTTTAAAAGGGGACTAGATTTATTTCTAATTAAAAAGGGAATTCAGGGTTATCATGGATAATTAGAGAGACAGTATTGTTCCAATTTTTTTACATTTCCCTTTGAGACATTTGGCTAAGTCTCGCTTGTGTTTTTTTTTTCTATTTGCCTTCCTCTGGACTAATTAATAATTAAAAAAAAACATTAAATAATTGATTAATAATTAATTAACAACTGATGAATTAATAGTTAATCCACATATTGCAGATCAGAGGAGATCTTAAAAGGTTGTACTTGATGGACTGAAAGTCTTTTTTCAACCTTAAATACTATGGCCCTCATTCAATTGCAATTTTGCCAATTGAATAAGGCTCTAAACAAGCACATAACATATTTTTTTAAAGAAGTTTTTAGTTAGCAAGCATCTATCCAAAAGCAAGGTTTTCACTAACTAAAAACTTCTTTAAAAAAAATATGCTATGTGCTTATTTAGAGCCCTATTCAATTGGCCAAATCACAATTGAATGAGGGCCTATGTATGTAACTATGTAATCCAATTCTTCTTATGGCCACTTCTAGCGTGAAGATAGGCATTACTGTCCGTAGGTTTAGTATAGATATGTGATGATATCCTATCACTGTCCCCTATCAAAATTACGTCCAAAAAAGGGAGACTTTTGGGTTCATAGTGAACTTGAGGTTCATATTGTTACAATTAATATAATCAAGGAACCTATCTTTATCATTCGTATCATTCCAAATAACAATCACGTCATCTATATACCGATACCAACTCATTTTATTGTTCTTAAAAGGATGTTCATTCCATATGTATAGGTCCTCCCAGAGGCCCATATATAAATTAGCAAAATTGGTGCGAACCGTGTCCCCATGGCTGTACCTGCACGTTGTTTATAGTAAGTATTTTTAAAAATAAAGTAATTCTTGCTAAGAATAAATTGGATAGCCTCCGTAATAAAATCCTGTTGTCACCTGTCAATGTTGTTATATGAGGAAAAAAAATTCTTAACAGCCGCGATACCAAGATCTTGTGGTATGGCAGTGTATAAAGCGGAGACATCCAATGATATCCAGCAAAAATTAATCACTCCATTTCTGTCTAGACATTATCTCCAAAAGGTGAGGAGTATCTTTAATATAAGATCGCAAATTTCCCACCATGGGTTTCATAAAATGATCGACGTACTCTGATCTCTCTGTCCTGAATCAGAACACCCCCACCTTTATCGGCCTTTCTGATGACTATACTTAGATCCTCCTGAAGACCTTTAAGTGCTTTTTTCTCTTCTTTGTTAAGATTGGATCTGTTTCTGATGTGTTTTTTTGCACACATTTTACTAAATTCCTTCAACATCACAGTCTTAAAGATTGAGATAAACATCCCCTGGAACTGAAAGGGATAAAACACACTTGGGTTTTAAAGAAGTATGTCGAATAAGAGTATTGTCTAATTCTCTATATAGATCTTCCATAGTACTTCTAGCAATTTCCTCCATAAGAAGGTCTTCCGGCATTCCGTTTTCACCTTTTAACTCCCACATTACGTGAAAAAGATCCAAGTCGGTATCATCCCATCCAGTTCCAGAAGATCCAATATCTTCTTTCTGTTTCCATTCTAATAGTGCAAAGTGATGTTTGAGTGTAACATTTCTAATGAAAAGATTCATATCTATAAATAATTCAAAATCATCCAGTTCTGCTTGGGGGGCAAAAAATAAGCCTTTTTGGAGTTCTCTCAATTCGTATGGACTAAGTTCTTTTTTAGACAGATTGAATATTTTTAAGGTGTTTCTAGAGTTCCTCTTTATCTTTTGGGCTCTAACTTGCTTTCCTCCTCTACATCCTCTTCTCTTATTTTTACCCGACCCCTCAGTTCCATCTTGTTTTCTATAATCGGTACCCCTTTCTTCTTCAGGGACGAATTGTTCATCTGAAAAGTATGATCCTTGACTAAAAAAACATTTTTAAATCCATACTGTACCTTATGCTCTGGGTATTTAAAATTCTCCTTTGATTTAAATTCCTTACGTCTCGCCCCTTCTCTTAAGTTTTGTTCAGTTTTGTTCAGTTCTCCAGCCTTCCTGTATCTTTATATGACCTGTATCTGGATCAGTTTGACAAGGTCTACATTCACCCTTTCTACCTGTATCTAGCACATTAAACCTACTTCCTCCCTTAGATGTTCCTTGAGGGGTATGGTTGAAACTCTTATTGTATTTATTGTAACTTCTCAATATATTTGTTCTTTTTCTGTTAGAGTGAAAACTATCTGATCGATAGGGATTTTGATCACAATTAATATTTTGAGACCTGGTATCATAATCTCATTTGTCACGTAAAAACTTATCTTTTTTTCTCCTACGTACCTCTACTTCCAATTTATTAACTTGTGTTTTATATCTACATCAATCTGTTGATATTTGGCTTCAACAGCAAAGGGTTGTAATTCTCTGACTATCTCTTCTACCTTGGTCTTAATAGTAGACAGATTATTAAAGCTCATAGAGCAGGTTTCCAAAATGTTATGCCACTCTTTACTTATTGTTGACTTCTTGTCTGTTTAATTTCTCCAATTGTTTTAACAAAAAACGGGAGTTCTCGATCATAACTATATGTTCCTTCCTCCTCCTCATTACCATCAAATAAATCCAAAGGCCTATTAGATTGATTGCCATAAGCACCATAAACAGTGATTACTCATAACATCTCCCTCTAATAAAGGCAGCTAATAGTTAACAGAAATGTGTCAAAAGACACTTACTGTATAGTGACTAAAATTTTAAAAAAAGAGAAATGTAACCTAGGATTCCCTATCAAAGGTAACCTGTTGGTACCTAATGTACATTGATTGAAGTTTCAATTTCTTTCTTTTGCTGATACTTTATCTCCAAAATGAATATATTCAATGTAGATGCACTTAGTATATCAGTCTTATTTCGTTGTGGTTCGTGCAAATGTCACATAGAGTTTCCTATGTGAAATAGTGGTCCTCTATAAAGAGTCCCAGTGACATAAAATTTCATCCTGGAAGTAAAACCACTGTTCTCTATGTTTTTTTGCCATTGTATAGAGTTTCTTAGTGAAATAGTGGTCCTCTAAAATGAGTACTAGTGATATAAAATTGGGTCCTCAAAATAAAACCACTGTTCTCTATGTTTACAGCATCTCATAGTACACCAAGTCTTTGCTAAAAATGCATCCATCCTCCAATAAATCACTTTGAATTGTGTTTTCTTCAATATGAACTTTCATTTCCTTAGGATTGTTGCATCCTAAAAATGCAACATAGAGTTGTCCATGTGCAAAGACAGGTTCCTTCAAAAAAAATACCCACAGACTTAAAAGTTTGTTCTTGGAATTTATTGATGGTCCTGCCAAATGCCATGATAATGGGAAATTGTCTCCTTTGAAGGACAAAAGGAAAACCACTGTCACTTGGAGCCAAATCAATTCTTGGAGAAGAACTGGTTTGCCTTTTTTGGGTACCATTCATAATTTCTGCATGTATAAAATGATCCTTTAAATCCTTCACAATTAATATGGTCCCATTACAAAGTCCTTTTTTGGGATTCATATTTCTCAGTAGCATGACAATTGCCCTTTTTTAAGTTGCAAAATATGTGGTGGCATTCCAGAGGTAGTTAAAGAATTAATAAATTCCATACTAAAGTTAGCTTCACTATCTTTGTCATCAGCCAGAACGGAATCTGCACTGTAATAGTTTTTTTGGGGTGCATTGATTAATTTAAAAATGTTGTTATTTAGATTCAAGGCATCTATATTTTTTATGTCAATGACTTTGCTTGCAATGTCTGAGTAATCCTTGTTATTGATGGTATTCAGGAAGATTATCGATATTAGTGATTCTTTGCAAATCATTTCTGATGGAATTTCAACAGTATCATCAGGTAAATTAGTTATTTTTGGAGGTTTTCCTTCTCCAATATGAATTAGCCAATTATTGAATTGATTTTGGCCTTGAGATCTCATATTTATTTCTAATTTAAGGTGTGTCAATATTTTCTACAGCTTACTTCTCTTTATACACTTTTCGACAATGTCAGTCCTATTGCCATGTGGCACCACAGGTAATGTTTGCCTAAAATCTCCTACTAACAACATCACCTTTCCACCAAATGGCAAATAATTAGCCATAACTTATTTTAATAATCGATCAATACATTGCAGGGCATGACATGACATCATAGTTGCCTCATCTATTATAATTAATTTACTCTTGTGCCATTTTTTTGCTTGTAATGAATTCATTCAAATATCCGACACTGATGTTTCCAGAATGGGAACTGGCAGTTTAAATCCACTATGCATAGTTCTACCACCTTCTAACAAAAGTGCGGCAATTCCAGTGGTTGCAAATGGCAGTGCTATTTGACCCTTTGCTCGAATGCAACACATCAATAAATTATATAGATAAGTTTTTCCTGATCCACCAGGGACATCCAGATAGAAATAATGCTCTTTGAGCATATCATCATCTTTTGCATTTGTGATGGCGTTAAATGCTTCCAATTGTAATGCATTTAAAGTTCTAATTTGTTCTTGTGTTTTTCGGTATTCAATCTCAGTGTCATAAATTAATTTCATGTATAATTCCTGGGTGAGGCAGATTAAAATTGGCACAATTTAATCCATGACAAAGAAAGATTTCCTGAATTTCCATTAATGCTTTCAATAGTGCAATGGTCTCATTGTAACGTTTCAAGAAATCTACTCACATATGTAATTTAAATGTTTCCCACAAAGCTAATGCATCAGGTACATCGCAAAAGATGCAAATGAAAGGAAATTGTTCATAACTTTGTGCACTGGGAACATGTAAAAGAAGTAATGTTAAACTGAAAAGTTCAATGTCTTGTGGACTAATGGTATACATTTGTGGGATAATTTTATTATTATGTTTTTTTCGTTGTCGCCATTCGCTATTCACGAATACATATATGTATATGAATACATATAAGTCATATGGAATGTCAATGTATAAAAATTGTCTGGCCTCAATGTTCTGACAATTTAATTGAAACCAAGCAGTAAGTGTTGTTGCTCTATGTTCACTTTGTGCTAAAGCATTTCTTTCAATCCCTGCAGTGAAGCAAACAAATTGACTTTGTGGCAAATGGACAGCTAATCGATACACAGCATGTGACAAATTTGAGAAGATGCCACATTGCTTCTGGAGCACTTACATAGCGAGCATCTAAATAAGATGAAAGTTCGTCATGTACAATTGGATTGTCTTGTTCATTTTGTGCACCTTGCACAACAACAGTTGCTGCATCATATCCTTTGCATATATATTTATACACATATTTTATGGATTTGATAGAAGTGCAAGCTTCCACATTGATGTGTTCATTGTACTTCCTCAGCAAATGTGGATTGTATGGAATCACATATCTATTATCGACCTTTTGGCCACGGATAATAACTGTTTGTCCTTCTCTTCTTTTATACAAAGCGTATCCATCACAATTAGCATAAGTCTGCATTTGAAATTGTTTTGGAAACTCTTTTGTGTGATTTTTTTATTTTCCATACATGGTAAATTTGGACTGATATCTCCAGATGGACCATGTATCATTCTATGAGTTACAATCTCATAAAGTTTTGAATGTTTCTGGATGTGGCAGGTCAGCAATAATTACTGAATCCACTCTGTCTGTCGTATTTAATGTATCCTTTTCTTGCAGTATTCAAAGTATATGTGCATGTGGCAGGCCTCTTTTTTTAAATGCAATGGTATAAACAAAAGCCACACATTTCCCAAATAAATGTGCTTTAGTTATATCATGAATTCATGAATTTAGTTTTATTTTGAATACTCTTGGTCGGTCAGAAGTATTTTGGCCAAGCTGTACATTTTCTTTGATCTCTGGCCATTGTGGATTACATGTAAATGTAATGAATGAATCTGGTTTGCCAAATTTAGTGACAATAGCCATGGCATCATTGTATCTTTCTCGCATATTGCAAGGAGATGCTTGGAAAGAAGATGGCAAAATCATTGCTCTTCCAGCAGGAATTTCTCTGTTTGCAGCCAATTCATAATCCATCAATCCACAATATTGTTCTACTCAAAGCTTGTTTTGTTGAAATTTGACAAAATTTAGATTATTTGCTTCGACTTGTAGATAGGAATCAATAATCCATTGTTGTGTGAGTTTGCCCCCACATAAAATAGGATTAAAATGATCCCGAATAGCAATTTGTGGCACTTTATATTCCAGCATAGAAATATTGTTTCTAACACAAACTTTACTATTGGGATAACTTTGCAACTGTGATTTTGTTGCCATCCTGGCTCACCATTTGCAAAGAAAATGGGATATGTCATTGGTTCCAAATTACTACTTAAAATATTTATGTTTATAAAAGGTTGTTCTTGATTGCGTGGATATATTCTAATATCCCGCTCAAATGGTGGTTCCCCATCATCATTTTTAAATACCATGACAACCTCATTTACTGTTGGTAAATTATACCGTCTTTGATCAGTATGGCTATCTCTGTTGAGAACCATATTTACTCTTGGCATTGGCAATTGATTTATTTTCGCATGTGCCTGTTTTTAACCTCTGCTAATTTTTTGTATGCTTGATTATATGGGTTGTTGGCCATAATGTTATCAAGCTGTTCAAAGACTATGGGTAAGCATTGTTTATTTTCAGGAAGCACCATTCATTGTTCAACAGCTTCTATTGTATCAAGGACATATAACTGTGCAAATTTCCTTTGTTCTCCTGATTCTGGGTGTAAATGTGAAGTCCATTGGTAAATTTGTCCTTGTACTTTTAAACAGTAAGGACCATGTCCTGGGACATTTTCTGCTAATGTTGCACCTATTGAAGCAAATTAAATTACACTGTTATAAGACCTTATATTTTTCTTAAAATTAGTATAATTTGGAAATGTAGGATCACTCATTATGCTTTGTAAATATTCTGGAAATGTGTGTCTCTCTGGAAGTCTGACCGTTCCTTTCTGACAGCAACTAATAAACTCTCCATCAGTTGGTCTTTCTTTCAGAAAATTATAGACCCTACCAAACTGACAAACCACATTCATTAATCCACAATAATGAGTGTCTACTATTAGTGCTGTAAATGAAGAACTATCGTGAGCTTCCTCAACATAGATCTCAGTACAACTTTCTATACCTAAATTGGTGTCATCTGTATGAGCATTGGTGTCATGAGGCAATATTGAGTCATTAGAGAATGCTTTACAGACATTTTTTTGTTTACTTTTTCTTTTCTTTGAAGCTCCAGCAAAGTTAGTTTGTGATTTTTTAGTCATTTTTCTTTTATTTAGAAGTCTCTGTCGATCTTCTTCTCTTAAGCGTTGTGAAGTCTCAGGTGTCTGTGCATCTCTCCATCTCTGCTTCCGTTTCCTTGCCATTCTTCTTTTATGTTCATTCTTATCTTCTGCATTGTCCGCCATTGTAATCTGTAATTGCAAAAACAGGTGTAAGAATTTTTGTTATCTTTTTATTCTACATATTTTTTTTACCTGTCATGAATACCAAAGTAAATGAAATAATTAATCAATGGTTTATTTTTATTTTGCATACCTTAAAAGCTAAAGCGATAATCATATATATATATATATATATATATATATATATATATATATATATATATATATATATATATATATATAAAGAATTTCATGGTTACATATATGTGCATATATATATATATATATATATATATTTTTTTTTTATATACTGAATTATGAAGTAATTAATAAATGAATATCCATTAATGAAATAATCTCAAACTGTCATGACTGCAAAACATAAACAGGTAATCATGTCTTCCTAAAGAAGGGCAAACCAAAAGAGCTATGAGCATGACAAAACTTTGTAATGTTTTTATTAAATGAATTAATCAATAAATCAAGTTATGATGTGCAATTATCATTCATGAAAACATAAATGGCTAAGCATATATGTATTCATAATGTATGATTTTTTAAGTTATTGATTAATTAATACAATTAATTAAGTAAATTAATTAATCACTAACTGTCATCAATGGGGAAAAAAAAGACTTAATCCTGTTTTTCTAAAGAATGTCATCATTAAATCATATACCTGTGAAGTTGATGTTATATGAGCTGAAATCCTGCAGAGGTCACTCTCTGTCTTCAGGCAGGTGCAGATATGATAAATCTGTAAAATGACGTAAAAAGCATATTTTATGTTTTGTTTGAATGAATTCATGAATCATTGAAAGTATCCTTTTTACTTGTCATACATGCAAAACGTAAAGGCCTAATCAGTAATATATTCATAAGTAAATGCATTCCAAACTAATATAAAGTGTCATCATATAATAAAGGGATTTAAATATTGAAGTGCTTATAATGTCCTATCCCTGTTAGGGAATGAGCAGGAACATAGATATATACATTTGAAAATGTACCAATTTTTTTTCCGGTAATTATTAATAATTCATAGTTAATCAATGAATGTACGTTAATAATCATTACTTCCAATATATAAATGCAATATTAAATATATGCATTGTAAAATAGACAATATATTATTTTTTAATGATTCCTGATGAATAATTAATTAATTAATTAATATTAATTAATTAATAACATTGATCAATTGAAAACGAAAAGCCTTAATATTTTTTTCCTAAAAGCAGTATCATTAAATGATATACTGTAAAGGTGATATTATTGCAGATCAAATGCTGCAAACGTCACTCTGTGTACTCAGCTACACAGATGATCAAACTGTCAAATAAAATGAAAAGCATTTTTAATGTTTCAATCTAATTCATTCATTAATCATTAAGAGTATGATGTTTAATTGGCATACATGCAAAACGTAAAGCTGTAAGCATGGATATATTCATAAATAAATGCACTATAAAATATGAAATGTAGCAGGTATCATAATGTAATAAAGTGATTTCAATATTTAACTGCTTTGAGGATCCTATTCTTTTCAGACAATGAGCAGCAACACAGAAATATAAGTGCACTTTAAAATAGACCTATTTTTTAGGGCATTTTAAACAATTTTCTTTTATATTATTACTAATTAATTACTAATTAATTAATTAATGAAGACTAATAATTGAGCAGCAACACACAATTATAAGTGCAGTAAGAATTAAGCAGCAAAACAAAAATATAACTGCACTGTAATAATTGAGCACCAACACTGGAATTGTACATATCTTTTGAGGCAGTTTAAACAATTTTTTTTCTTATTACTAATTAATGACTAATGAAGTAATTAATGAACATTAATAATTGAGCAGCAACACCGAAATTTAAGTGCATTGTAAAATGTACATATTTTTTTACCCAGTTGTAATTTCTTTTTTATTATGACTAATTAATTACTAATTAATTAATGAACATTAATAATTAATCAATTAATAAATATATTTGAAATTGTTAACCATTAATGTCTTCATAAAGTAAAGGCATTGTAAAATATAAGAATGTATTTCTTTTTTTAATAATAATTCTTTTTTTAATTAATAATTAATTAATCAGTACATTAATATACTTTACCTATTTATGATGAATTGCCAGCAATCAATATCCTGAAGAGCTAACAATCTCTTTTGGATTTTCCGGCAGCAGAAAATGTCCAGTCAGACTGTCATCACCTGAGGAGAAAGTGTCAGCACTGTGGCAAGTGTGCCCTATATATAGGCTGCGTGCGCGAGACAGAACCGATGGTTTAGGCGGGAAAACCGCCATTTCCGATTCGTAATTTTTAGATTAGCAAATTAGTGTTGTAAAATGGCAGCGATATTCTATGTGTTACGCACCTCAGGAGCATTTTGTGTGTTTCCATCATACCTTGTACGTGTCTGGGAAAGTCCTAGGGTTGTGTAGCCTGGTTTTCATTATTTTCTGCCGCCATTTTTTTTTTTGCTTAGGCGATTTTTGAGTGGCGAAACTCGGCAAATTCAACTTAAATTTGCGTTCCACCTCACTCCCAGACGTCCTGGCTGTTCCCCCTTGCTATGTGTGATGTTTTTGTAGTATTTTCTTTGTGTATTTAGTGTTTTTTGCTTTTAGCGGTTTGGTCGTTAACTTTAAGTCCTGCGTTCGTCATCCTCTTGCAACCTAAGGGGATCCCGCGTTTTGTAAGTGTTTGTAGGCTAAGTCCCGCGTGTTTCATTACCTCCACTGCTCGCCTCGCTTCGCTCATCGCATTTGGTGCTCATCGCCTAAGTGCTCTGAGTTTTGTGCGGTGGATTATTAAGCGAGGCTCCAGAGGACTAAGTGCTAGAAGTTAACGGTTTTGTGGGGTTATGTTGTTACAAACTGAGGTGCTGTAGAGCCTCCACCTCCGCAAATGCGTCTCTTCGCTTTGCCAAGGTCTGCATTTGTGGCCAGAACTGTGTCCCTCGCTTTGCAAGGGAGCAGTTCTGGCGAGGTTGCGTTGCAAACTTGCAGAGCGTGACGAAGTCTCGCAGTTTGACAACTATTATATGTGATATATATATATATACTAGCGACTTGCCTGTCAAAAAATGACGGCAATAAAATTGTAAGGCAGGTAATGCTGTTTGGTTGAGACATTCAATTTTTTTGGTGGTCTGAGATCCTTCGGCGCTCATTGCGAACCTCGCGCTGAGCGCCTTCGGCTGTTGGTTTTTGTATTTATTTATTTTTGCTGTTATTGTTTTGTCTGCGTTGATCTGCTTTTTGCGCTTATTGCAAGGCTTTGTGTGCTATGTTGCGCCCGTTGTGAGTCGCGCGGTGAATGGGTTTTGTATTTATTGTGAGTGTTTTTTTTGTTTTTGTGTATATTTGTTTTTGTATGCTAATGAAATAATTAATACATTAATACATGAATATACTTTACCTATTTGGAAGTAATATATGCAGGAACCATTGTGCTGAAGAGCTGACAATCTGTTTTGATGTTCCTGCAGCATATAATGTAGGTTTGCCCTGTTGTGGAGCTGAGGTGTAAGTGTCAGCAATGTGTGCAGTGTGTAGTGTAAATAGGCTGTGTGCATTAGGGAAAGCCATTAGGGTAGCTGTGTACTTCCGCATTGTGTAAGTTAGTGTTGTAAAATGGCGGCTAATGTGTATGTGGTACACGGCTGTGTATGATGTAGCGTCCTTGTTAATAGTGTATCTTGTCTCTCATACGGCCTTTTTGAAAATCTGTATGTGCTTGGTGGTGTTTTGCGTGTTTAGGGTCCTGTAGCCTCGTTTTCGTTTTATTCGGCGGCCATTTCTTCCCTCGCTTAGGGGATTTGCGCGTTTCTAAACTCTGGAATTTGGACATAAATTGAGGTGTAACTTCACTTGCAGAGGTCCTGGGTGCGCCCCCTTGCTGTGGGTAAGCTTTTTATGTATTTTTTGTTCGTATTTAAAATGGCGGCGAATGTGTATGTGGTTGATGTTGCGTCCTTGGTAAGAGTGTGTTTTCATTTTTTTCGGCGGCCATTATTCTCTCGCTTAGGGGATTTTTGTGTGTGTAAACTTGTGAATTTGGACTTAAATTGAGGTGTAACTTCACTTGCAGAGGTCCTGGGTGACCCCCTTGCTGTGGGTAAGCTTGTTATGTATTTCTTGTGTGTATTTCTTGTGTTTTTAATGTTTTCAGGTGCGCGCGGTTCGGCCGTTAAGGTCGTATTTTTGCGAGGTCGTAATGTTTTTTTTTCTAAGTCCTGCGTCTCATATTTTTTTATGCTAAGTCTGTAAATTTTCCATTCTAAGTCCAGCAGTTCGTATTTTTTGGTGTATGTCCGTTTATAGTGATTGTGTGTTAGATGTATTTTGGTACAGTGCCGCTTGTGTGGGTGCTTGTAACCACGTGTGAGGCGCTGTAGAGCCTCCACCTCTGCAATTGCGGTCCTTCGCTTCTCGAGGGTCCGCATCTGCGGCCTGCAATGATCCTGCGTCTCATTGCAGCTGACGTGGAAACCTCCACCTCCGCAAATGCGGCCCCTCGCTTTGCGGTCCGAAAGTCGTAGGGGGTCGTAAGGATGGCGCTCATCTTCACAAGTGCAAGGAGCGCCCTTGGCGCTCTTTGCCAGCAACTGCAGCCTTGTTGAAGCAGGCTTGCTATTCGAGCCCACAAGCGTTAGCAACAACCCGCATTGCTGACAACAATATATGTGATGTATATATATATATATATATATATATATATATATATAATGACTCCTGGGGAAGCCAAGCTGTGAGGAGGCTTGCAGGCTTGTTGGAGACCTGGTTAGTGAGAGAAGGGCCACTGAAAGGGCTGTTGCAAATAGTTATGAGCGAGACTGTGCTATGAACAACAGGACAACAGTCTGAGACCAAGCTGTGTGTGAAGATATTTTCAGTGTTAAGACTGCTGAAATTGACAGACAGAGAAAGAAAAAAGGAATTTGCAGTTGGAGCTGCAAAAAGAATACTTGAGAGGAAGTGTCCATTTTGATGTGTGCTAGATGCAAAGACACAGAGAGAATCTATAATGCTATTAAGCAAAGCTGTAGAAGAAAACTGGAATATTGGACTTAAAGGTGAAAGGCCAGTATTGAATTATGTGTTTGGGAATGGACCTTGTTAATGAGAGAACTAACAACAGTCATAAAGGTAGCGCTCTGACAGAGCTAGGCCTGTTATTTTCTTTCATTTTAAGTTTTGAGCTACTTGTTTTGTAAACTGGTTACCATTTTAAATAAAGTTGAAAAACATATGGAAGCCTCATGTGTATTGTGTACACCACTCAAAACACGGCAAAGAATAGAGAGGAGAATGACAGTTTGCCACACTGGTGTCAGAGGTGCCGTATCTGGTCTTAGATTTTAAGACAGCCCGCACCTTAGCATGAAGGAGGCAGGAAAGGACATAATGCTGGCTACAGATCCTTAACAGAGAAGGAGTTACCAGACATAACAGAGTACAGAGATTCCACGCATAGAAGTTTTTGGACAGGAAGAACCTTTATTGTTATAGGAAAGAAAAACTATTGGACTTGAAGAAGCTTCTGGATTCAAGACATCAACCTTCCTGTCTTCTGGAAATATTTGACTGTGATGGTGTATGGGATCCATAGAAGTGGAATGCTTATCTCTAACCAAGGGCATGCTTATCTGCCCAAGTAAAAAATACAGTTTCCCTTGTCAAGGTATTGAGAAAAGGGATGCAGAAATAAATCAGAAGTTACAGAAGTGACCCGTTTGATGGCAGAGAAAGCTCAGGAAGCCAAGAAGCTCAGCTCTGAGATTGCTGGAGCAACTATTGAGATTATTGGAGTGACCAAAGAGACTGCTGAGTTAACCAACGATATGACTGAGACAACCAAATAGACAGCCTATGAAGGAAAATGCACCAGAACAGAAGCAGGTTGGGCGTATGAAGCTGATACAGTTTGTGAGAATTATGAATCAGCCTATTGGGCACCTGGAACAGAAAGAGCCCATTTATCTGTCCTGGCAAATCATTGGCTCAGACAGTTTGCAGGATTATGAAGTAAATTGCAATGAAAGGGGGGAATATAAACTGTCGACGTCGCTGTTCCATAGTAAATGTGATGATGATGAAGATAATGAAAATTATGTTGATGATGAACCTAAAAAAGTAGAGGAGGAGAGCAGAGATGTCAAAGTACACGTTTCACAGTGCGCTAGTGAATCAGGAGGCCATGATCACTAGTATATCACTAGAATATCACAGGAGTTGCAGAAGGAACCATATGACCAGAATGTTCTAGTCCAAATCTTCACTGAGTGGATCGTCTGGCACATCCCTGAAATGGTCAGGAAGCAGAAGGCTGAATCTACAAAATGCCTTCCAGTCACTAAGGGATGACTTGTTACACAGTGTGCCGAAGTTACTGGAAAGGGAACAGCATTATATACACCAAGAACTACATATCTCGGCTACCATGGTCTCGGAGACAAGAACTGCCTTCTAAAAAGAATAGTGATTGTAGTGAAAAAGCTGGAAAAGCAAAAGATCTGGCAGCTACAAGTGAATCTAACCAGTGCAAAGGTGAGAGGAAAACTGCAAGGACGTGACAACCAACAAAACGCAAATACCGTGTATAGCATTTATGGCCTCTCGGCTCAAGTCAAGTGAATTGTTTTTATCTCTTCTATTGTGGGTTTATCTGTTTTCCAACTTTTAGTATAGCTAATTCTAGCAGCTAAAAATTATTTATTTATTTGGAGTTGTTTTTTGATATATTTGATATAGGTAATCCTAATAATGCCTCTTCTGATTTTCTAGGAATAGGGAATCCTGTTCGTTTTACTAATACTGAATATGTTTATTCCCATAGTTGTAAGATTTTAGGACATCCCATAGAGCATGGTTTAAAGTTCCAGCTACATCATAGCCACTGAAGAATTTATCATTAAATGATGGGTTAGCAGCAGAGGACTCAGAGGAGAACTTTTCTGTTGTTTTATGGGAGTTGATGTTTGTTGCTGATAATATCTCTCTCCTTCTTTTCCAAGTTACTTTGTATTCTATTATACATTTTCTGAAACTCCTCTAGAGATTCAAATGTTTTAAGTACTTTGTTAAGTTCTATTATTTCCCTATCAAGTTATTTCTGAATGTCACTTTCATAATCACAAAGAATCAAGGCCTATTACCATCTTTCTCTGTAGTTATCTAAATAAAAGGAAAATTATGGATAAATGTATACCCTCAATCTTCTCGGAATTATGTGTTTTACCAAGTATTTCTTATAGATGCTTTTATTCCAAAAGAACCTCATATGTTTCCCCAAGAGAACAGTCAATCAATTGAAGCCATCCTTCTAGTCTGTTACATCTATGGGTAACATGCATTCCAGATTAGAGAAAGCCTTTTCGACTTCTTCCATCCTTTTGCTTTGTTTGAGTAACAGATCTTGACTAAGATCAAATTGTTCCATACCTCCAGAGTGAGCAGAATTATATGTTCTATAAAATAGAAAATGATCAATAAGCACATTCAGATAGAGAAAGCTACCATAAATATTTATAAATAGGGACATACCTGTTAAAGTCTGGAGGTTCTGTTCATTTATTATAGGCAAATGATTATTTACTTGATTAGCAGGAGGACAAATTCTATTTCTAACGTCATCTTAGCAAGGTCATTTATATTGAATATAATATACTATGACACATTATAGACACAGTGTAGAATGACCTTGACGGTAATTTGTCATTATAACTGTAATACTCGACAACTAACAGTGTGGAAATTAAATTGCTGATATGAAAAATAAATCAAAATATTCTGGTATACAATCCAGACTACCAAGTAATACCCTGTACAGAAAAATGTGACTCTATAGTCTAAAATATAACTTTTATGACATCATTTTAAACTCTAAATTTCTAAAAACATATATGGGGAATTGTTAAAATGATTGTGAATGGAGCCCTTCACAGTCAGCTCCTGAAGAGGGCTAAATCCATGACAAGGGAGGTTCCTTTGCTTTGTAACCTGGGTAATTTACTCAGGTATACTTTTGTATTTTTCTTTGTACAAGTGACACATTTTTCTACAGTTTTTTTGGCATACCGGGTAAGACGAAGAATTACAAGATGTTTCTGATAATGAGTTCGATTAGAGCTCCTGTGCCCAGAGTAGAGGATTTATGGAAAACCTCCAAAACTGTGGGTAACAAATGTTCTGATATTAACCCTTTGGATGTGGTAGTAGTGTAGCTGGATTTAGAGTGGTAAACACCTTGACCTCAACCTGGGGTTTTCATTTAGGATCCACCCTGGACTCTCTAGCCCCCATAACCGCAGGCAGACGACCCCGCTCTCATCAACAACCATGGCACACTACACAAACCCGCTACATCCAGAAGTGCTCCCGTAGCGCTGAACGACTATGGAGGAAATCTCGCTCCTCATCAGACTTCCTTCATTACAAGTTTATCCTACGCTCCTATCACTATGCCCTCAATCTTGCCAAACAGAGCTACTTCTCATCATTAATATCAAATTTGGCCTCCAACCCCAAACATTTGTTCTCCACTCTTAACACTCTCCTCTGCCCTCCCCCACCTCCCGCCCCTTCCTCTCTTACAGCTGAAGATTTTGCTAGATACTTTAATAGTAAAATTGAAAATATTCATAATGAACTCTCCTCTCAACGCGCCCATATCACACCTTCTCCTCAAAAAACAAACAGCAGTCTGCCTTCACCCTTTCCCAAACCTATAGCCACTATAAACTCCTTTAACCCTGTAACTGAGGATGAAGTTGCTAACCTTCTATCAACCTCTCGTCTCACAACTTGTCCACATGATCCTATTCCATCACAGCTGATCCCCCCCCCCTCTCTACCACACTTATCCCAGCTCTCACACATCTATTCAACCTTTCCTTAGACACTGGCAAGTTTCCATCACCTTTGAAACAAGCCACAATTACACCAATTCTTAAGAAACCCACATCTGATCCAGCTTCTCCATCTAATTACCGCCCTATCTCTCTACTTCCCTTGGCTTCTAAACTACTTGAGCGTGTCGTCTACACTCGCCTTACACAATTCATTTCCTCCAACTCCCTCCTTGATCCCTTCCAGTCTGGCTTCCGGCCCCAACACTCTACAGAGACAGCTCTCACAAAAGTTACTAATGACCTGCTCAACGCCAAATCAAAGGGTCATTTCTCTATCCTAATTCTCCTGGATCTCTCTGCTGCCTTTGACACAGTTGATCATCCTCTTCTTATCCAAATTCTCCACTCTCTTGGCATCCGTGACACTGCTCTCTCTTGGTTCACATCTTATCTAGAAAATCGAACATTTAGTGTCTCCTTCTCTGGCACCTCTTCATCTCCTCGCCCTCTAACTGTCGGTGTACCCCAAGGCTCAGTCCTAGGCCCCCTCCTTTTCTCTATCTATACATCCTCCCTTGGTGCCCTTATACAATCTTTTGGATTTCAGTATCATCTATATGCTGATGACACCCAAATCTACATCTCTGCACCTGAACTATCCCCCTCTCTGCTAGCTCATGTTGCCAATTGCCTCTCGAGCATATCCTCCTGGATGTCTGCCCGTCAACTCAAACTCAACATGTCTAAGACAGAGCTCCTTATCTTTCCACCCTCTACTACAGCTTTCACTCCGCAAATATCTCTCACTGTTGACAATGCCATCATCACTCCCATCTCTCAGGCCCGCTGTCTTGGGGTCCTACTGGACTCTTCCCTCTCTTTCATTCCCCACATCCAATCACTCACAAAATCTTGTCACTTTCACCTAAAAAACATATCCAAAATACGCCACTACCTCACACAAGACACAACTAAAATTCTTATTCATGCTCTCATCATATCTCGCCTCGATTACTGCAACACTCTTCTTGCTGGCCTTCCTATCACCCGTCTGTCTCCACTCCAATCCATTTTGAATGCATCTGCTAGACTCATCTACCATACTAAACGATCAGTGTCTGCAGCACCTCTCTGTCAGGCACTCCACTGGCTTCCCATAGCGTCTAGAATACAATTCAAAATCATGACCCTAACATATAAAGCCCTCCACAATAGTGCACCCTCCTACATCTCTGCTCTCATCCCAAAATACACTCCCACCCGCCCTCTTCGCTCTGCTAATGACCTTCTTCTCTTCTCCTCTCTCATCACCTCCTCTCATTCCCGGCTTCAAGACTTTTCACGTGCTGCCCCTATTCTTTGGAACTCTTTACCTCGCACCACCAGACTATCTTCCTGCCTCATATCCTTCAAAATCTCTTTAAAAACACATCTATTCAAAAAAGCCTATCATCTTTAGCCTCTTCATTCACTATGCATCTCTCACTCTCCTGTACCTTACCCATACCCTTTAGAATGTAAGTTTGCGAGTTCTAATCTTGTGAGGTGCTTTAGGGAAAGCACAGTGTATATCAGATTGAAAGCTCAATAACAGGGTCTTCCATTATTTTCATTGTGGGGCATTGTTTATACTTGTACCTAACCCCTGTATTGCGCTGCGGAATATGTTGGCGCGTTATAAATAAAGGATAATAATAATTATAATAGCTTGGCTCTTACCGAACCTCTCATTGGTAAGCTAAACATTTCCTTTTAACTCAAGCAGGGTGATGACACATAAACAATGACTTTCTTTCCCAGGCTCAGATTTTCTGTGTCTTTTATTAACAGAGCTTTTGCTGCCACTGCACATAAGCATGCCACTGTATACAATTTTTTTTATAGATATGCAACCGTTTTTTCCAGGTTCTTAGTTTCTGGGTCAGAACTCCAGCTGCAATTCCATTCCTCTCATGAATATACAGTTCAAAGATTTTTATTGCAGATAGATAGTGCAGTCCTGAAAAAGGTGGAACTATTTTTGAATACTTGAGGTAAAACTATCCAACAGAGTCGTATCTTTATTCCAATGTCGGATCTTGCCACTAAAATGTGAAAATCTTTTGACTCTCCTCCTCTCGCAAAATAAAGAAGGCGTCTTTTAAATCCAACAAAGGGAACCACTTGGACTCCCTGTGTATCATACTCAGAAGAGTGTAGGAGTGGGGGAGCACCAGGTGAATGGTAATGGTAATTCTGTTGATTTTCTCTCAAGTCTTGAAATAGACAAAATTCTGAGGAATTAGGTTTCTTTGCAGGTAGACTGGGGTATTGGACGTAGACTGTCATTCCTTCAACAGTCCATAAGTCTTGAACTGCTCAATTAGTGGCTTCGGTCCTTCCAGTGCCTCTCTTTGTTGGTATTGTGAGACAGAAGAGGGCATTCTCCCTTTCTCTTGCTCTACATGCACTGGGATGGCATTCTTTGCTTATCTTGGTGGATGCGCTTCTGCCCAGTCCCACGGCATCGCAGCATTGTCGATATCCTGAGGAATTTCTGGTAATGAAATGATAGAAAAGGTAGGGTAGGACAGAGTGCAACACTATATAGTGTAGATTATTCACCAGACCAACCAAAGTATTTAGTATAGACAATAGTCAAATAATAGACTCTCACCTGGAATGACCTCAAGCATTTATGAGGTATATACGAGCAAAAGCTATATGGAAAATATCTAAAATAGTACTATAGAAGTACTCAGTAAAAAGTGAATATAGTAAGTACGATATAACACATGGATAATGTTTAGTCCAAAAGATTCTTTATTATCTCTACAATCTTAATGCATCCTGATAGACATATCAGAAATAACAGTAGTCTACAAATTATAGTTGTATATAATGTAGATTACAAAATATAATTAACCTATATAAAAATTGAATGTCTGAAGTGTACAAACTTCATATGACCAATATATGGGTTTTACTGCCTTTGGCAGCTTCTTCAGTATCTAATCACCTTGTATATACGCCTGGATGAGGTGTCTCATATTGTGCACCTGTGTTTTTAGCTGTATTGTAGAGATAATAAAGAATATTTTGGATTAAACATTATCCATGTGTTATATCCTACTTACTACATTCACTTTTTACTCAGTACTTCTATAGTACTATTTTAAATATTACCCACATACTTGGAATATTCCAAATTTAATCAATTCAGTACAACCAGACTCCACATTTCATTGGATCAAAGTCTTGGTACCAAACAAACACTGGGGACCGAGCTTGAGCGCATATACACCTCATAAATGCTTGAGGTTGTTCCAGGTGACAGTCTATTATTTGACTATTGTCTATACTAAATACTCCGGTTGGTCTGGTGAATAATTTACACTATATAGTGTTGCGCTCTGTCCTACCCTTCCTTTTCTATCGTTTCATATAATTTAGGACACACAAGTAAACTGTGTCAATACAGGAGAGCAACATAATATACAGTGTAAAACAATAAGAAGTGACATAAATTGTTCAACCAAAACAGGGCAAAATATACATACCAACCCCTTGTCGAAAGAAAACCAGCGGTCACCTGAGCGCAAGGCTTTTTACTGGGGTCAACCAACCGGTGCCTACCGATAGAATCTCTGGTAATCCTGTACTTTTGGGGGTTATAAATTCTACCTGATGTCGCCAGCCCTCATTCTTAGGTACATTTAAGGTGATCGACTTGAGAAAGTTAAGTTTGCTTTCATTTTACATAGGAGATCCCTCCCTAACAGAGGTTTAGGACATTCTGGCATATACTGTACAGGAATCTATGAGTGATAGTTTTCTCCCCCACTTCCCATTGTTGTGGCAGAAGTATGGGTCTGGTCATTAGTGTCCCTCAAGTTCTAATTTTGGGGATTGAGTATCTATTTGGTTGTGTGAGGGGGTCAGTGACAACTGAGTGTTGTTCCCCTGAGTTAGCTGGGAAGTATTTTAATTTATTTCTGACTCTCATGGAGACCTTAGGCTCGGAGGGGCACAGTGTGCTGAGCTAGGTCTGTCACAGTCCAAATCACTCCTATTCAAAGGTCAAAATTGCAATATATCAAGGAGTTACTGACAATCATCCCATGTAGGGTGATGTGTTCTACATATTGATGTGATAATCCTTTGTGAGTTTTCAGTATATGATGCTAACGGTTTTGTCCAATTAAACAGATTGGAGTCCTTGAAGGTGGTGTTTATCCATCAATTCTCACCCCAATAATAGGAACTTGATCAGTGCTGGATCTATCTTTTTAGAGCCCCTAAGCAGTGAAATTGAGGAGCCCCTGCAAGTGATGCCCAAGGTATGCATGCACCCGTTTTCCCTTTTCTGTGCGTGTATATCGCTCTCTTTATGTGTGAGTAAATCACAGACATTTCCCCATAAAAACCATTTACTCACACACATGCCAAGCTATTACTTGCTTACTGAATGCATTTGTTGGTGGGCCATATTATTTTTTTTTTTCTATGGGACGGCAGCGAGCGTCTGTTACACACAAAAACATCTCATGATCACTTGTATCACACGTAAAAACTATTTATGTGAGTTAAAAGGCCACTGCACAATGAAAACAGAAATTGTTTGAAAAAAATTAGGCTAACTAAGAGCATAAGTTGTACATCTAGTTTTTAATTAGATAAAATACATTTCCTTTTCAAGTCATTAAGGTTTTGAGGCTGATGTTTGGCAACTCAAACCTTCAGCTCCCTCCACAGATTTTCTATGCGATTAAGGTCTGGACACTAGCTTGGCCACTCCAGGACCTTAATGTACTTCTTCTTGAGCCACTCCTTTGTTGCCTTGGCTGTGTGTTTTGAGTCATTGTCATGCTGGAATACCCATCCACGACCCATTTTTAATGCCCTGGCTGAGGGAAGCAGGTTCTCACCCAAGATTTGACGGTACATGGCCCGTCCATCGTCCCTTTGATGTGGTGCCCTTAACAGAAAAACACCCCCAAAGCATAATATTTTCACCTCCATGTTTGACGGTGGGGATGATGTTCTTGGGGTTATAGTCAGCATTCCTTCTCCTCCGAACACAGTGAGTTCAGTTAATGCCAAAGAGCTCGATTTTGGACTCATCTGACCCCAACACTTTCACCCAGTTCTCCTTTGAAGTTTGGCAGTAAACATCTGAATGTCTCTTTGATGACGTGTAGTTGTCCTGTCAACTATGCAAAAAAACACCCCCAAAGGATAATGACTATGGTCCGAGCTACCTTGAGATCATTAACAAGATTCTCCCGTGTAGTTCCGGGCTGATTCCTCACTGTTCTCATGATCATAGAAGCTCCACGAGGTGAGATCTTGCATGGAGCATCAGACCGAGGGAGACTGGCAGTTATTTTGTGTTTCTTCCATTTGCGAATAATTGCACCAACTGTTGTACCAAGCTGCTTGGTGATGGTCTTGTAGCCCATTCCAGCCTTGTGTAGGTCTACAATAATGTCCCTGACATACTTGGACAGCTCTTTGGTCTTGACTATGGTGAAGAGTTTGGAATCTGATTGATTGATTGCTTTTGTGGACAGGTGTAGTTTATACAGGTAACAAATTCAGATTAGGAGCACTCCTAATCTCAGCTCGTTACCTGTATAAAAGACACCCAGGAGATGGAAATCTTGCAGATTGATAGGGGAGCAAATACCCCCCCCCCCCCCCCCCACTGACCTGCAAATCAATTTATTACTGTTTTGACATTTTCTTCTTGTTTTTTGTTGTTGTTATTCTGTCACTCACTGTTAAAAAAACACCTACCAATAAAATTATTGACTGATCATTTCTTTGTCAGTGGACAAACATTCAAAATCAGCAGGGGATCAAATACTCCCCCCCCCTGGAATCATCATAGTAATACAGCATATAAATATTTAGTCAGTTTCACATACAAACAAACACATATTCAGCCAAGGTCTCCTATAGAGATATATGGGACATAAGCCAGGGAACAATATAATACAAATATTCAACCACAATTGTCAATTACAATTACAAGACATACATATCTAATCAGGGTCATCTATAATCATAATTACTCCAGGGTCTTCTATTTTTATTTTCTAAATATATATTCAGCCAGAGCCCTAAAATCATATATATTTAAATATATTCACCCAGAGTCACCATTATTATACAAATACATAAATATTTAACCAGGATAAAATATAAGTAACTATAATTAAGCAAATGTACACATATTCAGCAGGGTCACCTATAATTAGCATAACAACCCATAAATGTACATATACATAAATAAATATAAGGCCAGGAATACCTATTATCATACAGTATTAATAACTATACACACAGAATACATATAATCAATAAATTACTTTCTACCAATATTTCCTTAAATAAAACCATTTTAGTGAGAAATCATTACTCTGTATAACCTCCCTAATGCTCCTCTATTGCAGGAACCACATGGATGACAGACAGCTGTACTCTATACTGTACTCTTGATTTAGGCCAGTTTGTGAACTGCAGCTTTTAGTTATTAAACCAAAAAAAACTTTTTAGGTTAAAAACCCCCACAAAAAACAGGCGCCCCCCACAGGGAGGCACCCTTAGGCAGCTACCTAGTTTGCCTAATGGTTAATCTGGCCACAAACCTGATGTAATGGGAGTATCTTCTGGGTCTGCCATTTCCTTGTTCCCATATGGTGTTCCCCCCTGAGTGAGTGAAGGGGAACCCAAATCCCCTTCCATGCTATGGTACTCCAATTTTTCAACACAAAACCCAAAGGGGAACATTCTGGTACCTTAGACTGACATCCTCCCATGGTGGGTTACTAAGACCATGCCAAATAATTTTTCCATAAGTCTATTAGGCATTGTAGGAAGGTCTCTGTAAAAGGTACATTTTTTCTATTCCCCAACCTTTCACTTTCTATACCATAAAGTGGCCTAGGCTTTACGAGGGAAAATATACTGTGTCTTACTAGCTGCCCATGGAGTCTGGTGAGTAGTGTGTTCCAGTATTCAGTTCAGACCTCTAGGTTTAGTTCCACTCTGTAAGTCTGTCTGTATGTGCACAGTGGGCCACGAATCAGAGACATCATGGGGGACAGACATCCCGAAGAAATCCTCCAGAGCCGGCTTTAGGTAATGTCATCTGGGGTGCCATGAAATGTTATGGAACAAAGTCCTCTAGGATTGGGGTGACCAGAGTCAATAAGTCATAGCCATGGGTGCAAAAGAAAAGTTTATTCTGAATGTGCAGTTTGAAGGCACAGAGGCCTACATCCAAAGTCTGAGTACATTTTGTTCAGCAGCGGGGTAGTTTATATCCTTAGAATACAATAACTGTTAGTAGCTGATTTATTTTCATACATTGCTTGGTTAGTATATATTTGCAAAAAGGCATATATTTGTCCATTTGGTTGTTAACATTTACATTTTTCTTTTCTAGCATTCATATTATATGCTTATATGATTGGTTAATCTGACTAATTGGCTGACTAATTGGCTACCACTATGTGTATCAAAGCCTTATCAGCATAGTCATGGTTACTACATTCCACACAGTTATACAACCATATCCAGAAGCTGCAATTTGTCCACTGCTACATCCTGTTATTTCAATGTCCATATTATATGTACAGTGGATATAAAAAGTCTACACACCCCTGTTAAAATGTCAGGTTTCTGCACTGTAAAAAAAATGAGAACTAGATAAATCATTTCTGAACTTTTTCCACTTTTAATGTGACCTAGAAACTGTACAACTCAATTGAAAAACAAACTGAAATCTTTTAGGTAGGGGGAAGAAAAAATATAAAAATAAAATAATATGGTTGCATGAGTATGCACACCCTTAAACTAATACTTTGTGGAAGCACCTTTTGATATTATTACAGCACTCAGTCTTTTTGGGTATGAGTCTATCAGCATGGCACATTTTGACTTGGCAAGATTTGCCCACTCTTCTTTGCAAAAACACAACAAATCTGTCAGATTGCGAGGGCATCTCCTGTGCACAGCCCTCTTCAGATCACCCCACAGATTTTCAATCAGATTCAGGTCTGGGCTCTGGCTGGGTCATTCCAAAACTTTAATCTTTTTCTGGTGAAGCCATTCCTTTGTTGATTTGAATGTATGCTTTGGGTCGTTGTCATGCTGAAAGATGAAGTTCCTCTTCATGTTCAGCTTTCTAGCAGAAGCCTGAAGGTTTTGTGCCAATATTGACTGGTATTTGGAACTGTTCATAATTCCCTCTATCTTAACTAAGGCCCCAGTTCCAGCTGAAGAAAAACAGCCCTAAAGCATGATGCTGCCACCACCATGCTTCACTGTGGTGATGTTCAGTGTTGTTTTTGCGCCAAACATATCTTTTGGAATTATGGCCAAAAAGTTCAACCTTGGTTTCATCAGACCATAACAAATTTTGCAAAATGTAGCTTGGCTTGGATGTTTTTCTTCGTAAGAAAAGGCTTTTGTCTTGCCACTCTACCCCATAGCCCAGACATATGAAGAATACAGGAGATTGTTGTCACATGTACCACACAGCCAGTACTTGCCAGATATTCCTGCAGCTCCTTTAATGTTGCTGTAGGCCTCTTGGTGGCCTCCCAGACCAGTTTTCTTCTCGTCTTTTCATCAATTTTGGAGGGAGCTCCAGTTCTTGGTAAAGTCACTGTTGTGCCTTATTTTCTCCACTCGATGATGACTGTCTTCACTGTGTTCCATGGTATATCTAATGCCTTGGAAATTCTTTTGTACCCTTCTCCTGACTGATACCCTTTAACAATGAGATCCCTCTGATGCTTTGGAAGCTCTCTGTGGACCATGGCTTTTGCTGTGGGATGCGACTTAGAACATTTCAGGAAAGACCAACTAGAGCAGCTGAACTTTATTTGGGGTTACCAGAGGCACTTTAAATGAGGGCAGGTGTATGCTGACTCCTATTTAACTCGATTTGGAATGTGATTGCTTAATTCTGAACACAGCTACATCCCCAGTTCTAAGAGTGTGCAGACTTATGCATCCACATTATTTTTCTTTTTTCTTTTTTTCTTCCCTCCACCTAAAAGATTTCAGTTTGGTTTTCAATCGAGTTGTACAGTTTATAGGTCACATTAAAGGTGGAAAAAGATCTGAAATGATTTATCTTTGTCTAATTTTTTTACAGCACAGAAACCTGACATTTTAACAGTGGTGTGTAGACTTTTTATATCCACTGTATATGCCCACCAACTGGTTTCTGGCCCACTGGGTGCCAAGGAAAATCTCTTCACAAAACTAATATGAGTAAAATAAAACTTTTGGGGTAGTTTAAACACTTGCAGCCTTATTAAGTTGCAATTTGACAAATTCTTAAGGGCTCTATATAAGCACATAGCATATTTTGTTACAGAAGTTTTTAGTTAATGAACTTCTATCCAAAAGCAAGGTATTGGCTAACTAAAAACTTCTGTAAAATAAATATGCTATGTGCTTATATAGAGCCCTTCAGAATTTGCCAAATTGCAATTTAATAAGGCTGTTGGGATATTATATATAAATTCTGAATTTTTTAGTAAGTTCATACAAAGAAAATACATTTAATAATTTATAATTATATATGCACATTTAATAATAATCTAGCCTACCACATAAAATCATTTTGACAGCACTGACATAAATCAATAGAAGCCTTCTTTTATACTTATACATGTGTTTTCACCAACCTGAGTAAGAAGCCCGTAACTCACAGCATGTTTTATTTTAATAGCATCGTAAATCTGCAAAATTTCATGCTTGCACCCGTTGTGGGTCTCACGTTGCACATACAAGCTTCGAATTTAATGTGGCTGCATGAACTTGAAAAGAAAATCAAATTGCTGGCAAGAGGCTCTGATTATTTTATATAAAAACTTAAACACATATACAACTTTTTTTGGATATTATCCTCCCTGGAGGTCTAGCTGTGTCAGTGCCCCCAAGCGTTAAAGCAGAACACTCAGGGGTGCTGATGTGGCCAGACCGCCTTGTTCCACCCCCCTGCATCATCTACGCACGCAGGGAACCCGGAAGATGTATGCGTGTGATCCCGAGTGTGGCTCGGGGTTGCCTCTTTAGGTACTGAACATTAACACCGAGCCACGCTCGGGATTACCGCTAAGCCGGTTAATATTTATTCATAATAAACCAAGAAACAGCAAAGTAGATGATATTATCTTAACACCTATAGCAATTGTGTCATAAACAATCATGAAAAGTTGTAACCAAGAATCAAACAATATAATATGAGTATGAAAAAATACAGCATTAAATCATTTAGAGGAACCGCTGATGAAAGGGACAGTTATATTAGATTAAAATCAATATGTAGAAGGGTGCTCTAGATGGCTGATTTTATCTTATTGCAGATAAAACAACCGCTTAAAAACAAAGGAGAAAGCCTAGTAAAGATTTACAATGAATGTTTAATTAAACATTAATTTATGAATCAATAATACAAGTACTCTTAAAAGTCCACTGGAGAAGGAACTCTAGTATCTGCCAACAAAAATGAATGGATTTGCACAATCAGAGACATAACAATATGGCATTGGAAGATGTGTTCCTCGGGTCATAATGTGATCATATGACTGGGTGAAAACAAGAGCGTGACTACAAATAGCAAGAGCTCTAATGAAGTTGTTGAGAGGACACCCTGAGGAGGATGTGTCTGGAGGGGAAAGAAAAGTCTGATGCTGCAAAGAACAATTCAGCATTGGAACCAGGAACATTAGAACTATGAGCCAATGTAACCTGGACATGAGATGACAACGTTAAAAAGTGATGCCCTGGAAATTAGTGAACTCAAATGGACTTGGATAGGACCACTATCAGATCTTATACTGTGGGCAAGAATCCAGCAGAAGAAATGGAGTAGCCTTCACAATCAAAGAGTGTCCAAAGCAGTGCTCGCTTCCAACCCAGAAAATGACAGAATGATTTTAATTCAAATAAAAGCAAGCCATTTTACATCAGAGTGATCTATGCTCCATCCATGGGTGCTGAAGAGGGTGACGTTGTCCAGTTCTACAAGGATATTCAACACCTACTAGAAACTATAATAAAAAAGAGGTTACTCTCATCATAGGAGATTGTAATGCTAAAGTAGGGAACCAAAAGATACCTGAAATAATGGGCAGGATTTTCAAGATTGGGCCTGGAGTACAAAATTAAGCAGGTCAGAAATTAGCAGAATTCTGTCACAATAATTCGGTGTTCATAGTAAACAGCCCCAGAGAAAACTCTACACATTGACTTCGCCAGATGGGCAATATAGAAATCAGATTGACTAGATATTTTGTAGCCAAAAATGGAGGAGCACTATATGGTCAGCTAAAACAAGACATGGAGCTTACTGTGGCTTCTTAATGCAAAGCTCAGAGTTAAACTGAGTTAAAAGGGAATATCATTAGACCAAGCAGATACAAAATAAATAATATCCTCTATGAATATGCAGTGGAGTTTAAGGAGCTAGAAATGTTTTTGTTTTGGGTCAGGTCTATGGTTCAAAAGCTACTAGATAGGTTAGTAGCCATGTGCAATTTTGGCAGCTCTCTATATTGACTAATTGCATAGAAATAATATGAGATAGCTCCATATACAATGTAATAATGTATTGACGTTTATAGACATATAATAGGATCTAATACAGTAATACTAATATAATAAAAAATCTATACAATATGTGTGATAGACACATTTCTCTGCTACTCATGCAGCTTCTTCAGTGTTAAAAGCACCCTAAAAAGCAAATATATAGAAAATGTACACATATATACGTGTCCATAAGTAACCACCCATGCATGTATGTATTCAATAACACCATCATTCCACAAATAGGACTATTTGCACAAATTGACACTATTAATATTCACACTAATTTACACAAAGACAAAACAGATATAAAATGTTTTCCATAACTCATCCGGAAGAAGGAACTTTAGAATATTGTAAACAATACTAAAAGAAACATTTTACGGAAGTATCCAATAGTTATTTGGCACTATTACATTAGTATAACCTACCTGAACCAGAATTTAGTCAATCAATCGTTTACAGTTTACATAAAAAAAAAAAAAAAAAAGCACTATTCAAAAATTCTGAATGTCATCATTATTACTCCGTTTGTATCCTGGAGAGGGCCGCACTATTGCAGATAAGGAGGCAATACAGTGAATAATTGTCAAGAGTGATAAAATGATTCCCAAAGGAAGTATCATTCATCCAGGAAATATTCTCAACACATCTGTATACTGAAATCAATTGCTCCACGCGCCTAAGCCCAATTACTGGGGTCAACCAACCCTAGTAAAAATCACAATAATGGTAGATAGAATATCTAAAATTAAAGAAAACTAAAAAAAAGCAACTGAATGATGAATTACAGAGGATAGCAAGAAGAGATAAGGAGAAATTATTTAACGAGTGATGTAAAGAGATAGAAGAATATAACAGAATGGGAAAATCAAGAGATCTCTTCAAGAAAATTGGGGATCTCGAGGGAACCTTTTATGCCAAAGTGGACATGCTAAAATACAAATATGGTAGAGACTTAACAGAAGCAGATCAGATAAAGAAAAAGTGAAAATAATACACAGAAGATATATGCAGGACAGATCTTAATAGCATCGATAAACTCAGTAGTTTGTCCAATGAGCTGGTGCCGGAGTAGGAGTTCCCAGCGTAACTGTTCAAAATCCTAAAGTTGATTCTGTGAAAATATTGCTTGCATTATGCCAACAAATTTAAAAAACTTACCAATTGCCAATGGACTGGGAAAGTTCAGTCTATATCCCAATCCCCCCAAAAAGCAGTGCAGAATAATGATCCAATTATCAAACAATTGCTCTCATTTCACATGTCAACAAGGTAATGTTGAATGATTCTGCAAGCTCAGCTCCAACAATATATGGGCAGAGAAATACTAGATTTGCAAGCTGGATTTTGCAGAGGCAGATGAACAAGAGATCAAATTGCCAATGACCACTGGATAATAGAGAAAGCAAGTGAGTTAGTGAAAAACACCTCTTCTTCATAGACTATGTTAAAGTCTTTGACAGTGTGGATCATGAAAAAAATATGGCAAGTTCTTAAGGAGATGGGGGTTCCAGAATATCTCATATGCTTCCTAAGGAATATTTATGTGAACCAAGAAGCCACGGTCAGAACCGAACATGGAACAACTAAATGGCTCAAGATTGGGAAAGGATTGTGACAAGCTGTATATTGTCATTCAATTTATATACGGAAAACATCATGCGTAAGCTGAGACTGGACAAATTAAAAGTTGGAGTTAATATTGTTGGGAGAAATATCAATAACCTCAGATACATGGATGATACTATTCTGATGGCTAAAAGTGAGGAGAAACTAAAGGACCTATTGCTGAGGGTGAAAGAAGAGAGTGCAAAAGCTGGCCTGCTGCTCAACATTAATTAGACAAAGACCTTGTCAAAGTGGTGACAGTGACAGATTTTATTTTCGTGGTCTCCAAGATCTCTTCAGGTAGTACCTGCAGCCATGAAATATTTTTTTTTTCTGTGGCAGAACGTTATGGTAAGCCTGGACAAGCTATTATAAAGTAAAGATATTACACTATCAACAATGGTCCTCATAATTAGAACTATGGTATTCTCAGCAGTAACATATGAATGTGAGAGCTGGACCATGAAGACAGCTGAGCACCAGTGACAATGTGCATGAGGGAGCTCAGAGGGGCAGTGGCTGTCAGATGTGCCTGGCCTGCTGAGGTCTGTGGGATCAATAAATCGGACATGACTGAACCACTGAAAAACAACAAATCCTTAAATGTACTCCGTCACCCCAAAATCCAAATTTTTATAGTTATTATTAAAAATCATGAAAAACTGGCTATTGATTGTGCTAGTCATTTCATTCTAAAGTCTGTCATTCCTGAGTTAATCTGCTTTTTCTGCTGCATTCTTATGGTAACGAGCAGTTTAGAAATACAAAATTAGCAGCTTTCATGTGCTAATTAGAATTCCTGTCTGCTTATCTATATATTTGGTGGCAAAACAATGTAGCCATAGGTTTTCATGCTGTTATATCTCGTCCCCCGTTCTGAAGCACCCTGAGTCACATATTATCATACATGAACCGCACTTTCAATCCTGAATGTGTAAGGAATTATTTACTGTAGAGAAAAACAGCTAGTACAATGCATAGACACAAGCAATGTACCTTTAAATGAGTATATGTTCAGGAGACAAAATTTACATAATAAGCATGTAGTATATAGGAATTTAATAAAATGATATACATTAAATATATATATATACAGTAGTCTCTCAGCCATCCCGCACCCACAGGGATTGGTAGATGCCGGATAAATGTAGTTTCTGGTTTCTTGGGAGTTACTATGAAAAGAGGCCTAGATTAGCTGCACATAGTATGTCCTGCTACGTATCTTTGTCAGTGAGGGCTTTTCTAGCAGCAGCAGCTTTTACTCCTCATTTACACACAGATACGTTCGGCTGGAGTGTGCGATGCTGATCCGAGGGAATGTAACGCCAACACTGCACTGGCTCAGTCAGTCATGCCTGTCTGGTTCCAGGTAAAATTGAATTGTAGAGACATACAGTGGATGAAATCTAGGTGCCTGTAAGCATTTTTGACATGACAACCTGGCTCCTGGCATTTTTTGAGCCCTGTAAATTTTATTTTTTATTTAAAGTTCAGTATTCAAATTTTTTTTCTGGTTGCTTGAGAGTGCTGGTTGCTTGAGTTCCAGTTAACTAAGAGCCTACTGTATATACTGTACACACACACACATGCCAGCCATTTGGTACTTTTTAAAAGTAGGGAATTTAAGTGAGTATTCTCAGAGTAATGTATATTCCCAGGGTTATAATATGTTTCAAAATATATTGTTTTCCAACACTAAAGTGTGTTCTCTAATTTTGGAAACAAGGGATAAAGCTTTTGTCCATTATTTTGGAGAAGATTATTACTGGGAAGAGACGCAGTATCCTGTATTCCTGAATTACTGAGGTGACCTTCTTAGTCCAGTCCAGGTGCCGATAACCTTTGGAATTTTTAAGACAGTAGATACTGGTGGAATTTCCATGTTTGCCGGTCCAGTTGACTCTGTTCCGTGATAAGAACCACTAGTTTTTATTCATCTTTAGCTATCCTATCCTATGGTAATGCAAGGTGATACCTCGTGATCATTTATTTAACTGGTTGTAAAGACCTAGAGAGTCAAAATGGCAACCACAAAGGAAAGAGCAGAGGCCAATTAAAAATATATATGTATGGCTTTTGCTGTGGTATGCGACTAAGAAAATTTCAGGAAAGACCAACTAGAGCAGCTGAACTTTATTTGGGGTTAATCAGAAGCACTTTAAATGATGGCAGGTGTATTTGTAAGGTGATTGCTTAATTCTGAACACAGCTACATCCCTAGTTATAAGAGGGTGTGCATACTTATGCCACCATATTATTTTATTTTTATATTTTTTCTTCCCTCTACCTAAAAGATTTCAGTTTGATTTTCAATTGAGTTGTACAGTTTATAGGTCACATTAACGGTGGAAAAAGTTCTGAAATTATTTATCTTTGTCTCCTTTTTTTACAGCACTGAAACCTGACATTTTAACAGGGGTGTGTAGACTTTTTATATCCCCTGTATATATAGTAATATTTCAGAACTTTCTTTCTATTAGATGCATATTGTGGTTTTGTGATTTTTCTGTCACCTGGTTATACTCTTCAACACAGCAACTATTTAAATTATTGTAGGCACTGCTAGCATAGGTTTGATTAATTAAACTTGGAGAAGCTGAAGGACTAAGACAATTTAGAATTACATAGAACTTCACGTCACTGAACACTTTTTTACTGCTATTAATGATCTCTTTGTTTAAATTTAATTTGATAGAATTAATTTAATCTGGCATACCGTGGAAAAAGATAAATTCTGCTCTAAAGAATATTTGTCAGAATCTGACCCAAGATAATGCAAGGATGATATTGGTAGTATGGTGTCTGCATCCTAGTCTCGTAATTTGTAGGCAGTATGCCAAAGAATAAGAATTGAGCATATTAATAAAAAAGCAACACAGTACAAGTAGGCACTCAGGTAGAAAGTAGTAAGACATTTATTATTATTATTATTTTTATTATTGTTAATTTGAAATGTGCCAACATATTCCGTAGCGCTATATATGGGTTCGGTCAAGGCAAGAAAACAATAGCAGTATTAACACATTGCAAAGGATGGAGATCCCTGTATTTGAGCTTAGAATCCAGTGTCCAGAGTGCTTTACCCAAAGCACATTAGAAGATTGAAGCCGCTCACATTTATAATCTAAGTTTGCCTAAATGCCAGCAATTCAGAATCCTAAGACTGTGCTGGACAAAATAGCCTTCTGTATTGTCAGAATGTATATGGATATTGGATCCAAATGCTTCAGGATATGGAAGAGTGGAAAATATAGAAGGGAGTGGAAGAAGAGCAAAAAGCTAGTGTAGCATGAAAACTTTATTATATGCTCAAGGAATATACTTACAAAAACAGATGTATCAGCAAAACAATGATGGAACAGGCTCCTATGCTTTTCCTCCAAACAGGTCTACATCTTACAGGAAAGGTATTACACCTAAATAATAAAAATCATTAATAGAAACGTATACATATTTTTATAATGTTTTATTTCACCATGTGACCCAGTTTGTAGCTCTGATCAAGTAGTGCATGTCATCATTTGCTGCTGAGTCACTCTAGTCATTGTTCCTCCAAGATCTGTGATTGAGCCCAAAAACTCTGTGCACAGTCTTGCCCCCATAATTTATATAGAAGTCTCCTGGAGGGACTCAGCAGCAAAGGAATACATGCATTGCTCGATCAGAGCTGCAAATGGAATCACATGGAATAAAAATGAGCCTTTACAGGCTCCAGTATCTTAGAACAAAATATGCATTTCCCCATAGGAATCAGTGTAACTTGAAATAATCTGTTCTGGACCCCAGATTTTTTACATTTTAGTTTGAACTGATGGTCCTGTTTTTTGATAAAAAAACTTAAAACTAAACAGACATAAAGAAAAAGGAAACAATAATTAGATCAAATAACATTGAATTTAGCTTTACTTTAATTGTATTGAGAGGACTTGAGTGCCTAACGGGATGGTGGCAGGGGAGAAGGAGGTCATTGTTTGGAACTATGTTTCTTTCAGGCACAGACTGGGCACATTGGCTCTTATAGGCTGGGCACATTGGCTCTTACAGAAGGGATTATTGTCTCTCACATGCTGGGCACATTGGCCCTTAAAAGCTGGGCACATTGGCTCATACAGGCACAGGATGGTCACATTTTACAGACACAAGCTTTTACATGCACAAGCTGGACACCTTGGCTCTTACAGGGTCAGGCTGGGTATATCAGGCTCCTACAGACATAGGCTGGGCACATTGGGCTCTAATAAGGTCAGTCTGGGCACATTAGGCACTTACAGACCCAGGCTGGGCACATTAGGTTTTTACAGGCACAGGCTGGGCACATTTGCTCTTACAGGGACAGGCAGGGCACATTGGGCTCTTACAGACACAGGATGGGCACATTAGGCTTTTACAGGTACAGGCTGGGCACATTGGTACTTACCGGCACAGGCACAGCTGCAGAGATAGAAGTGGGGTGTCGCGATCACGTCAAGTTCAGAGCAACTGATTAGACCAGATGCGTCTCAATCCGAGCAAGGGACGTGATCCGAGCCATTCCCCCCCCCCAGTGAGATGTGACATGAACCAAATTTGACTTAAACTGGAGAGGATTTGAACCGAGGTACCACTGTATATGATTTGATATAATGCTCGTGTACGTCTGCAGATTAGAATTTTTTTATAATTCTGGCTGTATTCAATTGACTCAAGACTGCGATTACAGGACTAAAGCCTATAAACGTAAACCATGAACCTGTACGTAGCATTTCAGGGCATGATCATGATCATTTAAGCAAGTTACATCTTAGACAGAGCCAATAGTAAATGAGACCGTCATCATGGCGTCGGTAAAACATGGAGTTTAGACTACAATTAATTAGTGTTTAGAAGTCCGATCTGCCATCGACCTTGCAAGCCAGAAATGCACAAATCAATAAAAATAAATAAATAAACTGGTCTAGTCCATGGGGTGGCCTGATATCTTTTAACTCCTTGTTTCCTGGGATCAATATAACACGTAAATAAAACGTAACTTTTTTATTTTATTGCAGTGTTTTTTAAGTACAATACCTACTTGTGGGTTCTATCTAGTACTCGTCAAAATTTTTGCTACATTTGCCATTTACGGGTTTGAAGGCTATTGCGGGCTTGTTGAATTGTTGCAATTGAATATGGATTTTGCATCTTTAGCAGGGGTAACATTTACGGGACTGAAACATGAAAGGAGGAAATGGGACGGAGTTAGGTTTTTGACAACCGCAGGCAGCTAGAAGAGGCCAATGGAATATCAGTAACTTTTACGAGTTACATTACGGGCTCCAGTAATTACAATTTGGCCAATTAAATGGGGGCCCTAGTCTATTACTATTGCTGTCTATATGCAGTGATATTTCTGTCTCTAAGAGTTCTTGACACTTTCTTGCATACCATATAAATATATAAACACACATAAACTTAGGATTTGAGATATAGAAAAGAGGAACTGCAGATCTGAATGGCCTAGGGCATCATAATACCTTAAATAGATTAAATATGTATGGCTTAAAAATGTGAGTTATTTATGCATATGAAGTATTCTGTACTAGTCTCCTGTGTTAAAAAATATTGTTTTATTTAAAAAGGTGTCAATTTCAGTTTTTTTATCCAGTCACTAAATGTTATATCTCATAACAGGGCCATATAAAAATTAGAATTTTTATTTTCATTATTATTACTATTATTATTATCTTTATCATTATTAATTTTTTAAGTGATATTTTATGTTGGTTTTTGTTGATAAGTCATTCAGTTGTGTGCGACTCTCTGCGACTCTATAAAACGCAGTATGCCACACATCTAATCATTATGTCTGATCATCTTGTCATAAGGTTTTCTTGGCAAAGATACTGGAGTGAGTTGCCAGTTCCTTCTCCAGTGGACCACAATTTGTCTGACCTCTCTGCTATGACCTGCCCATTTTTAGTGACCCTACATGGTATAACTCACAACTTCATTGAAGTACACAAGCCCCTTCCCCACGACAAAGCAGTGATCCAGATGGGGATCTTTTATGTAGCACAGTGTAAAATTGATATAGACAGGGAAAAGTTGGGTAACGTGTTTAGTGTTCCCGGTTATTTAGCGGAGGAAGCTTCACATGAAGAAAGAACAATTCATAGGGTGGCATTGCCAAATGATGAAATCCTGATACCTAGGGCCCTATTAAATTCACCAAATTGTAGTTCCTGAACCCCGTAAAGGAGCCCGCAAAAGTTACGCCTATAAAATTGGCATCTATTAGCAACCCGCAAACGATCTGCGCGTTACAGGCTTAAAAACAACAGCGGTTGCCAAAATCTGAACTCCAACACAGCTAAGCCTTTGATCTTTCAAGCCCATAAATGTTCCAATTGCAAATCACTACAAGTTTCTGGTTTTATGTTGTCTTATACAGTGGATAAAAAAAGTCTACACACCCCTGTTAAAATGTCAGGTTTCTGTGCTGTAAAAAAATGAGACAAAGATAAATCATTTCAGAACTTTTTCCACCTTTAATGTGACCTATAAACTGTACAACTCAATTGAAAAACAAACTGAAATATTTTAGGTGGAGGGAAGACAAATACAAAATAAAAATAATGTGGTTGCATATGTCTGCACACCCTCTTATAAATGGGGATGTAGCTGTGTCCAGAATTAAGCAATCACATTCCAAATCATGTTAAATAGAAGTCAGCATACACCTGCCATCATTTAAAAAACAACACTGCACTTCACCAAAAGAACACCATACCCCCAGTGAAGCATGGTGGTGGTAGCATCATACTTTGGGGCTGTTTTTCTTCAGCTGGAACTGGGGCCTTAGTTAAGATAGAGGGAATTATGAACAGTTCCAAATACCAGTCAATATTGGCACAAAACCTTCAGGCTTGTGCTAGAAAGCTGAACATGAAGAGGAACTTCATCTTTCAGCATGACAACGACCCAAAGCATACATCCAAATCAACAAAGGAATGGCTTCACCAGAAGAAGATTAAAGTTTTGGAATGGCCCAGCCAGAGCCCAGACCTGAATCTGATTGAAAATCTGTGGGGTGATCTGAAGAGGGCTGTGCACAGGAGATGCCCTCGCAATCTGACAGATTTGGAGTGTTTTTGAAAAGAAGAGTGAGCAAATCTTGCCAAGTCAAAATGTGCCATGCTGATAGACTCATACCCAAAAGACTGAGTGCTGTAATAAAATCTAAAGGTGCTTCAACATAGTATTGTTTAAGGGTGTGCATACTTATGCAACCATATTATTTTATTTTTATATTTTTTCTTCCTTCTACCTAAAAGATTTCAGTTTGTTTTTCAATTGAGTTGTACATTTTATAGGTCACATTAAAGGTGGAAAAAGTTCTGAAATGATTTATCTTTGTCTAATTTTTTTACAGCACAAAAACCTGACATTTTAACAGGGGTGTGTAGACTTTTTAAATCCACTGTAGGTTTAACTGGATTGCCCTAAAAAAAAAAAAAACACTTAGCAATTTGTATTTGTTCGTCAACAAAGTTATTTTTCTTTTAATGATTTAATGTATCTTTTAAACAATACTACTATTTATGCTCAGCAGTTTTATATATGTCTACAAACAAAACATGAGTTTACCTAATATAGAAGAATAGTCATATTTGATTAGTCTTCAAAAAAAATTACCATAAGGATCTTTTTAGACCATTTACTCATTAAACAGAACATACAATGCAGAAGTACTGTATTCAGACATGTATAATCATATATTAAAAGGTGATGTTGGCTAGATTGGTATTAAAGCTTCTAATACAGGGGTGAGCACTTAATTTCCAAATGGGGCCACATGAGAAACTCGGAATGTTGTGAAGGGCCGAAGCATAGGCTAAACTTAATTCTGCTCAATATTAGTTTTATAGCTTTATTTTATCCATCCCAGTTAGTCACAACATTGTTGCTCACAAATTGCCCCCTTTTACAATTGGCAGTGTTTTTTTGTCCAGTACACAAATTTGTATCCCACTGTAGGCCACTGTAGCAGCCTGGACAGGGACAGCCAAAGGGCAGGATGTGGCCTGCGGGCCACACAATGCTCAAGTCTGTTCTAATATATTATTAAGTGACAAAAAAAAACTATTAAGGTTAGTTTATTCTCTGATCGAGCACATTTATTTTTTATTTTTGCAAAAGGTATTATTAACAAACATTATTTTATGCAAAGCAAAGTTACAGTAGTCCTTAGGTAATCCTTTAGTCCATCCAGTTGGTAGCTGCAGCTCTTTGCTCCCACTTCCAGGTGAGGTGGCGTTGCCATGTGATGGCTTTATTGTTACTAATGAATCATAGTAACAATCACTGTGATATTATCTAAATATAGTTTCATCCACTATAGGGCTTCTTCAGGAAGCGCAACAAGAACAAGAGCTGCAGCTACCAAGTGGATGGACTAAACGGTTACCTAAGGACTGCAGTAACTTTGATTTGAGCCAAATATTTTTTTTAATATCATCTTAGAAGTTTTAAGACCAATCCAGAGCTTTTTAATATATGATTCTACATGTGTGAACACTAACCAGTTGGAAAAGCTGCAGTATATTCATTTCTACCCCACTCAGTCTAATTGTATTTTCAGAAGTACTATATGTCAAGATTTCTCAGCCTAGAGCATATGAATTAACAATGAGTCCTGCGCTGGAGACAAACATGTTTGTTTATAAATCTCTAGCTATTTACTGAGTTGCCATGGAAATGAGAATAAAACTCTAAACTAGTAGACAATGCTCTTCTAAAAACAAAAAATGGCCAGCTATTTTTTTCCATTCAGGGTATAAAAATCTTTTACAGTGTGTGCTCTTAATAATTTAATAATAATTTGCTTTTTTGATACTGTGTCTGGTCTCACACAATTTGTGTTATCTAAAACGTGTTACAAAGGGATTTGTTTTTTCAATATAACTCAAAAGATATCAAGTAATGAGATCTTAAATAAAATGAAATATGTATAGCCACTCATATAAATGTCTTATAAACAGTAATGTTTTGCCATTGGTTTTCAGCAACAGAGCTGTAGGCTAGAGGGACCCAAGGGCATTTTGATGCTTGTCAATAATGCAGTTGCAGAGTCCTGTAGATTCCAAGGGATTAAAACCACCATGTAGTGCTAGAAGTGATATACACACATAATTTCACTTATGCCGAAATAATAAGCAGCAAGCTTTACAGAGCAATCTTATAAAGGGTAAAGCTTCGATAACACTAGGTGGATGTGAGACGCTACCCCAGGGATCTAGCAGTCTTTAAAAGGAATTGCAGAAGGTGGAAAAATACAGCATCCGTATTTGACATGAACATATCAAGATTTGTATCCATTTGCTCATATGAAATGCTTCAAGGACCACTGTAGTAAAAAAAAAAAAAAGTACAGTGTACCCTTGGTACTTGACTACCTCAGAACTCATATTTTTTAGTACTTGACGCAGCTGACAGAAACAATTGCTCGGTACTCATCATGTTCAGGCCATCCGGCATCCATTTCACCAGGAAGTAAGAAAGTACTGTGGTGCAGTGTAGCATGCCTACAAAAGCCCAAGAGCAGTCTGTGTGCCTACAAGAGCTCAACAACAGCCTGTGCCCACAAGAATCAAAGTGTAGCCTCTGACTATAAAAACCAAAGTGCAGCCCGTGTCTACAAGAATCAAAGTGCAGCCTGTACCTTCAAGAAGCAAAGAGCAGCCTGTGCTCACAAAATAAAAGTGTAGTCTGTGCTTATAAGAATCAAAGTGTAGCTTGTGCTTTCAAGAACCAAAGTGCAGTCTGTGCCTACAAGAATCAAAGTGCATCCTGTACTTACAAGAACCCACATGTAGCTTGTGCTTCCAAGAACCAAAGTGTATTGTGTGCATCCAAGAACCAAAGTGTAGTCTGTGCCTATAAGAATAAAAGTGTAGCTTTTGCTAACAAGAACCAAAGTTCCAAGCAATAATCTCTCTCCTCCTCTACATCACCACCATCCCATTAGACCCTAAAGTCATCTCAGTACAGTCAAGGTGAATTTAAATTCTATTTTATTTGATCTTTTTATTGTTTTTTATTTATGTCTGTTTAGTTTTATGGTTTTGTTTTAAGAAACATCACCATTAGTTCAAAGTAAAATGTGAAATTGTGAGAATGGATTATTTCAATTTGCATTGTCCCTGTGGGAAATGCAACCTTGGAACTCAACATTTTTGGCACTTAAACTACCATGCAGAATGGATTGGTTGAGTATAAAGGTACATCTGTACTTGCTTGTGAAGTTTGTACAAACTAACAATATTAGCAGCTGTGTAAGCCTTGGACATTGTTTTGCTTATGAGCAGAAAAATGAGCAGAAAAATCAATTTTGTGTTTGTTACATTACTTCATTGGATATGAAAGTTCACAAGGATGTTTTTATCTATCAATAAAGGGAGGGGTTAGGGAGAAGGAAGAGACCAGAATGATTTGGTAGATAGTTGGATCTGATTGATACTGATACCACGCCTCTTCCACTTCACTGGCCAAGAAACCTCTCTCATACAACTACCATGGATGCTTCCAGGGTCCAGTAGAGACATCACAATATTTTTTTATTATTATAAATTAGCCTAGTGACTTTTCCTTGCCTAATTAAACTCAAACATATATCATGTTTTCAATGTTCAATAATCTTTTCAGTTCACAGTATTTTTACTGAAGCCACTGAATAAGAATTTATGAAAATCTCTTTGTCAAACTGGAAAGTTGTTTAGCCCTCTGTTCTTCCTTTGATGTTGCCTTTATGTTGGCGATCTGTGTTGTTGAGCTCAGTACAATAATAATAGTATTACACTTCTACAAGAGGGATATCGTTTTTTATCTGTTTTGTCAAACCAGGAGGATCAAAAAAAAAAAAAGAAGGTCACATGACTGAATATACTTGTCTATAATTGTTAATAAATGATTACATTTAAATGATTCCAATAAAATCCACCCGGGTCCAAATATTGGCCATATTTTTTACTTATACGCACATAAATATTTTAATATAACAAATAAATGAAGATTGCATAGAGACTGATACCTGGAGAAATGATATATTTAGCTAGCATTATTTAAGTATATGGAGAATTTAGGATAGATATGTAAAAATGTAATAATAGTGTGAAAAATATGGTCTAGAGGTCCTGGTTCATACACAGGTATGCCTATTTACTAAACTTGCTTTAAAGACTTGAAATACAATTTACTCTCTTTCTGTCTGTAAAACAAAACAACAGTACGTGCCCTGACGGCACAATGAAAAAAGCCTCAAATAGTACACAAGAAATGTTTATTTTTCATTTTCGTTTTATATGTGCTATGCTAAAATTGCAATTATTGCCTTGAGTGTGCTCACAGCAGCAGAAAGGCCAGGCTGGAAAAATTCATAAATATTCCTAGTGAATTTAATGTGATTCAAAAACAGCAATGTAATGAATTTTCAGCAAACAGTAACGGTACAACTACAATACTGAGGAATGATTGTTTAAAACAGCCTAAGGTGATATCTCTCTACAGATTACAGCAAAAATACAATTGTTTTAGGGATTACTTAATGTATAGCCTTTGACCAAAGGTTGTGAAGTATTTTTCTGTTGTGTTTGTGAAATGCTCCACTATTTTTTCTTTACGTAAAAACAGAACATGAATATTTCAATGTATTTCTTGAACTTTGTCTTTGTTTTATTTTTTTAAAGTTAAATAACACACTGTTGTTCACTTTGCACAAATTATTTATACCAATGGTTGTCAACCTTTGTTGGTCTGGGGACCAGCTGGACACCTTCCAGTGCTCATTGGGACTGGTTGTGAGATCATAGACATGTTTAACATGGTAATACTACAATACTAACATTTTTGTCTAGCTTTGCACTGATTGGACAGCACAGTTTTAGTTCCGATAAAATTAATTTACAGGTGTGACTATTAGTGATGGTTTGGATAAAGTTTTAGTCTCTCCTCGTCCCTGAGGTCTCAGGTAGCAACACTTATGTATACCATACACCATATTTGTGTTAAGATGCATTGTTAAGCCTGGTTTCTGTAGGGTGTTAAAATGGCCCTCAAGACATAATGCCTGATATTTACTAATTCTGTCACTTTGTGATCTGGTTCAGCACATTGGCTCTTTCTATTCACACAACAAAACAACAGGGCTGGATCACTCTAGAGAGTGGGACCAGACTAATATACTACAGGATATTTCTCCCTGTGAAGGGCACATGTGATCTAAAAGCGGTTGCTCTCAGAGTAGGTCATCATGTCCATAGAACAAGCCTTAGTTCGTTCTGATTGAGTTGAGTTGTTTATGCAAAGTACCCTTATGGATTAGTCTCCCTAATGGTGATAGGGGACTCCAGACATGGACCCCTTGCTCACTGTGCCTTAGGTAGTTCAGCTACACCTCACTGATGAGGCCCAATGAAGGCCGAAACATATGTCTGGGGTTTGCTACTTCTCCTTATTAAGGTTAGTTTGTTCTCTGATTGAGCACCTCTGACTGTTGTCTTTCTATTCACAATCAATAAAATTGTTAGTGTTTTTATTTTAAATTATTAGAATAAATTGTTATATTTAAATACTCAGCAATATCTTCTCTTTTTTTAACTAAAATCCTTAATAGTGCATAGTTTTCATTAATTTGATGAAGCATATTTATTAATTCACAGTTTTCATGTTTTTAGCTTTATAAACACATTTGAAGGAGCAATAAAATATCATAATTAAACCTCTTATATGTTTATAAGAAATACAGTTTTCACATAGGCCATTGTAAACTTGCTCAACTTACATACTCACGTGAGGCAGTGTTGGCCTAAACCCAATCAGATTTGTGCTCACCCTACTTACTCCTCCTCCTTCCCCTTCCTATGTATAGATCATAGATTTTTGTGTGTTTATGCCAGAAAGTGTCAGGTTATATACTGTATACAAACAGAAATGTTTTTGTGTATAGGCATTTGTGTGAATATTCACTTTATTCCATGTTAATACATTGGCATCATCAGGAAGCTACATTTAAAAATGTGCTGCCCCTGTCATGTTGTCAGTTTGTCCAGCTGTGTGTAAAAAATAGAGAGGAATATAACAGTTATGGAGAATTTTGAGAGAAAAAATGATTTTATATTATATTAAATAGTTCATTTATAACCCAGCAACATATTCTGTATCGCTGTACTTAAATTAAGTTCAGACAAAGATAAATACAAATTAACATATAGCAAAGCGAGGAGGACCCTGTCTTTGAGCTAGGAATCCAATGTCCATGGTGCATTCCCAAAGTACTTAGGATAGAAACTTGCAGACTTACAATCTAAGGTATAGTGAGTGGTAAAAGAGGGAGAGAGAGGTGATAAGTGTGTTAGGGTGGAAGGTGATACGCTTCTTTCAAAATATGCGTTTTAAGTGAAGTTTTAAAAGACTAGCGGCAGCACGAGAAACGTCCTGGAGGCGGGAGTGAGAGGAGGTGAGAAGAGTTGTAGAAAGAAGAAGGTCATTAGCAGAACGAAGAGGGCGAGTGGGGGAGTATTTGGAGATGAGAACAGAGATGTATGGGGGAGTTATTGTTTAGGGCTTTGGAAGTTAGGGTCATGATTTTAAATGTTATTCTTGAGGCTAAGGGAAGCCAGTGGAGTGATTGACAGAGAGGTGATGCTGATACTGAACGTTGTGTACAGAAGATGAGTCTAGCAGAGGCATACATAATGGATTGAAGTGGAGATAGTCGGGTGGGTAGGCCAACAAGAAGTGAGTTGCAGTAGTCTAGTCGAGAGATGATGGGAGAGTGTATTAGGATTTTTGTTGTGTCTTGTGTAAGATAGTGGCAAATTCTGGAGATGTTTCTATGATTCTATACTGATCAATATGAGAGGAAAAATAAGGCAAATAAGCCCAAATTAGTTCATATATTTTCCATTTTTTTATAAAAACTATAGATGAGATTAAAGGGACATTAAATATGTTTTTCTTTGTTGCATAGAGAATATTTGACAATGTACCACTGTGTGATTTATTTTTTTAAGTGATGCTCTCACCACACTAAAACCTAATTCAAATGTTTAAGTGATGTGGGCGATTGTCCCCAGTCAACTAATTTGTAGTAATATACTGTAGATCTATGAGTCATACTTGTTAATGAAGTCTAGAGATGTGCGTGTACTCTGTGTATTTCCTGTTAGTTTCAATGAAGTTTAAATAGGTTTTACTTAATATTTTATTACCAGAAACCTGGTAATATTTAAAGCATGCTCTTTTAAATTCAAGAAAAAAGAATTGTGTTGTATGTCTCATTAAGATAGCATTATGCTTGTCTCAGACATGCCTGAATTTATTGTGTGTGATCTCTGCTTCTATGTGGATATGCTGTTCTACCATTTCTAGTTTGTAATTTGCACTCTGTAAAAGTAAAATAGGCACAGTCACATAAAAAAACAATGGTTATAGCTCACTGTCAAATTATTCTAATTTCAATCTCTTTTGGGAAAAGTGAAAGATTTGCTTTATAAAGATAATCCTGCCAAAGGTCATACCTTTCTTTTTTATGATACTAAGCATTTTCTATGCATTTTATATGCTGGTGTGCCATATTTGCCAACAAATACAGAGGAATGGGTGATAAAGAATGTAAATACATTAGAGAATTCACAGACAGTGTGAAGAGAAGATTGAGGTAGATAGTAGGAGATTAAACTAATGTCAAGCTCGTTGTTTAATCTATGGGTTAAAGGAATTATCTGTTGACCTTGTGGAGATTTGTAGCACTCAGGGGCACAAGGTTTGCTGAAGGTTGATTCAACCTACGGATGCTGTGGGAGGGCATGGGGTGTGGGGCACAAAGAGTCCCTTTCAGTGCAAACATTGCACCTCCAATGGATATATGGGGTGTGCAAATGGACATAGACTATTACAAAAGGATACATGTACTGTATCTGGACTGTTATTTCCGTGTGAACAGGGTGGTCATAATTATGGTACCCCCTGGATGTATGGTTTAGGGTTGCCCTGCTGGCATGTGTGGATTTATAAAAAGTATTGTTGCATTGATGGCATGTGTAATTATAACTGTGTGACATGGTTGTTACCAGGGGAACTCAGGTCTGTGGCCTTAAATTGTTTGGTATCCAGGGGAAAGGGGTCAGATTTCTGGGGTACCAGTGTACAACAACACCACTTTTCACCTGTTTTCCTAAAATCATGCCCAAATATTCAGGTACTTGGACGGTCACCACCAGTTAATATTGCCTAGAATATTATGGGAGTCATTTTGCTGTTGCCATGTTGTGGCATTTCTGATATCCAGGGGCCATATGGACTTTTTTTAGACTAAGCAAACTAATATGAGCCATGGATGGTCACTGGTTAAAGTTACACAACTGCTCCATATTTTTTCAAAGAGATTGCCCCACTATCTTGGCGCATTGACTGGTTTTGCCCTGTTGACATGAGTTAATTAATATTACCTGTGGTATGATTGTTGCATAGATGACTTGGGTATCTAAATGACAAGGAATATAATAAAGTATGTAGCCCGAATCCTCAGGGAATAGAGTCAGAGTTGCGAGGTAACAGGTTGAGGTACAGATTTATAGGAGCCCATGAAAGTTAGTTAAGGTGAGAAAATACAATCTAACTAACCAGTGACATAAAGTCACTGCACTTTGGGAGCTTGTCACATGGGCTTGCCATCTCTGACCACAAGCAAGCTTTCATCTTAATGGATACATAGTCACAAAGGCCCTAGACACACTGTCTCCCTCCTTAGTTAGCCAGCTAGCCCCCTGACATACAGCACAAAGGGAGTAGTTTGTCAATTACTGTCCCGGGCTCTAGGGTACCTGGGGGTCACTAGAAAAGCTGACATGACTTGATTGACAGGTGAGCCACATGTCTAGGAGCAGGAGGATTGGCTAAAGGAACTGTTGCTAAGTGGTGTGATGGTGGTGAATGGTGACTGCTTTGAATAAACATGTTGGATTTGTGACTAATAAACGGTTTTCTGTGTGATCATACATAACTACCTCATTATTGAGGGAAGCGTTAATCCTGATCATAGGCGTTAATCATTTTACATCTGCCTATATGAAAAGTTACAGCCAGTAAATCTGCTGCTCTCACAGAGGATTCCTGTGATTCCTGTGTGTGAGCGTCCTGAGGGTCCAATACTGATCTGGTTCCATCTCTGATAGCAGGGATAACAACAAGAACCATCATTTACCACTGGGTCGTCAGAACCAGATTATGGGTCGAGCCCAGTTGAAGTAGTGGTCGAGACAAGAGTTTTAAAGGGACACAGAAATATTGTTTTCTTTGTTGCATCAGAAATATGGTATTTGATAAAGTGTCATATTTTGTTTTATTTTTTAAAATAAAAGTCTCACTGCATAAAAACGGAGTCAGATCTTTAATTTCTGTTTGCGGACTGCCCTCTATCAGCCAATGAGATCTATAGACTTCTGTGTGCTCTTTGCATTTCCTGTTATTTTTAAGGAATTTTAAACAAGTTCACTTAATATTTTGTCATGCAAAAAACTATTTTTTTAATGTTGAAATTTTTTATTAAAATTCATGAGACAACAGTTGTGTTCCGTGTTCCTTTAAGAGCTGAATTTATGGGCTACAAGGAAGGTGTGGGGTAAAATCAATTAATTGCAATTGGTAATGTAAGGGCATTAACTCAGTGGTCTGCCAAAGGGTGAAAATGGATTAAATACACAGGCTTATGTTTTTAAATGTGCCAAAAAAGAATCAAATGTATTTTCTGTCTATGAAAACTTTGTGGTATTGTGTGTTACTTTGGAAGAATCTAATATTGTTATGGTTAACAGCAGACTTAGGACACAATACAGCTCTCCATGCTTTTTTTTCTCCTTGTGTCGCTAGTAGCTCCCAGATAAAGTGATACGTTATGCATGTTCTTGGTTTCTTCCTAAGATTTATTGTCTCAAATGAGCATTCTACTCTGTGTATAGACTATTAAAGGACCACTGCACAGTGAAAAAAATATTTCTAAAGAAGAGCATAATTAAGCAGCAAAAAAAGTCATGCAGCTAGTTAATAATTAGAATAAATAATTTTTGATGCCTCTACTGGGCACTGGGGGAATCCAGAATACATATGTGGAAGCTGTGTGTGAGAGGGGTGTTTACATTTCTGGAGAGATATGGCTGCATTTCCTAAAGCAAGCAGCTGGCTTCTGGGCCAATGATGAACGGGGGTGTTGGAAATTTCACTATTATTCAATTATGTTTACATACTCTCATTTCCTATCACTTGCTGCACTGAGCCAAAAAACACAAACTTATTATCTATCTCTCAGAATATAATGTAACACACACAGAGTCTTCAGAAATTCTGATTTTCCCCCAAAAATGTATGTCCAAGCTGCTAATAATGTTAGTTTGGTACATATTTGACAAACAAGTATCTTTTTTGTTAAATTGTAGCTACTAAGACAGTTTTACATAAATTAGAGATATGGGCAACTAAATTGCAGAAAGGGTGACAATAGATTCCAATACTTTTCCTAAATTAGTTTTAAGCAAAAAACACCTTTGGATAGACAGGAATAAAAGGGTTAATGGAACATAATCAGATTTGACTATTGTGGTAAGTGGGGTTCCTCAGGGTTCAATATTAGGTCCTCTCCTTTATAACATATTTATTCATGAATTAGAAGAAGGACTAGAAAGTATTGTCTCCATTTCTGGTGACGGCACTAAGTTGTGCAAGGTAATTCAATTATAAAATGATGTACTCTCCCTCCAAAGAGATTTGCATAAATTAGAGAAATTGGAAACTAAATTGCAGAAGAGATTTAATATAAATAATTGTAAAGTTGTGCATTTGGTAAAGGAAATAGCCTTGCAATTTGTAAAATAATAGCCTATATTAAAAAGGGTAGAGAAGCAAGGAAAGTACATTATTTTACTAAATCCCTAGTATGCGTTCATGGGGAATAAGGAGTACAATTATCCTGGATAACTAATGCGGGAGTATTGATCCAGGGAGCAATCTGATTGCCAGCATCAGGGGCCAGGAAGGAATTTAATTTGTTTCCACTTATGAGACAATTCTCAAAAGACAGATTGTTTTCTCTTTTGGAAGTTGTACAGGTGACAAGGGAGTATTCAAGGATCTGCTCCCGGTAGGGATTTAGTATTTTTGTAGTGTAAGACAAAGACACTGGAGGCAAGGCAAAGGCAAAAAAGCAGCTTCAACTCTGTAAAAAGCTCTTTTAAAAAGGAATGCAAACATATAACAGTAGCAACTGAAAATCTTTATTCAATTTCCCTTCACAAGGGAGAAAACGGAAACGTCTGCCTCCAGAAAAAATGGCAGTGAATTAAATTATTGGTTTATTTATGTGTTTGTCAGTAAAAGGTCTATTTACCATGTCAACATGCCTGCTGCCTCAAAATTCATATACAGTTCATCAGTAGGAGTCAAGGAAGACTAGATATTCCACTTAATTTATTTATTTTGTATTATGAAGTTGAAATGATGCTAACTAAATAAGTGAAGCAACTTCCTTGAACTCTGACCTTTCTGCTAATGGGAATTGTATAGGTCTTACAGTATAACTCTAATTGCTACAGGAATTTTAATAGTTCATGTACTCAGCTAGTGACTCACACACAGTGATATAAACAACAGGAGCTATACCTGTTGTTCTAATATAAAGATGGGGTATGAAAATCAGCTCACTTACATTTACTGACTTGTTGATGTGATTGGCATAGTGAAAGGGCCATTTATCTCACTATAAGTGTTTTTCATGGTGTGAAAGAGCACACAATTCTGAGTTTAAATGATCTATTGCTTTTTTTTTTATTACACTAATAACAGCTAAAAATCTGTTTACAAACACACTGCTGAATGTTCCATGATTAACACATGCCGACACCTGGCCCGGTATATGATCCAGTGAACACAAGATTTATGGATTTTCTTTGCATTCAGGAATGTAATCAGCCATTAGTTAACCTGCAAGTAACATTTTCATGAATTTCCAGAAGTCATTTCTTTGCATAGATGAATTTGGGAAGGGTTAACCCTCTTTCTGCTCCTGCTCTCTGCACTGAGCTCTTGCCAGAGTCTCATGTAGACAGACACCTCATTTAGGATTTTTTCTGTTTTTAAGAGTACTATACAGTGGTGTGCTCCAAATTGTGCTTAATTGACTGACCCTTTAACAGTTATTATAACATACGGGTGTTATTAGAAATTATTTACACAATAGAAAGACACAGTGGAGAAACATTCTTTATGGGTCACAGTAGAAATATATAGTACACAGCTGTATACAAGGCCATGCTTTTGGACCAAAAAGGTGGTTAAAACAGATTAGAATAACAAGATGTTCCTTGCAGGAAGAACCATGGATCGGGTGGTGGACGTTTAAAATTCGTCTGATTGGCTGAACTATAGACTAAAGAGCTATAGAACAAAAATAATAATAAATATAAGGAACACCAACTAGAGCAAAGAAAATATGGTTTTAAAATTTCATCACAGAATATTATTTCAACAGAATTTTAGACATGTAGCTAATTAGTAAAAGTTTTTAAAATATGTCACATATTGTATAACAGTATATTTTGCCATCTGTAAATCATTTTGTTGACTTACCTCTGTTATTTGATGATAAAGTATTCATCAGAAAATGTCTATCAATTCTTGTCTCACTAAATGGCAAGAATCATCCCACCTTTGTGGTGATTCATCTGACCACATGGAGGCTACCATTGGTAGGTAAATAAACATGTTTATGTGTCAGCATATTAGCCTGCAAATATGTGATGTCACATTAATATATTGTGACTAATCTCACATGGCGATATGTAGGTGTTGATACCTTTGCTTTCGTTCATCGATTTAAATGAATAAGAACTAAATAATGTTCAAAACTCAATTCACTTGTACTTTCTTGATCTTAAAATATAAATTAAACTAACACTCTAGTCATAGATTGTCTATGCATTTAAAAGATTTGTTTAAAATAAATCTGTTTGCAAAAATGAGTGTTCTATAGTGCAGAAAAAATCCATTAATGTGAGATGGGGCTCTTCGCTGTTCTGACATAAGGAGTGGCATTGAGCAGTGTCTTTTATTACCATTCTTTAGAATATATAACTAGTCAATACAGGTAATGTGTTTGCTAGCTAACACTTTCACCTTAACTTGACACTTTTGCATCTAATTCTGTAAGACTTTAGCATTCATTTTCTTAACTTAGCATGATCTATTTTTCCATAGAAATTTTTTTTTCTAATGGAACAAAATTTTTCTTTTTTATATTTAACCCACAAATTAATTACAAAGGTAAAGGAAGGCTTTAATAATTAATAATTGGTATAGGTATCTGTTGGCAGCCTATGAAGTAATTGTGTTCCATTGTAATCTAGACTGTTGAATAGTGTATTCTATATAATATTTGATATCAATATAGAAACACTGTGCAACCATAGTCTGGGGATTTAAAAAAGGTGTGCCTAAGAGATACACCACCCAATTTCTGAATGAAAAATGTAATTGCTCTGTTGATCTTTTTCCTATAATTGTATAACTTACTGGCATATGAAGCTGTCGCAGATGGCTCCACCACACCATTTCTGACCATACTATTCTAATTTGGGAAAACCTCACAATATTTTGCACATCACACTGTATCCACTTAATAACAACAACCTAAAACATTGCTCTGCAAAAAAACAAAAGAGCCAGAGGGTCAAAAGTGCCCATATAATCAAGGATGTTGCCTAACACATTTTGCCAATGTAGTACTCTGATCCTCAGCCAACAAATGTCAAATTCCTGTTTATTTAGATCCAGCAAAAGCCCATTAGGCATCTCCTCTGGCAAATGTATGAGTGACCAAACACATCAGCAGCCACCTGCACACATAACAGAGAGAAGAAGAAAGGTTAATGGTCATGGAAACAATAAATGAGGGTGGATGTATGAGGCTGGCACAGGGGAGGGAGAGGGGGAGAGGGTGGAAAGAGACACTGGGGTGAGAGAGGGGAGAAACAGACAGAGGAGAGGGAGATAAGGGGGAAAAACCCAGGGGAGGGAGAGGGGGAGAAGAGACACAGGAGGGAGAGAGGGGAAACCAGACTCAGGGGAGGGAGGGGGGGGAAAGATACACAGGGGTGAGAGAGTGGGGAAAGGCTTGCGATGAGAGGTGAAGGCACTCATTGCGAGGCGCGAAAGTTGCGGGTTGTCTGAGGCCTGCACTGAGTGGTGAAGTCGCTCATTTAGGGGCTCACAATGAGCACCAAAGGTTCTCATCGGGAGGCCTATAAAGTAGAGGGGGTGAGAGGCTTGGGGCAAATTAGCCAGGACTGCAGCAGGAGTTGAAACCTGTCCTACTGAAACTGATGTAGTGGAAGAAGAGGGAATCCATGTCAAGGAAGCTTTGGGAGCTACAGGGCTCACAGAAACCACAGTGTCTGGCTTCTAGCTGATCCCAGAATACACATACCTGGTGTGCTACAGAAGGAGAGTCAGAAGAAACAGAAGCAGCGCCAAAACCCGACACCAACTGATACTCTCCCATTATCAAAAACCCAGATGACCGACCCATACCAGAGTGGACACATATTTGATGCTGAGATGCCAGTTGCCAAGGCAATGAACTCTGACCAGTTGAAGCCAAAGAAGATGCTGGCAAGTTCTTAACTTGAGTCACAACTGAGGTTAAAGGCTCTTCCAACAGTCCTCCAGCTGCCTCTTTAAGACCTATCCTGGCACTACAGCTGGAAGGAAACATTGTCAGTAGCTTCCATGATCGGGAAAATGAGTCAGAGATCTATAGTCACTATGTCTATGGCTGTCTACTATCCCATGATCTAGCGCTTGTGGATCTAGATCTGGAACTGCAGTGATGTCTATGTTGATGGAATCTACCCCCACCACTACCATGGGGTGAAGAAAGCCTAGACCTGGAGCTAACTGAACTTTAAGATATAGAGTGATCCCTAGATCTTCTCTGATCTTGAGAGGACAGAACAGAAGGACCTGAACCAGCAGACATAACAGAGGCTTCTACAAATTACGGTGCTATTATAAGCTATTATAAGTGAAATCTAATCCGTTTATAGGAAAAGGCCAACCCAAATATGTTATACAGCAGTTAATTACTAAAAGGTTGTACTTATTATTTCTAAAGACATTTTTTTTTTCTGTTACCAAGTCTATTCTTCTATAGAGCAAGATCTAAACACTGGAATATTTTCCCATGTTATTAAATTGGCTACTGTTGGAATAAAGTGTGTTTTTATAACACCCTTTTGGCAGCTAAAAGCATTATCCCTGAGCTTAATTAGGATATTTACTTTTCTGAAATAGTTTTGTTACATAGATTATTAGTCTGCTTTAATACAGCAAAACAAATAGTGCAATGTGATGACCCATGTAGACATTTGTAGACTATGGCCCCTATTCAATCGAACAATTGTTAGTTACTGGAGCCCGTAATGTAGCCCGTAAAGGAATTGGCTATTCAATTGCCATTTTTAGCTACCCGCAAAAGATTTGCGGGTTACAGGCTGAAAATCTCTGTGGTTGTCAAAATTGTAACTGCAACCCATCTAAACCTTTGATCTTTCAATCCCGTAAATGTTACAATCGCATGTAAAATCCTATGAGTACCAGATAGGACTAGCAAGGGGGATAAACACCTGTTCGTAGCGCTGTAAAGGCAAATAAAAACACAATATTGCACTTTAATAGACGGGGTAAGCGATGAAAGACATTAGAATTAATTGCACAACTGTCTAAAGCTCGCAAATTTGTAATCAAAAATGATTTTTATTATGTTTCATTTTTGTGTTATATCAAGCTCGATAATAAAGGAGTTAAGACATATCAAGCCACCCACATGGACTATAACATTTTCTTCATTCATTTTTATTCTTTTGTACATTGCTGGATTGCGAGTCCGATCACATATGAGACTTCTAAATGCTAATTGATTGACGTTTAACCTGTTTTACTGATGTCATGTTGACAGTCTCATTTACTATTGGCTTTTTCTAAATCGGTAGTTACGGCCTTGCTTAATTGATCATGATCATGCTCTGAAATTCTACTGACGGGTGCATGGTTTATGGTTTAGGCTTTCTGCCAGGTAGCTGTGGGCTCGATCAATTGAATCACTCTGTAGCTGTTGCAATTGAATAGGGGCCTTTAATAGGCTGTGGTAGTAGGTAGGAAGACATTGGAGTTGAGCCAGGAGAGCTGAGGTTTGGGTTGTGGGGACATATTGGATTTATTTGAGTGGGGTGAATGCATGAGGAAGAAGACTGATATGGAGTCCAAGCAGGTGAAGATAAGAGTGAATTATCGATTTTGTTTCACTCTTACCCTTGATATGGAACAATACATGTTGTTCTTCCAAAAACATACAATCAACTTTTACCTTTACAAGACACACATTTCTCTTGATTTTACCTGCCATGTTCCCATTTTCCTGTATCATCCCTTTATCGCTTTAGCATTGATATCAAGAGAAGGATTAAAGTGGCTGCCCATTCAAGAATTTGGGGTTCAGATGTGCAGCGTTAAATACTACTCTATAATATGTTCAGTACTTATTTAGTTTTACGAATATTTCATTGCAATTATGATTACTATTGTGACAAAGTTATCTAATGGGTTTATGTGAGCCACATACTCCATATTCATCCCCCAGTAGGACTGCAGTAGTAAACTTTCCTGCTCAGGGCAGCCCTGATTTAAGACTACTCCTGGAGTTTGAAATGGTCTGCTTATGGACTGAATGTTTGCCGATTGGAGAAAGACGCACACAATGAGACAGTAGCCAGCATCTTATAACTCCTTGGAGCAGAGTGGAGGAAATTTGAAGAAATATACATGCCATTGATTTTACAAACTATTGGATTGTTTGTTTTGCTCCACCCAGGTTTAGCTAGATGAAAGCTGGTTAGGGAGGAAAGTGTTTATTAGTTAAGGCAGTGTTCTAGTGGAAGCTAGGCCTAATATTGAGCCTCATTCAATTGAGGCATCGAGAGATCCAGGCTTCCGTAATGGAGGCCGGATCTTATTTTGTTATTAAATTGGTGTCTCTTTGCGGTCTCCGATTCCTTGTGATGGTTAACATCATCAGTAAAGGCCCCTCCAAGCCTTTGATCTTTCACAGTCGCAAGAGTTACGATCGCTAAAATCGCAAATCGCTATTCAATTGCTCCAAGTCCCCCTCGCTAACTAGCACCCTCCAAGGACTCAAATGGCAAAAGTCGGACCACAAGTTACGGGTTCCAAGGATGAAGGGCTTAAAGACATGTCCGGAGCACTGTAAATGCAAATATAAAATCAATACTGCACTGTAAATTAGGGGGAAAATGATGAAAGACATTAGAATGAATTGCACAACAGTCTCAAGCCAGCAAATTGGCAATCAAAATCATTTAATTTTTTTTTTTCAATTCGGGGTAAATCGATCTTGGGATTCAATGAGTTAATACATATCAGGCCACCCACATGGACTAGAACAGTAGCGGCATTCCTTTTTATTATTTTGTACATTGCGGGTTCGATTGCATATCGGACCCCGAATTGCGAGTTGATTGACATAGAAACAGCCAATAGAAGCCTGTCATCATTAAATCAGTAAAACATGGAGGTGACGGGCTTCTATTGGCTGTTTCTAACTCAGGAGTTACGGCCTTGCTTAATTGATCATGATCACACATCGAAATGCTACTTATGATTGCATTGTTTACGGTTTCGGCTTTCGGTCCATAACTTGCGGGCTTGATCAATTGAATAGCACCATAATTCAAAGACGCTGCGGGCCTACATCCCATGGCCTACGAATTGAATAAGGCTCATTGTCTTTAATATGTCTTAGTTATTTTTGTATCACTGGCTAAATTTTAGTAAAACTTATAAAAATATATACAGCCTCTTGTATTGTGTTCCTCCATCAAATTGCTTGAAACATGGGCACAAACCCAAAGGAGTTTTGCACAGTATTATATAAAAAACTAGCGAATTGCCCGTCAAAAAATGACGGCAATGGAATTGTAAGGTAGCTAATGTTGTTTTGTGTGTACTACTGAAATATATAATACAAATGAATAAATGAATATACTTTACGTATGTTGAAGCATTGTGTTGAAGAGCTGCAATCTGTTTTGATGTTGCTGCAGCATTAGTAGTGTGGAGCTGCTGTGTAAGCGTGGTGAATTTGTGCAGTGTAATAGTGTGCGTGCGCTTGACGAAACCGTTAGCGAAGTTGTGTAGTTCCGCATTGTTCTAAAATGCCGGCTAATGTGTGGTATGCGTCTGTAGTGGAATATCCGTAGGTGTTTTGCGTGTTTAGAGTGCTGTAGCCTCGTTTTCGTTTTGTTAAATGAAGGTGTAACTTCATTTTTTGAGGTCCTGGATGCTCCCTCTTGCTGTAGGTAAGCTTTTTATGTATGTGTTGTGTGTATTTATTGTGTTTTTCATTTTTTCATGTCCGCGGGTTGCGGGCGATTTTTGCGAGTCCGTAATGTGTGTTAACGTGTCTCGTATGTTGTTTGCGTTGCGCCGTAAAGTTTGCGAGGGTTGCAGTTGCTTCGCGAGGGCCGCAGTTGATACACACACAATATACACACACATTATATATACACACACAATATACACACACATTATATATACACAAACAATACACACACACAATATACACACACATTATATATATACACACACACACACATTATACATACACACACACACACAATATATACACACAATACACACACACACACAATATCTATACACACACACACACACAATACACACACACACATTATATACATACACATGGTGTTAATGATCAGTGTATAATTAGTTTATATGGCAGGTCTCAGTGATTGCACATGTTCCTCAGACCCCATTATCTCCCTGTCACTCACAGTCAGCTACCCAGGCCCGGCTCCTCCAGCTCTGAGGCCTGCTCCAGTCCGCGGATCCACGGTGTTTCCTGTTCCCCAGGCCGGCCCTGCGCGGGGCATTGTGGGGAGGAGGTGGCTGCTCCATCCCAACAACTGGATTGCCGGGCCCCGGGATGGTGCGGCTACTGGCAGTGGCGGCGTCGGCCCTGCGCGGGGCATTGTGGGGAGGAGGTGGCTGCTCCATCCCAACAACTGGATTGCCGGGCCCCGGGATGGTGCGGCTACTGGCAGTGGCGGCGTCTGGCGGGTTCGGCTAGTGGCAGTGGCGGCATTGTGGGGAGGAGGTGGCTGCTCCATCCCAACAACTGGATTGCCGGGCCCCGGGATGGTGCGGCTACTGGCAGTGGCGGCGTCTGGCGGGTTCGGCTAGTGGCAGTGGCGGCGTCTGGCTCCCCCTCCGGAACCCGAACCGGGGCATTGTGGGGAGGAGGTGGCTGCTCCATCCCAACAACTGAGGCCCTTGCACGCATCCCTCGCTACGCGAGGGCTGCGGGCAAGGGCTGCGGGCAAGGGCCTCAGTTGCTGGGATGGAGCGCCTTCGGCATGAGCAACGGCCCGTACGCTCACAATTATATATGTGATACAGTAGACATACAGTATACAGCCCTATTAAATTGCAATTTGGCCAATTGAATAGAAGTTTTTAGTTAGTGAACTTCTATCCAAAAGCAAGGTCTTCACTAACTAAAAACTTCTAAAAAATATATGCTATGTGCTATGTGCTTATATAGAGCCCTATTCAATTAAAAAGGCTGATAGTATTTGAAAATTACAAACAGCGTTCATACTAAAGTAATTTTGATCTTAGCTCCTGAGAGCTTTACAATCCTCAAACAACTGCTTTGTTGCTCCTTTTTCGAGACCCATAGATTTAGTAAACAACAGAATATGTGCTTCCTCAGAAAATTGCAAGTACACACTTTCCAACTTAGTATTATGCAGTACACCACAAAGACAATCATGAACAATTAATGTTGGGTTATGTATATCAATAAATCCGAGACATCTCAGTCCGTATAAGATTTAAATTATCTTATTATTATACAGGGATGTCCAATGAAATTTAATTTTTTGTATTATAAAACCTGGATCAGCAAACTTCACAGGCCTTTTTCATTCGCATGCACTCTGTTCCTATGTGAAGATAAGCAAATGCACCAAGTGCTTTAGTTCTGTAGTAGTTCATTCCTCCATTTATCTTTCATGATTGAATTTCTTTTAGAATGCCAATTTAAAAATAGAAATATGGGCACAACACATGCTATAAGCTTTAATAAATTCTTATGTAGCTTAAAATATTTCTGATATAGTTTTGACATATTGGAGGACGTGTAGCAATGTAAAGAGCGAACGGAAGTTAATTAGAACTCCGTATGAAATGCAAGGTAATTATCAGCAGCTCACTGTGCATTTGGCTAATTTAATTACCAAAGATAGCAATAAATGTTGGTCGCATGTTAGATAGCAGTATGAATATAATTTGATTAGACCAAATTGTCTCTGTACACCACTGTCAAAGAACACAGAAGTAACATTTTCTTGTTGTTCAGTCATGTCCGACTCTTCTAATCCTAGGGACCGCACACCAGGCATAAATATGTTTCTGGTTGTGCTTATCCATGAGGTTTTCTTGGAAAAGGTACTGGGGTGTGGAGTCAGTTCCATCTCCAGTGGACCAAGATTGGTATAGCTTCACTGAGGTATACAAGACCCTTCACCATGACAAGATAGAGATCCAAAATGTAAAAGTAACATATTTGTTATCAAATATTTAAAAAAATAGGTTCTGAACATCACACATTTCTTTTTTTATACATGTAAATGAATGCTGCAAGGATGGAATAATTACATTTTCAACTCTAGAAATGCAGGAAACAAGCAATTTCAATAGATTTTTCCTATTAAATATTTAAGATGCTGCACTAACTACCTTATGGAGCTTAGTGAAGACTGATTAGCGACACTTGACTTTATATAGGTCTCTACTCCTTGGCTTTCATAAGAACTCCTGTAAGGTTGACTCATAGCTATAGCATGGCTCATGCTAAAAAAGAATCCTGTAAAATGTACATACTGTATATATTCCAAGAGGTTTTTACCTGTAACTCTCTAGCTCTGACGTGTGTTGAAGCCTGCCTAAAGTAAACCCATAGTAGCAGGGGTGTAGTAGCCAGAATAATTTGGGGGGGGGGGGGGGGGGGGGTACAGCTCATTGTATACACAGGCCGTGAAATTGCTTATATATACATACGTGCAAACATAGAAAAATCTGGGGTTGTCCCCCTCCCCATCCTCACCAGTTCTGACACCCATGCATAGCAATGCTACAGAATGGTATTCACAAACATGAACACACTACCCCTATGAACTGGCTATCCCCTGGGATTCTCCGTCAATACCGACTACTCTCTATGAGTTTGGGTATACCCAGGATACCACCCCTCAATTCCAAGAGGAGCACTGAGCCACCATTCACCACCCTTTCTGCTATGGACAGCAATGGCACCAAATTTTATCCCTCTTACAAAGTATAACCATGAGGGCCCCTATGGACCCCCACTTCACACAAAATTAACCCACATACCAAAGGTGTTTATGGACAGCTAATTTTAACTTTTATTCCATGGGGGTCCCTATGAATCCCCATGGTATATTAAACTATAACCATGGTGTTACTTACTGTATTTAATACTAGCTACGTGCCCATCAAAAATGCCTGGAGTCAAATTGTAAGGCAGGCAATGCTGTCTGCCACAAAAATGACAGAATTTTTTTCCCCCACATCTGCCTCCCCAGTGTCTCCTTCCCCCCTCCCCTGTGTCTCCTCCCCCTCTCTCCCCTGTGTCTTCTTTTCCCCTCTCCCTCTCCTGTACCTCCTTTCCCCCTCTCCCTTTCCCCCCTCTCGATCCCCTGTGTCTCCTTTCCTCCATCTCCCTCCCCTGTGTCTCCTTTCACCCGTATCCCTCCCCTGTGTCTCTTTTCCCCCCTCTCCCTCCCCTCTGTCTCCTTTCCCCCTCTCCCTCTCATGTACCTCCTTTCCCCCTCTCCCTTTCCCCCCTCTCCCTCCCTTCCCTCTGTCTTATTCCCCCCTTTCCCTCTCCTGTACCTTCTTTCCCCTTTTCCCTTTCCCCCTATCCCTCCCCTGTGTCTCCTTCCCCCCTCTCTCCTGTTCATCCTTTCCCCCTGTCCCTTTCCCTGTGACTCCTTTCCCACGCTCTCTTTCCCCCCTAGTGTCTCCTTTCCCACTCTCCCTCCCTTGTGTCTCCTTCTCCCCCTCTCCTGTCTTTGTGTCTCTGTTTCACCTTCTCTCCCTTCCTTGACTCCTTTCCCCCTCCTTCCCGGCCGTGTCTCTGTTTTACCTTCTCTCCCTCGTCTCCTTTCCCTCCACCGCTCTCCCTTGTCTCCTCTTCCTCCCTTGTCTCCTTTCTCCCTCCTTTTTGTCCCCCTGTGTCTCGTACCTGGATGGAATCCGGCGAGTAGCGCCACACTCACCTCCTCTGGCTCCCGTCCTCGGACGGGAACTACTTTCTGGATCAAGCTGCGCATTGCGCATGCGCATCCCGCCTGCACGATGCACAGCTTGATCCAGAAAGTAGTTCCGACTGAAGGACGGCAGAAGCAGAGGCGGTGAGTGCGGCGCTGCTGGCAGTGTCGCATCCAGGTACGTGGTTGAGCAAGGGTGATGCGAGCCCAGGGGGGCTTCGCGATGAGCGCCTCCGGAACTCATCGCAACCCCTCCACTGGCATGAACTAGGTACTGTGGGGTGATGCGAGCCCTCCACTGGCAGGAACCAGGTATGATGCAAGCCCTCGTGGTTACGGGCCGCAATGGCTCGCTTTGTGAGGCTCGCAAAGTGTGACCAACATAGTAAGCGTTCCCCACACTGACAACTATTATAGTGATGTATAGTTTCTATTATCCTTGTTTACACTTATTCTTAACTCACTGGCAGATTGGACCATTGTTTTTTAATCCGCCTGTCTGCTGTAGTGTTAATGGTCTTCAATCAAATTAATTGGTTTTCCATCAGCCCTATTAAATTTGGGGACCATAAGTCCAACGTGAAGCTCGCAACGGCTGCGGGCTTGAAATTTGGCCGATTTACGTTGCTATTAAATTAGTATGGGCTACAAGCTACGGGCTTGAGACTCAAATCGTAGCTTGTTCGGCCTTGCGGATGATCAATTAGTGTAGACCATAGTTATGGCCTTAGACGGAGCCAATGGAAAAAGAGATTGTTAGGCACTACAAACACTGTATAAACGGGCATTACTGAGATGTATTAAATTGGAGCACATTCTACTACTACTAAAGGGCATATACTGTATGTGTATATATAATAACTACATTAAACTTGTTTAAATTTGAATAAAGTGACTACTATTGTAATCATATTATTATTGCAGTCACTTTAATACTTTCATTATAAATACTATTTATTTTAAACCTCTATATTTTCATATGTGTATATTTGTTCAAAGATGTTTTAATTTCACTGATACTTGCAATAACGTATAATTCACCATATAAAGGATATGTAAGGGTAACAAAAGATAGTAATACAATAACATGGTTATCAATTATGTATTTTATAAATAATCAGTATTATTGGTTTAAACATCAATTTTTTTTTTTTTTTTTGCCATTTACATAAGTATCAATTTTATATATCCATTAAATGTTTTTGGTCTTATAACTGTGTATATCACGTATGTACAGCTCATAACAGATAGTAACACAATAACATGGTTATGAAATATTTATCTGACTAATCATAAGTATTATTGGTTCAGATATCACACAGTGTCATATTATCATCCCCTTTCAACACGTGTATAATTTTTTTATTTTTGGAGTACATGTTGTGGGTCTTATGACTGTGTAACCATGTATATATAATGTAAAATAATTGTAATTCCTCTATAGGTTTATCTTTTATGGGACTTACCACAACTGATGTTTGTAAAGATATATGCATATTTTCATTATACTATATATGTGGATACCAGGCTGTCATGTTTAGGATATTTTAAAAAATATATATTTAAAAAAAAGGCTATTTTTGAAAGGACTATTTTTAAATATATGTGTGTGTAAATCTATATGTATACCATATGTATATGTTTTGTATGTATTTGTAGGATATTTCTAACTGAAGAAGCTGCGTCAGGAGCAGCGAAACACATTTTAATACTTACATTTATCCTTTTTATATCATTATTGTATTATTTATATTTATCCTTATTCTTAATTGATATCAGTACATAATAAAAAAAATGTTTTAACCATATTAAGTCTTTAGTGGAGTTACTGTATAATACACCATATAAACAGCACTGACATTGTCAGATCCTCTAGGCTATTCATCAAACCCATCCCATTAATAATTTATAGATATACATTACCACATTAAGTTATACTCCATATTTTATGTATTGTATATACACTATAATTATTGTACACTAGCCGGAGGTGAAGAAGATTAACATTTCACGTGGAGATTATATTGAATGTGATCTCTATACCTCATAACATTTGAGGTCTCTCCAGGTGAGAGTCACAAACATTTGAAAGTAAAATCCATAACAGTTTTTCCATTGATCTGCACTAGGAGTTTGTGCCTGTACATCAGGCCACAACATCCATTCTTTAGCGCTAACTATACCCACTGGGACCAACCAGCTCCAGTATCTAACATTTTTTCAAGTTGTGATCGGACCCCCATTCCACAATAATGCAATATTAATAAAGCCGTAAATGATATTCTATTACATGCGAGTTACAGTATATGTATTAACACATTGATTACCGTGATCGATATAACACATAAATTAAACATGAAATAAAGTATTTTTTGGGGCCGTTTTGCGAGCTTGAGAATGTTGTGCTATTACTTCTAATACCTAATATCACTTTACCTTTCAATAAAAGTACAGAAGTGTGTTTTCAATTGCATTTACGAGGCTACGTATTGGTCCCCTCTTGAGAGTCCTCTCCCAACACTTGTAGGGCTTTGGGCTCCATTTGCGTGTTACGGGCTAGCTCGCGGGTGTCTTTGTTGCAATTCAATAGCATGATTGGAATTCTAGCGGTTACGGGCTTGTCAGGTCAAAGGATTTACAGGCTGCGAAGTTCTGCATTCACGTCCCGTAGGCATTTTTCGCCCATCCTGCGGCTTACTCCGCAAATTGTCTCCGGGGACGTTTACTGGGCTAATTTAATAGCCCTAAATCCTACTTTCAACGTTACGGGTAACGTTCTAACACGGAGCCCGAATTTAATGAGGCTGCAAGTAACATAAAACATGCTATCTTAAATGCATGACAGACAGATGTCAGCTACAGTGGCACTTTAAAAGGTGGCAGATGCAAATGCTTCACCTTGATAAGTCTTACCCTTTCAAAAATCTTGGCAGGAATTAATGCTATGAGAAGATGTCAGCCAACAAGCTCCTAATTACTAAATTACACTTCCTGGATTGGTGAATGTTTTTAAAGAGCAATATTTCACCAGCCTTAAAAGCAGTGAAATTATTTAGAAAGGAAACACACACAAAAATACAAATTTCAGGGGGACACTGGAACTTTCCTCAATTGTCAGTTTAGGAGTAGTATAGTATGCTAGCCTTTTGACGTATCAACTCAACTCTTTTGTATAGTCACTAACAAGAATACTGTATTTTTACTCTGTCCCCTGTAAAAGTGCAGCAGAATATGTTGTTGCTTTATAGAAAAATAATAAAACATATTATCATTATTATTATCACATACAATAGTTGTCAAACTGCGAGACGTTGTCACGCTTTGCGAGGTGCGTTGGCTTTACGCTCATCGCTAGCGAGGCGAGCCGTTAACGCATAGGACTTAGCCGATGGGCACCAAAGGCGCTCATTTCTGCGAGTCTCGCAAAGCGTGGCGAGCCGTTAAACTGTAGCACTTAGCCGATGTGAGCCTTGCAAAGCGAGGTGAGCCATTAAAATACGAGACGCGGGACTTAGGAAAAAAAAGATACGAGACTCAAACATTTAAGAGATTAGCGGCCAAACAAAAAAACTGAAAAAAACACTAAATACACCCCAATACAAAAATTACAAAAACATCACAGACAGCATGGGGCAACAGCCAGGACGTCTGTGAGTGAGGTGGAACGCGAATTGAACTTGATTTAGACGATTTTCGTCACACGAAAATCGCCTATGCGAGGAAAAAAATTAAATGGGCACCGGAAAAAATTAAAACAAGGCTACACGACCGCGGACCGTGCAAAACACGTAGGACTTTACACATCACACTACGACCTACAAGATACACTATTAAAAAAGCCGGAAAATGCTCATGAGACGTGTACCACATTAATAACATTACGACTATACAATGCCGCTTTACACAATAACCAACGGCTTTACCTCGCGCACGCAGCCTATTTAGAATGAACACTTCAAACATTCATTACACTTTATAAGCAGGGCACTAACACTCACAATGTATATTCTATGCAGACGCAAAATACAAACAGATTGTTAGCTCTTCAGCCTATTGCTCGCTGCATATATCAATTAAAAATAATTAAAGTATATTAATTAATTGAAAAAATCATTAATTCTTACTTAATTAATTAATTGAATAAATCATTAATTATTACTTAACTACATATACATTGAAATATATATCTCTCTCAGAGGACCAAATATACACGACAGGAGAGGCTCACAATGAGCGCCAAAGGTCCTCACATTACAAAACAGTTTCAATTATGTATTAAACAGCATTCCCATGGCTTCAAATTTTATTTCCCAATAATTTTTGACTGGCAAGTCGCTAGTTATTAATAATAATTAAATTAAATCAAAGCAATATATAGGGGAGCCCAGTATCATGGAAACTATTTATTAATATGAAGAACACAATAAGTATGGGGCCACCCTTAGTCTTCAGAACAGCTTCAATCCTTCTTGGAATGCAATCATATACGTCCTGAACTGTGTAATCCCAGAAAATAGGGTTAAATGTGACCCATCAGACCATTTTACTTTTTCCATTGCTCAGGTTCCAGTTTATGTTCTCCTTACACCCTGTTATACAACTTTGTGCTTTGACCTTTGAAACCAGCATTTTCTGAATGACAATCCTGCCATAAATTCCAGCTTTTTGAAGCTCATGCTGTACACTTTTTGTTGAAAAGGATATGCTGATTTAATTCTACTGTACTTTTTTATGTTGTACTATTATGACATTTATCAATTATCCCAAGAAGTGTCCGTCTATTAACTTACGGCCGGTCTTTGTGGATGCATTTTGTCCATGTTGGGTATGTATTGTCTTTTGTTTTGAGATTGTTCCCCTTTACACATTAAATAATTTCGTCCCCACCAGCAGTGGCATGCAGCAGCCATTAGGTGGCGCGACAGTGGCGTGCCGAGACTTTGTTCAGCTTGTTTTTACAGTGAGGGCTAGACTTAGGGATTAGGGTTAGGGTTATGGTTAGGGCTATTTTACTATATAAAGTTTATCATCTGCCACTACACTAACCCTGAACCCCAACCCTAAATCCTAGGTCTAGCCTTGACTCTAAGAACAAATTGAACAAAGTCTTGGAGCACCACCATCGTTCCTCTCCTAACCCTAAGTCTGACTCTAAACCTAACTCTAACATCGACACCTAGTGGCTGCTACATGCCACTGCTAGTGGGGACAAAACAGCAAAGGTCCAACAATTTTACAATATTTTGTGACCAATACACTTGCAATTCAGGCCTTCAGAACTCTGTTAGTTGCCTCATTTAGACTCACATATCAACGCTCATATTAACACTCACTATCATGTCAGACCTCTTTTATAGCTGCCACATTCACTAAGTAGCAATCAAAGTAATGTGTCTCACCTTTATATAACTGCATTTATAATTGTGATTTAATTATTTCAAAGTTAAACCATGTGGCGTTTCTGTTATTGTGTCCACCCCTTATATTTCTAGGTGGAGCTTTCTCTCATGGCTGATGTTTGAAACAGAACGAATATAGTGACATAAAGAGACATATAACACTGCTACACAGATTGGAAAAAAAAGTAGGCCCGATACGTGAGAATATGTCAGGCATGTCTTCTCAGTTATGTAGGAGGAAAGAGGAAAATGTGTTCTTGTGGAAACTCTGTCAGAAATGGCTTTGTGACGGATTCTTCCCTTATGCTAGGAATGCAGAAAGCCATCAGCGAGGTCTGCAGTTGTTCATCCCCTTCAGAAAGGAGATTAGCATGAAACAGATGGTTGAAAGGATGGCTGTTCCAGAGCTTGAATGTAAAATCATTTAACCATTGTTATCGGAAATCCTGCTCCTGAAATGATATCCCCATGTGCATTGTTGGACGCTTCCCATGTGTTGGCATTGCTTTTACCTCACTTTTGTTATTTACTTGTCACATAATTATTTCTCCTGTGTGCTGGCATTTAAAACTGCTCTCACTATGATTGGATACAATATATTTATATTTAAAAAGAACACATTTGTTGAAGAGAATGTGATTTAGTATTTAATACTTTAGTTTTGCTCTACTGACATATATTTGTGACTAAACATTTAGAGTGATTAGAATAAAAGGCAGTTAAATGTGCGTTCTGATATAATATTGAACCCTTGGCTTAGTATAGCACCTTTATGTTGGTCTGTTCGAGGTCCAGCCAACAGTATTTTTGCTTATGAGAATGGATTTCCAGCTATTCTGACCCAGTTGTTGCAACTGTTTATTTTTCAACCAACATATTCATTGACTTGCCTTCATACTGTTCATGATCAATTATGCTTGTAACTAGACAGAATATTTCTTCTACTGGGAAAAAAATCATTATGATGTTCATCTAAGGCAGTTTATAGTGAATAAAAAAGGGCTTGGTGGGTTATTTTCCACCGCCTATACAAAATGAATTTATTAGCTTACTACAAAAACTTAAGTTGGTAATGAAATTATGTCCCAAAAAAAGCTAATTTCTATCTTTCTGGACTGCACACTAGACATCTCATCAAGAGCAAAGGTCCCAGATTGTGAGATACGTGAGCATCGATAATGAAATTGTATCTATATGAGAACGTTTAATTTGGTTTAATGTCAGGACTTAATTGAAACAAAAGTTAAAATGATCTGAAGAAATAATAAAGAAGGCTGAAAATGACAGATTTGACCTTCATAATGAGAGAGGCCGATATGATAAAGGTGCAAAAATATCATGTATATACAAAGGCGTAAAACCTGTAATTTAGCAAAAAAATAGAAGAGCAAAATATGTGCAATGTTCAGACCATTATCTAAATTTAGTAGGAGTGCTAATGGTTTCCATAAAGTCTACAATGGTTTCATTCTTCACTTGTTAAGATGTTTTAATAGGTATGTTAAAATGATCACTTAAAGGTTATGTTGGTACTAGATTGTCATAAGTAACGGAAGCTGGATAATGGAGGGCCTGATGCAAAAACATTTTTGGGGCCTCCCAAGGGAGGTTGTAAAACTTTTTTTTTCTTAGGACCCCCTTTTGGTAGCAACTCACTCAGTGCCCCTTCCAAAAAAAGCACCCCTCCTCCAGACCCTTTCCAATAGCTGCTTCTCTTACCTCCTGCCTGCAGCACAGATCCAGGACGTGCACGCTCCACTTTCCGGTGACATCCTCTACAGCAGGGCTGTCCAAGTCCGGTCCGGGTGAGCCCCACACAGGCCTGTAATTGCACATATCCTTTCTGTGCACAGGTGAGTCAATCAGGACGACTGAAGAAACATTTCACTCTCCTGTATGCAGCAGGGATATAATCAAATCCTGGCATGTGTGTAGCTCTCCAGGACCGAACTTGCCCACCCCTTCTCCATAGGGTGAGGGGGCTGGTGAGGCCAAGGGACATAGCACCCAGCCCTTGTCATCATCCATTCCACACAGCATCCAACCCTCTTAGCTCCCACCTAATATAGCATCCACCCCTATGTTGCCATTAACTGTGGCTTCTTGCCAAAAAAATAAAATCAAATTAATTACAAATTTGAGCAGCCACAGGTCAAGAAAGATTGACAAATATGTCCATCATGCCAATAGAATGTGAAGTATTGAATAATATTAGTTTTGATGTAAGTATTGATACATTTGCTTCATTAAAAGCACAAATGTACAATTTTGAAAAATCATTCATCATATCTCATATTTTGGTTCTATGACTAGAATATATCATAATATATAACAATACAGTTATTATTTCTTGTTTTCAAACACTCTACTAATGTTCAGAATCCTGGCAGGCAGACAAATACTGTTGCTTTGGTTTAACTAAAATAGTAGTTTAAAATAAAATGAAAGTTCGAACCTATAAGTAAACTATAACTGTTTTTCTGTTCTATTTTAGTGACCTTTGTTGATCCCTTCTGTACTATGTTTTATTTGTGATGCAGCATATTATTAGTTGTTAACTAGATTATTTTTGGGCCTCTATCTCAATGGGGAATCATCAATGGGCAAGCTAATAATATTGCTTATCTCTAACAGTGGGCGGCGATAGCTAATTAACTATTTCCCTGAATTTGATATAATTCGTGCACTTCCACATTTCTGTTTGAACATTTAGTTGAGCCAGAATATTCGGTCAGTCTAACTATTTACGAGTGTGTTTTTGTGGTGCTATGTGAACCAGTTAGGTCATCCAGAAACCAAACAAAACTTTCAAAAGCATTTCTCATATATTCTCTTTATGTGGTTAGAATCTGATTGAGCAACTTTATTTTTGTTGTTTCTTATGCAAATTACCCCTATGGCTTAGTCTCCCTAAGGGTAATAGGGGGCTCCAAACATTGGACTCCTTGCTTACCGTGCCTTAGGGAGTTCAGCTACACCTCACTGATGAGGCCCAACTTAGGTCAAAACATACGTCTGCGGTTTGCTGTTTCTCCTGTTCAGAGAAGAATTGACTGGTATTTTGGGTCTGGAGCACTCTATTGAGTGAGACCAGACTGATATACTAAACAATATTTCTCCATAAAAAAGGGTGCAAATGAGCTAAAAGAGGTGCTCTCAGAGTGGATTATCATGTTCATAGAACCAACCTATTAAGGTTAGTTAACTTTCCGATTGAACATCTCTATTTTCTTCTGACAAATCATACAGCCCAGGTCTATTGTTTCCAGAAACATTCAGTAGTAACACCAATACAGTGTGCTTGCATTAAGTAGGTTATCCATCAAACTCTTAAGGGAAGGTGGACTGTTTACCATGTATTTTTGTAATTCATTTATTTGCCCAGTCAGAGTTGTGTAAAAATTACCATATGGACAGGGCTTTTAAAAACAAATGAAGCAGTATTGCCCTTAATCTATAATGTATTATAGGATGCTGGCCAAAAGTGCAGGATTGGGTATATTGTACTCCTCACCGGAACTATAAGAAAGCAGCAGCGGCCCCAATAGCCAGCTTGTCTACTATGTATATTGATTTTATAAGTGATTTATTTTGGGTCCTTTCTAATGCTAGCAGAGTTTGATACAATAAAAAAGCCTCTAACTATTAACAATAGTTGCCAGTCTCCAATATGGGCCACTATATTAGGGGGTCCTCTGTAATAAAGCCACGCAGGGTGAAGGAGCATATGTCGGCCGCTTAGCACGTAGCAGTATATGCCTGCTAGATACTTGTCTTTACATGCTGGTAGAGGTAGTCAGGAAGTTTTCTACGACTCTTCTGGTAGCTTTCTCTAATTTATTATAGTTTAGAAGCTGGCAGCGTTAGCTCATGTTGGACACTGGCAGTAATTACTAATTTGGCCAACATCCCATAATACTTTATAGATTGATAATTTTGTTTTCCTTTTGCATCAAATACTATTTTATTATTTTTGAGGAATATACATTTAATAAAACTTCTCATTTGCATCTTAGAATAGTAATCATAATTTGGAATATTATACTGTGCCTGCAAGAAGCAAATGTATGAAATGCACCAAGGCATGCTGGAAAATCTTTATTCTCTTGAATGGGCATATAACGAGGGCCGGATTTACATTTCGCGGGCACCTAGGCACAGATTATTCAAATGCCCTACTATCGGTCCCCTCAGTCCCATAAGCTTATGTTTGTAGTTTTTTTGTGGGATATGCAGGTCCTAGTGTCCCAGTCAGCACTGGGATTCTGGGATTTATCATATATGCACAGAGGATATATATATATATATATATATATATATATATATATATATACAGTATATATTTACACCACTTAATGCTACTCTGCTGAGTGCTGACTCTCCATAGCACTCTTTTTGCTGTAATTCTCCACTGAAGGCTAAATCCCTCTTCTATTTTTTGGAACGCTCTGCCTCTCTGTAATACTGTTTTTTTCTTGTGTAACCCCATTTACCTCTCTTAACAGCATCACAGCATTAAGAGCAAACAGGCAAAAGACAGAGAGACAAAGAGAGATAAATGAGTGATAGAAGAATGAAAATAGAGAGAAAAAGAGACACAGTAGACCCCAAAATACTACTTACAACAACATCCTGGGGAAAGCTACGGAATATTTTCTTTGTTCCTTTGTTTCTAATTATGTGAAAGTTAATTGTTAACTGTCTAATAAAATCTATAATAATTGTGTATTTTTTAGAGGGGGAACGTCACAGCTGGAGAGAGAGAGACTGCCACCAGGGACCCCCAAATCCTACTGTCAGCATCCAGTGGCAAGGTACAGAATATTGTCATTGTTCCCTTGTTTCTAATAATATGATTGTTAATTATTAATTGTTAATTGTCTAATAAAATCTACATTCATGTTTTTTGTATTGCTTTACAGATGTCTGAGCGCAATGAAGAGCAGACTAACCTAAAGCACCAGAGCATACCACTGGATGTGAAAATGCAGGTGCTGAACTGCCTGGAGAGAGCGGAGGGGCAAGATGATATTGGGGCGTATCTGAAATTGCTAACCTCCACCATCCGCACCATCCTCAAGAACAAGAAGATAAAGTCTGCAAAAAAGATGACCTGCTCCAGATGCTATGCCCTGGAGGAGATGGAGAAGAGGTTATTATGGAACATTACAAATCAACATTTATGTATCACACAAATTGAATTTTTCTAGAAAGTTCTTTGTAGAATACTGTATAAAGAGGGAACAGAGGAGATATACTTTGAGCTTCACCCAGAACTGCTGCTTGTGCCTGGAACCCGTGCTCTGCAAGTATTGGATATTTTGACTTGCTCTAATTGGACATCTGGACCAATGATGGTGGTGCACCCTCAAGCAATTGTGATGGATGAACTGTGCCTTAATTTTCTTCTGCATTGTAAACTACTAACCTATGCTCATGAGCCCGTAATGGGGCCTGTGAATATTACTGATATTATTATTATTTATTACTAGCGACTTGCCCGTCAAAAAATGACGGCAATGTGATGTATATGTTTGTCAAGTTGTTTAGTTATTAACATATATTTTTGACTCTTGTATTTTAATATGAACGTGTATTTTTGTAAAATGTTGATGTAATGGTTTTTTAAAATGTAATTAGTATCTGAAGAATTGTTAACTTTAATATACATTGAATGAATAGGAAAGCAAAAAGTAAAAACCCTTCTTTAAACGTCGCGAATTTTAACATGAAGTTTAAACTATATGTAAGCAATAACCATCAAAGTATATATTTTTAAACTTGAACTTTATTTTTTATGTAAGTTTAGAAGTTAACAAAACATTTGTATAATTTTGAACATTATAAACAGGAACATAGTGAATACATTTTGTAACCTAATTTTTTATTAAAATTATTAACATTTGAATGTAAAAACAATTGACATTTAAATTAATCAGTATTAAAATTCAATTTCTATCACAATAATTGTTAACTTGAATATACATTGAATGTAGAGGAAGGCATACAGTAAAACTCTTCTTAAAACGTACGTAATTAAAGTAATTTATTACTGAGCACATAAACTGGCGATAAACATTAATGTAGGTAGTAATCTTAAGATAACAGACAATATTTACATTGTGACTTAAAAGGTGCTTGACCTGTTAACATCCACTTTGTAATGTGTTGAATGAAATAACTTGAAAATATATTTTTTAAACTTGTAACATTAGAAACATTAACATAGTGACTTAACATTTTAACATAATTTTTACTAACAATGCAAGGCAAGTATTTTGTGAGGCAAATCATTCATAAACATGACTTCCATTAATTATGACTGAATTAAACAACCAATTTTTATGTATTTTGCAATGCTTTAAAAAAATCTTGGCATCGTTAATTTGTATCCTTCAAAGTTATAGTACTTCATAGTAGACAATGTTTTTAGTAAAAATACGTCCATCTTCTAATAAATCACCTTGACTTTCATTGTTTTCAATGTAAACTTTAATAGCCTGTGGATTTTTGCACCGTGACAACGCAACGTACAATTGACCATGCGCAAAAACTGGTTTTCCCAAGAAAATACCCACAGATTTGAAAGTTTGACCTTGTGATTTATTAATGGTCATGGCAAATGCCATAATAATGGGAAATTGTCTTCTTTGAAGTATAAAAGGGAGACTACTTTCACTTGGTGCTAAATCTATTCTTGGTATGAAAACTCTCTCTCCTTTATGGGTCCCAGTTAAAATTTCAGCATCTATAAAATGGTCCTTTAATTGTTGAACAATTAATCTTGTGCCATTGCATAGGCCTTTTTTGGGGTTCATATTTCGCAGTAACATGATAATTGCACCTTTCTTTAGCTGCAAAATATGTGGTGGCATTCCAGAAGGAGTTAAAGAGTTTATGAATTCAGTTGAAAAGTTAGCCTGACTTTCATTGTCATCAGCAAGTACAGAATCAGCACTGTGATAATTTCTTTGTGGTGCATAAATTTTTTTTAAGATTTTATTATTGAGGATTAATGCATCTTTATTTTTACACGTCAGTATGACTTGGTTGGCAAGCTCGGAATATTCTTCGTTATTTATGCTCCCTTCAAATATAGCCGATATAATATCTTGTTGACAAATCATCTGAGGTGGGATCTCTACAGTGTCATCAGGTAAATGTAGTATTTTTTCTGTTCTCCCTTCTCCAATTTTAATAAGCCAATCATTGAAATCAGTTTGGCCTTCTGATCTCATATTTTGTTGCAGTTGAAGATGGGTAAAATGTTTCCATACTGTACTTGACTTTATACATGTTTCAATAATGTCAGTTCGATTTCCATGTACAACGACAGGTAATGTTTGTCTGAAATCGCCACCCAACAACATTACCTTTCCACCAAATGGAAAAGTATTCTCCATGACTTCACGAAGCAAACGGTCAATACATTGGAGAGCATAGCATGACATCATTGTGGCCTCATCTATTATAATTAATTTACATTTCTTCAATTTCTTTGCTTGTAAGGATGTCATGCGAATATCTGACACAGAATTTTCTAAAATAGGCACTGGCAGTTTAAATCCACTATGAACAGTTCTTCCACCTTCTAATAAAAGTGCAGCAATTCCAGTAGTGGCAAACGCCATTGCTATTTTTCCTTGGGCTCGTACTGAACTCATTAATAAATTGTACAAATATGTTTTTCCTGATCCGCCAGGTCCATCAAGATAGAAATAACGCTCTGTCACCATGTCATCATCTATAGCATTTTTAATGGCATGAAATGCTTGCAATTGTAGTGTATTTAAAGTTGCAAGTCTTTCTTCTGTTCTTTCTGCTTGTAGTTGAATGTCATAGTCTTCAAAGTTAATGTCATCTATAAGACCTGGATCAGGCAAATTAAAACTTGCACAACTTAATCCATGAGTTAAAAAGACTTCTTGGATTTCCATTAACGCTTTTAAGTGTGCAATGGGTTCATTGTATCGTCGCATAAAGTCTTCAGCCATATTACTTTTAAAAGTCTCCCACAAAGCTAATGCATTTGGAGCATTTGAGAAGATACAAATAAAAGCAAATTGTTCTCTCATCTGTCGTGGCATTTGACATTGTGCTGCTTCTTCTAAACATCTTTCCCACTCTGTATCATCAGCGAGTAAGTTTCTATGTCTTGCAGCTAAATGGAAGGATTCATATACAATGTCATTAACAGTTCTTAAGTGTTCAAAACTTTGTGCTCCAGGAACATTTAAAAGTAATATCCGTAAGCAAAAACGTTCCACATCTCTTGGACTGACTGTGTAAATTCTTGGAATAATTTTATTGCCTCTGGTTTTTCTTGGTCTCCATAATCCATTCACAAAAACATAGTGATATGGAATTTCAATATATAAGTATTGTGTTGCTTCAGCATCAGTGGAATTTAATGCAAACCATGCAGTTAGTGTAGTGTGACGATCTTCACTTTGGGCCAATGCATTCATTTCATTTCCAGCATGGAAATAAACTAAATGTCGTTGTGGCAAATGTACTGCTAACCTATATACTGCATGTGATCTATCATGCATTTCAAATTTTAAAAGCCGCCACATAGCTTCTGGTGCACTGACATAGCGAGCATCTACATGAGATGCAAGTTCATCATGTACTAACTCACTACTTTCAGGGTTGTCTGCACTTTTGACGACTACAGTAGCTGCATCGTAACCTTTGTAAATATATTTGTAGACATATTTAATGGATTTGATGGAAGTGCAGGCTTCTACGTTGATGTGGGCGTTGTACTTCATGAGTAAATGTGGATTGTACGGTACTACATATCTATTGTCCACTTTTTTTCCACGAATAATGGCACTATCTCCTTCTCTTCTTTTATAAAGTGGATATCCATCACAATTGGCATAGGTTTTGTCTCTATAATCTTTTGGAAATTCTTTGGAACATTTATTATTTTCCATACATGGTGATTGTGGATTAAGGTCACCACAGGGTCCATGAATCATGCGATGAGTAACAATCTCATATAGTCTACCATATAGTTCTGGATCTGGTAGTTCAGCAACAATGACTGCATCCACTTTGTCTGAAGTATCTAATTTATCTTTTTCTTGAAGTATTATTAGAAGATGTGCATGTGGAAGGCCTCTTTTTTGAAATTCAATGGTATATACATAAGCAAGACATTTGCCAAATAACTGATTTATAGTGAGGTCACGTATTAATTCATTTAATTTAATCTTAAAAACTCTGGCTACTAAATCTGGTCGATCTGAAGCAGTTTGTCCAAGAAGTAGATTTAGTGTAATTTCTGGCCATTGTGGATTACATGTAAATGTCACAAATAGATCGGGTTTGCCAAATTTTGTCACAATAGCCATAGCATCATTGTATCTTTCTCTCATATTCCGAGGAGATCCTTGAAAGGAAGATGGTAAAATGATGGCTTTGCCAGCTGTCATGTCTCTGCTTGTAGCCACGTCAGCAACATAGTCCATGAGTCCAGAATATTGTTCTACACGGAGTTTATCTTGTTGATATTTGATAAAGTTTAAATTATTTGCCTCAACTTGCAAATATGAATCAATAATCCATTGTTGTGTTAGTTTCCCACCACATAAAATTGGATTAAATGCATTGCGAATGGCAATTTGAGCTACTTTAAATTCAAGCATAGAAACATTATTTCGGATTCTGGCTTTAGCATTTGGGTAACTGGGAAGAGTTAATTTTGGTTGCCAACCTGCTTCTCCGTGTGGGAAAAAGATGGGATATGTCATTGGATCTAAATTTGGACTTAAGATACTCATATTAATAAACGGTTGGTCCTCATTTCTAGGATATATTCGAATGTCTCTTTGAAATGGTGGTTCTCCTTCATCATTGTGAAACACCATTGCAACCTCATTTGTTGTTGGCAAGTTATAACGACGTTTATCAGTATGTCTGTCTCTTTTAAGCACCATATTAACCTTCGGCATTGGTAATTGATGTGTTTGTGAATGAAGTAGTTGTTCATTTTCTACTTCTGCCAATTTTTTTATACGCTTTACTGTAGGGATTGTTGTCCATAATGTTATTTAGCTCTATGAAAACAGTGGGTAAGCATTTTTTATTTTCTTCCATCTGCATACGTTGGTCAACAGCTTCCATTGTATCTAGGACATATAGTTGAGCGAATTTTCTTTTATTTCCTTCCTCTGGATGTAAATGGGAAGTGCGATGATAAATTTGTCCTTGGACTTTAAAACAGTAAGGACCATGTCCTGGTACATTAGCAGCTAATGTTGCCCCCATGGATGCAAAGGATATGGCACTATTGTAGGATCTTATGTTTGTCTTAAAATTTTTGTAGTTTGGAAAAGTAGGTTCAGTCATAATATTTTGTAAATAAATTGGAAATTCTTTCCTTTCTGGAAGTTTGAACTTGCCTTTTTGACAACAACTAATAAATTGTCCATCTCTGGGTCTCTCCTGTTTAAAATAATAAGCCTCACAAAACTGACATTGAGTAGTCATGTCCCCACAACTATGAACCTCTACTGCTAAAGACTTGAGTAGAGGACAATTTGCAAAGCATATAGGATTTTGACTTTCATATTCATCAGGTGAAATGTCATATAATGTTTCAACAACAGGTTCTAAATGTTTTGTTTTTTTCGTTGCTTTTCTTGGTATATGTTGTATTGTTTGAGGTAAAATGTCATGTAATGTTTCATGAAACGGTTCTAAATGCTTTGTTTTCTTTGTTGCTTTTTTTGGTATCTCTTGTCTTTTTTCTGGTAAAATGTCATCTGATGTTTGAGCAACAGGTTGTAAATGCTTTATTTTCTTTGTTTTTTTTTTTGACATATCTTTAATTTCTGCAAGTGACAGTCTTTTGCTTGCAATTCTTTTGCGTTCTTTTTCTCGTCGAATTTCCTTCTTCTCCGGTGTCTGCTGGCTGTCTGCTCTCTGTCGTCGTTCTCTAGCTTGGCGTCTTTTCTTTTCTTGTTTACTCTCGTTATCAGCCATGTTAATCTGTAAAAATAAAATAATGTACCATTAGTTTATTTTGAGATGTTAAGTTGTTTTTCATGACAAATAGTTATCAATAGTGTGTTAACATTTTATACTTAATCAATTTCAATGCGGTCAATTGAATAAAAGTCTAAATAAGGCCATCAGATAATTATTTAAAGAAATTTTGATTTATTAAACATGTATCCAAAAGCAAGTGTTTCAGTAACTAAAAAGGTATTTTCAAAAAGATGTTATGTCCTTATTTACAGCACTATTCAATTTGTCAAATGGCAATTAAATTAGGGTTTAGGACTGGAATGTTACAATGACAAATTGTATAGATTCTGTGTTTTTAGACTTTTTTGGACTATGCCAATTTATTTTTTAAGTTTACATTGAAGTTTGTATTTATTGTTAAAGATTATTGGCCCTAAAAGACAAATAAGAGATAGATGATAGATATTACTTTTTATACTGTACCTTGGTTGAAGTTTGATTTCAAGCAAAATTCTTTGTTGGTCCTGTGTTTAAAGCCTTCGTCCGATGGTCTGGTCCTGTGTTGAAAGTCCTCGTCCGATGGTGTAGTCCTCTGTTGAAAGTCCTCGTCCTCTGGTGTGGTCCTCAGTTCCAACTCCTGTTCCGATGTTCTTGACGCAGTATCTGTTATAAAATAAAAATGAAAATGTTATGTTATTTGAATGTCTTTGTATGAATGAAAAAATGGCATTATTTCTGTGTTTTTCTACAATCCTTTTTGGTGCGCCACAATTTTGGTATGCTTCTGTAGGCTATTTTCTAAGGCTTATAGGTGGTTAAACATTAAAGAAGAATATTAATTAATTTTTCTCTTTTTTTACTTGTTATACTGTACCTTGGTTGAAGTTTGATTTGAAGCAGAATCTTTGTTGGTCCTGTGTTGAAAGCCTTCATCTGATGGTCTGGTCCTGTGTTGAAAGTCCTCGTCCAATCGTCTGATCCTCTGTTGAAAGTCCTCGTCCGATGGTGTAGTCCTCTGTTGAAAGTCCTCGTCCAATGGTCTGGTCCTCTGTTGAAAGTCCTCGTCCGCTGGTGTGGTCCTCAGTTGAAACTCCTGGTCCGATGTTCTTGACGCAGTATCTGATATAAAATAAAAATGAAAATGTAATATTATTTTAATGTATTTGTATGAAGTAAAAAATGACATTATTTCTTTGTTTTTCTACAATCCCGTTTGGTGTCCACCACTTTTGGTATGCTTATTTAGGCCTTTTTCTAAGGCTTATAGATTGTTAAACATAAAATAAGTATCTAAATGTACTTTGGTATGTGTTTGTGTGAGTTTTCATACAATCCTGTTTGGTGCGCACCACTGTTGGTATGCTTATTTAGGCTTCTTTCTAAGGCTTATAGGTTGTTAAACATAAAATAAGAATGTAAAAGTAGTTTGCTATGTGTTTGTGTGAGTTTTCATACAATCCTGTTTGATGCGCACCGCTGATGGTATGCTTATTAATGTTGTTTTGTAATGCTAATAGGTTGTTAAACATAAAATAAGAATCAAAATGTAGTTTGCTATGTGTTTGTGTGAGTTTTCATACAATCCTGTTTGGTGGGCACCAATGTTGGTATGCTTATTTAGGCTTCTTTCTAAGGCTTATAGGTTGTTAAACATTAAATAAGAATGTAAATGTAGTTTGCTATGTGTTTGTGTGAGTTTTCATACAATCCTGTTTGATGCGCACCACTGTTGGTATGCTTATTAATGTAGTTTTGTAATGCTAATAGGTTGTTAAACATAAAATAAGAATCAAAATGTAGTTTGCTATGTGTTTGTGTGAGTTTTCATACAATCCTGTTTGGTGGGCACCAATGTTGGTATGCTTATTTAGGCTTCTTTCTAAGGCTTATAGGTTGTTAAACATTAAATAAGAATGTAAATGTAGTTTGCTATGTGTTTGTGTGAGTTTTCATACAATCCTGTTTGATGCGCACCACTGTTGGTATGCTTATTAATGTAGTTTTGTAATGCTAATAGGTTGTTAAACATAAAATAAGAATCTAAATGTAGTTTGCTATGTGTTTGTGTGAGTTTTCATACAATCCTGTTTGGTGGGCACCAATGTTGGTATGCTTATTTAGGCTTCTTTCTAAGGCTTATAGGTTGTTAAACATTAAATAAACATCTAAATGTAGTTTGCTATGTGTTTGTGTGAGTTTTCATACAATCCTGTTTGATGCGCAGCACTGTTGGTATGCTTATTAATGTAGTTTTGTAATGCTAATAGGTTGTTAAACATAAAATAAGAATGTAAATGTAGTTTGTTATGTGTTTGTGTGAGTTTTCATACAATCCTGTTTGGTGGGCACCAATGTTGGTATGCTTATTTAGGCTTCTTTCTAAGGCTTATAGGTTGTTAAACATTAAACTAAGAATTTAAATGTAGTTTGCTATGTGTTTGTGTGAGTTTTCGTACAATCCTGTTTGATGGGCACCACTTTTGTTATACTTATGTAGTGTTTTTTCTAATGGTTATAGGTTGTTAAACAAAAAGAATATAAATTTAGTTTGCTATGTGTTTGTTACAATCCTGTTTTGTGTGTACCAGTTTGTGTGTACCATATGTTGCATACTTTCGCCCTCATTCAATTGCAGTTTGGCCAATTCAATATGGTTCTAAATGTGCTTATTTGGAGCCCTATTGAATTGTCCAAAATATCAATTGAATGAGGGCCTTTGTTTGCTGGATTTGTTATATTGTGAGGGCCTCATTGAATTTTGTTTTTCAATAGGGCTCTATATAAGCACAGAGCATATTTTTGAACAGAAGTTTTTAGTTAAATTGAGCCAAATGTGCTTATATAGAGCCCTATTGAAATGGTCAAATCACATTTGAATGAGGCCCTCGGCCATTAAACATATTTAGGTCCTGAATCAATTGCGTTTTGACCAATTGAATAGGGCTCTATATAAGCACATAAAATATTTTTGGACAGAAGTTTTTAGTTAGTGAAGACCTATTATGTGCTTATATAAAGCCCTATTCAATTAGCCAACTCAGAATTGAATAAGGCTCATGGTTCGGTTCTTTTTTATACTTAATACTTTACCTTGATTGAAGTGTGGAATGACAGAGGGTCCCCTCCTGCCAATCTTAATCCGCCGGTCTTCTTGTAGTGTCTGTTTGAAAAATAAAGTGAAATAGTGAATTATAGAATTTTTTATTTGTATTTAACAAACCATGGCCTTTTCAGCATTTAAAGTATTTTTGTATCTTACCTCTTGTTCTTTGTTGGTGTTCTTTAAAAGGGATTGTTCTTCACAGTGCACAGTGCAAATTGTTGAGAGACGCTGTTGATGCAGAGTCTGTTTGAATATTAAAAAAAGTAGAAAGATTGAGTTTTAGGTGATCTATTAAATTTCAGTAAATTAATTTCATTGAAATATACTTCTGTAATTAATTTGAATGAACATTATTTTTTGGTGGGGTCTACACACATATATGTCACATACATGAAGCACATTTCCATAGTTGAAAGTAATTTTTTTGTGTGCGTGTGACATATCAGTATACATGAATCATATTTTAATTGTTAAATTAACCTTATTTTTATTTTTGGCCAACATACATAAATGTGTGTGTGACATGTGACTATAGATGATACACATATATGTGCGTGTCACATATCAGTATACATGACTCATATTTTAATAGTATTTTAATAGTCCCAACTTATTTTTTTGTAATGTAATTTAAATGTAGTTGTTTAATTAGTTTGTTGCAGGGGCAATACACATAAATGTGCATGTAACATGTCACTATACATTATACACATAAATGTGCGTGTCAGTTGTCAGTATACATTATACGCCTAAATATGCGTGTGACATGTCACTATACATTATACACATAAATGTGCGTGTCACATGTTAGTATACATTATAGGCATATATGTGCGTGTCACATGTCAGTATACATTATACGCATATATGTGCGTGTCACTTGTCAGTATACATTATACGCATAAATGTGCGTGTCACTTGTCAGTATACATTATACGCATAAATGTGCGTGTCACATGTCAGTATACATTATACGCATATATGTGCGTGTCACTTGTCAGTATACATAAACCTCTTTGTCTTCTTTAATTTTTTTTTTTGATGTCCTGTCTTGAAAATAAGTAATATATTATAGCTTACCTCTCAGTTGTAATTTGCACAATGTAAAGTAGTAAATTAGGAAAGAATTATCTTCTCAAGTTTTAGCAGCAGTTATCTCCGAAGTCACTCTGTTCATCACCTGAGGAGAAATGTATTTTTCTCTGTCAAATAGACAGTATTTATAAACTTGTAGAACATTCTGGAAAGTTAGACCGTTAGAACGTAATACGCATGCGCTATTTGCGTTCCAGCTTACAATTTGCGTTCCATCCGCCATTTTGTGCGTAGTAGTGGTTAAAATGGTGTTTAATATGAGTGTGATCCGTTCCGCATAGTATGTGTTTCATTATTGCGAGTAAGTGTAGTGTAGTTACGTCTGGAGCCTCGTTTTCGTTTTGTTCGGCGGCCATTTTTTCTCTCGCTTAGCCGATTTTCGGTCGTTTAAACTCTTTGTTTTCACTTAAATGGACGTGTAAATGAACTTTTGGAGGTGCCGGATGCCCCCCCGTGCTGTAAGTAAGCTTTTTATGTGTTTGTTGTGTTTATTTCTTGTGTTTGTGATGTTTTGATGCGCGGCGGTTGGAATGGGTCTTTCGCGGCCGTATTTTTTTCCGATGCGGCCGTATTTTGTTGCGAGTAAGTGTAGTGTAGTTACGTCTGGAGCCTCGTTTTCGTTTTGTTCGGCGGCCATTTTTTCTCTCGCTTAGCCGATTTTCGGTCGTTTAAACTCTTTGTTTTCACTTAAATGGACGTGTAAATGAACTTTTGGAGGTGCCGGATGCCCCCCCGTGCTGTAAGTAAGCTTTTTATGTGTTTGTTGTGTTTATTTCTTGTGTTTGTGATGTTTTGATGCGCGGCGGTTGGAATGGGTCTTTCGCGGCCGTATTTTTTTCCGATGCGGCCGTATTTTGTTGCGATATACGCAGTTAGCTTTTACGTGTACGACGCAGGGTATTTGTTTCTAAGTCGTGCGTATGTGTGTTAAGAGCGTGTGAGGGGCCTTTTTTACTGTTTTTTTGTTAAGTCTTGCGTCTGTGTGTCTGGGTGTAAGCGGGTGTGAGGCGACTTTGAGTTTTTTTTTGTTATGAAGTTGTGTGTGTGTGTATGTGTGTGTTAACACAGCCGATGTTGGGATGCTCCCACCACCGCAAATGCGGACCCTCGCTTCGCGAGGATCCGCATTTGCGGGGACGTTGTTTGTTTTTTGTTGGCTGGGCGGTTGGGTTTATTCTGTTAAAAAAGTCGTGTGTGTGTATGTGTGTGTTAACACAGCCGACGTTGAGCCTCGACAACCGCAAATGCGGGCCCTCGCTTCGCGAGGACCCGCATTTGCGGCGAACTGCGTCCCTCGCTTCGCGAGGGACGCAGTTCTTGCGGGCTCGCTACGCGAGCCCGCAAGCGTGAGCAACGACTCGTACGCTCACAACTATATATGTGATTATTGTTTATTTATAATGAGACAACATATTCCATAGCGCTATACATTAGTTAAGTTACAGGCAATGACAAGTTCAAGATGCACACATTGCAATGAATGGAGGGCCCTGTCTTTGAGCTTGGAATCCGGTGTCCATAGAGCTTTCCCTAAAGCACCTTGCAGGATTGAAACTCACAGACTTACAATCTAACAGTTGAAGTTTGTATGTGGTACAGTAGGGAGAGAGTAGTGCTGAGCATGTTAGGGAGGAAGGTTATAGGCTTCTTTAAAGAGGTGCATTTTTATTGAAGTTTTGAAGGATTTAAGGCAGGAGGATAGTCTAGTGAAGCGAGGCAAGGAGTTCCAGGGAATAGGGGCAGCACAAAAGTCCTGGAGGCGTGAGTAAGAGGAAGTGACAAGAGTGGTAGAAAGAAGAAGGTTGTTAGCAGAACGAAGAGGGCGTGTGGGGGCGGGGGGGGGGGGGGGTCAGGTATTTGGAGATGAGAGCAGAGATGTATGGGGGTGCCCTGTTGTTGAGGGCTTTATAAGTTAGGGTCAAGATTTTAAATTTTATTCTGGAGGCTAAGGGAAGCCAGTGAAGTGACTGACAAAGAGGAGCTGAACGATGTGTACGGCAGATGAGTCTGGCGGAGGCATTCATTATGGATTGAAGTGGGGAGAGGTGAGTGATGGGCCGGCCAACAAGGAGCGAGTTGCAATAGTCAAGACGAGAAATGATGAGAGAGTGTATTAGAATCTTATTAGTGTCTTGTGTAAGGTAATGGCAAATTTTGGATATGTTTTTTAGATGGAGAAGACAAGAGAGGGCAGGGTGTGATGATGACATTGTTGACAGAGAGAGAGATGTGAGGAATTGAAGCTGTAGTAGAGGGTGGGAAGATTAAGAGTTCAGTCTTAGACATGTTGAGTTTTAGATGGTGGGCGGACATCCAAGAGGATATACTAGAGAGGCAGTCAGAGACGTGTGCTAGAAGAGAGGGGGATAGATATGGTGCTGAGAGGTAGATTTGGGTGTCATCTGCATAGAGATGGTACTGGAACCCAAAAGAGTTTATTAGGGTGCCGAGTGAGGATGTGTAGATGGAGGAGAGGAGGGGGCCTAGGACTGTTCCTTGGGGTACGCCAATAGACAGGGGGTGAGGAGAAGAAGATGTGCTAGAGAAGGAGATGCTAAATGATCGTTCTTGGAGGTATGATGAGAACCACAAGAGAGCAGTGTCTCGTATGCCAAGGGAGGAGAGAATGTGGAGTAGAAGCGGATAGTCAACTGTGTCAAAGGCGACAGAGAGATCCTGAAGAAACAAAATGGAAAAGTGGCCTTTAGACTTGGCTACAACATTTCAGTTTGTTGGTAATTACGGGGTTGCAATTAAATAAGGCCATGGGTCTGCAGTGTTTGAGCAGACAAGCTTGAGCTGCTGTTTTTTTTAATTATATCCTGCAGTAGTGTATTTCTTTAGCAGGACCCTTTACAATACAATTGTCATAGTCAATAAAATCAGAGAGGATACAGAGACATCCGCAAAATTGTACAGTGCCTTGCAAAAGTTTTCACCCCCCTTGACTTTTTACCTATTTTGTTACATTACAGCCTTTTGTTACATTACAGTTCAATGTTTTGTTAATCTGAATTTTATGTGATGCATCAAACCACAATAGTCTAAGTTGGTGAAGTGAAATGAGAAAAATATATAACTAAAACAGAAAACAGAAAATTGGCATGTGCGTATGTATTCACCCCTTTTGTTATGAAGACTATAAAAAGCTCTGGTACAACCAATGACCTTCAGAAGTCACATAATTAGTGAAATGATGTCCACTTGTGTGCAATCTAAGTGTCGCATGATCTGTCATTACATATACACACCTTTGTGAAAGGCCCCAGAGGCTGCAACACCTAAGCAACACTAGCCAAACACTGCCATAAGGAGCAAGGAACTCTCCAAACAAGTAAGGGACAATGTTGTTGAGAAGTGCAAGTCAGGGTCAAGTTATAAAAAAATATCCAAATCTTTGATGATCCCCAGAAGCACCATCAAATCTATCAAAACCAAATGGAAAGAACATGGCACACAGCAAACCTGCCAAGAGACGGCCGCCCACCAAAACTCACGGACCAGGCAAGGAGGGCATTAATCAGAGAGGCAGCACAGAGACCTAATAAAACCCTGGAGGAGCTGCAGAGTTCCACAGCAGAGACTGGAGTATCTGTACATAGGACGACAAAAAGGCCACTCCAGAGTTGGGCTTTATGGTAGAGTGGCCAGAAGAAAGCCATTGTGGTGGCAGCATCATGCTTTGGGAATGATTTTCAGCAGCTGGGACTCGGAAACTGGTCAGAGTTGAGGGAAAGATGGATGGTGCTAAATATAGGGATATTCTTGAGCAAAACCTGTACCACTCTGTGTGTGATTTGAGGATAGGACGGAGGTTCACCTTCCAACAGTACAATGATCCCAAACACACTGCTAAAGCAACACTTGAGTGGTTTAAGGGGAAAAATGGAAATGTGTTGGAATGGCCTAGTCAAATCCCAAACCTCAATCCAATAGAAAATCTGTGGTCAGACTTAAAGTATGCTGTTCACAAGTGCAAACCATCCAACTTGAAGGAGCTGGAGCAGTTTTACAAGAATGGGCAAAAATCCGAGTGGTAATATGTGGCAAGCACACAGAGAATTAACCAAAGCGGCTTGGAGCTGTGATTGCTGCAAAAGGTGGCTCTACAAAGTATTGACTTTAGGGGGGTGAATAGTTATGCACATTGACTTTTTCTGTTATTTTGTCCTATTTGTTGTTTGCTTCACAATAAAAAAAAAAAAAAAAAACATCTGTAAAGTTGTGGGCATGTTCTGTAAATTAAATGATACAAATCCTCAAACAATCCATGTTAATTCCAGGTTGTGAGGCAACAAAACACGAAAAATGCCAAGGGGGATGAATACTTTTGCAAGGCACTGTACCTCTTTGTTAAAGAGCAACAATGATCTCAAACATGACACTTTCCCCTTTAAAAGACACATACGAAGTTCCAATTGTGGTGTAATTTAAACCTATAGGTAATAGCAAATACTTTATCAAAACTTTTATTAAAATGTTTTTCTTATTGTAAACTAGTAAACTCACTTACCAATAATGCTGAATAGAACAACACATTTCTTGAATATACCCCACCAGTCTCCAAGCAAGTACTGCTGAAGTGAAACAACTTTAACCCCCATAGACACAAGCAGTCTACTCTAAGTTATATTCTGTATAGAAATTGGTTTTATACACGTGGCTTACGTAGCGGGTAATGCTGTTTGTTTCTTACATACTTCAAAAATATATGCAGTTTTTCCTTATCTACAGTCCAGTTCGCAAATTTTGATCCCTGACAAAGCCATTAGATGTGATGAAACATAGGTTGGTCCATGTTGCTGTATGCCTATTTGAAGAGTTTGCACTATAAGAACTGAATAAGTTGGGAATGTATATAGCTAAGAGTCTGTGGTTTTTGTATTTCTCTGCCATGAATGCGTGTTATGCTAGGCATGCTCTCATCCTATGCAGCATGAGATACACCCTCACTAGATTAATTGCACTTAAATGCACAATGCCTTAATCAAATCCTACTGCTAAGGGATTTAATTTCTGCATGACCTTTTTTTGGATTGGCGAGGATCTATTTTTGTCATTGGCAGTGATGTATTTAGGTTTTATGTTGTTTAGGCCCATTTAGATTTTTACGCTCCTACATCCTAGTTACTATTCTTCCTTTTCCATCTTCTCATCTTAAGTAAACATCATCCATACTTAAAGATAACAATATTACTGTATGTAGTGAAGATAGTACATTATCAAATTTCATAATGAAGAGGCAACACACATACTTATTCAGCAGAAAATATCGTATTATGCAAAAAACGAACAAACCAGCAATTCTGTACAGCTAATGGACCTTCATCATGGTGAGTGGTTATGTGTTTGCTGAGTTCAGTCGTGTCCGACTCTCAGTGACATTATGAGCCGCAACACATCATGCTGATCCACTTGGTATTGATGGCAGAGATACTGGAGTGGGTTGCCAGTTCCTTCTCCAGTGGGACAAAGCATAAAGCTCCTGGTATTCCTAGGTGGTCTCCCATCCAAGTACTAACCAGACCCAACCCTGAATTACTTCACAGGGGTCCGACCTCTTGGTTCCCTGACTGCAATCAGTTGCAGGTTGCAACAGTGAAAGAATCAAATCCTAACCATTGGATCACAAGGGAACCCTCTATGGGGATGTGCATGTCTAAGTTGGTGCTCATTGCAGCCTAAGTCCCACGTGCCTCAAGTGCTCGCCTCGCAGTGCAATGAGGCACGCAGTGCAATGCAGCCTAAGCCCCACATGGTCGACAGCTCGCCTTGCTTCGCAAAGGCTCGTGGTTGCGGCCCTGTGGGCCTCAATCAAGATGGCAAAGCATGACCAACATGACCAACACTGACAACTATATATGTGATGTGATATTTAGTATTATATGATATCTAATGCTATTGTGACTATGATTCTATTGATATGTATTGATCTATTGCATGTTAACTAGGGCTCATTAGTTTACATATATAAGAATGTGACACTAATGTGATGCATGTGGATGTCCCATAACCCCAACCATGGTAAACACACTAACATGGTGAGAATGGTATAACACAGCTTTATTTTTTACACAGAACACAATCAGAAATGCTCAAAATTGTGCATTAATATCATGGGTGTTGCGTTGGCGTATACCGAGCGAGCAAGGGGCTATTATTGGGAAAAAGGGGATACTTACAGGGGGTAATGTGATAGTCGAGAATAAGCATGATGCATAGCACCTACCAGGGTCACATGTGGTCACTACCCTACTGAAACCGGAATCTGATGAGAAAAAAGATCAGAAATCACTCCATTTAATGGAAGAAACCATTAATGTGCATAGCACTTACAACTTGTCTGGATCTGCTCAATAAAACAGATGATTCAACCTCTGGACTGGGTAATCCAATCCAGTTTCACACATACAGTGTGGTGACAAAAAAAAAAAAAAGTGGTCAACTAAAAAAAGGTGGAGGAGGATAAAAATCTAATCAACATGCATATACAGTACAGTGCTAAATACTGTAACTGTAACAATATACCAACTCACCTGATTCCCATCTGCAAGCATTACGAACTATTAGCTAAGTCTCTGTATAACCAGAAATATGGGAAAATAGCCATTAACACGGAAAGGACACAAAGGTCAGCAGCCAGATTCACTGTTACTTACATCAGACACAAGGATCTGTTCTCAGACCGATATTGAGGTCAGGATCACATACTTCCCTAGGGCATATATATTTGCTGTCTGTAATTAACATGCCATTGTACGACTTTGCAGGGCCAAAGCCATAGCGGTATTAGTCTAAATTTAAGCTAACAACAATCATGTCTGAGATATCTGGCTATATGATAGCTTTAAGATTGTGGGAGCTACATATTAAAGGGCGGCTGTCATTGAAGGGATGTCTACCTGAGAGGCACTGGGAAAACCTTACACCTCATACATTTCCTCCACAATGCTTGCAGATGCAAAAGATGCCTTCATGGACCTGAATTGTACCTAAAACAATAAAAAAAAAAAAAAAAAAACAACTAAACATACTAACTAAGGCCTGAAAATCATAGGGATTGCAGCATCTCTTCTCAACAGCATTCCTCAGTGACCATCAATTGATGACATGTTTAACAGAACCCTACATGTCCACAGAGCAAAATATCACTATCGCATAGGCCAAGATCCAAGACTCTGTAGCTAGGCTAGATTAGGTTAACATTGTGACCAATAGATTGTAATTGAGGAGTGCTGTTGAGAAGCCCTTATGTCCTGCTCCAACTAGAAACAGGGCCACATCCTCTGTGGCAGGCCGCCTTCTCCCTGGTGGTGGTGGGGGGAGGCAACCTACCCGGAAGGCAGAGGCACAACAAGTGCATGGTGGAAGGACAGGAGGGGCCGTGTTGCTGGTGGCTGGGGAATGGGGCTGGGGCCAGTCCCATTCTTATCAGCCTGCTAGGTATGACTCCATCATCAGGTGATGCCTCCTCTCCTCCCTAGCGCACCTTGCCAGACTTCACATTACCTCGGCATGATTGGCGGAGATGCTGGCCTAGAACCTCTGTAGACAGTCCAGTTGCTGGCGCATGAGGGCCAGCATCTCTGCCTTTGCAGCTTGGCTTGGTGGTGGTAGGGATGGAGGTCTGTGGGGCGTTGGTGGTTGAGGAGGTGGTGGTGATGGATTGTGGAGGGTCTGGGGCATGGCTGGAGCCTGGGGCGATACCTGAGGTGGTGTGGGTGTGCCCAGTGGTGGTGGCAGCAAGGCAAGCGCACTGCAGTGGGGGAAGTAGGTGTTTTTATCTGCTTCTTCATTGGGCTTAGCAAGAACCTAGTTCAAGCTTACCCAGCAACATTGTACGGTCCTTACCATTTCTGTTAGCAGAATATATATGCACTCTACTTGCATACATAAATCCCTTTAATGTGAGATCTATCAGGACAGGGCAGGCAAACAAAAGCCTTGGCAAAATAATATATGGACAGAAACACCTTGTTTTATATCTCTTCTAGCAAAAATAAAACTGATTAATAACTGCCTCTCAACATCATTTACAGATTACTTCACAGCAGTCTAAATTAGTTAACTTTTTCTGAATGGGCTACTACTGAAATGTAATATAGAGTTTAAACACAGAACATCACACATTGTCAATTATATAATATAAATTGGTCCCAAGAGTCTGTTCTTCACAACTGCACCCCCCGGCAGCTAGTATAGCCTGGACAGTGATTTCGATCCGATGACTGGCCAGCTACATTCTTTCACTTATCCACCTGTCTGGAAAGGCCATCAGCATTCTGATGCACGTTTCCACTCCGGTGTTGTAGTGTAAATTTAAATATCTGTATCAGTTAAGGCATCTTCTTCTGTGTGAGGTCCATCAATGGCTTGCCTAGGGTGCTGAAATGAGGAATAAACTTTCGGTAATACCCTGTGGTACCTAGGAAAGCCATTAACAGCTTTTTGATTTGGAGTATACTCCAAGCCACTATTCCTTCGATCTTGGCTAGTTCTGGTCTGAGCTGCCCACTGCCTACCCAGTGACCCAAATACTGCACTTCAGCCTTAGCCCATTGGCATTTATCTGGTCTGATGGTAAGCCCTGCCTGTTCAAGTGTGCCCAAAATTTGGCTAATGTGGTGTAGGTGTTCTTTCCATGTATTGCTAAAAATGTAAATATTATCCAGGTAGGCCTTCGCAAAACCTTACTGCCCTTGCAACAACTTATCGACCAATCTTTGGAAAGTAGAAGAAGCATTTTTCATCCCAAAAGGCATAAATGCTGACTTCTCCCTGGCAATGATAAATTCTGACTTCTCCCTGGCAGTCTCCTCAAGGGGAACCAAGTGGTTCCATCCTTCTTAGGCACCAGTACCACAGGTGAGGCCTGTGTGCTACTGAATGGCTCAATAACTCCGAATTGTAGCATAGCACGCATTTCCTGCCATATACTAGCTCTCACTGCCTTGGTAACCCTATATGAAGCTTGTTTTAAGGGAGCACACCCATCTGCAAGAACCTGATGTGTGGCTAAAGGAGTGCACCCTTGGGTAGTTGAAAATAGGGGACGATAAGCAGCTAAAGTATCCATTCACTGCTGCTTCTGTGGGTTAGTTACACTATGGTATTGTTCTATGCCAGTGTCCATAGGTCCCTGCTTAGATGAAGCTAACATGTCAGGTAATACTCCCTCCTCTGGGTCACTCCCTGTAGGTAAAAAAATGGCCAATATACGTGGGGGTCATCTCTGATAAATCTTTAATCTATTAATGTAGGCCACCCTGGTTACATTTCTGCCAGTTTCCACTATCACTACATATGCGTGAGGGTTCAGTTTCTTACTGATTATATATGGTCCCTCTCATTTAGCTTGTAATTTGTCCTGTGGGTTAGGCACTAACATTAATACTTCCTGACCCATGTTTAATTCTCTTTCTCAGTTGCCTCTACCATAATACTTCTTAGCTTTACCTTGGGCTGCCTGCACATGCTCGCTGACCAGTCCAGTTAAACTGTACAGCTTTTCTCTAAATGCTACCAAATAGGAACCCACTGGATGTTGACTATAATCCCCCTCCCAGGCCTCCCTGATCACATTTAATGGACCACAAACTTAGTGGCCATACAAGAGTTCAAAGGGGGAGAACCCAGTGGACTCTTGTGGCACCTCCCTGTGAGTTAAGAGCAAGCAAGGGAGCAACCGTTCCCAATCTTTCTCCTGTTGCGTAAAAGCGCACAACATGCGTTTTAGGGTTCCATTGAAGTGCTCACACAGGCCATTAGTTTGAGGATGATAAGGTGAGGCGTTCAGGTGTTTAATCCCACACAACTTCCATAACTGATGTGCTACACTAGCCATAAATTGTGGGCCCCTGTCATTTCCTAGGGGAAACCCCATACAGGAAAGCTTTAGCTATCTTTGGAGCTGTGATTTTTGTTAAGGGGACTGACTTAGGATAAAGGGTAGCATAGTCCACTACAGTGAGAATGAACTGCTTGCCTGACCTACTGGTTCTAGCCAAAGGTCCCAACAATATCTATGGCCACCCTTTGAACCTCTGCAAAGGCACCCGCACACCTTTCCCTGGGAGTCGCTGGCGTTGGCATGTGTCACAGGAAGTGCAGTATGTAATTACATCCCGATTCACTCCAGGCCAATAGAACACCCTAGTTAAATGATGATGAGTTTTCTTAATGCCCAAATGACCAGCCAAAGGGACCTCATGAGCTAAGGCCAACAATTTTCTCCGGAACCCCTGAGGTATCACTAACTGTCTAGTCTTCTTCCCCCACTTCATCTATAGCAACTACAGGAATTCTGTATAGCAAAAAAAGAAAAAACATTAAATAATTGATTAATAATTAATTAACAACTAATGAATTAATACTTAATCTGCATATTGCAGATCCGAGGAGATCTTAAAAGGTTGAACTTGATGGACTGAAAGTCTTTTTTCAACCTTAAATACTATGTAACTATGTAACTATGTAACTCTTTCTCCTAGACATAATAATCTCCCTCTGGACCCTTCTCTTGCTGTTCTGCCCTTTGCCTAGCTCCAGCCAAAGTTTCATTGCTAAGAAGCGATAGTTTGATATACTCTACATTACCCCAGCTCTTGTCTATTTCCCCAGCAGGTAATGGACTCACTGTAGGCTCTGGGTAACCCATCTGTTCCTCTTCTTCCTGAGACTTCCTGGCAGCTTGAGCTCTAGTGATGGGGTGAAGGTATCGACTCTCCATGGGCCCCAAATCATTCCCCAACAGCACATCAGCAGGCAGTCCAGTCATTACTCCCACTTCTCGAAACCCTTTACCAGTGCCCCAACCCAGGTGCAAGCGGCCAACTGGAATGGAAAATTTGGCCCCTCTGACCACCATCAATTGTTTGGGAAACAGAGTAGAGTGAGGTGCCAAGTCAGTGTGGACCACGGTGATAACAGCACCAGTGTCCTAAACCCCCGAAACTTGTTTGCCCTGCACCCAAACAGGTTGAAGGTGGGACTGGCAATGATCCTTGTTCTGTAATTGCAAAATGAACACTGGAGAGTAGGCGTCATCTTTTTCTGGCCCATATGGTGCTGCTGTGGTGCTCCATGGCTCTAGGTTCCACTCTCCTAAGAAGTGACGTGGTCTGGTAACTGTATCCTGGATTCTCTTTGCCAAATTAGGACAGTCTCTCTTGATATATCGTGGCTGATGGCACCCAAAACACTTGACGCTCTGGCTCCTTCCTATTCGTCGTGAGCTTGTAGTTTCCATGGGAGAAGTCCTTACTCCATTATGACCCCCAGAGTACAGTATGGCCACCTGAGCACTAGGAACAAAAGAAGGGGCTGTTGTGCAGAAAGGCACATTAGGAACTCTGGGGATATTCCCAGGGGCCCCAGTTGAGGCGGCCCCTCTATTCCATCGATCTCCAAGGGTTTCAATAAAATGATCAGCCAGCTTGGCACCCTTGTCAGCTGTGGTGGGGTTTGGTCCTGTACCTAAACCCTCAGTCCATCCAAATAAATCAGATACAATTGTTCTAGCAGGATTAGGTCTAGAACTTCTTCCACAGTGGTGGCTCGTTTTGCCTTCATCCAGCTACAACACGCATGTCCCATGCGACACAACACCTCTGCATAAGTATATCCTGGACCCTTCTTTTCTGCCCTGAATCTTTTCAAATATGCCTCTGGGGTAATGGCATATCTGGCCAAGAATACTTGCATCACTTATAGTCTTTTGCTTGTTTCCAGGGCATAGCCCATCCAGTAAGCTTGCTCACGAGCAACTTGATCTACTCCTCCTCAGGGATTTAATGCAACTCACATTGCTGTTCAAAGTCCTGCACGTAACCGTTAATGTCATCTTTATCCTCCAGAAATTGCTTGAAAATGGCATAAGACATCTTTAACAAGGGGGTCAGGCTCGGTTGGGTTCCCTTGGTCCAATGCCCCGTCTGCACAGAAGGTCCCCTCCACTGTAGCTGAACCTCCTTACTCAGGTGTGCCCTGAGCATCATCACCTGTTTGTTGGTGAGGTCCTGGGCCATCACTGCCCACCACGGCTGGAACCTCTGAAATACCTCTTTTTCTTCTGAAGATGACATCTGTGGGGCAGGTATTGGAGCTGAGTTGACCTGTACTGGGTCATCTCCTTCATCCACTGCCTCCCCAACTTGAGGATGTTTATCCTCCCTTGTCAACTCTTTGATCATGTCTGCCTTGGTCATACCTGTCATCCTGACCAAGCCCTGAATTCTGAATACCTCTTTCAGTTCAACTACATCTGCGTGTAACTTGTCATTCTGCTGTAGTCACAGAGATCTCCACCGCTGCGACCAGATGTTACGATCTGCTTCTTCATTGGGCTTACCCAGCAGCAAAGTATGGTCCTTACCATCTTTGTTAGCAGAATATAGACCAATGATTCTTGGAGAGTCTAAGCATGCACTCTACTTGCATATATAAATCCCTTTAATGTGAGATCTATCGGTACAGAGCAGGCAAACAGCAGCCTTGGCAAAATAATATATGGACAGAAACACCATGTTTTATGTCTCTTCTAGCAAAAGCAAAACTGTTTAATAACTGCCTCTCAACATCATTTACAGATTACCTCACAATATTCTAAATTAGTTAACTATTCACGAACTGGCTACTTTTGAAATGTAATATAGAGTTTAAACACATAACATCAAACATTATTAATTATATAATATAAATGGGTGTGGGTGTGCCCGGGAATGGTGGCGGCTAGGCCAATGCACTGCTGTGTGGGAAAGGAGGTGGTGGCTGGCTGTGCTGGTCCCCATGAGTCCAGTTGGAGGACCCTGGCGACATATGCAGTCTTTGGTGAGGTCAAATCCCAGCGGGGTTGAGGGGGGCCGGATGACCTACTCCTTCTCCAAGCCAGGGCCCTCAGATCCTCCTCTTTCCTCCTTCCCCTGTGCCGTTTCCTGCTGGACGGGGGCTTCCTCCTTCACACCCTGCTCAGATGTAGCCAAAGAAAATAAATAGAAAAATCTGTTAAAGCATAAAAAGGACTCCTGAGTACTCTATTATGGGGCTGAAAATTAAGGCGCTGAATCCCTAACGTGGCAGTGATCAGTCACAATATATTGTGATACCTTTTTTATTGCACACTATCACTAAATACTGCAATACTCTGATTAATTATCTATATTACTGGACTCTCACGGCTACCTCAATCTTTATATATATATATATATATATATATACTGTATATATATATATATATACATATATATATATATATATATATATATATATATATATATATATATATATTATTCATAATGAGTACTTGTGTCAACATTTTTGTCAGGGTTATACATTTGGAGGTAGTTTCAATTTAATTTAGAAGTCAGCCAACTGAAATGGAAGACTGTGGTTGCCTTGTTCTTTTGTGCTCACAATTTAGAGGGGATGGGACATGGGAAAAAGGGTTAGGTGTGAGTGGTGGTGATAGACAATGGTATAAAAGATGGGTGGGATACTTATTGAAATAAAGTAGTAACAGTGGATGGCCCAGGGAAATGAGCTTGGCATGGTTAGCTGTGCGTGGGTGTGTACGTTTTTAGGCTTAATTAATTGAGTAGCAGGCAGACACTGCTTATAAATACTGTTGATAGACTTTTTAATGTGGCAGCCTTGCTAAAAAAAAACTGTGGTTAAATAATAGCCTGCAAATAATAAATGCAATACATATTATTTTCAACACAAAAACACCCAAATTACTCTATTGTGTAAACAGCTCACTATTTTCATCCAATTTATTTTAGCTGCATTAATAAATAGATGTCAGCTTTGGTTAATGTTTTCTATCCTGCTTCCTATTTATTAGCTCCAACAATTCACACAATAGAATAACAACCATTTTATTTTGCAATAAGTAAATTAACATATGTTTCCATAAATTCATCATGATTGGATGACCTTGTCGCAAAATGAGTACAGCAAGAAAATCAAGGTGCAAATGAGATATTTATGCAGAAAACGATAGACATGTCATTGAGCAAGAAAACAAATAGCACCTTAATTTAGGTTAGTGGTTTGTGTTCAAGTGTGATAAAAAAATAGGATAATAAATCCAATACAAAGGTATTAACAGAATATCAAAAATATTTTTGAGCCATTGTGCAGAAGTAAATACTTATGTCCTAAACATATAGATTATTTATTTTTAACATTTATCATTGTCAGATAATAAAATCAGTTGCTAAACAATGTTTCTGCTGCAAACAGAATTTTTTTTCATATTTCTAGAGACATTTCTCAACAGACAACTAAATTGAGCAATTTTATTAAAATGCAACTGTCAGTGCTTTTCTATATGTTTTTTGAATAATTAAAATTGATAATATCGAAATGTTCTTAGAAATAGAAAGAAAAACTTTTTTTTCACTTTATAGAAAATTAAATATTTACTTGGGTTTCCATCTTTTTTCTGATCTGATTCATTATGATGCTTTCTCAGGAGGATTGATCCTAGTTAATGAGCTTTCCACTGTCTAATAATAATATTGAACAATGGATATGTAGCAGTTTAACTGTAATTTCATCATTGTTTAAACTATTATTTGTGTGTCTCCTAGATGCTAAGGATCAGTAAACTAAGTGCTTGATAAGAGTGGGGACATGGCCGAATGTATTACTAGGCAAAAAGGAAGACTTCCAGGCACTCCTCTCGGGGAGGGATATCTCATTTCCATAACAATATTTTTAAATGTCAGTTTGTTATGTTTGAGACACAGCCCCTGCTTTCTCTAGCCTGGTGCCATGAGCAAGTTCTTTTATAAAGGAGGGGGAAAGGTGAATGTTAAGTGGCAGCTTGCAGCGAGCTGTAATATAGTAAAACAAAAATGGTATGGGAGAGCATTGGCAAGTTCACTGTGTCTGCAGCACCCTGTTGCTCCATGCACACTGACATGTAGGTGGCATCAGTTCATTAAACTGCCTCTCACTGCCTGTCTACCACCATGCTCTCCTCCTCCCTTAGGTCATGAAAGCACCATAATGAGCTCACCTAGTGACTTTCCATAAAAATACAGCAAAGACGTAGACAGATTCCAAACACTCATATTCAAATATATATGGCGAAATAAACCTTGCAGAATAACCAGATCTACCATGCACAGACACAAGTCTCAAAGAGGATTATCCTTCCCCAACTCTAAGCTATATAACAGGACTGCACAATTAGCTTGCATTCCTCAAACCCATTCATTAGACCACAAACTAATTTGAGAAAATGTTCTTATGCCTCCTTATACTTGGGATAAAATTATCTGTCTCCCTAAGTCTATTGCTACTCTACCACTGAACACTAGCTCACTAACTAAATTCACAATAAAACAGTGGTATTGCGCAGTGGAGCAACATAAATTAAGTTCTATTTTCTCTCCTTTAACACCAATTTTACCAACCCACAATGCCCACTGGGAGTTATGGACAAGAGCTTCACTTGGTGGAAAACTAGCAAACTCACCAAAACACACTCCTGGATCCTGGAATAGGGATCATTAACTTACAAAACTTTGAGAGACAAATTTAAACTTCCACTCCAGGAACACTTTAGATTTTGCTAGATAAAACATTTCACACGTAGAGGATATCTAGGCATGATTTATGATTTTTTAAATACTTCTCCAGAGGGTTATAGATAAAATACCTAATTTCTTGGGAATAGGGTCTAAACAATCCTGGATATCTGGACAGAAACCTGGATCTCTCTTATCAAAAAATTAATTAACCTATAGCATATTAGAAACTTCCCTCAAGGTGCTCCATAGGATATATCTTACACCATTTCAAGCTATACTCATGGAGGTCCACTATAAGCCCTATCTTCTTCAGGGGATACCCAGAAATTGGAGCATTTATTCACACATGGTGGTATTGCCCAAAGGTATCAAACTTAGGAGATCAGTGCTAAAATTAATCAACGAGATCCTAGATCCACAACTTACCACAGAAATGTGTAGTTTCAGGCACATCAGTAACAGGTCTTACCAATGATTACAACAAAGTTATACAGTTCTTCATGCTAGCTACAAAAAGCCACATAGCAAAGCAGTGGAAAACTGACACACTAAATATAACTGCAGTTAAAAACAACTTGAATTACATACTCGTCAATGACCAAATCACACATGTATTAGAAGATTCCATGACATCCTTCTATAAAATTTGGGAACCGTGGCTCACTACAACTTATTTCCTAATATTATATAAAACGAGTAAAATAATATTAAAAAACTCAACTGGGTGGGAGACTAGATAGAGGTTCTGGAGTATGAAATCCCTACGTTCAACTAAATGAAGATGGAGGCCTGTGGTCCCGCCCCTGGTAATGGACATAGAGAGAAGTAAACCATAAAAGAAAAATTCTACCTCATGTAAGCTTTAAGACTGAGAAAATAAATTATAATGAAGAAGATAATTTACTTATTTTTACGGTTATTCATTTTGTTATTGTTGTTTTTATCTTTGTTGATTTTTTTTATTTTCTGTCCCTTTTTGCATTTGTCTACATTTTTTATTTTATATATTCTATATCTCTTCTTATTTATACTAGTTAAAATGAAAGTATAGACTATTAATTGAAACAATTTAATAAGAAATTGAAAAAAAAGAGAAGATACTTTTTATATATCATTATAAAGACTTCCACATTATGAACTGAATAATATATTATCGGGCATCACTTTTACAAACACTTGTTCTTTTCAACATTATGTTTGATAATAGCAAAATGTATTGTAATTTATGATATTATTATCTTCTCCCCAGGAGGGATTTCAACTTCTCAGATCTGCTAACTTGCCCATGTCTGTAAGGTGAATCATGCTTTATTTTGTGAGTTTAATAAGTAAGACTTTTATGTGTTATGATGCTTTGTTTGTGCCTTTATTTTTCATAATATACCTTTTCTCCTTTTTTCAGCCCACTGTTTAATTTTCCATCAAAGAGAGAATATTTTTAGAGACGTATTTATACCTATATCTAATTTTTCAAGATTCACTCAACACTGGGTCTCTACCAGATGACTGGAGAAAAGCAGTGGGGATACCTATATTTATGAAGGGAGCAAGAGCAAATCCAGCAAATTATACAATTATAGCCTCACTTCTATAGTGGGAAAGCTTTTAGAAGGGTTAATAAGGCATAGTATACAAGAATATATCTATTTAAACAAGATGATAGGTAGGAATCAACACAGATTTATGAGGGATAGGTCATGTCAAACAAACCTAATTCGTTTCTATGAAGAGGTTAGTAGGAAAATAAGACTATTGAACAAACTAAGGGATACAGGACTTGCAGTAAATATCTGCTCATCGATTGAGAGCTGGGTAAAAGACAGGAAGCAAAGGGTTGTTGTAAATGGAACATACTCAGATTGGACTAATGTAGTAAGTGTGGTTCCTCAGGGTTCACTAGGTCCTCTCCTTTTTAACATATTTATTAATGACTTAGTAGTAAGACTGGAAAGTATTGTCTCCATTTTTGCTGATGACACTAAGTTGCACAAGGTAATTAAATCAGATAATGAAGTACTTTCCCTCCAAATGGATTTGCATAAATTAGATAAATGGGAGACTAAATGGCAGATGAGTTTCAATATGTAAACATGTAAAGTTATGCATCTGGGAAGGAAAAATAGCCCTGCAATTTATAATCTTAATGGAGCACATCTAGGGGTATAAGATATTGAAAGGAATTTGGGAGTGCTTGTGGACAACCACATTGGTAACAGTGCTCAATGCCAAGAAGCATCGGCCAAGGCAAATAAAATATTAGCATGTATTACGAAGGGTATAGAAGCAAGGGAAGCAAACATAATTCTGCCACTATACAAATCCCTAGTATGCCCTCATATGGAATGTGGAGTACAATTTTGGGCACCCCTATATAAAAAGGACATTTTAGAGCTGGAAAAAGTACAGAGAAGGGCAACAAAACTAATAAAGGGAATGGAGGGGCTAAGTTATGAACAAAGACTGACCAAATTAAACTTATTTCTCTAGAAAAAAAGCGTGTAATAGGGGATATGATTATCCTATATAAATATATCCATGGTCAATACAAGGCGTTGTCAAGTGAACTTTTTGTGCCAAGAGGTTTTCAACTGACAAGAGGACATTGTCATGTCCAGGACGTGACTGGACTGTTTTGGACCACGGCCTTGGCTTGAGCTGTAAAGAAGATACACTGTTTTATTGTTATAGTTATGTATTTTGTATTACTTTTGGTAAAATTACATAAATTGTATGTACTGTGATTATGTAACAGCATTGTTATATGGTGATGACTCACTCAGTCCCACCTAAATAAACAAACACAGTTGCTCTTGAGCAGATAAAGTAAGGGTAGTTAATCTGTGGAATTCTCTACCAAATGAGGTGGTGACAGTGGATTCGATAGATAACTTTAAAAAGGGATTGAATATATTTTTAAATAGGGCATTCAGGATAATCCTGGATAATTAGAGAGGCAGTATTGATCCAGGGAGGAGTCTGATCACCAATATCTGGGGTCAGGAAGGAATATTTAATTTTTTCCCCTTTTGAGACAATTGGCAAAGTTTCACTGTTTTTTTTTTTCCTGTTTTTCTTCCTTCAATTAACAATAAACAATTAATCTGCATATTGCAGATAAGAGGAGATCTAAAAAGATTGAACTTGATGGACTAAAAGTCTGTTTTCAACCTCAATTACTATGTAGCTATGTAACTATGTATTTATATATGTACCAGTACAAAAACTTTATTACGCTACTTACCTTACAATCAATACAACATATTTTGCAGAAAAAGGTCTGTCATGCCCAGGGAAACCCCTCGACTGCAGAGTTAGTAAAATGCTATGGGCCTGGGCTGGCAACAGTTATATTCCACAGGATTCTCTTATGGACTGGTTTTTCCTGACATCCGGGGATCATGGACTATGCTCAGACAGATGACCCTGGTCTGGGGCCCCATGGTGCTGTTCCCCAATGTATTATAGTTCTGGGTGTATTGTTACATATAGGTTGTTTCATGGTTCTAATGTATGTATTATTATTATTATTATTATTATTATTATTATTATTATTATAATGTATGCTGATTACATGTAGGTTGTTGCAATATTATGTGGATGTTTTGTATCAAACTACTGTTCTGTCCATAACGAAGCTAAAACTCTATAGGGATGGGGTCCCAGGGACAAGGGAGAAATATACTGGACATAAGGGGTCTCTCAGCATAGAAAGAAGTTACCAACACATGAATATTTCCCTAGAAGATCAGATGAAAGGGTCCGGAGACTAACCAGATAAGCAGGTCATGTAAGCAAATAAGATAAAAGGTATCCAGTATTGTTCTACTTGAAATACCACTGGAACATCAACAACTAGTGATGTCGCGAACATCAAATTTTTGGTTCGCGAACAGCGGACGCGAACTTCCATCAAATATTCGCGAACGGGCGAACCCGGCGAACCACCATACACTTCAATGGGCAGGCGAATTTCAAAACCCACAGGGACTCTTTCTGGCCACAATAGTGATGGTAAAGTTGTTTCAAGGGGACTAACACCTGGACTGTGGCATGCCGGAGGGGGATCCATGGCAAAACTCACACAGAAAATTACATAGTTGATGCAGAGTCTGGTTTTAAGCCATAAAGGGCATAAATCACCTAACATTCCTAAATTGTTTGGAATAAAATGCTTTAAAACATCAGGTATGATGTTGTATCGATCAGGTAGTGTAAGGGTTACACCCGCTTCACAGTAACAGACCAATCTCCCCGTTTAATGCAACGCAAACAACCGCAAACAGTCCCTTTGCACAACCGCAAACTCCCCATTTGCACAAGGTTGGATACCAAGCTAGCCATGTCCCGTTCCTTGTCCTCACTGATGTCATTGAAGGTCTCTTCCTCCACCCAGCCACCAAGGGTCCCCGAAAGGTGACAACAAGCCCCCTGGGACGCCTGCTGTGTTTGGTCTTCCACCTCCTCAAAGCCACCTTCCTCCTCTGACTCCTCTTCTTCAAACTTCTCTCTCTGCGTTGCCTCTGTCTGCGTTATTATAAGGTGTGTACTGTTAAGTAGTACTATTCCTATCGGTTTAATCCCTGGTACGTCCACTATTAGGGGAAGTGTATATGGCATTGATTTTTGGAACAGGGAGATGGAAAAAGATGCTTGGTCGGACCTCCTACTTCGAATTTGGGGCACTGCACGTGCAATATAATGTGCCACCAGATAGGAGTGGTGTATTAAGTTGTACTATTTATTCCTATCAGTTTGATACCTGTTACGTCACCTATCAGGGGATGTGTATATGGCATGGATTTTTGGAAGCAGGAGATGGAAAAAGATGCTTGGTCGGTCCTCCCACTTCAAATTTGGGGCATTGCGCGTGCAATCTAAGGTGCCACCAGATAGGAGTGTCACTGTGCACTGGTAAAAGTTGGCAGAGTAGGCGCTGTAGGCCTCACACACACGCCTGTAGGTAGGCCACTGATATACAATTGATTACAGAAAAAAAAGGTTATTTTATTTCCCTGTACACTAGGTTGCACCAGATATGAGTGTCACTGTGCACTGGCAAAAGTTGGCTGAGTAGGCGCTGTAGGCCTCACACACACGCCTGTAGCCAGGAAACTGATATTCAATTGATTACAGTCAAAAAAGTGTTGTTTTATGTCACTGTACACTACGGTTGCACCAGATATGACGTATCACTGTGCACTGGCAAAAGTTGGCAGAGTAGATGCAATAGGCTTCACACACACGCCTGTAGGTAGGCAATTGCTATTCAATCTATTACAGTCAAAAAAGTGTTGTTTTATTTCACTGAGCACAATATAAGCTGTGAGCCTGACACAGGCAGGCAACTGAGATTAGATTACAAGAAAAAAAATGGTTGTTTTCAATGTATGGTACACCACCATGTATGAGTAGTGAAAATAAGCACAATATAAGCTGTTAGATGTTAGCCTGTCACACACACACGCTGGCAGGCAGGCATATGCAACTAGATTACACAGAAAAAAATTATTAAATAAAATACATGATGTTCTAGCCCTAAAAAGGGCTTTTTGGGTTGCTGTCCTTGCAGCAGATATCAGATGAGTCCTTCAGGTCTGTAATGGAAGCTAAATACACAGCCTGGCTATCTATTTCCCTATTAAATCTCCAGCAGCTACACTATCTGTCCTCTCCCAACGAATGCAGCTTCATAATGATTCTAAAATGTATGCTGTCCTTCAGATGGACGGCTCTTGAAGGGAGTGTATGCTGCTGATTGGCTGGAATATGTCTGCTGACTGTGAGGTGCAGGATCAAAGTTTCCTCAATGATAAAGTATAGGGGGCGAACCGAAAAGCGCATGTGTTCGCTGTCCGCTGCGAACGCGAACATGCCAACATCGCCGTGAATAATCCGCGGGCGAACTGTCCGCGACATCTCTATCAACAATTTAGAATAAGCTAACTTGCCCAGATAATTAGCTTACTGCACTACAGGGATAATTGAAGGTCTGACATCACTAGATGTGCAGGGTCTCCCAGTGAATCAGGGACAGGCTATTGCTAATTGGTCTCTCTTGTGTGTAGCTAAGGAGTGGGGTGTGTCATGTGACAGTCTAAATAAATATGTGGCCATTTTTTCTGACAATCACAATTTGAATATGTAAGTCCAGTTTGTGAATTAATCCTACTACGATTGTATGGTGTTTCCTGTGGATGGAGAATAGTCATAGGCAGTGGCTATTGTGTTACTGATATCCTGGTCTGCCAAAGTGAACGCCTGGGAGTGGTACCTGGGTTTGATCCATCTTCTGCTATCAGAGGTGTAAAAGGAACGCATGATTCTGCTGGATAGGTTTGAACCAGGTTCTTACCAAGTACAATTGAAGTAGTAGATTGTGACAATTGGTGGAAGTGGTGGGATCTCTGTTAAACCACAGCAGTGTGGCAACTTACAAGGACATGATGGAGCTGAGACCAGAGGTAATGCCTTCAGATAAGCAGAGGGCTGTCCTGACACAAATCATACAACAGGTACAGTGGGAGTAGAGAGGGGTATGTAACGGCCCTTTCCCAGCTCCTATGGATGGGGAATGCTTATCTCCAGTGAAGACAGAAAATGTTGTTGTCCTTGGAATGGACTGTCAAGAAATCAGCCTTCTAAACCAATATATGGTGTTTCTGGGACTATGACCGGGTCATGATCTGACAGAGTGGCTGGAGGACCTGGTGGTGAAGGAAAGTGACTTAGAGGACCAGTATGCAGCCTGGATGGGAGCTGTTGGAATCCCTGGTGTGGAGCCCTATTTGTCATTGTAGCTGAAGGAGGCACTCTGGGATCCGACATATGGCCATCTGGATTGTGGGGTGGACACTTTACAGCGTACAATGAATGTGCTCAAGAGACAGTGTAACTCTCTGGAGGTGGCCCAGTGGTCAGATGAGGCGTTTTCACTGATGCCATTGATCCAGCAGGAATTACATCTGGAAGCAGGATATCTGGCCCTACTAGATGAACATCCCTACAGGGGTTTTGGCCACCCAGTTAGGAGGGGTCCTGCCAGTCAGACATGGAGGAGAATCGCCTTCCAGAGACAAAGGGGACCCAGCTAATTTTTTCAACATCTGGGTCAGAGGAAAACTGTTTGGATTTTGGGACAACCGTGGACTTGCCCTCAGAGGACCATAACAATTTTCAAGAGGTCCAGGGAGAGGGTGGCATAGACTGTGGGGAGAATTCTGGTCTCATGAATTTTACAATTAGCAAGGCTGTCTTGATGACCTGGAGGAAGAACTGGGCCCTAGATTTAGAGGGCTGAATCTTGCCCTGTTAGAGGCCTGGAGAAAGGGATTACCCACAGCATTGCAAGGCCAAGTGGAAGGCCTGGAGGAGAGCTGCCGTGTTTCTGGGTTCAGGAGAGAACCCAGGATGGTCTGTGCTCTACTAATTGACCGTAAACTTAGTTTGGGGCTCCCATGGATACAGCATATCCAGGAGCCAGCCAGAGACCCTGGAGCATAAAAAGCAAGCAGCCCTGCTCTGCAGATTGTGCAGGAGGCAGGAGCAGCCAGTACTCAAGCACTGTCTGTATCCACATGCCAGGCAGTATGAGATAAAGCAGCTAGGAGATTCTGCCCAAGGATCCAGGGACTAAAGATCCAGAAGGAGGTTAGAGCTGTGTTCATTTTGCCAAGGATAACTAGCACCATCCCAGAATCAGCAGGTCAATAGGTCTCCCTTGCCTGGAAGGAGAAGGCTTTGCTGAGGAAGGGTCCTCCCAAGTTTTTGTTGTTTAACTGTTTACAAGGGCTACCCTGTATGACAAAGGACAAGACAATCATTCTGACACATGAATTAACGACCCTGTTTCCGAGAGCTTACAGTGTAAAGAAGATGGGTAAGAGGGTGAGAAAGTCTGACGGACAATGATCTAGTGAGCAGGCAGGACACATTGGAAGAGGTTACTGTGTGTCCAATAGGGTCTTCAAAGATGTAATATGGTTTTGGATTTCTCTCCACATAGCAAGGAGTTGTGAGGTTTTTTTCCTCCTCCAGGACAGTATCTGTTTTTTACTTGGGCAGTTGCATTACACGAATATAATGTAGTATCTCTAGTCTCTCAGCGATTGTATATTACAAACACGCTGTCTCCCATTTCTTCTTACGCAAATGAGATCAAGCCAATAAAAACTGTCGTCGGTTTGAATAGAGGGTAAGAGATGGAGCTGCCAGAAAAACTCATGGATATCTTCTAATTTACTCAAATGATACAATTTCAATGCTTCATTCTATGTAAAAAGAATATTCTGGGAAATCAAAATTCAGTTCCATTTGGCTTAAATTTCTTGTGAGTTATGGGTGCAGTTCTGTAGAGAAGTGAAACAAAGTTAAAGAACAATGTAGTTTACAACATTACATTTGGTATGTTACAGAAGAGAAGGCCTTTACATATTATATGCAGTAGTATACTGATACTGTAGTGAAACCCAACCTGTTTATTTCTGTTTACCTGTTTCTTCAACTGGCAAGAAACAATGAATACAGAAAAAAATGTGTCAATCCTTAGTGTTAAGTGCTGACAGCAAGACTAATGGAAATCTAAGTCTACAAAGTTCCTCCCTGCTGAGAAAGCAGCTACACAAACAAGACAATGACTACCCCAAAGAAGAAGAATTGCATAAGATAGGCAATGAAATAAAGGCTGTGTCCAAGTCTATTTCTTGAAAACAGTATAATGGGCTAATGTATATTTTTAAGATATTGACTTACATACCTTCAGTCCTTACTTCTTTTTGAAAATTGTGCTTTGTGATGTCATCGCTTGTGACATATGATACTTTTATATCCATATACCAAGGTGTACATAATACATACAAGAGTCTGCCATGACAATTAAATGGCAGGTCTAGCCATACACTGAGGAATAGTCTGTACTCGCACATTAATACATTATAAAAACATTATATACTCAGCTTGCAGTCATATTTCCTTACAAATTCATTTTTATTCTTCATTTATATTTATAGTTGAGATGATATTGTACAAATGTAGTATTTTCCAGTGTTCAATACTATTGTAAGTGGTACGATAAACACATGAGACAAATATCTTTTCACAAGAGGTACTCTGCACAACAATGGACAAGACAGACATTCTGACACATGAGGAGTTGACGACCATGAGCCACATTCAATTGCAAGGCTGTATCTGGCAGTATACAGGCTGTATGTTTGCGGGCTTGCTGCGATCTTAAACTCTGCTACAATTATGGTGCTATTCAATTGAACAAGCCCGCAAGTTTTAGAGCGTGAACACGATTAATTAAGCAAGGCTATAACTACCCATTGAGAAACAGCCAATAGAAAATGAGAACATCATCATTATGGCAGTATAAGATGGAGGTTACATGTCAATCAATTAGCGTTTAACTCGCAAACCAGAAAAATATGAAATAATAAAAATAATGATGATACTGTTCTAGTCCATGTGGGTGCCCTGATATGTATTAACTCTTTGATTCCCGAGATCGATATAACCCCAAAATTAAACATAAAAATAAAGGATTTTTGATTGCAGATTTGTGAACTTGAGAGTGTTGTGCAATTAATTCTAATGTCTTTCATTGCTTTCTCCGTCATTTACAGTGCAGTATTGATTTTCTTTTAGCATTTACAGTGCTATGGAAATGTCTTTAACCCCTTTCCGAATCCCAACTGATACCTGTAGGATTTTTTTCTACATTTGCCGTTTATGGGTGTGAAAACATTTATGGGCTTGTGGAATTGCAGCAATTGAATAGCTATTTGCGATTTTAGAGACTGTAAATCTTGCAGACGTGAAAGATCAAAGGCTTAGATGGGTTGCAACTGCTGGGATTTTCAGCCTGTAACCCTTAGACCGTTAGCGACTCGCAAAAAAATGGAAATTGATTAGCAAATTAGTTTACGGGCTACAGTAACTTACAATTGCTCAATTGAATGAGGCTCCCTTCTCCCGAGAGTTTACAGTGTAAAGGAGATGGGGAAATGACACAAGAGGATGAGGGAGAAGAACTTGTAGATATCTGCAAATGTTCCCAAATATTTTGCTCTTATCATTTCAATGCTTCATTTTTTAGAGAACATTGAGAATATTCCAGGAATCTGATTTCAGTTCGATTTGGGTTATATTTTTGGTAAGTATTGTGGTGCAGTTCTGTAGAGAAGAAAAAACAAAGTTACAGAACAATGTTTTTTTATTTATGTGTGAGTACAGACTTTTCTTAAGTGTATGACAAGAACTGCCCTTTAATTGGTATGGCAAACATTTTTTCATTTTTGTCAATTTACTAAGGAGAAAAATGTGTCTGAAGTGTAATTCGTAATCTTATATTTTTTAGCAAATTCCCCAACTTAATTGTAATTTAAATATCTCACAGTCATTTCTGGAGTTCTGGGTTTTAAAGAACATTAGAACCTACAGACTGAAATCTGATGTTTATAATATGCTATTATTAAGATCTACATTTAATAATGAACAAAATATTTAGAAAGTAAAACAAAGTGTATGTAGCAGGAGCTACCATTTTTTCTGTTTAACTATTTCTAGTCATTTGCTTCAAGAGTATGATGTATAATGTTCTGTAAATATGGAGAAAAAGTATTATGTATAATGTAAATATGGAGCTACAATGCCTCTATCTAAGGTTTATGTACATTAGACATATTTCTGTTCGTACATCTGTATAGTAACTGGGCTTTTTAATGTCATCTATTGTGACACATGATGCTTTTATATATATATATATATATATATATATATATATATATATATATATATACAAACAGTGCCTTGAAAAAGTATTCACCCCCCTTGGCATTTTTCGTGTTTTGTTGCCTTACAGCCTGGAATTAACATGGATTGTTTGAGGATTTGCATCATTTAATTTACAGAACATGCCCACAACTCTGAAGATGCTTTTTTTTTAATTGTGAAGCAAACAACAAATAGATCAAAATAACAGAAAAAGTCAATGTGCATAACTCTTCACCCCCCCTAAAGTCAATACTTTGGAGAGCCACCGTTTGCGGCAATCACAGCTCCAAGTCAATTTGGATAAGTTTCTATGAGCTTGCCACATCTTACCACTGGGATTTTTGCCCATTTCTCCTTGCAAAACTGCTCCAGCTCCTTCAAGTTGGATGTTTTGCGCTTGTGAACAGCAATCTTTAAGTCTGACCACAGATTTTCTATTGGGTTGAGGTCTGGGCTTTGATTAGGCCATTCCAACACATTTATATGTTTCCCCTTAAACCACTCAAGTGTTGCTTTAGCAGTGTGTTTGGGGTCATTGTCCTGCTGGAAGGTGAACCTCCTTCCTAGCCTCAAATCATGCACAGAGTGGTACAGGTTTTGCTCAAGAATATCCCTGTATTTAGCACCATACATCTTTCCCTCAACTCTAACCAGTTTCCCAGTCCCGGCTGCTGAAAAACATCCCCACAGCAGGGTGCTGCCACCACCGTGTTGTTCTTTGGGTGATGTGTTGGGTTTGCGCCAGACATAGCTTTTTCTTTGATGGCCGGAAAGTTCAATTTTAGTCTCATCAGACCAGAGCACCTTCCTCCATACGTCTCCCACATGCCTTTTCGCAAACTCAAAACATGCCATTTAGTTTTTTGCTGAAATGAATGGCTTTCTTCTGGCGACTCTGCCATATAGCCCAATTCTATGGAGCGTACGGCTTATTGTCATCCTATGTACAGATACTCCATTCTCTTCTGTAGAACTCTGCAGCTCCTCCAGGTCTCTGTGCTGCCTCTCTGATTAATGTCCTCCTTGTCCGATCCGTGAGTTTTGGTGGGCGGCCGTCTCTTGGCAGGTTTTCTGTTGTTCCATGTTCTTTCCATTTGGTTATGATAGATTTGATGGTGCTCCTGGGGATCATCAAAGATTTGGATATTTTTTTACAACCTAACCCTGACTTGTACTTCTCAACAACATTGTCCCTTACTTGTTTGGAGAGTTCATTGGTCTTCATTGCAGTGTTTGGTTAGTGGTGCCTCTTGCTTAGGTGTTGCAGCCTCTGGGAGCTTTCAAAAAATGTGTGTATATGTAATGACAGATCACGTGACAGATTGCACACAGGTGGACATCATTTCACTAATGATGTTACTTCTGAAGGTAATTGGTTGCACCAGAGCTTTTTATGGGCTTCATAACAAAGGGGGTGAATACATACGCACATGCCAATTTTCTGTTTTCTATTTCTAAAAAATAGTTTTATGTATATATTTTTCTCATTTCACTTCACCATCTTAGACTATTGTGTTCTGATCCATCACATAAAATTCAGATTAACAAAACACTTAATTGAAGGCTGTAATGTAACAAAATAGGGAAAAACTCAAGGGGGGTCAATACTTTTACAAGGCACTGTAAATATGATCTCTGTGCATCTCTGGTTTTAATGTTATTTAGAGAGCAATAGAGAGGCAAATATCTTAAAAGTGTCTAATACAAGCAAAACGTGCAAGACAGACAGGAAGGACTGTGTGAAAGACAGGTAGAATACCAGGTGTCCAGTATTTTAGCAGAAAGACCATATCAGAACTTAAAGGACCACTGTAGTTTGGTAAAGATGCCACAGAGTTCACAGAGCTGAGATTTGTCATGTGAGACAGTGACAAAAACACTTGTTTGTCAAGTAAGTACAAGTTAACAGTTATATAAGCCATGGGCATATTTTTTTATGCAATCGGAAGTTTTGAAGACTACGTATATGAGCACAGGAATCCAAAATTGTGTTGTCAACTTCCCAAGGATATTATTGACCAACTCTGGACACTAACTCAACATCTCTTGTATACTCTGTTATATGGGTTAAGAGTTAGCGACTTGGGTTAAGAGCTACTGCCTTGGGTGAAGCCTTCGTTGCTTGAGTTAAATGTTACTGGCTGGTATTAAGTGTTACTAGATTGCGTTAAGTCTTAGTGCTTAGGGCTCGTATTTACGTCCTTTGGCCTCGTTTTCGGCTTGTTAACGTTCTTTCGGCAGCCATTTTTTCTCTTGCTTTGATTTTCGATCGTGAAAAAGGGCAACATCTGGCTCAAATTAACTTCCAACCTCAGTCACAGGCTACCTGGCTCTCCCCATGTGCTGTGTGAGAGTGCGCAAGTTAATTTGAGGCATATTTGTGTGTTTTTGCAGTCCTTTTCCATTCGGTGGTTCGTTTGCGAGCTCCGAAGTCCATGTAGGTGCTTCGGGTCCCAAGTCATATGAGCCATAATTTTGCGGGTGTCGCTACGTCATTGCAGCTAAATTGATCTTGTCTATGGATGAGCACCTGCTCATCACCCTTGCAATAAGAGCCTTTGGCGCTCATTGCAGCCTAAGTCCGGCCTGCTTTAACTGCTTGCCATGCTTTGCGAGGCTGCAGTACAATGAGTGCCTTTGGAACTCATTGCAGCTAAGTCCTGCGTGCCTGAACTTGTGGATGAGCCCCTGCAATTAGCACCTCGGCGCTCATTGCAGCCTAAGTCCTGCGTGATTTAACTGCATGCTTCACGAGGCTTGGAGTTGCAGCCCTACGGGCCACAACCAGGCAGATGTGACAACCCCGCAAATGTGACCAATGTTCTCGCACTGACAACTATATATGTAATTCTTTTGAAGAAATAGATTTTGGCACACCCTTTAATTCATTACCGATCTGTTTATGAGAGCATATGTATATATAGATATTCATATACAATCTCAAAACCGTCACCACACATCACCCAGCCTCCCTCAACATCCACCCCGCACAGCACCTAACCTTCTAAACATCCATCCCTACAAAGCGCTTGTCAACAGCTATCACCTCTGAGCATTCATCCCCACACAGCACCCAACCCCTTTTGGCACCCCCCTCACAGAGCACTCATCTCTAGCTCCTTTGTTCCTCCCCCTCACAGAACCCATCTGCCATGTTCAGGAAAGCCCACTGGACTTTTAGGGACAGTTGGACAATTGGGGGGCTCTGGATTAATGTTGACTGGTGGTGCTTTGTTGGCATGGGGTGAGTAATGTTGCCTGTGTATGATTGGGGCATATATATGACATATGATTGTAATCTTAAGTATGAGAAACCCCATAGCGTGTTTAGTATCAAAATGCTGCATTTCCCCCATGGGGTTTATAAAGTGTATTACCACGGTCTCTTATGAAAGAGGGGTCTAGTTATGGGGTTACCTGATTGTGAGGTAGAAAGTTTCCAGCACTTTAAGGGTTGGCCCCAGGGAAGTAGACACTGTGTCTGCAGGGGGAGATGCACAATACCACCCTTTGGCCCCCTGCCAGAGAAAAGACTAACATGACATGGACGTGTTAAATATCTCTTCCTAGGTAACCAGAGGGCCTAATAATTTAGAACAATGGGGCAAAGATGATTAGCAGAGCAGGAAAGGAAATTCCTAATATGGACCTAGGGGTCATTAGGGACACTGTTTATCTTTGATGAAGGTGGGAAAAATAGAGCTTGGAGAGTGGCTAAGATAATGTTTGCGGATTGTGACTGTGTACATAAATATGAGTTGTCCTTGCTCTCAAACAGTTGGCAGTTTGGATATATGCAATTTACACGTATTATTAATTCTGGAGAAGGGATGATCCTATACATTGGGGTTTTTGATGCTGCATCTGATTGACTAGAGTTAGAGTCGGTGACTCTGCAGTCCTTCTCTCTTGGTTCCAGTGGTTCGTTGGTCCTGTGTGGTGATTAAATACAGGTCAGGGGTATCTACAACAACCCACATGAGCCGCTAGGTGGTTTAGAACCAGGTTTCGGGCGAGCCCAATTGAAGTAGAAGTCATGACACCATCCTCCCTTACTTTGCGGTCATTCAGCCCTTGCACTCTTTCACCTCTCCTCTGATACACATCCCGGTGTGCTGAACTGTATCCCACTTTCACCTCTCAGAGGCCCAGGTGAGGTAGTGACAGGTTGGGTCAGACTGGGAGGTCCCTACACTACAGAAAAAAAGAATACACAGCACTGGAACCCCCTAAAGGAGTGTCCTGGTGCATTGCACCACTTGTACCAATAATAGCTCCACCCCTGATCACACATAATGTGAAATAATCTAATTATTAGGCCCTCTGTAATCATGCTTCAAGAATTACATTTTGTATATCATAAAGTTCCCAAATTGCTGCATAAAAGATACTCAAAGATAATCTCAACTACTCAGTCAACGAAATGAAGTGGAGCAGCTATAATTCTTAATACAAATTTCCCACTAGTTATTGGCCATCCTTTTTTAGATTCTAGAGGACTAAAAATAATCACTGGGACTGTACAAGAAGTGGAAATCACCTTTTCAGCCTATATGCCCAACCACAAAATGCATACTAAAGTTGCATCAAGTGTTTTAAAAAATTAGAACAAATTAGAAAAGGTATGGTAATATGAGGTGTCTTCAATTTGGTCTTAAATCATAAGCTAGATAAAAAAAACAGAAAAAAAATACATCTACAAGAATTTATACATTCGCCTCTCATCATTCAGATTCCTACATTGACTATGTACTGGTTGAAAGTGCTTTGGTAGACAGAGATATTGGATCAGATATAACTGTGTGCCCTTTGTCAGGTCATTATATAGTCACTTTATCTCACATAGATGATACTTTCACAGATGATACTTATAAAAATACTAGAAAAGGAAATAGAAGAATATTTTTTAATGGATGCCACTCCTACATCAGCTCCAGAATGGGTCTGGGTGACTCACAAGTCCTTCCTGAGAGGCATGAGTATATTACAAAATCTGCGAAGCTCAAAAAGCAACAGAAATTAAATAAATAAATTAGCTAAGATCCCCAAACAGAGTTTAACCAAATATCAAGTGGAAGGTTTAACTCACAGTAAACAGCAGTTAGAACAAATTGTAACTTTTTAATCAGTTAAAGAACTGATCAGAAAAAGTTTGAGATGGACAAAACAAAGATACTATTCAAATGCAAATAAGCCAGATAATATCTTAGCTAGAAATCTAAAACAAATGCAATCCTATTCTGCTATTCACCAAATTAAAAATGACTAAGGGATTATAAGAAGTATGCATTAAAGTATAGCAAAAATGTTTCCCACATTCAGTATGGAATTATATAAATCACAGACTAAAGTAACCATAAAGAATATAGATTATTTACTAGAAGAATGTACTCTACCTACAGTTACAGTAGTACAATTGGCGATATTAAACAAAGATATTATGTGGAGGAAGAGTGTGAAAAAAATGAAAATGGGGAAAGCACCAGATATAGATGGAATACCTCCATTTAGTACAAAAAAATAGTCCCAAATTACAAATGAATTATAATACTAATAAAAACAATAAATACTTGGGTTTGAATGTTTCTATATTTAGGCAGCACTTTTAATGATCCTCTTACCTGGATTTCTATTTTATCCCAGGTCATAAAATATCGTGGGGACAGCCGATTAGCAGGTAAACCATGCCAAGTTGAAAGAATCAGAATAATCTCAAAGGCTATTAACTTCAACCAAAAGCATGGTCATGTACTCCCTATCAACAACCCACACATTGAGAGTTCAAAAAATGGTAAACCGACAGGTAGGAGGATCTTTACAACCTATTTATTTCTAAAAATGCCAACATTCAATGTCAGGTTTTTAACACTAACTTGGATTTGTTTGATTATTCTAATTCAAGCAACTTGCCATATATTTTCCTATTAAACAACCAAGAGTTAAAAATGGACCAACAATAAAAGAGACAGGTAGACTGATCTTGAAAAGTAAATTCTCTCCAAATACAGCAACATTAAATGTACTTTTATTAATGCTAATTTATACTTTGTTGATATCAGCTGATTGTATCATTTAGGTAAAGTATACATTTCTCCAATAATTAGGATATTTGTTACTGTCAAATAGGATATGGAATATTATCTAGTCTAATGATAACAGTGGCTGGATTGCAGTGTGAAACAACTTGAAAACATTGTGATGTAGCAAAAAACTTCACCCTCAGGACCTAAATGTGGACTAATGCATATGTAACCTAATGTATGAATTAGGAAAACAGTGAAAAATGCAACTGTGTAGGTAAGAACAGTACATTTCTGCATTCATTCATATCACAAGAGGATTCCAAACAATATCTGATTTTCTTCTAACCAACCAGTTGCATTCTCTACAGGATAAAACTCATCATGTACAGCATGAAAACAATAAAACAGCCAGCACTTTCTGTACAATCCAGCATGAAATGAATAGCTAGCTGTAGCTATGTGAAAAGCAGATGACTTAAATTAAAGGCTAAACATTGGAACACAACCTATACACCTCTAGTCCACTTTACTCACAGCTTTTACAAATAAAATATATGTAACGTGATAACAAATTCTGTACAGGACTGTATATATGGTAGTCACACCATTTAAGGGAAAGCTCTCTTTAATGTATGGCAATGTCAGCAGTAGTAACACTGGGGAACCACAATAATTTTCCCCTCCCTCCAATTGTTTCTGCAGAATTAGACCTTTTCTAATTCATGACCAAGGGGCCCACTAATGTTCCCTTTTCCTCTTATAGGGACAGTCCATCAACATTCTTATGGATTTCTTTGCTTTGGTAAAGGTAAAATCTTGCAAGGCCAAACTTCATGACGGTAATATCCCATTGTCCCCAGCAACCCAGTGCAGTCAATACAGGAGATTATCACAGTAACATATCTGCCATACAAGTAGGGATGCAGTTTTTTTCAGTGCCTAGCCAAATACTCCTTTTCTATGGCAGTGTAATTCTCCTTCCAGGCAACAGCTTCCAACTTGCTTAGATTCTAATATTTTTCTCCTCTTGCTTATCTACCTGGCTGAGGACAGCTCTTACAGAACTCCACAGAAGATAGTTACCAGGGCAACTGCTACAGCCTCTGGATATTTGGTGGAATAATCCACAAGGCTGAAGATATACTGCTTCCCTGTCCTCCTTTTCTCAGCCAGTGGCCCCACATTATCAATGGCCAGCTGTAGGGGCACCTTGAAATCCCCATCTCTCTTCTCATGGTGCTGACAGTACTTAGTGACCTCCCTGGATACTGTGAGCCCATAAAAGGAAGAAGTCAGATGCTGGCAGTTCAATAATTCCCCATGTTCCCATCTAAAAAAACATCATGTTCTAGCTGAAAAATTAGGGCCCTATGTTTGCCAGGTACCACAATCTGTTTACTGATTTTCCAGGGTTGTTCATTCCTGCTTATCAATGAACGGCCTAACAGAGAAAATGGTATCAAACATTGCATCTAAGGATGAAGCTACACAGACATGCTATCTAAAGCACAATTCAGACCGTTACTGTACCCCAGTTGGACACTGTTTTACCCAGAATGATCACTCCATCCAAAACCTGAAACTCAAAATACTCAGAGGGAATTTCAAAAACATCCAGGAGGGAACAACATTTGAATTGAAGTTTATCACAACCTTCAACGCTAAAAATACAGGACTTAACATGGACTTGTGTTTTATAAAACATTATCAAAATTATCCTGTCTCATCCCTTCTCATGTTTTATTGTTATTTTTTCAACTCCTTAATATGTGGAGATAATTACGGCCCTAACTAATAACACTGCCTTTCATCTTATCTCAAACTTTGTGTATTGCAAACTTGACGAATCAGTACATCATTTCTGATGCCTACATTTATTTATATATATATATATATATATATATATATATATATATATATATATATATAGTGACAAATTACCATACTCTTCTTTATTTGCGCCCATGTTTCCAGCACTTTTACGGAGGAGCATGAATACAAAATCTTGGCCAGTGATACATAGTTACATAGTTACATAGTTACATAGTTACATAGTAATTAAGGTTGAAAAAAGACTTTCAGTCCATCAAGTTCAACCTTTTAAGATCTCCTCTGATCTGCAATATGCAGATTAAATATTAATGAATTAGTTGTTAATTAATCATTAATCAATTATTTAAAAAAAAAGTTTTAATTATTAAGTATTATAGATCCAGAGGAAGGCAAACAGAAAAAAAAAAAACAAGTGAGACTTAGCCAATGGTCTCAAAGGGAAAAAAATAAAATAAAAAAATTAATTCCTTCCTGACCCCAGATACTGGCGATCTGATTTCTCCCTGGATCAATACTGTCTCTCTAATTATCCATTATAACCCGGAATTCCCTTTTTAATTAGAAATACATCCAGTCCCCTTTTAAAGTTATCTATCAAATCCGCTGTCACCACCTCCGCTGGTAGAGAATTCCACAGATTAACAACCCTTACTGTGAAGAACCCTTTTCTTTCTTTAAGGTGCAATCTTTTTACTTCTAACCTCAAGGGATGTCCTCTTGTCAGTTGAAAACCTCTTGGCACAAAAAGCTCCCTTGACAAATCTTTATACTGACCCTGGATGTATTTATATAAGGTTATCATACCCTCCTCTTAGACGCCTTTTTCTAGAGAAAATAAGTTTAATTTGGTTAGTCATTCTTCACAACTTAGCCCCTCCATTCCCCTTATTAGTTTTGTTGCCCTTCTTTGTACCTTTTCCAGCTCTAAAATGTCCTTTTTATGAAGTGGTGCTCAAAATTGTACTCCATATTCCAAATGAGGGTGAGAGATTTGTATAGTGGCAGAATTATATTTGCTTCCCTTGCTTCTATAACCTTCTTAATACATGCTAATATTTTATTTGCCTTTGCAGCTGCTGCTTCACTTTGAGCACTGTTATCTAGGTGGTTGTCCACAAACACTCCGAAATCCCTTTCAATATCTGATACACCTAGATTTGCTCCATTAAGATTATAAATTGCATGGCTATTTTTCCTTCCCAGATGCATAACTTTACATTTATTCATATTAAATTTCATCTGCCATTCAGATGCCCATTTCTCAATTTTATGTAAATCCATTTGGAGGGAAAGCACATCATTATCTGATTTAATTTCCTTGCATAACTTCGTGTTATCAGCGAAAATGGAGACACCACACTCCAATCCTACCTCTAAGTCATTAATAAATACGTTAAAAAGGATACAACAATAATAAAATTAAACAAAGAAAATAACAGGCCTAGCTCCAACTGGTGAAAAAAAAATACAAAGATCATCTCACTCATCCCATCAACATTGGGAAAACAAATAGTGGCCAAATTACACCACCACATTACATATATCAAGTACCAGGGGAACATTTTATTTATGGCTGTTCGGTCTCTCTCTGTTGTGTCCTACTCTCTTTAACCTTTGGACTATAGAACACTTATTAAGTTTCTGTCTGTGCTTATCCACAAGGTTTGCAGATTTGACTGATCTCTCTGCTATGACCTTCCCACCTACATGGTATAGCTGACAGCTTCATGGAGGAACACAAGCCCCATCACCACCACCACTTAGCAATCCTAAAGGGGACCAGGGGAACATACACCACACTAATCTACACTAACCAATCAGGAAGGACTGCAAAAACACATGGAGACTGTGCAGAGGCAAGTGGAGCAACAGCCAAATCACCGCCATCAGGGATAATATCCGCTACACCCATCCTGGAAAGTCCCACACCATTGCTGGTGGCCATGTGCCAAGATGCATATCCATTATCATTTAGTGACCTCCCATTAAGTGTTTTGCTATCAATCAATTCATATTATCAACTGTCATCTTGTTATCAGGCCTTCAGGGGAATTTTAATTCTCTACAGTATCACAAATTGGACTTAGCATGTGTATTGACCCTTTAATATTATATATTATATATATATTATTATATGATATATCATGATATTATCACTATTATTATTGTTATTACATGTATTAACCTATGGCATAGTAACTAGTGCTCATTAGTTTATTGATATAGGAATGGGACACAAATGTGATGTATGTATATGTCCCAAAACCCCAACCATTGAAAACACACTGACACAGTGAGAACAATATAACAACGCTTTATTTCATACACAGAGCACAATCAGAAATGTACAAGACTGGGCATTAATATGGGTGTGGTGTGGGCGGATCCAGGAAAACCAGGAGGCTATTGTTGGGAAAAAGGGGATACCTAAGAGGATAATGTCATAGTCTAGAATAAGCATGATGCATAGCACCTACCAGGGTCACATGTGGTCACTACACCACTGCAACAGGAATCTGTTGAAAAAAGGATAATCATAAATCACTCAATTTAATTGAAGAAACAATTAATGTGCAAAGCACTTACAACTTGTCTATATCTGCTCAATGAAACAGATGGTTAAACCTCTGGACTGTGTAATCCAATCCAGTTTCACACACACAGTGTGTTTCCAAATAAAAAAAAGTAAAAAAAAAGTGGCCAAACAAAAAATGAAAAATAGAGGGAGGATAAAAAATAATTAAACATGCATGTACAGTACAGTGCTAAATACTGTAACTGTAACAATATACCAACTCACCTGATTCCCATCTGCAAGCATTTCTAACCATTATCCAGTTCTCAGGATATCTCACTGGTCATGATCATTAATAATGATGTGTCATCTCACAATAAATGCTCAGCTGTGACCAGCATCAGCGGTCAAGGTGTACTATCACCTTCGCAATATGATCTTGTTAATCAACATTGACATCACATCCATCAGCTATACAGGTGTTAGCACTTGTTAAAGGATACTCGTGATCTCAATGTCTACCCTGTTACATATTTTTATCATCTGTGTTGAGCCAAACTTTCCCTTGAAGCCCACTAGTAATATCACTACTAAATGCAGGCCCAGCACTGAGCCCTGTGGCACTCCACTGGTAACAATACCTTCCTCTGACTGTATCCCATTAAGTTGGATTTTCTGATGCCTGTCTTTCAGCCATTGTCCTATCCACTGAACTGTGCGTGAATCTAGTCCCAGAATATGAAGCTTACAAATTAGTTTGTGTAGTATTGTGAGGGACAGTGTCAAATGCTTTTACTAAAACCTAGATAACCTACATTTCCTGCTTCACTCTTGTCTGTCATGACCTTTCAGCAGTAAAGCCATGCTGCTTACAGTCTTGTAAATCATTAGATATAAGTTATTCAAACATTCTTTTTTTCAAAAGAGTTTCCATTAGTGTGCATACTACTGATGTCAAACTTATTGGCCTGTAGTTATTTGAGTCTTCCTTACTACCCTTTTTGTGTAGCGGAACTACATTAACACTTGTCCAGTCATCTGTAACAACTCCTAACCATAACGACTGATTAAAAAAAAAATATATTTTATGGAAATGTTTGCAAAGAAATTAGTCAGATATGTTGATCTTATTTATCGTCCTAAATAACTGTATACAGTTATTGCATTTAATTTCAGATTTTTGCATGTCTCCTCTGTAATAAGAATCTTACCGTATTGGAGGCTTTTTTATGCTGTAGTGTTTTGGGGAAATTATGTTCAGTTCCTCATCTCCAAAGAAGAGATTTTATAGAAAATGAATTAGCTATTATAGAAAGTCTTTGCAGTAACACATAACAACCATAATATCCTATTTAATTTGCATGCTAACAAGCTCTGGGATCTCCCCGATTACAAATAGAGGCACAAAATCAATTTTTATGTCATGCACACATGCTGTGCTGAATTGATTAGTATTAATTATGTATAAAGAGAAGAACAAAACTGCTAAATATTTTCACAATATTTATTCCATGTTTGGGAGTACTCACAATGGAATTCTTATTAACAAAAACTCTGAATAAATCATCTTAAGCTAACTGTAGCTTCCTCCTATCTGATAGTGATATATACCGTGTGTGTTGGGTAGTCAAGAGCTTATCTATGAGGTGATTATTAGTTTTATTATTTTTATTTCTATTCACATAAAAAGCACCAGTATATTCTGCAATAAATACTGGAGTTATCCAATGAGGTTTTTGTGTGCCACAGACTCTGCAAAGCTCACTTTCTGCCTTAAGGTGTTAGGTTTCCCGTTCAGGTAATTATCTTCACCGAGGCAGCCCCAATTTAAGACTGCTCCTGGAGTATGGGAGGGGCTGCTGATAGACTGATTGTTTGCAGTTTGTCTAACCTGGAGCAAGGCATACACAATGAGACAGTAGCCTGAAAGTAGCCACTATGTCTACATTCATTTTCAATTTTGCCTCATGGGTTTCCAAATTCACAATAAAGCTGACATACTATAAGACCTACATGTTCATGTATGTTATTATGCCTATGCATTTTTTCAATTGTTATTATACTTGTGTATACTTACCTAGGTCTATGAGGCAGCACAATATGAAGAAGCAGCTGGCTGCTTTAACTTGCTACATGCAGCATCAGCTAAATATACAGACATTTCTATTTTACATGAATATTAACGTGTCAAGGCACTTTTACTCTGAAAAATCCCAAATAAGTGCAAAAAATTTGCATGGATGGAAACTTAACAGCAGAAGCAAGGATATCTGGATTCAACTCCAATTCTCAATTAAATAAAATACAAGTTACCACACATAAGAAAAAATATATCCAAATATGCATTCACCTTCAATGGTTTAATATTTTAGTCCCATAATATCAATAATTGTGTGATTGAAATGTACCATTTCAGTGATTACGTTGTCACAGTGCATATCTCAATAACAAAAACTATATTTGAGCCAATGGTTTACTGTATGATCTATCACTTTCCAAACTTGCTTCAAATTTGGGCTAATCAGGTTTGTTTCAGTGATACCATACTTTAGGGTTCTCAGGGTTAAGGTTTGACTTGGGGACAGCTCCTTAAGTGACTGGCTTTGTCAAGTACATCTGGTGTACGCTACTTCACACCTGCAGAATCATCTGATTCTACTACCGGATACTTGGCTAAAATGTGTACTTTGCTGAAAACGTAGTTGGGCAAAATCATGAATAATCTTGAAATTCTAATGGTATAATATTTTGATGATTGTGGCAACTGGCTCAAGCCACAATGCACAGATGTAGTTCTGATTTATTGGTCTGGATCTGACATGTGATCTCCTGACAAACAAGGAATATGGGAAAATGTTTTATTGAAAAAACAAGACCTGGGGGAGATAGATAAGCATACTCCCTCCCTAGCTGTGTTAAAAGATAAATAACCACTGTGGCCACCTGTTTTCTACACAGCATTTTGAATAGCTAAACATGTAATGTTTTAGAAACAAAGACCCTAGAACATAGAGATGGTATCATAATGTAGGTAGTAGTATCCTCTGCTTTCCATTACAACTTTATTTTACGCTCATGCTTCTCTGCCCTAAATCCTGCCAAACAGCATTGCTTCTCATCGTTAATATCAAATCTGTCCTCCAACCCCATATGTTTGTTCACCACATTCAACTCTCCTCTTCCCACCCGCATCTCCTGCCTCTTTCTGTCTCACAGCTGAAGACTTTGCCTCCCACTTTAACAATAAAAGTGAAAACATTTGAATCAGACTATCCTCTCCACATGACCCGAACACACCCTGCTCTCAACAAACCAAAAACACACAGCCTTTACCCTTCTCCAATCCCACATCCATCATGGGCTCCTTGACTCTGTAACTGGGGATGAGGTATCTAGTCCACTATCATCCTCTCTCCTTACAACTTCTCAACAAAATCCTATTCCATCACAACAAATCCCTCCCCTCTCTACCACACTTATTCCTTCCCTCACACATAAAAATGGCAAGTTTTCATAATCTTTCAAACATGGCGAACTTACATTAATCTTAAGAAACACTCATCTGACTCAGCTACTCCACCTAACTATCTCACTTTATCTCTACTTCCTCCGGGTTGAAAACTGCTTGAGTGACTTGTTCACAAACGTCTTATCCAATTTATTACATCCAACTCCCTCCTTGACCCCTTTCAATCAGGCGTCCGACTCCGCAGAGCAATCTCTCACTAAAGTCTTTAATGGCATACTCACCTCCAAGTCAAATGGTAATTTTTCTATTCTAATTTTCCTTGATCTCTCTGCTTACTTCGAGACAGCTCACCACCTTCTTTTTATCCAAATTCTCGGCCCTCTCATGGTTCATCTCATGATTGAACATTTAGAGTCTCCTTCTCTGGACATTTTCATCACCTCACCAGCTGACTGTTGGCATACACCAGGGTTCAGCCCTAGACCATCTCCTTTTCTCTATCTATACTTACTCCCTTTGTATCCAAACAAAATATTTTGGATTTCAGCATCATCTATATGTAGATGCCATTCAAATTTACTTCTCAGCACCAGATCAATCCAACTCTATTCTAGCACAAGTGACAAACTACCTCTCTATATCATATCCTCCTGGATGTCCTCCTGTCAACTCAAACTCAGTATGTCAGAGACTGAGCTCCTAAGCTTGCAACCCTCATATCTCTCTCACGGTTGTCAATGCCATCATCACTCCAATCTTCCAGGCCATTTGTCTTGGGGTTCTACTAGATCCTGCTATCTCTTTCATTCCTCACATACAATCAATAACAAAATCTTGTCATTTTTGCTTACAAAACCCTCCCAAAATATGTCACTATCTTACCCAAGGCACAATTACAATTCTAACCACACTCTCATCATATCTTGCCTCGACTACTGAAACTCTTTCTTTGATGGACTCACCTTCACCCATCTAACTCATATACCATATTCAACGCTCAGTGTCTGACACACCTCTCTGTCAGTCACAAATCAGTGTCAGTCAATTTTTTTAAAGATCATAACCCTAAAATATAAAGAACTCAAAGAATAGTGCACCCTCTTATATCTCTGCTCTAGTCTCTAAATACTCCCCAAACCACCCTCTTCTCTCTGCTAATGACCTTCTTCTGTCCTCCTCTCTCATCACCTCCTCTCACTTTCACATTCAGGACTTTTCTTGTGCTGCTCCAATTCTTTAGAACTCCTTTCCTCTCACCACTAGACTATCCTCCTGAGTCAAAACCTTCAACACGCACTAAAAGTTTATATTTTTTAAGAAGCTTATAACATTCAGCCTTAATATACACAATGAATGTATCATCCTTCTATACCTCACCCATACCCTTTAGATTGTAAATTAGCAAATTTTGCTAGGTGCTTTAAGGAAAGCATTGTGTATATTTGATTTTAAGGTCAAAGACAGGACCCTACATTCTTTTGTAATGTGTTAATATTGTTTTTGACTTGACCTTGTATATAGCACTATGGAATATGTTAGCACATTACAAATAAAGGAAATAATAATAATAATAACCACGGATACAGACAAGCAGATAATCAGCTAAATGTACACATTAGATAAAATAATTAGTATTCAGGAGTCACTTATTATAATCTAGCAAAAGCAATGCAGAATATCTAAAAAGTGCTTCACTTTAGAGAAGAGTCAGTTTTCACGCTCTTTAAGAATAACATAAACACTTTTATTTTGGAGAAAAAGTTTTTCTTTAATTACATTGCATTATTAAGAAGCCCTCACTATTGAAATGCAAATGAAAAATTCCCTAAAATACAATACCAAGAAATGAAAGGTTTACATTTTTGTAAAAAATCTTTTAGAAAACATTACAATTACTGTATTGGTCTGAATATAAGCCGCACCTTTTTTTCGATTTTTGAGTTTGCAAGTTACAGGTGAGATTTATATTCGCGACCGTAAAAAAAATCACTGACGATTTGCGAGCTTGCGAGTTACGTGTGCGGCTTCGATTCACAAACGTAAAATTACTGCCAATTTGTGCAATTGCGAGTTAAGGGTGCAGAGTTGCGTGCTTAAGACTGCGGTATTGTAGCAATTGAATAGCGATTTACGGTTTTAGTGATTCTAACATCCTCTAACCTGTAACCTGCAAAAAAGTTACAGTACTAATTAGAAACCCGGTTTTTGCAATGGCTGATCACTTGGAGAGAGTCTTTTACCCTCCAATTTTACGGGTGCGGCTTATATTTGAGAACTATCTTTTTTCTATTTTTTCACCTTGAACTTTACAGGTGCGGCTTATATGCGGGTGCGGCTTATATTCGGACCAATACTGTAAATATTTATGGCATACTTTTGCAGATTTGAGGAATGTATCCAGTTGCCAGTGTGCATTTTCTTATAATCACTAATTCAAATCATAACCAAGATACCTAGTGTTACGAGTAATGGTTAGTACATTTATGTGAATATGTTCTCCATTAACAAACAAAAACAATAAAACAACCAAAATCATAAAATTTCAAAACTCCAGCAAAGAGGACATGGACAGATGAAAATTTGGTAGTTTTAATTCACCACAAAGTCAAGAGGAGCCAGTTTTTAATTCCCATATTATTAACACATTTTTGTTTCGATTCTCCATAGAATTATGACAAGCATTTAAAAATAGACGAACTAATGATATAAATAAAAATAAATAAAAATAAAGTAAATACAAAATATGCTGTAAACTCACCAATCTGTCTTTCAAGGAATTAGTTCCAAATTCGTTCACTAGCACCTGTTAGGTTGGTGGCACGTCCTTTGAGCGCTGGAGAACAGTGCGCCGTCATCATGGCGCAGAGAACTGCGCTCTGATGATGCTCTGTGCTCCAGCGTTTGTGGAGCTAGGAGATGTGGGTCTTTCCCTTAGGGGACTACAGCCTTACCAATTGACTTTATAAGTCCTCATTTCCCCCTTCAGACCACTAGTATTTAGAACAATATGGAATAATAAGGAATACTATGCCAATTAGTTAAATCAGGAACGTGGACGCCACAGTCTTTTATAATAAGAAGCTCATATGCATTGGTAGTTTTAGGAGTGGTCTTATATAATTACAAGGACCTTTTGCATTCACTATCAGCACTTTATGTATTCCTATAGGCCACCTTTTCTAATAATCTGACACTTAGCACTTTAATATATTAATTCATTCTCTTTTGTTATCCATTGGGTATTTGGCACCTTAATATCCATCATATTTACGATTGTGTGATTTAGCTTGATCATTATTTGCACTTAGCACTGTTCACTTTTTTCACTTTATGAAATATTTATCACAGCAATTTTCCCACAGCTGCTTAAAGCACCTAGCACCTTATAGCTGGATCACATATTCAGTGCCCTTATAGGATTATTAACTAATATATATAGTGGCATATTGAGTCCCATCCACTCCTTATCTAATTTCACGTGACGTCAGAGTATCAAGATTTAAATTTTGAGTTTTAATCAAATCATTAAACGCTAAGTTTTATTATGTATTATTCTCTATATTAGACCCAAGGGTGTGCATCATGTAAAAGGGATACGCTTTACTTCTTTTTTCTATTGTAACTTTTCTTATCTATAAATAAATTATTTCTCATAGAAAATATAATGTTTGGAATGTTTAAAATCACAGATAAATTGAGGTTATTTTTTAATAATCATAATAATTACACACATCTCAAAACATTATAGATATATCATTTAAGTTAAATAGAATATGGTAATATGAATTGCTATAGTCTAAAAATGAATCATGCTAACCTTCTCCATAATTAATTTATTGAGGGAAAAGGACTATATTTTATAATTAGTTACCTAATTAGTGTGGGTTGTTTTTGTATTCCCATGGAGCGGATAGGAAAAAATCAATACTCTTTTTTTTTTTAATTGATGACCTTTTCAAGTATGTTATATTAAGAAATCAGATAATATGTTCACTAAAAGCAAATCCATACGGGTAGAATTTTAAATTGCTAGAAAAGCAGTAAGAATGGGTTTTATGTGTGGAATTTTATTCTAGTAATTAGATATTTGCCTTAATTATTTTATAACATAACACTTAATAAAGTTGATGGTATTTGCTACTTTCAGTAAGTAACATATCTTTGACTTGTTAAGCATCTTAGCCAAACTACCAGTGTGAGGTTAAAAGGCTTTCAACAAATCAATATTATTATGATTGAGTGACTTAGACTCCCGCAGACAAGAAATGTTTTACGCAACAGGTGTGGTACAAAATCCTTCAAAATGTCAATTATCAAGATACCCAGGTGACTTATTTGAATAGTCATTATGCACAATTTGCTCTTTCAGATTGCTTTTAATTTATGTTTTAATTCACTTCTTTTATTTTTCTTCTGTTTCAAACATAAATTATTTAGCAAGTATAGATGACTATATATACCTACACAACTAGCTTTCACAACATATACATTAAGTAATATTTAATCTCTAGACTTTCTCTATACTTTTAACGTTTTTAAAAGTTTATACTCTGACTAATGAAATTTAGATGTTTGGAATGTTATCATTGGTGGAAAAATCATTGTATTATAAGGTAATAAAAGCTTTTAAGAATTAAGTCAGAGATGCTCAAATTGAGAAAAAAACGACACCTACGTAGGTGCAGTCTCTTTTAGCTCACTTGTGCCATTGACAGGGAAAAATATCCTGTAGTATATCAGTCTGGTCTTACTCACTAGAGTGACCCGAAATACCAGGCAATTCTACCCTGAACAGGAGAAAAGGCAAAACCCAGTCAAACGTTTCAGCCTCTCTTGGGCCTCGTCAGTGATGTGCAGTTCTTCTCCCTAAGGCACAGTGAGCAAAGAGTCCACGCCTGGAGCCCCCTATCACCTTTAGGGGGACAGAAGCACTAATGGTCATTTGCATAAACATAAACCGATTGGACTGCTTGTTCACTGTGCCTTAGGGAGTTCAGCTACACCTCACTGGCGAGACCAACGAGAAGTCTTGCCTGTTCTGGGTAAAATTGCCTGGTATCTCGGGGCTGGGTCACTCTTTTGACCAGACCTTCAGACCAGACTGATATACTTCAGGATATTTCTCCTTGTGAAGGACACAAGTGAACTTAAGGAGGCTGCTTTCTGAGTAGGTGATCAGGACTCTAGGACAAATCTACTTAGGTGTTGTTCGTACTCAGTTTTAGCACCTCTGAATTTTGTTATTGTATAAAAACTTTTTATGAAAGTTATTTTGAGGCAGAAAGGCACTTGTTTGTGAAGATTGTAACAAATTAAAACTGGGAATTACTAAGTGTTTCAAGTAGCTGAGCAGTGCAGCACTGTATTTACTATGCACTGTTTCCTATAGGGAAAATGACATAACCACCTCAGCCTCACCTAAAGACTCTTTTTATGAAAAGAGCTGGATCATGAGGGAGCATTTATTTCTATAAAATATTTTTATGAGAAAATTAAGAATGTTATCCAATAAATATTAACAGTTTCATTTCCTCATTGTTGTTTCTCAGTTTGTATTTAAAATTGATTGCATATTTAGGAAGCTAGTAGATCCTCTGTAATTAATTGTCACATCATCTTGTTAAAGTAAGATATAGTGAAATCAAATGAAAAATATATAACAGAGCACAGTGTAAAAATAGCTTTCCAATATAAAATGTGATAGTGCCTCTCAAGTCTCAGTGCTGCACCAAGATGTATTATGAAAAAGGGATATAAGCTCTTGTTTTGTTGCAGCTTTTAATGTTTAAATATATGGAGTCCACTTGGAAAATAATCCTATAGTTAATTGTTTTTTATGTAACACTGTCTCCACAAAATCCATTACACATAGATATTGCAGTCCCCCAGTTTTGAGGTTGGATTTGTATAGAGGAAGTGTTGGAGTGAACAGGGAGGGATCAGCCTGCTAAGCTTGAGAAGTGGATAAAATTAAAATTCACCACACATCTCTTCCTCCTCACAGTCCCAGACACATGGACTTGCATCAGTAGATGCAAACATTGCTCACCAGAAATGTAAACATTGCTATCATATACACACACAGCTTGCACCAACTTTTAATGGATGCCTTTAGGGGTCCAGCAGAAGCAAAAAAACATATGTTTCATTATCCTCTTAGTCAGACTCAAAGTTTTAATACATAACTATTTATCATTGTAAAGTGGTTCTTGAACAATGATATGAAATACAAATTTAAACTATGACAAAAATGAAGAAAGCATACAATCCTAAACTCTCCTTGTGTATTTGGTAATTGATAATAAAAAATGATGAAACAACTTTTATTCAACCATTTAAAAAAGTAAAAAAAGCCAAATTATTACTACTATTTACCAACTTCTTGTTTTTCATATATTGTTTTGAAACTGTGGAGATAGAACATACAGTATACTAAATCTAAACAATGGCTATTTCCCAAATAGCCATATTCTGCTCTTTATAAGAAGATTTCCAGGGAATTAGGATATAAATGTTACTGGGTTTAAGTAATCTGTATACTGTGGGGGGGGGGGGGGGGGATTTATTAAAACATAGGAGCTTCTGTGGTGGTCTGCTACGTATAGTGATTTTCTGATCTCCTAATAAAGTACAAGCATAATTAAAATTAAAATTAATCCCAGGGTTTATTTTAATTGTAATACTCCACGAACAGTTAAAATATATATTTAATTGCTTGTATAAATGTATGAGACATACAATAACTGAATGCCAATAGTGTAATTATAACTAGCCACATAAATGCTGCATAGAGGATACTAAAGCTCATTCATTTCTGATAGCAAGTATCTATCTAAAATTCCACGACATTTATAATAATTAAAGTCTGTGTGTGTACAGGGTATTCCTTCTAATTTTGATAGCACCCATGATCCTTGAAGGGATATGAAAGTTGCATGGATTACTACATGACTGCACTCCTTAGGCAAAAAAACAGCCTATGTGTATGCAGCACATTTCATAAAACATTTTATTTTTATTAATATGTAAAAGTCCCTCTAATGATTATGTTGACACCTCTATGGGGTGTATACACAGGCATCTGACCCCCCCCCCCCCCCCAATCAGCATGCATCATCAGGGGAGCAATATTAACCCACTGTTTACCTGCTATTGCTTGCTCAGCCAATCTCCCTGCAGCTTCCTGTCTGTATGTCAGCAGCAATACCTAGCACATATCAGTGATACACTACATATCCCTGGCTGCTTTGCTGCACAAACAGCAACCCCAGAGTTAATTTAAAAGTTTCAGCTAACCTGATTGGCCAAAACAAATCTGATTTCAATGTAAGTGTTTAAATGTTTATTTTGGGGTTTGTTCATGCAAAACATGTTTTCATACACTACTAATTCTCCTATATCAGATGCATTCATAATCTAGCAAACTTACATATCCCTTTAATACCTGCCACTCACTTTTGATGGTAAAATTTCACTTACCGCCCATGGGTGCTGCAGTAACTTAATTTACCCTCTCTCATTTCTAATGTCAATCAAGGGGATTAAAAACATAACTTCAACCCAATTGTTTCACAAATGCCCTATTTTCCCCATGGTATTTGTTTTCAACAGCTGTGTGCTTTTTAATATGTATCAATTGTATGTATGTATGTATATATATATATATATATATATATATATATATATAAATATATATATATATATATATACGTATATATATATACTTGTAACAGAGTCAAGCAAAGAGCGTCCCTAGAGGTTGGTTTAATTAAAGATGCTGGAAGATTTCTCTTGGGAGAGAAAGAGTTAACTCAGGGCAGTGATCAGAGCCTAATTGAAGCCCAGATGTGGACTGCCTTGAATAGACAACAGCACGGAGAAGGGGGCCTACCCATTCAGGCATTGGAGGCCAGCACAGTGAGTTTAAGGCAGCAATGGAGACTGCCACTTAAAAAGAGTCCATGTGACTGGAAGTCACAGACCGTTGCGAGTGTGGAACTTTAGGAAATAGAGAAAGTTGCCTGTGTGGATCTGCAGAACTAAAGGAGAGATTTGTGAGTACTGGTGACCAGAGGAATGGTAGACAGTGTTTCCTGAGCAGCACAGCAAACAGTGGGGACACAGAGAGGAACATGGGCTGTTATCAAGTTGTTAGGATTGCTAAGGAGCTACAGCAGAGTAAGATACAGAGTGGTCTGCAGCACTGGATGTATGAAGAAATACAGGCCAGTGACTTTATATTATGTGGACTTTTGATATGTTTTTGGCTCCATTCAGATTTAGAAGAATGGTAGCTCTTTGTTAGTGAGGGAACTAACAACCGCAAAGCTAGTGTTTTAAATTTTGAATTTTGTAAATTTGCAGCCTCCTGTTATTTTGTTGAAAACTGACAGAAATACTATTGATGAATAGTCTTGTATGGTCATCCTTGTCACAATATATACTGTATATACTCATTTATAGACACTCTGGTAGACAGAGTTCTCGGAGGTAGCAGCACACTACCAAGAGGCACAAGGATAAATACAAAAAAGTGGTCAATCTATTTGGGACCATATGGCAAAATAACAATATAAGAGATCTCTCTCTATGTATTTACTGCCTAAATTCATGTCTAAATTCAAAAAATAGTCCCTGTGTGGGGCTGCCCACTGCAACATATGCAGACACAGACTCTGTAGTCTCTCAGGAAAACATCTAAGCCTCACATTGTTGCATGTTTTTTGAGACATAGGGCCTCATTCGATTGCAATTTGGCCAATTAAATAGGGCTCTATATAATCATAGAGCATATTTTTTTACAGAAGTTTTAAAACTTCTATCCAAAATCAAGGTCTTCACTAACTAAAAACTTCTGTAAAAAAATATGCTCTGTGCTTATATAGAGCCCTATTCAATTGGTCAAATCACAATTCAATGAGGCCCATAGACCCATACAGAAACTACTTGCATGATTTTAGGCAGGAAAAACAGAGGTTTTATTTATTTGATTTTTTTTTAATACTTAAATACAAGTACTTAAACACAGGGGATATTTAATATTATCTGCTCTCCATAACATTAACCCAAATCCTAAATCCTAACCCTAACAACAAGTGACAAGCAGATAACAGGAAAGGTTCCACATAGGTATATGTATAATAAAATCTACAATCCTTCCATATCCATTTTAAGAACATTAAAAACTGGCTTTACATTATCCTTGTAAATAATTTTAGAGATATTAAGCATTGTTTGATATATAGCTATTGTATGTAAGCATGCACCAGTCAGAGAAAATTTAGGATAGCGTTCAAGGCAGAACGTTTTCGCTCCCTAGACCACTTAACTTAAAAAAACAAACAAATGGATTGTGATTGACAGAGCCTCATATCTGCATGAGAAGCAAAGCAAAATTGACAATTATAAAGAGATAAGCTTAAACTATACAAAATTGGGGATTTTAGAAATACATCACATGTCATCTACATTTTATTATGGCAGGGGAACAAAATATAATTTTTCTATTGTTAAACCACTTACGTGATGACGTGAAATCATTTGGCAATCTATATCAAATATAAAATGCACATCCTTCATACAATGAGAGGACTGACAGCATACTGATATTTTTTCTCATTTTATTTTTATATTTTAAAACCTAGCTACTAATATTCCCATTAATATTTACTGCATAAAATTGTATAAATTCCCTGATAAGTGGAATAACCTAGTGATGGACAGAACTGTCCAGCGAACAGACCCCAGTGTCATTAACTCTAATGAGGGCAAAATGTCATGGCCACAAGGGAGAAGGAAAAGCCAACTCTTTAGTTGGCTGGAAATGTGGATTATTAAATGAAGAACTAAATAAAATGTCAGGAGCTGCGTGTGAAAAACAGTAATTAGGCAGATGTGACCTTAAGCTCTTATTTGTTCTCCGTTGCCATTTAAAATGCAATTTATTCTTGTAATTAGATTTTGTGTAATTTTTGTTTACAAATAACGAAGGCACAGAGTGAATATGGAAAAATCTGTTTCGACGCAGAACACATAATATTCTATACAGACAATTACCAATATGACCATAACTTTGCATCGGAGGAAACAACTGTGGTCAAAATTCTAAAGAGACTTTTTTTGAAGAACTACACTTGAAATTAGGCAACACGATAAAAAGAATTAAAAAAAAAACAGCCTCTCATTTATTGCTTTTATATGTAGTTATTATATGCTGCTGTAAAAGCTACTATTTTAGTTGCCATTGATTGACTTCCTTACATGGAAGGAGACTTTGCATACACAAGAAGTTTATATCTACATAATTGGAATTTGACATCTACAACTGTCAGCGCATTCATTAGGTCTAATGGAATGTATATTCATTTACAAGGGCTCGTCACCTGTAAACAGAAGCTGCAAGAAACACTGGGTAAAAAATTATATCCTGCAGTAACAAATAATTGCATATTAAAATAAAAATTGTAAAATCTCTTTTGTTTTTTTTTACTTTCTAAAACACTTTGCCCATTATTCAGTTTTGTTATTCAAGATAGAATACAAGAAAAAACAGAGTGCAGTGCTTTCTTTTAAAGTCTAACATAAATTACAATACAGACCAGTGCATATTTAAGTACTTGCCTGCAATAAATGACGGGGTATCATAAAACGTCTACGCTGTTTCTCTCTCTCTCTTTGCCCTGTCTCTCTCGCTCTCTCTGTCCTCTCTCTTTTTCTGTGTCTGCGTTTCCTGGAGGGTCTGCCGGTGGTCACAGTCCTGCGCATTCACGGCGATGTCCCGACTCTACCAACAATCACGCGCCTGTACACAAAATAACCTGCAGACATGACAGACTAACTACTTGCCCGTCAAAAATGACGGGGCAATAACATTTGAAGTTATGGCAATGCTGTTTGCCACACAATGTAAAGCTTTTTATACGCTGAGGACCTTCGGCGCTCATTGCGAGCCTCTCCTCTCGTATACTTTTGCTCCTCTGAGCACCTTCGGTGCTCATCACCAAGACAGATATATATATATATGTATATATTTTTTAAATAATAGTTAGGAAATTAGTTACGTAATAAATCAATATAATTTACCTATTTTTAATCAATATATCCAGCAATCAAACGCCTAAAGAGCTAACAATCTCTTTTTATTGTCCTGCAGCATACAATGTACATTTGGACTGTTGCTGACCTGAGGAAAAAGTGTCAGCAATGTGCCAAGTGTGCAGTATAAATAGGCTGCGTGTGCATATTGTATGATGCAATTTGATGCCATGAGGGTTATCAATACTTGAGTTTAAGGGTGTACTCGAGGGGTCTTGGAAAGTGGCTTTGATGGTAGCAAACCGTTTGTTTAGGCGTGTAAAGCTCCATTTTAGATTCGTAATGTTATTAGTTGCAAGTTAGTGTTGTAAAATGGTGTCGTTTGTGTATGTGTTAGGTAGCTCGCAAGCATTTTCCGTTCTTCCTAATAGTGTATTTTGTACCTCATACGTTCCTGGGTAAAAGTGGTACACAGCTGGCGGCATTTTGCCCGTTCGGGGTCGTGTAGCTTCATTTTCATTTTTCTACGGCTGCCATTTTTTTTTCTCACTTAGGGGATTTTTGAGTGCCGAAATTCTACTTAAATTTGCGTGCAACCTCACTTACAGATGCTCCGAGCTAGGAAGACTTGTGTGCTTAAACGGCTTGCCTCGCTACTCGAGGTTTGCAAGCATGACGACGATTTGCAGTTTGACAACTATTATATGTGATGGCATTGCTTTTAAACTAATAGCCCTATTAAATCCCAGCCTCGTAGATAAGAGGCTGCTACTTAAACCCTACATGCTGCAAATTTATAAAAGTTACAACGCTATTAAATTAGCCCTGCTGCGAGCAACGTGTGAGCTACGAAGCACGGCCGTCCGTATCAACACAGAGAAAATCTACATGAGGAGTGACAGCCTGCAAGATGATCTCACAGGCTCCCACACCTCATCCTAAACAGGACCTCTGTGGCAGTCCCAAACATAAGCCCTGCCGTGGGGGGTACTCCAACTACCCCCCCCAGCACCTAAAATTAACCCCCCTCTATGCAGGGGATCCCCATTGGGACCCCCGAAGTGTCCCCACATTAACCCCTTGCTGCAGGGATCCATAGGGACCCCCGCAGAGCCCCCACATTAAACCCTTGCAGCAGGGGTCCCAGAACGGCACAGATCATGCCTCCGCTGCATTTGAAACTTTTAAATTCCCCGCTGTGGCTCCTTAAAGGGCTTGCAGCACACTATTAGCAATCCCGGCTGCGGCACCTAAAATGAACCTCCCTCTATGCTGGGGGTCCCCATCGGAACCCCTGAAGTGTCCCCACATTAACCCCTTGCTGCAGAGGTCCATAGGGACCCCCGCAGCCCCCCCACATTAACCCCTTGCAGCAGGGGTGCCAGATCGGCACCGATCGTGACCCCGCTGCATTTAAAATTTAAATTTCCTGCCTCACGGGTCCTTAAAGGACTGTAAAGGTCCTGAAAGGACTTGCGCTAAAAAATATTATCCCCAGGCAACTAAATATAACCCCAAAACTCATGGGGGTCAATACAGAACCACATATGCCCTTAATTTACCTCTCACTCATTTATTAACCCCATAACTCATGGGGGTCAATACAGACCCCCATAATACATTAATTAACCCCATAACTCATGGGGGTCAATACAGACCCCCATAAGCCCTTAATTAACCCCATAACTCATGGGGGTCAATACAGACCCCCATATTACATTAATTAACCCCATAACTCATGGGGGTCAATACAGACCCCCATAAGCCCTTAATTAACCCCATTACTCATGGGGGTCAATACAGACCACCATAAGCCCTTAATTAATTAACCCCATAACTCATGGGGGTCAATACAGACCCAATAATACATTATTAACCCCATAACTCATGGGGGTCAATACAGATCCCTGTAAGCCCTTAATTAACCCTATAAATCTCTTTTTAAACCAATCAGAAGGCACTATTGCTTTCAGACAATCACAATGGGATACACCCCCACAGGGTGATTGGCTGGAGGCATTTGCGCCTTCTGATTGGCTGTTATCAATGTCAATCAGCAATAGTGCCTTTAAAAAAGATTGATAGCTCCTTCAGCCAATCAGAATGGGAGATAGGGGTGTATCCAATCCTGATAGCTCACACATTGGCGCCTTCTGATTGCCTGAAATTTAATAGACAGCGTTTTCAACCAATCAGAAGGCGCTATTGCTTATTTCCTTCCGGAAAAGGCTCTAGGAGGCTCATTAGCGTCAGGGAGGTCTGCGAGTGCAGACCTCCGTTAGATTTTTTTTGGGGGAGCGTGGATTGTTCCAGGGCCCAGCCGGGGCAGAAGAGGAGGAGGCCGGGGACAGTGCGCCGCAGAAGAAAAGAAGGACGGGGACATGCTGGAAAGGAGTAGAATATTTAGAATGTTTATAATGTTTATTTATTGTATGTAAATGTGTTGTACTAATTTGTTTTTGTTTTTCCCCTAGGTTGGTGATCTGAAGGGACATCTGCAAAGGTAAGTGGTCTTAATTATTTTATTTTAGGTTAGAATTAGGGTTTGTGTATGTAGATAGCATTAATTGTATGTTAGATAGGGGTATGTATTTTAGATAGATATGATTTATTGTATAATAGGATTGATTGTATGTTAGATAGATAGGGGGGTATTTTATTTTATTTGTATTGTATTGTATGTATTCTATATGTATTTCCTTTTCAGGTGTGTACATTTTTTTTCCCTGTAGTGTGTGTGTGTGTGGGGGGGGGGGGGGGGGGGTGTTGTATTGTATTTTTTTATTTTCTGTAATGTTACTTTTTTATTTTTTGTGACTTAGGCTTTTTTATTTTCTGTAATTAGAATGGTGGTGGGGTTTATTAGGGGTAGGTAGATAGTGTAGGTGTTAATAGATTAGTGTAGAGGTGGGTTAGTTTAGATTTAATGGTTTATTGGGGGGTATAGTGCAGTGTAGTGTTTGTAGTTAGTGTCATGAGGATCCTTGAGGACCGTCATGGCACTTATGTGGTTAATGTTAGCACTTTTGTGTGCCCGTAGGGATTCTTCCGAGGTGCGAGATTCTCCTCATAGATTTATGGCTGTGTGTTACTCCGTAGCTCTCTCAGAGCTTATTCTCTGCCATTTTTTGGAGTCATCTCGCAAAGCAGGCTGCGAGGGACGTAGTGGGGATTCGGTCCTCGCAAACAGCAAAAAACTGCCTTTTGCCAGGACCGAGGGAACTGCGAGGGCTAATTTAATAAGGCCCTAAATGTTTAAAGGACAATTTCCACCTAAGCAGAAGTTTCATTAAAATTAAAGAACACAAATAAAGAATATCATCTACTAGCGACTTGCCGGTCAAAAATGAAGGGGCAATAACTATTTAATACTGTTAAAAGTGTTTTCCATACAATGTGAGTCTCTGACATTCTTAACCTTTTTTTGCCTACAAATAAATAACAAATTTAATAAAACTTTTTATTTTTTGAACTTTCAACTTTTGTTTCATCAACAGTTATGGAATATGTTTTTTCAATATTAACTCTTTTAATTGTCATATATGGAATAACAATATAACAATGGCTGAATACATATTGTAAACCATAGCATAAAAGTTTGTAACATGCAACTTGTATTTGAAACAATCTGTAACCATTTTTTTAAATAATACTAACATTTAGAATTGATAGTTATGCATGAATAACAGAAGACTATGTAAACTTTCTGTGAATAACTATTTTGAACAATTACATGCTTTGTAACATTCAATATTCTTTTTAATTCTTATTAAAATAAATAGGCATTGAATCCAGAGGAAGGCAAACAATAAAAAACCCCATCGAAACTTGGCCAATTGTATCAAAGAGGGGGGGGGGGTAAATTCCTTCCTGACCCCATTAACTGGTGATAGGATTACTCCCTGAATCAATACGCTGTATTTAATTATACATTTCAATGTATTAAGAAATGGTGAAACTTCTAGTAACATTAATCCTTGACTATATACAATATACAATGAACCAACTTTCCACAACTTTGAAAATACAATGTTAACATGTGAAATAGTAACATAAAACAATAACATTTAACCTTGAATTTAATGAAAATGCCACCTAATTCTTTTGTGGGGCCAATCATGTAAAAAGGTAAATTACAACACATTCCAATCTGTTAATTTTTGTTGTTATTGTTGTAGTTGTTGAAAATGGCACATAGAGTTTCCTAAGTGAAATAGTGGTCCTCTAAAAAGAGACCGCAAGATATAAAAGTTCATCCACGGGGTATAAGCACTGTTCTCTATGTTTTTTGCCATTTTATAGAGTTTATTAGTGAAATAGTGGTCCTCTAAAAAGAGTCAGAGGGACATAACATGTTGTCCTCGAAATAAAACCACTGTTCTCTATATTTGGTGTGGTATAATGTCTTTGAAATAAGAGAAGTGTTCATTTTTCAATGTTGTTATATTTGAAGACATTGCATTTTTTTTTATATGTCCAAGTGGTTTCCCTTACAAAGAGTCCAGCAGACTTTTAATTTTGTCTATGGGATATAACCACTGTTTATTGTTGTATTTGTTTTTTTGGCACTTTTTGTTGTTCTTGTTGTAGTTTGTGCAAATGGCCCATAGAGTTTCTTATGTGAAATACTGGTCCACTATAAAGAGTGCCTGCGAGCTAAAATTTTGTCCTGGAAGTAAAACCACTGTTCTCTATGTTTTTTTCACCATTGTATAGAGTTTCTTATTGAAATAATGGCCCTCTAGAATGAGTCAGAGTGACATTAAATGTTGTCCTCGAAATGAAACCACTGTTCTCTATGTTTACAGCACCTCATAGTACACAATATTTTTGGTAAACATGCACCCATCTTCCAATAAATCACCCTAACTTGGGTTTTCTTCAATATGAACTTTAATTTCCTCTGGATTATTGCATCTTGAAAATGCAACATAGAGTTGTCCATGTGCAAAGACAACATAGAGTTGTCCATGGGCAAAGACAGGTTCCTTCAAAAAAATACCCACAGACTTAAAAGTTTTTCCTTGGGATTTATTGATGGTCATGGCAAATGCCATGATAATGGCTAATTGTCTCCTTTGAAGGATAAAAGGCAAACCACTCTCACTTGGAGCCAAATCAATTCTTGGAGAAAAAATGGTTCGCCTTAATGGGTACCATTCATAATTTCTGCATGTATAAAATGATCCTTTAAATCCTTTACAATTAATCTGGTCCCATTACAAAGTCCTTTTTTGGGATTCATATTTCTCAGTAGCATGACAATTGCCCCTTTTTTAAGTTGCAAAATATGTGGTGGCATTCCAGACGGAGTTAAAGAATTAATAAATTCCATACTAAAGTTACCTTCACTATCTTTGTCATGAGCCAGAACGGAATCTGCACTGTAATAGTTTTTTTGGGTTGCATTGATTAATTTAAACATGTTGTTATTTAGATTCAAGGCATCTATATTTTTTTATGTCAATATGACTTTTCTTGCAATGTCTGAGTAATCCTCGTTATTGATGGTATTGAGGAAGATTGTCGATATTAGTGATTCTTTGCAAATCATTTCTGATGGAATTTCAACAGTATCATCAGGTAAATTAGTTATTTTTGGATGTTTTGCTTCTCTAATCTAAATTAGCCAATCATTGAATTGATTTTGGCCTTCAGATTGGCACAACAGGTAATGTTTGCCTAAAATATCCTCCTAACAACATCACCTTTCCACCAAATGGCAAATCATTACCCATAACTTCTTTTAATAATTTATCAATACATTGCAGGGCATGACATGACATCATAGTTGCCTCATCTATTATAACTAATTTATTCTTGTGATTTAAAAAAATATATATATTTTTTTTTGCTTGTAATGAATACATTCGAATATCCGGCACTGATGTTTCTAGAATGGGAACTGGCAGTTTAAATCCACTATGCACAGTTCCACCACCTTCTAACAAAAGTGCGGCAATTCCAGTGGTTGCAAATGGTAGTGCTATTTGACCCTGTGCTCCAATACAACTAATCAATGAATTAGTTTTTCCTGCTCCACCAGGGCTATCCTGATAGAAATAACGCTCTTTGAGCATGTCATCATCTATTGCATTTGTGATGGCGTTAAATGCTTCCAATTTTAATGCATTTAAAGTTCCAATTTGTTCTTGTGTTTTTCGGTATTCAATATCAGTGTCATACTCGTCAAAGTTAATTTCATCTATAATTCCTGGGCCAGGCAGATAAAAATGGGCACAATTTAATCCATGACAAAGAAAGATTTCCTGAATTTCCATTAATGCTTTCAATAGTGCAATGATCTCATTGTAACATTTCTAGTGATGTCGCGAACATCAAATTTTCAGTTTGCAAACATCGGACGCAAATTTCATCAAATGTTTGCGAACGGGCGAACATCGGCGAACCGCCATAGACTTCAATGGGCAGGCGAATTTCAAAACCCACAGGGACTCTTTCTGGCCACAATAGTGATGGGAAAGTTGTTTTAAGGGGACTAACACCTGGACTGTGGCATTCCGGAGGGGGATCCATGGCAAACCTCCCACGAAAAATTACACAGTTGATGCACAGTCTGGTTTTAAGCCATAAAGGGCACAAATCACCTAACATTCCTAAATTGTTTGGAATATAATGCTTTAAAACATCAGGTATGATGTTGTATCGATCAGGTAGTGTAAGGGTTACACCCGCTTTACAGTAACAGACCAATCTCCCCGTTTAATGCACCGCAAGCAACTGCAAACAGTCCCTTTGCACAACCGCAAACTCCCCATTTGCACAAGGTTGGATACCAAGCTAGCCATGTCCCGTTCCTTGTCCTCACTGATGTCATTGAAGGTCTCTTCCTCCACCCAGCCACCAAGGGTCCCCGAAAGGTGACAACAAGACCCCTCGGACGCCTGCTGTGTTTGGTCTTCCGCCTCCTCAAAGCCACCTTCCTCCTCTGACTCCTCTTCATCAGACTCCCTCTCTGCGTTGCCTCTGTCTGCGTTATTATAAGGTGTGTACTGTTAAGTAGTACTATTCCTATGGGTTTAATCCCTGTTACGTCTACTATTAGGGGACGTGTATATGGCATGGATTTTTGGAACAGGGAGATGGAAAAAGATGCTTGGTCGGACCTCCTACTTCGAATTTGGGGCACTGCACGTGCAATGTAATGTGCCAGCAGATAGGAGTGGTGTATTAAGTTGTACTATTTATTCCTATCAGTTTAATACCTGTTACGTCACCTATCAGGGGACGTGTATATGGCATGGATTTTTGGAACAGGGAGATGGAAAAAGATGCTTGGTCGGACCTCCTTTTTCGAATTTGGGGCAATGCACGTGCAATCTAAGGTGCCACCAGATAAGAGTGGTGTGTTCAGTTGTACTATTTATTCCTATCAGTTTAATACCTGTTACGTCACCTATCAGGGGACGTGTATATGGCATGGATTTTTGGAACAGGGAGATGGAAAAAGATGCTTGGTCGGTCCTCCCACTTCGAATTTGGGGCACTGCGCGTGCAATCTAAGGTGCCACCAGATAAGAGTGGTGTGTTCAGTTGTACTATTTATTTCTATCAGTTTAATACCTGTTACGTCACCTATCAGGGGACGTGTATATGGCATGGATTTTTGGAACAGGGAGATGGAAAAAGATGCTTGGTCGGGCCTCCCACTTCAAATTTGGGGCACTGCACGTGCAATGTAATGTGCCACTAGATAGGAGTGGTGTATTAAGTTGTACTATTTATTCCTATCAGTTTAATACCTGTTATGTCACCTATCAGGGGACGTGTATATGGCATGGATTTTTGGAACAGGGAGATGGAAAAAGATGCTTGGTCGGACCTCCTACTTCGAATTTGGGGCACTGTATGTGCAATGTAATGTGCCACCAGATAGGAGTGGTGTATTACGTTGTACTATTTATTCCTATCAGTTTAATACCTGTTACGTCACCTATCAGGGGACGTGTATATGGCATGGATTTTTGGAACAGGGAGAGGGAAAAAGATGCTTGGTCGGACCTCCTACTTCGAATTTGGGGCACTGCGCGTGCAATCTAAGGTGCCACCAGATAGGAGTGGTGTATTTAGTTGTACTATTTATTCCTATCAGTTTAATACCTGTTACATCACCTATCTTTCCTCCCAAGAGCACATTCTATATGTCATCAACCGGCCTGGGTGTATTTAGAGAACCACACTTTAAGGCCCTTAACCTGGGACAAGGTGGCTTGGCTATCAGAATTGCCTCAGAGCCTTAAAAACTCGCCAAACCCCCTAATCAGACACTCACTATCATACTGGAAATGGGCCAAGAAACACACGGGTTTGTTCCCTGGATCCACCCAAATGACCACAATTCTTGACCACCCTCAGGCCCCGAAACACATGAGCACAACATCACAACACTGGTGGAGGTCAAGGAAACTAGATAGACTGGGAGACTGGTTAGTAAAGGGCCAGATGCTCACCTATGAGGAACTGAGGGACAAGCATGAGCTACCGCTGTCAGAACATTACAATTACTGTAGGCTGAGGCATTTCACACACTCCCTGAAACAGGGGACACCAGTCTTAAATTGGTCCTCCAAAATTTGTAAAGATAAACCTCTATCAAGGGGGATCATTGGGTCGCTTTACAAATAAAAAACATTTGTTACTGGTTGAAGCGACACGGGGGGAAAATCATCCCAGGAAAGGAGAGGTCGCTTACTGAAGCCTGCCCTAGGGTAACCCAAGGGTGATTCCCCAGGTTAGATATTGTAAATAATAAGCTAATACTGCTGGGGGGATGATAGCTAATAGGACTTTGGTGTTTCCTGCAGATATACTCTTTACTATTGTCTGTTTTACCATGTTATAGGTATCTCTTAAATTGCAATCACAGTAAAAAACAAGAAAAATTATTAACCTAAAAAGTAAAAATAAGAAGGAATAGCCAGCTAACTTTCACTAAATGTCTTTATTGTAAATATGTATTTTTGCACAACTGTTATGCAAGACTTTATTTTTCATTACATGCTGTACGCCTTCTGACAATAAAAGAATTTAAATGCAAAAATTAGGTATTGTTGCAGCGACCAGAAAAATTGATATTAGTTTGCCAGGCAGAAAGTGACCTAAAACATTGCGTCGTGAACCCTAGTTGGTGGCGGATAAGTCACGCAAGTCATCCGGCATTCATGGAAAAAATACAGCAGCGTGTGGACCATTATTAGCTCAAGGCAGCTCATCTATCAGGCCTTTTTAATCGAATGTATCGCCCACTATCAGTCCCTTCGGGATCCATCCCTCATTCATCTTAATAAAGGTGAGGTAATCTAGACTTTTTTGACCTAGGTGACTTCTCTTATCAGTGACAAAACCTCCTGCTGCACTGAAGGTCCTTTCTGACAGGACACTTGAAGCGGGGCAGGACAGAAGTTCTATGGCAAATTGGGATAGCTCAGGCCACAGGGCAAGCATGCACACCCAGTAGTCAAGGGGTTCATCGCTCCTCATAGTGTCGATATCTGTAGTTATGGCGAGGTAGTCTGTTACCTGACGGTCGAGTCGTTCTCTGAGGGTGGACCCCGAAGGGCTGTGGCGATGCATAGGACTTAAAAAGCTCAGTATGTCCTCCATCCACAACACGTCTGTAAAGCGTCCTCTCCTTGCCGGAGTGGGAGGATTATGTTCACCTCTTCCGCTGTTAGATTGCCGTTGTCCTGTGACATCACCCTTAAACGCTGTGTAAAGCATACCTTTTAATTTATTTGGGAAGTGCTGCATCCTTTCCGACTTGTGGTAATTCGGTAACATTTCAGGCACTTTCTGCTTATACCGGGGGTCTAGTAGCGTGGACACCCAGTACAGGTCGTTCTCCTTCATCCTTTTTATATGAGGGTCCCTCAACAGGCACGACAGCATGAAAGACCCCATTTGCACAAGGTTGGATGCCGAGCTAGTCATGTCCCGTTCCTAGTCCTCAGTGATCTCACTGAAGGTATGTTCTTCCCCCACCCACGTACAACACCACAGGTACCAGATAGGTGCCAACGAGCACCCTGGGATGCCTGTTGTGGTTGGTCTTCCTCCTCCTTCTCAAAGCCACATTCCTTCTCTGACTCCTCTTCCTCACAATCCTCTTCCAGCGTTGCCGCAGGTCCAGCAAGCGATGCTGATAAGGCTGTTTCTGGTGGTGATGGTGATCACATCTCTTCCTCTTCCTCTTCACGCTCATCTACAGCCTGATCCAGCACTCTTCGCAGGGCATGCTCCAGGAAGAAAACAAATGGTATGATGTCGCTGATGGTGCCCTGGGGGCGACTGACCAGGTTTGTCACCTCCTCAAAAGGACGCATAAGCCTACAGGCATTGCGCATGAGCGTCCAGTAACGTGGCAAAAAAAACCCCAGCAGAGGCTGTCCTAGCACCCCGGTCATACAAATACTCATTAACGGCCTTTTCTTGTTGGAGCAGGTGGTCGAACATTAGGAGTGTTGAATTCCAATGTGTCGTAATGTCTAAAATCAAGCGCCTCACTGGCATGTTGTTTCGCCGCTGGATATCTGTATAGTGCGCCATGGCCGTGTAGGAACACCTAAAATGGGCACACACCTTCCTGGCCTGCTTCAGGACGTCCTGTAAGCCTGGGTGCTTATGCACAAAGCGTTGTACGATCAGATTACACACATGTGCCATGCACGGCACATGCGTCAACTTGCCCAAATTCAATGCCGCCAACAAATTTCTTCCGTTGTCACAAACCACTTTGCCGATCTCCAGTTGGTGCGGAGTCAGCCACTGATCCACCTGTGTGTTCAGGGCGGACAGGAGTGCTGGTCCGGTGTGACTCTCTGCTTTCAGGGAAGTCAACCCCAAGACGGCATGACACTACTGTATCCGGGATGTGGAATCGTACCTGTGGAGCTGGGGGGGTGCCGTTGATGTAGAGCAAGACATAGCAGCAGCAGAAGAGGACTCAGCCGAGGAAGTTATGGAAGAGGATGGAGTAGGAGGAGTAGAGGAGGTGGCAGCAGGCCTGCCTGCAAGTCGTGGCGGTGTTACCAACTCCTCTGCAGAGCCACGTATTCCATGCTTGGCAGCCGTCACCAGGTATACCCAATGCGCAGTGTAGGTGATATACCTGCCCTGATCATGCTTTGCAGACCAGGTATCCGTGGTCAGATGGACCCTTGCCCCAACACTTTGTGCCAGAGATGCCATTACTTCCTTTTGCACATTCGAGTACAGGTTGGGGATTGCCTTTTGTGCAAAGAAATTTCGTCGGGGTACCTTCCACTGCCGTGTCCCAATAGCTAAATTTTTTTTGAATGCCTCAGACTCCACCATCTTGTATGGTAAAAGCTGGCGGGCTAAGAGTTCAGACAAGCCAGCTGTCAGTTGCCGGGCAAGGGAGTGACTTTGTGACATTGGCTTCTTATGCTCAAACATGTCCCTGACAGACACCTGACTGTGGTCAGATGAGCAGGGACTGCTCAGGGCGAGACACGGAGTGGCGGATGGTTGAGAGGAGACAAGCAGGGCAGCAGTGGTTGACGTGGGTGAAGATGCTGGACCAGGAGGAGTATGGCGGCTTTGACTTTGTGTGCTACTTGTGTTGATCCCATAGGCGTTTGTGATGTGACATAATGTGCCTTCGCAAAGAAGTTGTACCTAGGTGGGTGTTGGACTTCCCACAACTCAGTTTCTTTTCGCACAGGTTGCAAATGGCATCACTTTTGTCACAGGCAGACACACGAAAAAATTGACACACTGCTGAGCTCTGCAATGACGGCATTCTGGTGGTGGCAACAGCATGCGTTGACTGGCGTGCTGTCTGGCTGACCCCTTGTTCCGATGCATGCTGTCTGACTGTGCCACTAGCTACATTCGACGACCTCCCGCTGCTTCCAACTCATCCCCTCCTCCTCCCTGTCTACCCATCTGAACTTTCCTCCTGTTCTTCTTCTCTTATAGCGGGAACCCACGTGACATCCATGGACGCATCGTTATCATCAACCGCTTCACTTGTATATAACAACTCAACAAAGGAAGCAGCACCGGGTACAACATCATCATCATCATCAGACCGTACGTCCATGTGTGTAATGCTGCCTGACTAGGACATATCCCTGTTATCTACATCCTCTGGCACTAATGTTTGTGCATCACTCATTTCTTCCAACGGATGTGTAAATAACTCTGCTGACGGATCAAGTGAAGCGGCTGTGGTGCTAGTGTTGGTGGTGGTGGCAGGCGGGCGAGTGGTAACTGGAGAGGTGCCCGAAGCTAAGCTGGAGGAGGATGGTGCGTCTAGGTTCCGAGTGGAAGCTGTAGAAGATTGGGTGTCCTGTGTTAGCCAGTCAACCATGTCCTCAGAACTTTTCAAGTTGTGGGTACGTTGCCTCTGAAAACTGGCCATTATTCTAGGGCCAAAGGGAATCACAGCACCACGACCACGACGGCCCCTGCGGGGTGGCCTGCCTCTGCCTTTCAGTTTTTTTCCGATTAGTGGTACTATGCATGCAAGCTACTGTGCAGCAGATATGAGTGTCACTGTGCACTGGCAAAAGTTGTCTGTAGGCCTCAAACACACACCTGTAGGCAGGCAATTGATATTCAATCGATTACAGTCAAAAAACGGTTCTTAAATGTCACTGTACACTAGGTTACACCAGATATGAGTGTCACTGTGCACTGGCAAAAGTTGGCAGAGTAGGCGCTGTAGGCCTCACACACACGCCTGTAGGCAGGCAACTGATATTCAATAGATTACAGAAAAAAAGGGTTCTTTTATTTCACTGTACACTAGGTTGCACCAGATATGAGTGTCACTGTGCACTGGCAAAAGTTGGCAGAGTAGATGCAATAGGCCTCACACACACGCCTGTAGGCAGGCAACTGATATTCAATCGATTACAGAAAAAAAAGGGTTATTTTATGTCACTGTACACTAGGTTGCACCAGATATGAGTGTCACTGTGCACTGGCAAAATTTGGCAGAGTAGATGCTATAGGCTTCACACACAGGCCTGTAGGCAGGCAACTGATATTCCATCGATTACAGTAAAAAAGGGGTTCTTTTATTTCACTGTACACTAGGTTGCACCAGATATGAGTGTCACTGTGCACTGGCAAAAGTTGGCAGAGTAGATGCAATAGGCCTCACACACATGTCTGTAGGCAGGTCACTGATATTCAATCGATTACAGTAAAAAAAGGATTCTTTTATTTCACTGTACACTAGGTTGCACCAGATATGAGTGTCACTGTGCACTGGCAAAAGTTGGCAGAGTAGATGCAATAGGCCTCACACACACGCCTGTAGGCAGGCAACTGATATTCAATCGATTACAGAAAAAAAAGGGTTATTTTATGTCACTGTACACTAGGTTGCACCAGATATGAGTGTCACTGTGCACTGGCAAAATTTGGCAGAGTAGATGCTATAGGCTTCACACACAGGCCTGTAGGCAGGCAACTGATATTCCATCGATTACAGTAAAAAAGGGGTTCTTTTATTTCACTGTACACTAGGTTGCACCAGATATGAGTGTCACTGTGCACTGGCAAAAGTTGGCAGAGTAGATGCAATAGGCCTCACACACACGCTAGCAGGCAGGCATATGCAATTAGATTACACAGAAAAAAATAATAAAATAAAATAAATGATGTTCTAGCCCTAAAAAGGGCTTTTTGGGTTGCTGTCCTTGCAGCAGATATCAGATGAGTCCTTCAGTTTTTTTAGTGAAAGCTAAATACACAGCCTGGCTATCTATTTCCCTATTAAATCAGCAGCAGCTAGAATATATGTCCTCTCTCAACGAATGTAGCTTCAAAATGATTCAGAAATGGAGGCTGTCCTTCAGATGGCAGGCTCTGGGAGGGAGTGTATGCTGCTGATTGGCTGGAATGTGTCTGCTGACTGTAAGGTGCAGGGTCAGAGTTTCCTCAATGATAAAGAATAGGGGGCGGACCGAAAACCACATGTGTTGGCCGTTCGTTGCAAACGCGAATATGTTATCTACATCCTCTGGCACTAATGTTTGTGCATCACTCATTTCTTCCAACGGATGTGTAAATAACTCTGCTGACGGATCAAGTGAAGCGGCTGTGGTGCTAGTGTTGGTGGTGGTGGCAGGCGGGCGAGTGGTAACTGGAGAGGTGCCCGAAGCTAAGCTGGAGGAGGATGGTGCGTCTAGGTTCCGAGCGGAAGCTGTAGAAGATTGGGTGTCCTGTGTTAGCCAGTCAACCATGTCCTCAGAACTTTTCAAGTTCAGGGTACGTTGCCTCTGAAAACTGGGCATTATTCTAGGGCCAAAGGGAATCACAGCACCACGACCACGACGGCCCCTGCGGGGTGGCCTGCCTCTGCCTTTCAGTTTTTTTTTCGATTAGTGGTACTATGCATGCAAGCTACTGTGCAGCAGATATGAGTGTCACTGTGCACTGGCAAAAGTTGTCTGTAGGCCTCACACACACACCTGTAGGCAGGCAACTGATATTCAATCGATTACAGTCAAAAAACGGTTCTTAAATGTCACTGTACACTAGGTTACACCAGATATGAGTGTCACTGTGCACTGGCAAAAGTTGGCAGAGTAGGCGCTGTAGGCCTCACACACACGCCTGTAGGCAGGCAACTGATATTCAATAGATTACAGAAAAAAAAGGGTTCTTTTATTTCACTGTACACTAGGTTGCACCAGATATGAGTGTCACTATGCACTGGCAAAAGTTGGCAGAGTAGATGCAATAGGCCTCACACACACGCCTGTAGGCAGGCAACTGATATTCAATCGATCACAGTAAAAAAAGGGTTATTTTATGTCACTGTACACTAGGTTGCACCAGATATGAGTGTCACTGTGCACTGGCAAAAGTTGGCAGAGTAGATGCAATAGGCCTCACACACACGCCTGTAGGCAGGCAACTGATATTCAATCGATTACAGTCAAAAAACGGTTCTTAATTGTCACTGTACACTAGGTTACACCAGATATGAGTGTCACTGTGCACTGGCAAAAGTTGGCAGAGTAGGCGCTGTAGGCCTCACACACACGCCTGTAGGCAGGCAACTAATATTCAATAGATTACAGAAAAAAAAGGGTTCTTTTTTTTCACTGTACACTAGGTTGCACCAGATATGAGTGTCACTGTGCACTGGCAAAAGTTTGCAGAGTAGATGCAATAGGCCTCAAACACACGCCTGTAGGCAGGCAACTGATATTCAATCGATTACAGAAAAAAAAGGGTTATTTTATGTCACTGTACACTAGGTTGCACCAGATATGAGTGTCACTGTGCACTGGCAAAATTTGGCAGGGTAGATGCAATAGGCTTCACACACACACCTGTAGGCAGGCAGCTGATATTCAATCGATAACAGTCAAAAAAGGGTTCTTTTATGCCACTATACACTAGGTTGCACCAGATATGAGTATCACTGTGCACTGGCAAAAGTTGGCAGAGTAGATGCAATAGGCCTCACACACACGCCTGTAGGCAGGCAACTGATATTCAATCGATCACATTAAAAAAAGGGTTATTTTATGTCACTGTACACTAGGTTGCAACAGATATGAGTGTCACTGTGCACTGGCAAAAGTTGGCAGAGTAGATGCAATAGGCCTCACACACATGCCTGTAGGCAGGCAACTGATATTCAATCGATTACAGTAAAAAAAGGGTTCTTTTATTTCACTGTACACTAGGTTGCACCAGATATGAGTGTCACTGTGCACTGGCAAAAGTTGGCAGAGTAGATGCAATAGGCCTCACACACACGCTAGCAGGCAGGCATATGCAATTAGATTACACAGAAAAAAATAATAAAATAAAATAAATGATGTTCTAGCCCTAAAAAGGGCTTTTTGGGTTGCTGTCCTTGCAGCAGATATCAGATGAGTCCTTCAGGTTTTTTAGTGAAAGCTAAATACACAGCCTGGCTATCTATTTCCCTATTAAATCAGCAGCAGCTAGAATATATGTCCTCTCTCAACGAATGTAGCTTCAGAATGATTCAGAAATGGAGGCTGTCCTTCAGATGGAAGGCTCTGGAAGAGAGTGTATGCTGCTGATTGGCTGGTATGTGCTGACTGTAAGGTGCAGGGTCAGAGTTTCCTCAATGATAAAGAATAGGGGGCGGACTGAAAACCGCATGTGTTGGCCGTTCGTTGCGAACGCGAATATGCGAAATTCACGCAAATAGTTCTCCCGCAAATTGTTCGGGACATCACTAAACATTTCAAGAAATCTTCACACATATGTAATTTAAATGTTTCCCACAAAGCTAATGAATCAGGTACATTGCAAAAGATTCAAATGAAAGCAAATTGTTCTCTCATTTGCTTTGGCATTTCCCATAGTGTTGCTTCTTCTAGACATCTCTCCCATTCCGTATCATCTCCCAGGAAGTTTGGATGTCTTGCAGCTAATTGGAAAGTATCATAAACTATGTCATTGACTGTGCGTAAATGTTCATAACTGTGTGCACTGTGAACATGTAAAAGAAGTAATCTTAAACTGAAACGTTAACTGTCTCGTGGACTAACAGTATAAATTTGTGGGATAATTTTATTATGTTTTCTTCGTTGTCGCCATTCGCCATTCATGAATACATAGGGATATGGAATGTCAATGTATACAAATTGCCTGGCCTGAGTGTCCTGACAATTTAATTGAAACCAAGCAGTAAGCGTTGTTGCTCTATGTTCACTTTGTGCTAAAGCATTTCTTTCATTCCCTGCAGTGAAGCAAACAAATTGACTTTATGGCAAATGGACAGCTACTCGATACACAGCATGTGACCGATCATGCATCTCAAATTTGAGACGACGCCACATTGCTTCTAGAGCAGTTACATAGCGAGCATCTAAATATGATGAAAGTTCATCATGTAAAATTGGATTTTCTTTTTCATTTTGTGCACCTTGCACAACAACAGTAGCACCATATAATATATATATATATATATATATATATATATATATATATATATATATTTATACACATAGTTGATAGAAGTGCAAGCTTCCACATTGATATGTGCATTGTACTTTGTAACGGAGTTGGAACACGAATCCAATATCTCCGCTGGTATACGGTAAAATATCCAAGAAGCACTACAGTCTCACCATCCCCAACCTCCCATATTGGACGACACTCAATTGGGAGTCAAATAATACTGTCTTTATTTTGTTGTGCAGAAATATATATACACATCTCTTCCCACAGGCAATACACATCCCCCATAGTTGCCCACACAATACACATAGAGAGACAATAAGTGTGGTTACACCTACCTGAGGCTACCTGGCTACTTTGATACAATCAGACATTGATCAGATTATATTTCTTTGTTCTTATGTCTGATAATGAAAACACTTTATACAATAGACTTCCTTATCTTATGAGGAGTCTCTGTAATAGGATTATCTATTATGCCAAGGTCTGCAATAGTCTGGGCTAATATTCTGCAGAGCATAAACCAACATACATACAGTATAACAGTAGGATCATATTTTAACCATAATAGTTAAATAAACATAAAACAGGGTAAAACAGTGATGGGTTCCGTTACATACTTCATCAGCAAATGTGGATTGTATGGAACCACATATCTATTATCGCCCTTTTGGCCACGGATAATAGCTGTTTGCCCTTCTCTTCTTTTATACAAAGGGTATTCATCACAATTAGCATAAGTCTGCATTTGAAATTGTTTTGGAAACTCTTTTATGCATTTATTATTTCCCATACATGGTGAATTTGGATTCATATATCCACATGGATCATGTATCATTCTATGAGTAACAATCTTATAAAGTTTGGAATGTTTCTCTGGATGTGGCAGTTCAGCAATAATTACTGAATCCACTCTGTCTGCCGTATTCAATTTATTTTTTTCTTGCAAGATTAAAAGTATATGCGCATGTGGCAAGCCTCTTTTTTGAAATTCAATGGAATAAACAAAAGCCAAACTTTCCCCAAATTAGTCTGCTTTAGTTATATCATGATATAATGAATTTAGTTTTATTTTGAATACTCTTGCCACCAAATCTGGTCGGTCAGAAGTAGTTTGTCCAAGCTTTATATTTTCTTTGATCTCTGGCCATTCTGGATTACATGTACAGTAGATATAAAAAGTCTACACACCCCTGTTAAGATGTCAGGTTTCTGTGCTGTAAAAAAATTAGACAAAGATAAATAATTTCAGAACTTTTTCCATCTTTAATGTGACCTATAAACTGTACAACTCAATTAAAAACAAACTGAAATCTTTTAGGTGGAGGGAAGAAAAAGAAAAAAGAAAAATAATGTGGTTGCATAAGTATGCTTACCCTTAAACTAATACTATGTTGAAGCACCTTTTGATTGTATTACAGCACTCAGTCTTTTTGGGTATGAGTCTATCAGCATGGCACATTTTGACTTGGCAAGATTTGCCCACTATTCTTTGCAAAAACACTCCCAATCTGTCAGATTGCGAGGGCATCTCCTGTGCACAGCCCTCTTCAGATCACCCCACAGATTTTCAATCGGATTCAGGTCTGGGCTCTGGCTGGGCCATTCCAAAACTTTAATCTTCTTATGGTGAAGCCATTCCTTTGTTGATTTGGATGTATGCTTTGGGTCGTTGTCATGCTGAAAGATGAAGTTCCTCTTCATGTTCAGCTTTCTAGCAGAAGCCTGAAGGTTTTGTGTAAATATTGACTGGTATTTGGAACTGTTCATAATTCCCTCTATCTTAACTAAGGCCCCAGTTCCAGCTGAAGACAAACAGCCTCAAAGCATGATGCTGCCACCACCATGCTTCACTGTGGGTATGGTGTTCTTTTGGTGATGTGCAGTGTTGTTTTTGCGCCAAACATATCTTTTGGAATTATGGCCAAAAAGTTCAACCTTGGTTTCATCAGACCATAACACCTTTTCCCACATGCTTTTGGGAGACTTCAGATGTGTTTTTGCAAAATGTAGCCTGGCTTGGATGTTTTTCTTCGTAAGAAAAGGCTTTCATCTTGCCAACCTACCCCATAGCTCAGACATATGAAGAATACGGGAGATTGTTGTCACATGTACCACACAGACAGTACTTGCCAGATATTCCTGCAGCTCATTTAATGTTGCTGTAGGCCTCTTGGTAGCCTCCCAGACCAGTTTTCTTCTTGTCTTTTCATCAATTTTGGAGGGAGCTCCAGTTCTTGGCAATGTCACTGTTTTGCCATATTTTCTCCACTTGATGATGACTGTCTTCACTGTGTTCCATGGTATATCTAATGCTTTGGAAATTCTTTTGTACCCTTCTCCTGACTGATACCTTTTAACAATGAGATCCCTCTGATGCTTTGGAAGCTCTTTGTGGACCATGCCTTTTGCTGTGGGATGCGACTAAGAACATTTCAGGAAAGACCAACTAGAGCAGCTGAACTTTATTTGGGGTTAATCAGAGGCACTTTAAATGATGGCAGGTGTATGCTGACTCCAATGTAGCACAATTTGGAATGTGATTGCTTAATTCTGAACACAGATACATCCCCAGTTATAAGACGGTGTGCAGACTTATGCAACCACATTATTTTCCTTTTTTTTTTTTCCTCCACCTAAAAGATTTCAGTTTGTTTTTCAATTGAGTTGTACAGTTTATAGGTCACATTAAATTTGGAAAAAGTTCGGAAATGATTTATCTTTGTCTAATTTTTTTACAGCACAGAAACCTGACATTTTAACAGGGGTGTGTAGACTTTTTATATCCACTGTAAATGTAATGAATAAATCTGTTTTGCCAAATTTCGTGACAATACCATTGCATCATTGTATCTTTCTCGCATAATGCGAGGAGATCCTATGAAAGAGGATGGCAAAGTCATTGCTCTTCCAGCAGGAATGTCTCTGTTTGCAGCCAATTCAGCTACATAATCCATCAATCGACAATATTGTTCTTCTCAAAGCTTGTTTTGTTGGAATTTTACAAAATTTAGATTATTCGCTTTGACTTGTAGATAGGAATCAATTATCCATTGTTGTGTGAGTTTACCCCCACATAAAATAGGATTAAAATGATCCCGAATAGCAATTTTGGTTGCCATCCTGGCTCCCCCTTCTGGAAAGAAAATGGGATATGTCATTGGATCCAATTTACTACTTAAAATATTTATGTTTATAAAAGGTTGTTCTTGAATGCGTGGATATATTCTAGTATCCCGCTAAAATGGTGGTTCCCCATCACCATTTTTAAATACCATGGCAACCTCATTTGCTGTTGGTAAATTATACCGTCTTTGATCAGTACGGCTATTTCTTTTGAGAACCATATTTAATCTTGGCATTGGCAATTGATGTCTTTGCGCATGTGCCAGTTGTTCTTTTTCAACCTCTGCTAATTTTTTTTTGCTTTACTATATGGGTTGTTGGCCATAATGTTATCAAGCTGTTCAAAGACTATGGGTAAGCATTGTTTATTTTCAGGAAGCATAATTCGTTATTCAACAGCTTCCATTGTAACTGTGCAAATTTCCTTTGTTCTCCTGATTCTGGGTGTAAATGTGAAGTCCGGTGATATATTTATCCTTGGAATTTAAAACAATAAGGACCATGTCCTGGGACATTTTCGGCTAATGTTGCACCAATTGAAGCAAATGAAATTGCACTGTTATAAGACCTAATGTTTTTCTTAAAATTGGTGTAATTTGGAAATGTAGGATCACTCATTATACTTTCTAAATATTCTGGAAATGTGTGTCTTTTTGGAAGTCTTACCTTTCCTTTCTGACAGCAACTAATAAACTCTCCATCCGTTTGTCTTTCTTTCAGAAAATGATATGCCCCACAAAACTGACAAACCACATTCATTAATCCACAATAATGAGTGTCTACTGTTAGTGCTCTAAATAAAGGACTATCATGTCCTTCCTCAATATAGATCTCAGTACAACTTTCTATATCTACAATGGTGTCATCTCTATCAACATTGGTGTCAGGAGGCAATATTGGGTCACTAGAGAATGTTTTAGAGACATTTTTTTGTTTACTTTTTCTTTTCTTTGAAGCTCCAGCAGACTCATTTTGTGCTTTTTTTAGCCATTTTTATTTTATTTAGAAGTCTCTGTCGATCTTCTTCTCTTAAACATTGTGAAGTCTCAGGGGTCTGTGCATCTCTCCATCTCTGCTTCCTTTCCCTTGCCATTCTGCTTTTATATTCTTTCTTATCTTCTGCGTTGTCCGCCATTGTAATCTGTAATTAGAAATAGAGGTGTAAGAATTGCATTTGTTTTATTATACACATTTTTTAACCTGTCATATATTTAAAAAAAATGTAATGGTAGTCTGTCTCAGTCTGTCTCTGTGTGTGAGTGTATCTCTGTGTGTGTATGTATCTCTGTGTGTATATGTGTGTGTGTGTGTTTATATCTCTGCGTGTGTGTGTGTGTATCTCTGTGTGTGTGTGTGTGTATCTGTGTGTGTGTGTGTATCTCTGTGTGTGAGTGTATCTCTGTGTGTGTATGTATCTCTGTGTGTATATGTGTGTGTGTGTGTTTATATCTCTGCGTGTGTGTGTGTGTATCTCTGTGTGTGTGTGTGTGTATCTGTGTGTGTGTGTGTATCTCTCTGTGTGTGTATCTCTGTGTGTGTCTGTGTGTCTCTGTGTGTGTGTGTGTCTGTGTGTGTCTCTGTGTCTGTGTGTCTGTGTGTGTTCGTAAAGAAGGGCAAACGGAAATAGCTATGAGCAAAGTATAGATTGGAGTAAAACCCTTTTTTTTCAGGCAGGTAGAGACCTGAGAAATCTGTAAAAAGATGTAAAAATCAGGTAATTTTTAGTTTGAATGTATGAATCATTGAAAGTACTGGTGTGTATGTGTATCTGTGTGTGTGTGTATCTGTGTGTGTGTGTATCTGTGTGTGTGTGTGTGTATCTGTGTGTGTGTGTGTGTATTTGTGTGTGTGTGCCTGTGTGTGTATCTGTCTGTGTGTGTATCTGTGTGTCTCTGTGTATCTGTGTGTGTCTGTGTGTGTGTATCTGTGTGTCTCTGTGTCTGTGTATCTGTGTGTGTGTGTGTGTGTGTGTCTATGTGTGTGTGTGTCTGTGTGTGTGTCTCTGTGTCTCTGTGTGTGTGTTTCTCTGTGTGTGTCTCTGTGTGTGTGAGTGTCTCTCTCTCTCTCTCTGTGTGTCTCTCTGTGTGAGTGACTCTCTCTGTGTGTGTGTCTGTGTGTGTGTGTCTCTGTGTGTGGTCGTAAAGAAGGGCAAACGGAAATAGCTATGAGCAAAGTATAGATTGGCGTGAAACCCTTTTTTTTGGTATTACATAAATTAGTCAATAAATCAAGATATGATGTTAAAGTGTAATTAGTTAAAACATCAATAGCTAAGTATATATGTATTTGTTTTTATTTATTTTTTTCTTATAATTATTGATTCATTTTTAAAATGAATGACTTAAATTAATTAAGCAATATCTGTCATCAATGGCCTCAAAAAAAAAAAAAATGCTATATTTGTAAAGAATGTCATCATGAAATCATATACCTGTGAAGTTTATATTCTATAATGTGAAATCCTGCAGTGGCGACTTCTGTGTTCAGGCAGGTGGAGACCTGAGAAATCTGTAAAAAGATGTAAAAATCATATGTAATTTTTTGTTTGAATGAATGTATTGAAAGTACTTGTTGTCCTTGTCATACATGAATGTAATAAAAGGAATTTAAATATTGAATTGCTTACAATGTGAAATAGACAATCCCTATTTTTCTAACGATTCGTAATGATTAATTAATTAATTAATATTGATTCATTAATAAATTAATAACATTGCTGAAGGAAAATCAATAATCCTTACAACCTTATTAAATTGCGATTCAAGCAATTTAATAGAGCTGTATATAAGCACAGAGCATATTTATTTAGATAAGTGTTTTATTTACTGAAGACCTTGCTTTTTGATAGAAGTTCACTAACTAGTTACTTCTGTAATCAAAATATGCTTTGTGGTTATATAGAGCCCTATTGAATGTGGCGAATGTCAATGTCTTTTTGTTGTAAAAAACAGCATCATTAAATGATATACCTGTGAAGGTGATATTATTGCAGATCAAATGCTGCAAACGTCCCTCTGTGTAGTCAGGTGCCCAGATGATCAAACTGTGAAATAAAATAAGAAGCATTAATGTTTGTATGATGTTTACTTGGCATACATGCAAAATATAAGTAAATAAAATAAAATGTATAAAATGTAATACAGTGATCTAAATATTTAAGCGGTTTGAGGATCCTATTCCTTTGAGACAATGAGCAGCAAAAGATAAATTTGATTACACTCTAAAATCTACCTATTTTGTGATGCATTTTAGCACATTTAATTTTAAATTCGAGTGGCGAATATCGTCTAATTCGAGTTAAATTTGCATTCCAGCTCCCTCACAGACATCCTGGCTATTGCCCCCATGCTCTCTGTGATGTGTTTGTAATTTTTTCGGGTGTATTTAGTGTGTTTTTACTGTTTTTTGGTTTGCGCATCTCGGCCGGTAAGTTAGTATTTTTACGACTTGTATTTTGTTTTTTCTAAGTGTTACGACTCGTATTTGGAGTTGTAATTTTTTTTTTCTAAGTCCTGCTTCGGCTAAATGCTGCGAGTTTTGTCCGGGGGTGTTTGGCGCCGTAGTGCTGCGAGTTAAGGTTTGTGTGGGAGTTTTGTATGGTGTTTTGAGGCGCCTTTGGAAAAGTGCTGCAAGTTAACAATGCAGGTTTGTGTTGTTAGTATTTTGAGGTGGCGTAGGACAAAGTGCTGCAAGTTAACGATTATGCGGGTTGTGTTGTTCCAAAGTAATGCGCCTTAAAGCCTCCACCTTTCGCAAATGCGGCCCCTCGCTTCACAAGGGTCCGCATTTGCGGACCAAACTGCGTCCCTCGCGAAGCGAGAGACGCAGTTCATGTGAGCTTGCTTCGCGAGCGTGCAAAGTGTGACGACAATTTGTAGCTTGACAACTATTATATGTGATATATTTTTGTAAGCTACATGCTATGCTGAAATTTACTGCTCTTTATTTTACTCTGCTGTGATCTTAAGAGCCGACCCGAGTATAAGCCGAGGCATCTATTTTACCACAAAATACTGGGAAAAATGAGTGACTAGAGAATAAGCCAAGGGTGGGAAATGTGCTGCACCCTGTGTCCCTCTTGTGCCCTCTGTGTCCCCCTCTTGTGTGCCCTCGGTGCCCCTTTCTTGTGTCCCCCCTCTCTCCCCTGTGTCTCTCCCCCCCCTCCCTCCTGTGTCTCTTCCCCCTCCTCTCGCTCCCATGTGTCTCTTCCCCCCTCTCCCTTCCCTGTGTCTCTTTCCCCCTCCCTATTCCCTGTGTCTCTTTCCCTCCCCCTCCCGTCCCTGTGTCTCTTTCCCATCCCCTTCTTTATCACCCTTCTCAAACCCCCTCCTCATCCTCCCTCCTTATCCCCCCACCTCAACCCCACTTCTCAACCCGCATCCTCAACCTGCCTCCTTATCCTCAACCCGCCTCCTCATCCTCAACCTCCCTCCTCATCCTCAACCTCCATCCTCATCCTCAACCCCCAATCCCCAACCCCCTCCTTATCCTCAACCTCCCTCCTCAACCCTCTTCAACCTCAACCACCCTCCACAACCTCAACCCCCATCCTCATCCTAAACCCCCACCTCACTTTACCCCTCTAATTACCTTCCCCTCTCCCTTTCCCCTCACTTACCTTCCATCTTTATCTGCAGCTGCTCCTCCGCTCCTCTGCGCTCCTTCTGGCTGCGTCAGGACCTGGCCAATGCAAATGACGTGATGCGCATGTGACGTCACGTCATTAGCATATGCCGGGTCCAGATGCAGACGGAAGGAGTGCAGAGGAGCAGCTGCAGATGGAAGGCAAGTGAGGGGAAAGGAAGAGGGGGTGTAATTAGAGGGGTAAAGTGAGGAGGGGGGTTTAGGATGATGAGGGGGGTTTAGGATGATGAGGGGGGTTTAGGATGAGGATGGGGGGTTGAGGATGAGGATAGGGGGGTTGAGGATGAGAATGGGGCAGGAGGGAAAGAGCCACGGGGGGTTAAAGAGAGCCAAGGGGGTTAAAGAGAGACACGGAGGGGAAAGAGAGACATGGGGTTGTGACTCAAGTATAAGCCGAGGGGGTCTTTTTCAGCCTTAAAAAAGGGCTGAAAAACTTGGTTTATACTCGAGTATATGCCTTGTGTATGTGTGTATATTGTATATATATTACCCTTAGGTCTGGGGTTTGTTGTTTCTCCTGTTCAGGGTAGAATTGCCTGGTATTTCGGGGCTGGGTCACTCTTCTGAGTGGGACCAGACTGATATACTACAGGATATTTCTCCCTGTGAAGGGCACAAGTGAGCTAAAACAGGTTGCTCTGAGAGTGGCTTATCATGGTCAAAGAACTAATCTATTAAGGTTGGTTTGTTCTCTGATGAGCGCCTCTGACTTACCTGTTTTTATTTATGCAAATTACCCTTAGGGTTTAGTCTCCCTAAGGGTAATAGGGGACTCCAGACGTGGACCCCTTGCTCACTGTGCCTTAGGGAGTACAGCTGCACCTCACTGACAAGGCCCATAAAGGCCGAAAAGCGTCTGGGGTTTGCTGTTTCTCCTGTTCAGGGTACAATTGCCTGGTATTTCGGGGCTGGGTCACTCTTCTGAGTGGGACCAGACTGATATACTACAGGATATTTCTCCCAGTGAAGGGCACAAGTGAGCTAAAAGAGGTTGCTCTCAGAGTGGCTTATCATGGTCATAGAACTAATCTATTATGGTTGGTTTGTTCTCTGATGAGCGCCTCTGACTTACCTGTTTTTGTTTATGTATATATATATATATATATATATATATAATCTCTCACACACATATATATATAATAAATATTTTAGAAGCCTAACTAAAATGTTTAGTACCCAGAAACACAGATATCATATAGCTAATTATATATGCAATACAATGATGAAATTGATGACTTTGTTTTCTATATATTAATCAAATAGAGGACAAATTTAACTAGGCTATTATTGCTATGGCTCAAAAGTACACTATGTGATTCACTGTCAGTCTAGTATTAGCCACATACTGGTTTAAAGTTTAAATACAAAAAATAAATATGAAACTTTGTCCAGGTTTCAAAATCCTTTAGAATAAGTCATGTGGATAGTAATCACACATATAGTTCTCAGCAGCACGGGTTTGCCAAAAAACATTGGTAACGCAATGTTAAAACTGCGGCCAGGCAATGAGCGACGAAGGTACTTATTGCGCTGGTGGAGATGAGCTCCATAGGCGCTCATCCCTACGAACCCGCACAACTTAGGCAGTAAGCGTCGAAGGCGCTGACTGCGCTGGTGGAGATGAGCGCTATAGGCGCTCATCCCTATGACCTATGGGACTACACATCAACAGAAATATCAATTAGACAATTCACAATGCGAGACCCGTAGCACTTTGAAAAAATCCAGTGGAAATATTACAGCCCGTAACACTTTGCAAAAAGGAAAGCGGGTCTTAGACACTGCACACTTGCCACATTGCTGACACTTACACCTCAGGTCAGCAACAGTCCAAAAGTACATTGTATGTTGTAGAAAAATCAAAACAGATTGTTAGCTCTTCAGGATATTGATTACTGGATATATTCATTAGAAATAGGTAAAGTATATTAATTTATTATTTATTGAATTATTTATTAAAAAATATATTTATATATAAAAAAGAGCAGGGGAGAGGCTGCCAATGAGAGCAGAAAGGCGCGCAGGGCGGGTCTCACAATGAGCACTGAGGGTGCTCAGAGGAGCAAAAGTACACGAGGGGAGAGGCTTGAGCCAAATGTACTCAGAGGACCAAAAGCCTAACATTATGTGGCAAACAGCATTACCTGCCTTACAATTTTATGACCGTAATTTTTTGACGGGCAGTTTGCTAGTATTCAATAAACAAGAAACATTCTAACTAAACTTGTCAGTTGCCCTTTATAAATACCCATTGGTATCATGCATTTCAACATATTAACAATTTTCAGCTCCAATGCTCAACCACATTTTAAAAGTTGATAATTTCTCTTCTCTCCCCAAAGCACATGAAAATAATGCATGAAAATAATTAATTCTCATAATAGCATTTAGTTAAGTAAATCACTTGAGGACTGATGAAATTGAACAATGCTCCTTCTGCTTCACCATCTGCTTCAGCAATACCAAATTCCTATTCTTTTTTTCTGCCAGGCAACAGTGACATTAAAATGATTACGTGTCTGACATATCTGGTCAAGCTATTTAGAAATGGCACAAAAGGAAAAAAGATAGTTTTATTGTATGTATGAATCTATGTATTGCAGATTTATACCGATTTTTACAGCAGCAAAAATATTAGAAATGTAAGTAGGTGCTGCAATACATATACATATTATTATTTTCAGTTTATTATACCCAAAATGTAGTGTATATTATATGTAGTAAATGCAAAAAATAATATAAGTGAAATAATTATTTCTATGGCATGATGGCTAAGCAATCTATTGCAATGCAACTTGTAAGAGATAACATTTGTGATTCATTTTAAACAGTTAAGATCTAGGTGGAGACAGTAGCAAAAAGGTGCTACAAGCTGAATGTAGATGGATTTACACCTTGGGTGCTCTCAGTCCAAAGGGTTTAAATGAAGATGCATCTTTTACAGCTTTTCTCTAAATCTGTCACCTATCCCACCCAAAAAATTTTTTTATCTTCACAGTCCAGGACACAAAGAAATGGACATTTAAATGCAGGCATCTGCTTACATCAATGCCAAGACACATACACCAGAAATCCACAGAATGGTGCCCACCACTTAATATCACTACCACTGAGTGTATAGTATTGAAACACAATAATGCACTCTCATATATATCCCACCATAGTGGGATCTATTTACTACCTGGATCTTTGGGCAAAGGATGCTGCCTTATGGCTGAGCATGGATGCGTGCAGAGTGATGGACGAAGTCACGTTTGGACAGTGTCGCACCTCGTTAGCCTGGTCCGGAGCTGGGGAGTGGTGTGGGGGAGCAGTTCTGTGGCGGTGATGTGCGCGTGCACAGCCGAAAAGCTACAAATCGCGCACATAGGCCTTTTCCAATAGGATTTCAACGTGCACTGACGTCACCAGCTTCTAAAACGTAGTGACGAAAAAACTGGCATAGCCAATCAAATTGTCAAGGAGGCGGAAGCAAGTCCAAATAAAAGCCTGCGAAGGGCAGAATACAGAGAGTGGTAGCCTTTGAGAAAGTTGCTGTGTAAGCAACGAAACCGGTCAGCTACAACCACCACCACCTCAATCACAACCAGGAACAGGACAAAGCTCTATCTCTATCAGCACTGCACAGTATAGTACAGTAAGTAATAGCCCTTGCAGGCAACTTAATTGTATTATATTACATTGTACCAATCCCCTTTTATTTTTACAACAATATTTTTTATACCTTTTTGTATCATTGTGTATATATATATATATATATATCAAACCACTATTTGGCCCCCGCATTAGGGTAAACCCCTTTATGGGTGATTTCATTGTCAGATGGGACCCAAGGGGCACAAAAAGACCATTATTAAAGTGGACAGTTCTATACACATATATTTACATACAACTATTGGTACTGTATCAATGTGCCTGTGCATATACCATTTTATATGAGCATTTTTGTTCCTGTATATATTTATATTTATATTTACATACATCCTGGTTGTGTCATTTAAAAATAAATAAAAACTAATATATTTTTTAGCCTTTCAAGTATTATTCACCCATTTTTGTCTATCCGATGATTTACACATTTTTGTTCATATGAGGATAATTCAGTTTTTGTATTTCATCCGTGGCTCTACCAGTGTCCTAAACACCCATTACGCATAGACCCCAACACGTATCATCCTACACATAGTCACAACATCTCACTAATTTATCACTAACAATCACCATAGTCTTTTTTTTTTTTTACAATAAGGTTAATATCAACACTCCCACATTGTCGTCCCCCCTTTTTTCTATTTCATCTTGACACAACATATTTCATCTTTACACAAAATTTTTCACATTCATTCCCACTATTTTTTATTCACCTTTTCCCATTTTTGACTCCTTATTGAGTCACTTATTAGTCACCACAATTATAACTCACTATTAGTCACCACACTTTATATTCACCCAACTCTGCTCACTAGGTGGACTAAGCCCTCCAACTGACATACTTCTTATATATATATATATACTGTATAAATATATATATATATATATATATATATATGTATATACTTATATAAAGGTTCTTTACATATATTTTATTTGTACGCACACGTTTTTTTAATATATTAGCAAGCCTAAACAGGCAGCTTATAATAAATATTGGTATTAATTCTCCTTTATTTAATATACTTTTCATTTTAAATTGACCTTTAAGGCACTGTTTTGTTTTAGAAGAATATTTTAATAATTCTATTTTTTTTAATTTTATCCTCCACAATGTAAATGTCATAACAAATTTACACTTAAAAGTATACAGATGTTTAAAATGTTTCCTAAAAACAGCCACTGATTAGTAGAAAACTATTTATTATATTGAAAAGTTGAATTTAATTACATATTTATATGTTAGATACTGCTATCTGGATTTACACCCCCCTAGGACACTTACAAAACAATGTACCGGCTGCATAGCATCTGGGTACAGTTTGTGATCTACGAGGAAGGGCTGCCAGTCACATGGTTGGTGGGGTCACAGCTGAAATGTTTCACAATGAGACAGGCAGAGAGAAAAAATCATCAGCAGCAGTTGATACAGGGAACAGACAACCTGCAGTGTTGTAATCTAGTGTGAATGTGCTGAACAGACAGGCAAATGTTAGAAAGTACTATGTATTTTCATATGAGCCTGTGCTGCAAAGCAGCCTGAGATATGTAGTCAGACAGCAACCCCAGAATGTGATGCAAATGTTTCAGCCTCTGCTTCCTTCTGATTGGCCAAAACAATTTTTAAAATTAATTCTACTTTTGCCTCGGTTTGGAGAGGGTGTTAACCCTGATTTTCAACTGTCAGAAATTACAAGACATTTTGCTAACTTAAAGGTAAGAGTTTACATGTTTATTTTGGTATTTTTCCATGTTTGCATACACTAATTATTCTCCTCTGTCAGATGCACTCATAATCAAGGAAAATTACTTTTAAAAAGCCACTACAATAATAGATTTTTACCTTGTGGAACATCCTCCTTTTATCCTGTTCTCCCTCATGAAAGCAGAGATCTTACACAGCTTTTAATTAAAGCCATGCCTACAGGAGGGGAGCTTCACACTACCAGTATCTTTTGTTATGACACATTGGATGTCACTATCATCATCTTAGCATCATGAGGCATTGTAGTGTGAAGCTCCCCATCTGTGGATGTAGCCTTAGGTCACAGCTGTGAAACATGGCTCCATACATGAGGTAAAACAGGAAGAAAGGGAAGGTGCCATAAGGTGATAATCACTCTATTTTTATGACCATTACATTAAGGCGGAAACAATTAATTAGTTAACCAGGTTATAACATTTATATAAAACAATATTTCTTAATGTAATAATGATGATAATGTCATCATGTCTATATTAGAACAAAAACTATTGACAATATTACACCACCACCTTACATATCAAGTACCAGGGGAACATACACCACACAACATAAGAGGTTAATACTAATCTACAAACACACAGGACTTCCAACAGCTGCTTTAATGCAATTACTATTAAAAGGATAGTTCCAACCCACATAATACTCTGCAACACTATTGACCTTCACCACAGCACACTACTGACACAGATCATCTACCCACATCCATGGCAAGGTATGGCATCTACACCAGAACCTTAGCTGTTAATATAATGGGGTGCGAGAAATGCCAGCATGGCCAGTCTCGGGTCTGAAAGAGAGGAGGGGGTGACATGGATGTTGGGTATATGGGTATATTACATAGCACAGGCCAGGCACTTTTAATTCCCAGGAAGCATTTAAGGAACACGCTGTTTGAAGCAGAGACTTGAGGATTCAGGGACAAATCATGACAAGGGGGATTGCACTAATGTGTTCAAGCTGATGAGGAAGGCCAACAAACACACAAGAGTGGTGTGGAGAGGCACATGGAGCAACAGCAAGCTGACCTTCATCAAGGGTAATCTTGGGTACATCCAACATATAAATTCCTACTCCACTGCGGTTAGCCATGAGGCAAGATGTCTAACAAAAAACTGCATGTACAGTACAGTGTTAAATACTGTAACTGTAACAATAAACCAACTTACCTGATCATCAGCCATTAATACGGAGAGGACACAAAGGTCAAAACTGCCATATATGCATTGGTCTGAATTTATGATAATAACAACCATGTATTCTAAAACAGGATATATGATTTAACTAATAATGTGTGCATTTTTTTGTAGGGGATGTCATTGATGGAAGGTCTGATAGCCACTGTGAATATATTTCCATTATTTGATGTTGTCGCAATGCTTGCAGATGAAGAAGATGCCCTCATGGCTCTTTATTGTGCCTAAAGTCAAAACAATACAAAAATAAATGATATGGCCCCCCAAAAACAGGGACTGCAGCATCTCTTCTCAATGGCATTCCTCCGTGACCATGAATTGGTGAAATGTTAAACATAACCCTACGTGTCTGCAGAGAAGAGGATCATGGACCATGTGTTGGGGGGTAAACATCAGCTTACAAAATATCACCACCAGGAGACAGCAGCACTGGTGGTGGCAGAGGCATTGAGGGAGGTGAGGAGTGGCTAGGCTGGGGGTGTGCGGGTGAGGCCTCCGGGGTGGAGAAGGCAGTTCTTGGAAACAGAGCCCGCTGGGTGGCATCAATGTTCAGTTGGATGAGCACACTCTGGTTATCCTATGACTGGAGCAGCCTAGCCATCATCAAGTTGTGCCTCCTTAACTTTCTATATATCCTCTGCAGACTGCTGGCATGTTTCGAGGAGACACTGGAGTAGTATCCACTTGCTGGACATTGGGATGGGGCTCTGCTGTGACCAGTGAATGGCTGTGTGAGGAGGTGGTGGCGATAGTGGTGGCCCAGTGGGGAAAGGCTGGGCTCGGCAGAAATCTGTGGTTGTGGTGGTGGGGCTGGTCTGAGTTTGAGTTCTCCTCCTCATATCCCAGGCCCCATAATCCTTTCCTGACCTACTCCTCCTGCATTAGTTCCTGTTGGGAGGGGGGGATTAATGTAGCCGATGCACCTGCCTCTGACTCATTAGTGAACACAGACCTCCTGCCAGCTAAAAAAGAGAAAAATTGTATATGTGTTAATTATATTGAATTATCCTTTGTTTGCTGTGTGTTCCTATCTATCTGACATCTTGATGTCTTGAACCTGGATGGTTCACTAAACGTCTTTTATGTGGAGCTTTAATTTGCTAGATGTGATCAATTATTTGGATTATCAGCTTAGATGTATTGGTTCATAATGAAATCTTGATTATTGCTGCGTCTGTATATGCATACGCATACTCTTCAGAACTTGCTGGACAGTGTGTCATACTAACTAATCAGTGACCATCTATCAGCAACAGTTGTTAACATGCTGCTGGGAGTTGTTCCCTAATAGGCTAGTACAGTACATTGCACATCCATACCTACAGAGTCTGTATCTGCACATGCTGCAGTGGGCACACCAATACATAGGCTCTCTATTTGATGATAACTCGTGTTGTGCCCACTAATGTGTGATTTGTCATTGGTGGTCAGCATTTACATGTGTTTTCTATGTGTGTGTTATGTACATGTGGTGGCATGTTGGTGTATCTGATAATCACCTAACAAGGAGGCTGGATCCTGTTGGGCCACCAGGCCTGTAGCTTCAGTGAACGGCACCTGACTCAACATCTCCTTGAGCACCCTATCCCATTTGTTGTACTTGACAGTCACTTGGAAGCCACCAGTAAGTGCTCTCGCCTCTCTCTCCTCTTCTGCGATCATCATCCTCACCTTGGTCAAGATGTCATTAAATCGATGCTTAACAGACCTCACGTCCCTTTCTGTCAACCCGAAGGCTGTCACTTCAGCTGCTACCTCTTTTCAGACCTAATGTGAAAAATGTATCTTTTATGTGTATTTATTATAGGTTAGGGTATAGGTTGGAGGGGTGGGTTTATGGATGTAGCTACCTATTTATATGTGTATCTATGTGTATAATTACTCTATGTGTGCATATTGTGTTACCAGTTAATATGTGTTTCAATTAATTGAGTGTAAAATAAGTATTTTAGAAATAGAATTCAATAAAACAGCAATAACCTGCTCTCCATATCGCCTACTCTCACTCTCCAAGACCATAAACCTTCAGCTCCGGGACCAGCATGCTAATTTGTCAAAATCTACAACAGAGTCAACGCATGGGTGTGTAGCTCATATTTATTATTTCTCCCTTTCAATCACAGATCCATTAGGATGTTTTCTATTGGCTCCTAGGTCTCTTGCACACACTTAAATTGCGGGATTGGTTTCACAATGCGAGCATCATATAATCAAAAATCTTGCGAGTGTGGGCAGGGTTTACGAGTTTAAGCTTAAGGAGGTAATTTGCAAGTTCAAGTCAATAGAAAACATATAAACATTTCAAGAAAAAAAAAACACTACAAGCCAAAATTATGGGTTAGAGGCATTCACAAGCTTCTAATAGAATAGGGCTCATGGTTTGTAACATATGTCATATATTGAAATCAGAAAATCATATACTTAGTATATATACAAAAGTATATACTGTATATACTCGAGAATAAGCCAAGTTTTTCAGCCCTTTTTTTAAGGCAAAAAAGGGCCCCGTCGGCTTATACTCGAGTCACTCTCCCCCCTGTGTCTCTCTAACCCCCCCGTGTCTCTCTAACCCCCCCGTGTCTCTCTAACCCCCCCGTGTGTCTCTAACCCCCCTGTGTGTCTCTAACCCCCATGTGTCTCTAACCCCCCGTGTGTCTCTCTTCCCCCCCGTGTCTCTTTCCTTTCCCCCTCCTCAACCTAAACCCGCCTCCTCCACCTAAACCCCCCTAAATACCCCCCCTCTCCCCTCACTTACCTGCTTGTGCTCCGGCCTCTGCTCCTTGACCCGGCTGGCACCTGGTATATGCTAATGATGCGGCGCGCATGTGACGTCACATGCGCGCCGGCGCCGGGTCAAGGAGAAGAGGCTGGAGCACAAGCAGGTAAGTGAGGGGAGAGGGAGTAGGTATTTAGGGGGGTTTAGGTGGAGGAGGGGGGTTGAGGGGGGTTTAGGTTGAGAAGGGGGGTTGAGGAGGGGGGTTGGCATTGAGCGGGGAGGTTGAGGGGGGTTGAGGAGGTGGGTTGGGGTTGAGGGGGGTTGAGGTTGAGGAGGGGGGTTGAGGTTGAGGAGGGAGGTTGAGGATGGGGGGTTGAGGATGGGGGGTTGAGGATGAGGATGGGGGGTTGAGGATGGGGTTGAGGATAGGGGGGTTGAGGGGGGGGGGGTTGAGGAGGGAGGTTGAGGATGAGGAGGGAGGATGAGGAGGGAGGTTGAGGATAAGGAGGAGGGGTTGAGGAGGGGGTTGAGGATGGGGGGTTGGGGAGAGAGGATGAGGATGGGGGGGTTGAGGAGGGAGGTTGAGTAGGGGGGTTGAGGGGGGTTGAGGTTGAGGAGGGTTGAGGTTGAGGAGGGGGTTGAGGATGGGGGGGTTGAGGAGGGAGGTTGAGGAAGGGGTTGAGGATGGGGGGGTTGAGGAGGGAGGTTGAGGATGAGGAGGGAGGTTGAGGATGAGGAGGAGAAGTTGAGGATGGGGGTTGAGGTTGAGAAGGGGGGGTTGAGGATGGGGGGTTGAGGAGAGAGGATGAGGATGGGGGGTTGAGGAGGGGGTTGAGGATGAGGAGGGAGGTTGAGGATGAGGAGGGAGGTTGAGGATGAGGAGGGAGGTTGAGGAGTGGGGTTGAGGAGGGTGATAAGGGAGGGGGGAAGAGACACAGGGAAGGGAGCGGGGAGAAGAGACACAGGGAAGGGAGAGGGGAGAGGAGACACGGAGAGAGAGGGGGACACAGAGGGCACAAGAGGGACACAGGGGGCAGCACATTTCCCACCCTCGGCTTATACTCGAGTCACACATTTTACCCAGTATTTTGTGGTAAAATGGGTGCCTCGGCTTATACTCGGGTCGGCTTATACTCGAGTATAAACGGTATATACAAAAAGTATATAACCACAGGTTAATCAGTTATGTAAAATCACATTAAGTGTATTTTGTGCAAATGCTTTCATCACGGATCCTATACAGAATTTTAAAGTTGACACCATGTACATTATTCCTCTCTTATTAACACCATATAAAATAAATATAAAGACACTGAAAAATAAAGCATTTGCTTATCAAATAAGTAGGAGAGAGGGGATTATATACTGAAAAATGTATTTAGTCACAGTACGATGGGTAACATATCCATTTTACACACACCATGATCAGAACGTTCATCATTATACATCCAGTGAATCACATATAATAGTTGTCAAACTTCGAGACGAGACGTTAAACCGTAGCACTTAGCTGATGAGCACCAAAGGCGCTCATCGCTGCGAGCCTCGCAAAGCGAGGCAAGCCGTTAAACCGTAGCACTTAGCCCAGGCGAAGCGAGCCGTTAAAATACGAGACGCAGGACTTACAACCAAAAAAAATACATATATATATATATATATATATATATATATATATATAATACACATATACATATGTATACACATATACATATGTATACAAATTATATATACTGTACTGTTACTACTATGATTTATTAATGGTCATGGCAAATGCCATAATGATGGGAAATTGTCTTCTTTGAAGTATAAAAGGGAGACTACTTTCACTTGGTGCTAAATCTATTCTTGGTATGAAAACTATCTCTCCTTTATGGGTACCAGTTAAAATTTCAGCATCTATGAAATGGTCCTTTAATTGTTGAACAATTAATCTTGTGCCATTGCATAGGCCTTTTTTGGGGTTCATATTTCACAGTAACATGACAATTGCACCTTTTTATAGCTGCAAAATATGTGGTGGCATTCCAGAAGGAGTTAATGAGTTTATGAATTCAGTGGAAAAGTTTGCCTGACTTTCTTTCTCATCAGCAAGTACAGAATCAGCACTGTGATAATTCCTTTGGGGTGCCTTCATTTTTTTAAAGATTTCATTATTGAGCATTAATGCATCCTTATTTTTACAGGTTAGGATGACTTGGTTGGCAAGCTCTGAATATTCCTGGTTATTTATGGTACTTTCAAATATAGCCGATATAAGATCTGGGTGACAAATCATATGAGGTGGGATGTGCACAGTGTCGTCAGGTAAATTTGGTATTTTTTCTATTCTGCCTTCTCCAATTTTAAGAAGCCAATCATTGAAATAATTTTAGCCTTCTGATCTCATATTTTCTTGCAGTTGAAGATGGGTAAAATGTTTCCAGAATGTGCTTGACTTTATACATGTTTCGATAATGTCAGTTCGATTTCCATGTAAAACGACAGGTAATGTTTGTCTAAAATCGCCACCTAACAACATTACCTTTCCACCAAATGGAAAAGTATTATCCATGACTTCACGAAGCAAACGGTCAGTAAATTGGAGGGCATAGCATGACATCATTGTGGCCTCATCTATTATAATGAATTTACTTTTTTTTTTTTTTTTGCTTGTAATGATGTCATGCGAATATCTGACACAGAGGTTTCTAAAATAGGCACTGGCAGTTTAAACCCACTATGTACAGTTCTTCCACCTTCTAACAAAAGTGCAGCAATTCCAGTAGTGGCAAACGGCAGTGCTATTTGACCTTGTGCTCGTACAAAACTCATTAATAAATTATATAGATATGTTTTTCCTGATCCGCCAGGTCCATCAAGATAGAAATAACGCTCTTTCACCATGTCATCATCTATTGCATTTTTAATGGCATTAAATGCTTGAAATTGTAACGTATTTAAAGTTGCAAGTCTTTCTTCTGTTCTTTGTACTTGTAGTTGAATGTCATAGTCTTCAAAGTTTATGTCATCTATAAGATCAGGATCAGGCAAACTAAAACTTGCACAACTTAATCCATGAGTTAAAAATACTTCTTGGATTTCCATTAATGCTTTTAAGTGTGCAATCGGTTCATTGTATCGTTGCAAAAAATGTTTACAGCCATATTACTTTTAAATGTGTACCACAAAACGAATGCATTTGGAGCATTTGAGAAGATACAAATAAATGCAAATTGTTCCCTCATCTGCCGTGGCATTTGACATAGTGCTGCTTCTTCTAGACATCTTTCCCATTCTGTATCATAAGCTAGTAAGTTTCTATGTCTTGCAGGTAAATGGAAGGATTCATATACTATGTCATTAACAGTTCTTAAGTGTTGAAAACTTTGTGCTCCAGGGACATTTAAAAGTAATAGTCGTAAGCAGAAACGTTTAAGATCTCTTGGACTGACTGTGTAAATTCTTGGGATTATTTTATTTCCTCTGCTTTTTCTAGGTCTCCATAATCCATTCACAAAAACATAGTGATATGGTATTTCAGTATACAAGAATTGTGTTGCTTGTGAATCTGTAGACTTTAATTCAAACCATGCAGTTAGTGTAGTGTGACGATGCTCACTTTGGGCCAACGCATTACTTTCATTTCCAGCATGGAAATACACTAAATGTCTTTGAGGCAAATGTACTGCTAATCTATATACTGCATGTGATCTATCATGCATTTCAAATTTTAAAAGGCGCCACATAGCTTCTGGTGCACTTACATAGCGAGCATCTACATGAGATGCAAGTTCATTATTTACTAACTCAGTGCTTTGGGGGTTGTCAACTACAGTAGCTGCATCATAGCCTTTGTAAATATATTTGTAGACATATTTAATGGATTTAATGGAAGTGCTGGTTTCTACATTAATGTATGCATTATACTTCATGAGTAAATGTGGATTGTAGGGTACTACATATCTATTGTCAACTTTTATGCCACGAATAATGGCACTATCTCCTTCTCTTCTTTTATAAAGTGGATAACAATCACAATTGGCATTCTTTTTGTCTCTATAATCTTTTGGGAAATCTTTGGAACATTTAATATTTTCCATACATGGTGATTGTGGATTAAGCTCGCCACAGGGTCCATGAATCATGCGATGAGTTACAATCTCATATAGTTTTCCATATAGTTCTGGATCTGGTAGTTCAGCAACAATGACTAAATCCCCTTTCTCACCAGTATCTAATTTATCTTTTTGTTGAAGTATTATAAAAAGATGTGGAAGGCCTCTTTTTTAAATTTAATTGTATATACATAAGCAAGACATTTGCCAAATAAGTGACTTATAGTGATGTCACGTATTAATTAATTTAATTTAATTTTAAAAACTCTGGCTACTAAATCTGGTCTATCAGAAGGACTTTGGGCAAGAAGTAAATTTTGTGTAATTTCTGGCCATTGGGGATTACATGTAAATGTAATAAATAAATTGGGTTTTCCAAATTTGGTGACAAAAGCCATAGCATCATTGTATCTTTCTCTCATATTTCGAGGAGATCCTTGAAAAGAAGATGGTAAAATGATGGCTTTGCCAGCTGTCATGTCTCTGCTTGTAGCCACCTCAGCAACATAGTCCATTAGTCCACAATATTGTTCTACACGTAGTTTATCTTGTTGATATTTTATGAAGCTTAAATTATTGGCCTCAACTTGCAAATAGGAATCAATAATCCATTGTTGTGTTAGTTTTCCACCACATAAAATTGGATTCAATGTATTTGGAATGGCAATTTGAGCTACTTTAAATTCAAGCATAGAAACATTATTTCTGGCTTTAGCATTTGGATAACTGGGAAGGGTTAATTTTGGTTGCCAACCTGCTTCCCCATGTGGGAAAAAAATGGGATATGTCATTGGATCTAAATCTGGACTTAAGATATTAATATTAATAAATGGTTGCTCCTCATTTCTGGGATATACTCTAATGTCTCTTTGAAATGGTGGTTCTCCTTCATCATTTTGAAACACCATTGCAACCTCATTTGATGTTGGCAAGTTATAACAGCGTTTATCAGTATGTCTATCTCTTTTAAGCACCATATTGACCTTTGGGATTGCTAATTGATGTCTTTCTGCATGAAGTTGTTGTTTATTTTCTACTTCTGCCATTTTTTATAAGCTTTAGTGTAGGGGTTATTGGCCATAATGTTATCTAGCTATAAAAACACTGGGTAAGCATTTTTTATTTTCTTGCAGCTTCATACATTGGTCAACAGCTTCCATTGTATCTAGGACATATAGTTGAGAAACATTTTCTTTGCTCTCCTTCCTCTGGATGTAAATGGGAAGTCCGATGGTAAATTTGGCTTTGGACTTTAAAACAGTAAAGACCATGTCCTGGTACATTAGCAGCTAATGTTGCCCCCATAGATGCAAAGGATATGGCACTATTGTAGGATCTTATGTTTGTCTTAATATTTTTGTAGTTTGTAAAAGTAGGTTCAGTCATAATGTTTTGTAAATAGATTGGGAATTGTTTTCTTTCTGGAAGTTTGACCTTGTCTTTTTGACAGCAACTAATAAATTGGCCATCTCTGGGTCTCTCCTGTTTAAAATGATAAGCCTCACAAAACTGACATTGAGTATTCATGTCCCCACAATTATGAACCTCTACTGCTAAAGACTTGAGTAAAGGACAATTTGCAAAGTATATATTAGTTTCAGTTTCAAATTCATCAGTTGAAATGTCATGGTATGTTTCAGGAACAGGTTGTAAATGCTTTGTTTTTTTGGTGGCTTTTTCTGGTATATCTTCTGTTTTTTCAGGTAAAATGTCATGTGATGTTTCAGGAAAAGGTTCTAAATGCTTTGTTTTTTCGTAGCTTTTTTTGGTGTATCTGTAATTTTTGCAGGTGATAGTCTTTTGCCTGCAATTCTTTCGCGTTCTTTTTCTCGTTGAATTTCCTTCTGCTCTGGTGTCTGCTGGTTGGCCCATATTTGTTGTCGTTCTCTAGCTTGACGTCTTATCTTTTCTTGTTTGCTGTCGTTATCAGCCATGTTAATCTGTAAAATAAAATAATGTATCATTAGTTTAGTTTGAGATGTTAAGTTTGTTTTTGAAATATTTGATTTGGAACAGTTTTTTTCTATGTGATTGTAGTTCATTGTAGCTGAACTTTCTATTGTTAAATGAGTGTGTTTTATTTTTTTGCTCTTACTTTCTGTCGTAGGTTGTAAATTTTGTCTTACGTGGATAGCCCACTCAAGGTAATTACATTATAGCTTCTTATAGATGTAGTACGTGTATAGTGTTACTTTGAATTGAGTTTTTGTTTTGTTTGTTAATTGCTTTGTTTGTTGTAGTTTTGGCTTATCGGCATAGTAGAGGGCAAAAATTAGTCTTTGTAATTTGTCCTGCAGGGCATTGTTGTAATAGTATTTTTATATTTTACTTAAAGGCTTATATGTTGGGGATGTGAAAAGGTTTGTATTGTTGTTTTTTCGGTGTTAGTAGTATTTGTTCTAGTATTCTATTTTATATGTGTGCTTAGGTTTTAGGCTTAATATTGTACATTAGGGCTGGGAATAGAGAATGAGAAATGTTATTTAGTCTGTGTTTTCACTATTTTTTGGACTATGCTGTTGATGTTTTTTTTGCCTATATTGAAGTTTGGGTTTACTGTCAAACGTTGTTGTCCGTAAAAGACAAATAGTAGGTAAATGACAAATATGTCAGTAATATTTTTGTAAAGCTGATAATTAGTGGTGCTTATTGTTGTTGTTGGATTTATTTTTTTCTGTTGACATGGATGCAGAGCAAACATGTTTATTTATTTATTTATTTTTTTACTCGGTATACTGTACCTTTTTTTGAAGTGTGATTTCAAGCAGAATATTTCTTGGTCCGCTGTTGTAAGTCTTCGTGCGATGCTCTTCACGCAGTGTCTGTTGTAAAAGAAAAAGCCAAATGTTATTTGATTTGAATGTATTTGTAATGAATAGCATATTTAAATTTTTTGGTATACTCTATCTGTTATGTTGAACTTTTCTGCTATGCTGTTTTTTGTGCAAAACTTTAAAATACTTTAATTATATTTGTATATTACAGTTATCCTTATTTTTTTTACTGTAATTATTAATGTTTTTCCCATTTTGGATATGATCGCAATGTTTTTAGCATTATCCTGTTTTGTGTCCACCACTTGTGGTATGCTTATTTAGGCTTCTTTGTAAGGCTTATAGGTTGTTAAACAGTAAAGAAGAATATTAAGTTATTTTTTTATCTGTTTGTGTGATTTTTGTACAATCCTGTTTTGTGTCCACCACATTTTGCATGCAGTATTTGCTTAATTAGTCTTCTTTGTGAGGATTACATGTTGATGGACAGTAAAAAGGAATGTTAATTGTCTTTTCTATATCATATTGCACTTTTTTGTTATATCCTGTTTTGTGTTCACCACTTTTTGGTTGCTGCATTTGACTTGTGGGTGATGGTTGGAGGTTATTCTACAGTAAAGAGGAGGAATACTTTTGTTTTATGTATGTTGCTAATCTTTAGGATGCTATCCTGTTTTGTGGAAACCTCTTTTTTTTCTGTGAAACTGTCTTTCTTTGTAAATTGTATAGGTCTTTGTGAAGTTTTTTGAACTGTGTTGTTTTGGTCTTTACTGAATTTGTATTGTTTATTTTATTTTTTACTTTTAATTTTCATATTGGCGGCCATTAAACATATATATTTCTTTTTTTTTTTGTACTTGTTAATCTATACCTTGATTGAAGTCTTGTTCTTGTCCGAATGACAGAGGGTCCCCTCCTGCTAATCTTAATCCACCAGTCTTCTTGTAGTGTCTGTTTGCAAAATAATAAATATACAATTAACCATTTAACTTTATTTTTCAAAGCATGGTCTTTTTCTGCATGTACTGTATATTTCTATCTTACCTCTTCTTCTTTCTTTCTGTTCTTTAAAAGTGATTCTCTTTCACAGTCCACGGTGCAAATTCTTGAGTGACGCTGTTGATGAAGAGTCTGTTTGAATAGTGAAAAAAAGGGAAAGATTGAGCTGCAGGTTCCATATGTATTAGTGTCATCTTTTTTTTTGTAAATTAATGTCATTTGAATATACTTCTTTCATTAGTTTGAGTTAAAATTAGCTTGTTGTCGGGCCTATACACATAAATATGCATGTCACATGTCAGTATACATGAATCCCATTTTCATTGTTAAAGTTTTTTTTTTTTGCTGTCTTTGTAAGAAAATGTAATATATTATAGCTTACCTCTCCGTTGTAATTTGCAGAGTGTAAAGTAGGAAATTAGGAAATAATTCTCTTCTCAAGTAACAGCAGCAGTTAACTATCCAGTCACTCCGTTCATCACCTGAGGAGAAATGTAGAATTTTCTGAAAAGTAGGCAGTATTTATAAACTTTGAGGTGCCTCAGACCGTTAGAACGCAATACGCATGCGCAATTTGCGTTCCAGCGTACAATTTGTGTTCCAGCCACCATTTTATGCGTAGTAGTTGTCATTTTTCTGTGAAATGATGGTTAAGTCAGTGTGGTACGTGCCGCATAGTGTGTGCTACGTACCTCGTGAAGTTGACTGCAGTGTTGTTTCAGTTTTGCGAGTCACTGTAGTATTTTTGTGTCTGCAGCCTCATTTTCGTTTTGTTCGATGGCCATTTTTTCTCTCGCTTAGGTGATTTTTGGCTGTTTAAACTCTGTTTTTTTACTTAAATGGACGTGTAACTTCACTTTTCGATGTCCTGGATGCCGCCCCTTCCTGTAGGTAAGCTTTTTATGTATTTTTTGTGTTTATTTATTGTGTTTGTCATCTTTTTATGTGCGTCGTTTCAGGCGTTTTTTGCGTGTTCGGAATGGGTCGTAACGCATCACGTATTTTTTGCGAGGGCCGCAGTTGCTGGCATGGAATGCCTTTGGCGCTCCATGCCAGCAACTGCGGCCCTTGCGGATGTCCCTGACGCTAATGAGCCTCCTACAGAGTTTTCTGGAATAAAATTGGCAATGGCGGCTTCTGATTGGCTGGATTTGATATGCAGTGTTTTCAGCCAATCAGAAGATGCCATTTGTGAGCCAATGAGAAAGGGATACGCCCCAAAATCCCACTCTGATTGGATAATGCACCTGTCAATCTTTATTTGAACCATGGGCTGATTGGCTGAAGACATCTGTGCCTTCCCATTGGCTGTAATACTGATTGACATTGACAACAGCCAAAGAGAAGGCGCAAATGCCTTCAGCCAATCAGTACGTGGGGATGTATCCCATTGTGATTGGCTATTGTCAGTGCAACCAATCAGAATGCGCAGATGCCTCCAGCCAATCACCCTGTGGGGGTGTATTCCATTGTGATTGGCTGAAGGCATCTGCGCCTTGTGATTGGTTTAAATTAAGATTGACAGGTGCATTATCCAATCAGAGTGGGATTTTAGGGTGCATCCGTTTCTGATTGCTTCACACATTGGCGCCTCCTGATTGGGTGAATTTGATTGACATTTGATAGAATTTTTTAGAGCGCGGTTCCAGGGTGGGGTATAAGAGGAGGAGGCCGGAGACATCGCGGGGAGGTAAGTACATTGTAGATTATGTTTATTTTATTTTGTTTTATGTTTATGTAGGTGTACTAATGTTATGTTTTTTTTTAACAGGGGCTGCACCGAAGAAGAAGAAAAGAAGGGGACATGCTGGAAAGGTGAGTAGAATATTTAGAATGTTTATAATGTTTATTTATTTTATGTAAATGTTTTGAACTCATTTTTTAATTTTTTTTCATCTAGGTTGCTGATCTGAAGGGACATCTGCAAAGGTAAGTGGTCTTAATTATTTTATTTTAGCTTAGAATTAGATTATTTTATATATAGATAGCATTAATTGTATGTTAGCTAGGGGTATGTGTTTTATATAGATAGGATGTATTGTATATTAGATTGTGGTATTTATTTAGATAGATTGGGGGATGTATATTAGATAGATAGGATGTATATTAGATAGATAGTATTTATTGTATATTAGATAGATTGGGGGATGTATATTAGATAGATAGGATGTATATTAGATAGATAGTATTTATTGTATATTAGATAGATTGGGTGATGTATATTAGATAGATAGGATATATATTAGATTGTGGTATTTATTTAGATAGATTGCGTGATGTATATTAGATAGATAGGATGTATTGTATATTACATAGGGGGTATTATATTGTATTTCATTTTATTTGTATTGTATGTATTGTATTGCATGTATTATATGCATTTCCTTTTCAGGTGTGTATTTTTTTTTCTGTAGTGGGGGGGTTGTAATGTATTTTATTTTCTGAAATGTTCCTTTTTTTATTTTTTGTGACTTACCATATATACTCGAGTATATGCCGAGTTTTTCGGCCATTTTTTTTAGGCTAAAAAGGGCCCCCTCGGCTTATACTCGAGTCACTCTCCCCCCGTGTCTCTCTAACCCCCCCGTGTCTCTCTAACCCCCCCGTGTCTCTCTAAACCCTCCGTGTCTCTCTAAAACCCCCCCGTGTCTCTCTACCCCCCGTGTCTCTCTAACCCCTGTGTCTCTCTACCCCCCGTGTCTCTCTAACTAACCCCCCGTGTCTCTCTAACCCCCCGTGTCTCTTTCCCTCCCCCGTCCTCATCCTCCACCCCCCCTCCTCCTTCTAACCCCCCCTCCTCATTCTAAATCCTCCTCCTCACTTTACCCCTCTAAATACCTCTCCCTATCCCTTTCCTGTCACTTACCTCCATCTGCAGCTTCTCCTCCGGCCTCCGCTCCTTCCTGCTTCGGCACCCGGTATATGCTAATGACGTGGCGTCAAATGCGCGCATTTGACGTCACGTCATTAGCATATACAGGGTGCCGATGCAGGAAGGAGCGGAGGCCAGAGGAGAAGCTGCAGATGGAGGTAAGTGAGGGGAAAGGGAGAGGGGGAGGTATTTAGAGTGGTAAAGTGAGTAGGGGGGTTTAGGATGAGGAGGTGTAAAGTGAGGAGGGGTTTTAGGATGAGGATGGTGGGGGGGTTTAGGATGAGGATGGGGGGTTTAGGATGGGGGGGTTGAGGATGAGGATGGGGGGTTAGGGGTGAGGATGTGGGGGTTGAGGATGAGGATGGAAGGGTTGAGGAGGGGTGTTGAGTTTGAGGAGGGGGGCTGAGGTTGAGGAGGGGGGCTTAGGAGAGCGGTTTAGGAGGGGGTTTAGAAGGAGGAGGGGCACTGAGGATGAGGAGGGAGTTTGAGGATGAGGAGGGAGGATGAAAAGGGAGGTTGAGGATGAGGAGGGGGGGTTGAGGTTGAGGAGGGAGATTGAGGAGGGGATTGAGGAGGAGGAGGGGGGTTGAGGAGGGGGTTGAGGATGGGGGATTGAGGATGAGGATGGGGGGTTGAGGATGGGGGGGTTGAGGTTGAGGAGGGAGGTTGAGGAGGGGGTTTAGAATGAGGAGGGGGATGAGGATGAGGTGGGGGTTGAGGAGGGAGGTTGAGGATGAGGAGGGAGGATGAGGAGGGAGGTTGAGGGTGAGGAGGAGGATGAGGAGGGAGGTTGAGGATGAAGAGGGAGGTTGAGGATGAAGAGGGGGGTTGAGGTTGAGGAGGGGGTTGAGGATGAGGAGGGGGGTTGAGGAGGGGGTTGAGGATGGGGGTGTTGAGAATGAGGTTGGTGTGCTTGAGGATGAGGAGGGAGGTTGAGGAGTGGGTTTAGAATAAGGAGGGGGGTTGAGGAGGGAGGTTGAGGATGAGAAACGAGGTTGAGGATGAGGAGGGAGGTTGATGATGAGAAGGGGGGTTGAGGATGAGGAGGGGGGTTGAGGAGGGGTTGAGGATAAGGAGGGTGGTTGAGGAGGGTGGTTGAGAATGAGGAGGGGGCTTGAGGAGGGTGATAAGGGAGGGGGAAGAGACACAGGGAAGGGAGAGGGGGGAAGAGACACAGGGAAGGGAGAGGGGGAAGAGACACAGGGAAGGGAAGAGGGGCGAAGAGACACATTGGAGGGAGATGGGAGAAGAGACACAGGGGAGAGAGAGGGGGGACACAAGAAAAGGGCACATACGGCACAAGAGGGACACAGCGGGCAGCACATTTCTCACCCTCTGCTTAAACTCGAGTCACTCATTTTTCCCAATATTTTGTGGTAAAATAGGTGCCTCGGCTTATACTCGGGTCGGCTTATACTCGAGTATATACCGTAGTGGGTTTTTTTCTGTAATGTAGATTTTTATTTTTTTTTATTTTATGTAATTAGAGTGGTGGGGGGTTATTAGGGGGTAGGTAGTGTAGGTAGGTAGTGTAGGTGTTAATAGGTTAGTGTAGAGGGTGTTTAGTTGATATTTAATGTTTTATTGGGGGTATAGTGCAGTGTAGTGTTGATACTTAGTGTCATGAAGGTCCTTGAGGACCGTCATGGCACTTATGTGGTTAATGTTGGGTTGTAACAGGCCCATAATGGTCATAATATACCCTTATGGGACTGATGGGGTTAAATAGAGGCTTATGAGGGTCTCTATTGACCCCCATGAGTAACTGGGTTAATTATGGGTTTATGGGGGTGTGTATTGACCCCCATGAGTGAGGGTGTTAATTAGGTGATTATGGGGGTGTGTATTGACCCCCATGAGTGACAGGGTTAATTAAGGGCTTATGGGGGTCTATATTGACCCTCATAAGTGACGGTGTTAATTAAGGGTTTATGGGGGTCTATATTGACCCCCATGAGTGCCATGGTTATTTATGGGCTTATGGGGGTCTTTATTGACCCCTATGAGTGACAGGGTTAATTATATGTATTATGGGGTTCTGTATTGACCCCCATGAGTGACAGGGTTAATGAAGGGCTTATGGGGATCTCTATTGACCCCCATGAGTGACAGGGTTAATTAAGGGCTTATGGGGGTCTATATAGATTTTTTTTTAATTTTTATAACAGGTCCTTTAAGGACCTTTACGGTCCTTTAAGGAACCGTAATGCAAGAATTTTGAATCCCCACGGCAATGGTTAATATGGGGTTAATGCGGGTCTCCGAGCTTATCTTGGATCCCGTGGGGTTAATGCGTGTTTCCGAGCTTATCTCGGATCCCTTCTTGGGTAAGTTGTACGTGGCAGGGCGGTCCTGGGTTGTGGAGCCTCGTTTTCTTCGGCGGCCATTTTTTCTCTTGCTTTTTTATTTTTGTGTGTCTGAACTCGAGAATTTAGACTTAAATGGAGGTGTAACTTCACTTGCAGAGGTCCTGGGTGCCCCCCCCCCCTCCCTTGCTGTGGGTAAGCTATTGTGTTTTGACTGTTGTGCTCGCGGTTTGGGCGTTATGGTCGTCTTCTTGCGAGGTCGTAATGTTTTTTTTCTTAGTCCAGCATCTCATATTTTTGTCTGCTAAGTCCATAAATGTGCGTTGGGTCGTATTGTTGGTAAAGTGCTGCTTGTGTGGGTGTTTGTAACCACGTGTGAGGCGCCTTTGAGCCTCCACCTCCGCAAATGCGGCTCATTGCAGCCGACGTTGGAGCCTCCACCTTCCGCGAATTCGGCCCCTCGCGAAACTGCGTCCCTTGCTTGGCGAAAGTGTGACGACGATTTGTAGTTTGACAACTATTATATGTGATATATATATATATATATATGTATACCACAACAATCATTTATAATATGGTGGGCAAAAGAGCAGTATAGCAGGTTTTTTAACTTGCTTTAGACATTCAAATGTGAACCCAGATGTACTTTTTATTTACGGTACTACTGTACGGTGGAGGGCTTCTATCGCTCTTTTGCCCACCATATTATAAATGATTGTTGTGGTGAACTACCTACTCATAAGGTCCACAGCACAGGCTGAGATCCCGTTCCATGCTGATGATAGCCAGTAAGCTTGAAACAGCTGTACATGGATAGGATACTCAGCCTGTGTTTAATCCAACCTTGGCTTTGCATTAAAGCTGTATAATACAGCATGCATAAGCTTAAAGGAAGCCATGTTTGATAATGGCTACAGATTGAAGAGCGAAGCATTTGTGGGAACATTTTTATGTCCCAGCTCAGAATGTAGTGTAAAAATGAGCTGGAAGAAGGTTTTTTAACTTCCTTTAGACATTCAAATGTGAACACAGATGTAATTTTGTATTTACTATATCTGTATATATATATATATATATATATATATATATATATATATATATATATATATATATGTACAGTGGATATGGGTCTGGGCTCTGGCTGGGCCATTCCAAAACTTTAATCTTCTTCTGGTGAAGCCATTCCTTTGTTGATTTGGATATATGCTTTGTGTCGTTGTCATGCTGAAAGATGAAGTTCCTCTTTATGTTCAGCTTTCTAGCAGAAGCCTGAAGATTGTGTGCCAATATTGACTGGCATTTGGAACTGTTCATAATTCCCTCTATCTTAACTAAGGCCCCAGTTCCAGCTGAAGAAAAAGAGCCCCAAAGCATGATGCTGCCAACACCATGCTTCACTGTGGGTATGGTGTTCTTTTGGTGATGTGCAGTGTTGTTTTTGCGCCAAACATATCTTTTGCAATTATGGCGAAGAAATTCAACCATGGTTTCATCAGACCATAACACCTTTTCCCACATGCTTTTGGGAGACTTCAGATGTGTTTTTGCAAAATGTAGCCTGGCTTGGATGTTTTTCTTCATAAGAAAAGGCTTTCGTCTTGCCACTCTACCCCATAGCCCAGACATATGAAGAATACGGGAGATTGTTGTCACATGTACCACACAGCCAGTACTTGCCAGATATTCCTGCAGCGCATAGGAGGATGAAATATCCTACAGGAACAGAGCTGAAGTCCTGTGGAGAGAATTAGGGTCATAAAGGTGTGTTACCTGAAAGTACAGATAGAGTTGGAAGTGGTAATGTAATTTGCTGACACACGCTAAACATTAATGGAGATTATAAGTGGCGTAATTCAGGTGACCAAGTAGTATATTTAGCTTTGGGAAATGCAGGGTGGAAGTGATGGGGAGGATATGGCTTGTGAAGTTCTCAGCAACTTACTGTGTGCTAGGTTGACCATGCATTATTAATCTGTGAATATACGTGTGAAATTTATTTATTGTTATGTGAGATTTGTGCTACTGAAGCATCAATGGTAGCCTGGTGGCTGATGGTTAGAGACTGAGAATTATTGATGGTTAGATCGGATTGAAGTCCTGATAGTATGGTATATTTTAATTATGGACCAGGAAAGTTACTTTTTGTATGACTAATGCTGCTATGTAAGGCTGGCATATATTAAATGAACATGGGTTTGTATAGATTGATTGATGCTAGTCGTACGTTGTGAGTCCTAATTGTGGTGGCTGGGTTAGAGATACCAAATGGGACTCTGTGTCTAATGAAAACTGACCAAAAGTGGTTGAATGCTGATTTTATCAGGGGGCGTGTAGGTGAAAGGACCAGAAATGGAGGGAAAGTAAATGGGAAATGAGAGCTAAAAGATAGCCGAACTGAAAGGAAAAGGACGACTTTAACAAGAGAAGATGGAGCACTAGGAAGGTAGATAAAAGAAATTTAGAGCGGGTAGATGATGACAATGAGGTGCTGAATAGTGAGCAAGCAATAATGGTAATGCACAGAGAGCATCAAAATTGAGGAACATGTGGGAAAGACAGAGAAATCTGAAATCTGAGTAAGTGAACACCGTGATTTATACAAAACGGGAGACATGAACACGGTAAGTGTGCAGCACAGTGGTAACATGAACATACACTGCACAGTATAGGTAACTTTGGGATGTAACATGAAAGATGTGGGAAAGCACAGAAGCAGGGAACATTGCAACAGTTGTGAGAAGCCGTGCTATGCTTGAGAGTATTGGAAGGTACAGGCATATATGAGCACAACACAAGTTCTATAAACAGACTGTCCACATGATGGGGGGAGTTAAGTCTAGTCTAGCAATGGAGGCAGGACACAATTGAGAGGATACGGCTTGGTCTGCGACACAATCTACATCTGATGGTTCTTGGCTGGCCATGTCAGATTTTGCATAGCACCTGAAGATGGGTAAAACTATTAACCTGGGAATATACATTTGAAATGGATTGTCTCTGTGTGAGACCTAAGCAACTATGAGGCTTTGATGGCAGCCTGGGGCCAATGGTGCACATCTGCAGGTGGTTTTAGACTTAGATTTGGTACTGAAGTCCTAATAGTAGGATGAAAATTACAATTGGTTTAATCAGGGAATATGAGATTGTAGTTGATTCTCTCAATAAGAGATAAGGAGTGACTGTGGGTCTTGTAAATAGCCATGGGGGCCGATGGTGCTGGTAGTCAGTGACTAGAGGTGGTAGATGATTATCTACTTTGAATACAAAACTGAAAGTTAAATGATATATGGGAATAAGATTTGAAAACTTTGGGGATTGTGAATGATGAGTGACTGGGACAAAAGGTGTGCCATCTGCATATATTAAATGGACCGATTCTTATAGTTAGACTTAAACTCATGAAAATTAAATTCAATAGAACAGAACGGTTTGGTGGACAGAAAGCGGGAGCCAAAGATAGGGTGGCAAAGTGCACATGGGAAACCAAATATACAAAATGATCTGGGTTAGGTGTCTGGAATATTGTGTGTACCTGACTGCGGAGTATAATAGGGGTGGAATTAAGTGGTGTATATGGGTGGCATGGATCAAGAGATAGTGAAGGAAGGGAAAGGTTATTAATCACTCAGGATTAGAATCCCTAATTAAATGTATATAACCCCATGATGGAGGTTTTTAAGCTTCTAATAGAATAACCAATTGGACTCTAAAGAATGAACAGTGTTTAGAATGAATATAATTTAAGGGAGAGACAGGAAAATAAACACTTGTAAGCTCACTCATAATTTCCCAAGCTATTTGTGAAAGGAAATTTCAATTGCACAGGTTGGTTAATATAAAATATAACTTTTATTGTGTAGCTATTAAAAAAATGTATACACACAACTTTGTATACACTTAATATATGGTGATTAAAAATATAATATACAGACACAGAGCTTCAGCTCCACAGCCTGAAGTGATAAAAACTGAATTAAAAGCCACCAAAAGCGCCAAGAATTGGCAGTTTCATAATACAAGTGTTTCCCAGAAGGAGACCTCCCTAAAGAATTTGGGTGCATTTCAGGGTCTTTCAGCAACAGCCATAGCCCAGCCTAGCCCATCCAGCCTAGCCCAGCCTGTATGTCCCCGGAACAGATGGCCTCCCACCATTCCAAGGACCCTTCTAAATGAGGCCCACACTACACTCGAGGGCATAAGAGGATGAGACACTTACCCTCCAAACGGCACACAAGATCAGCGTGGTGGCGGTAAGACAGAGCAGCCCCTAATGCCCTGGAGGCGAAGTGGAAGTTCAACCAAGGTACATACCAATCCACGCGGAAAGGAAGCAGGCAAACGTGGATCCCTGCATCAGCGGCCCTGAGAGTGAGCTGGAGGCACATCGCTGACCCAGGTGCGTCAGGAGAGGCCATCCGGGATAATCAGGGAAGCTGAGGGCACCAAAATATCACCACAACTCCCCCGCAGCCTGAGGAGAAAAACCTGAGAAAAAGTGGCCACCATTTTGAGACGCAGGAAAGAAAGCACCTGGAAAGAACAGGTACTGGGAGGGAGTCAAATCCAAATGGCCCAAAAGCACTGGGGACCATACATTATACCTCCCACCTTGCCTCCACTGCCCATCACCATTATTGGGGTCTGCTTAAAGTTCAATTTCTACAAAGAAATTTCTACAAAGGCTGTTATAGTGGTGCATCGCATTTTCCCGCAAAAACAATATTGAAGAAATTTCCTGTCTCGTTCTATATAGAACTCTATCACCCTCAGTCTGCACTGTTACATGCAAATGGTTTCCTCTCTGCTGATTGTGTGGCCTAATATAACAAATCTGGGGGAAACATACTTAAACCTCAGCCGACAATTATGTTCATATAGCTTTGCTCTGTGTTTCCTCACAGTTTGCACGGCATATACTGCTACCTACATTTACATCACATTTTTAATGCTTTAATCCAACCTTTTCTCCTTTTACATTGGTTTTTGACCCATGGTGAACTGTGTGGAAAATCTTTAAACTTTCCTTGAAACTTTCCTAAGGCTGATAGTTCAGTGGTGATACACTGACTCCTTGTGGTCAGGGGAGGTAATACATAAGTGTATATAAGTACAGTAAAGCTTTTGATATGTGCACTTATTCAAACTACTGAACCAGCATTTCCTAAGATGTAATACTTTTTTTTTATGCCTGTGTAATCAGGACACTTACAAAAGTGAAAGTGATAAAGTGAACTACCCTATGTCATGGCTGGGGTATCCACAAGATAAAACAGCAAGAATATACAATTTTATTACTTGCCAAGATCATCCCCTCCAACCTCTCAAAGAAAACAGACGGTAACAAAAACAACCTCTACAACAGCTATGGAGCATACGGCCCAAGCACCAAAGGTGACATCCAGGATCTCAAAGACCTGATCCTCACATTCAGAGAGGACATTAAAGCTGAAATTTAAAAAGTGTCTGCAAACTTGACATCCGGAAAAAAAAAAGTTGAAGCTAAAACTGATTCGCTTGAAGAGAAATACAATAAGCTAAAACAATCCCATCACAAGCTTGAGGAAGAAATGTCCTCATTAAGAGAGGAACAATCTCGTCGGCTGACGTTCCAAGAAGACCTGGAAAACAGGTCAAGAAGATTGAACGTCAGACTTCGCAATGTTCCCGAATCAGTGACAGATCTCCAGCTATATATGTCTGAGCTTTGTGAATTTCTTTTGTGGGATTTGGACACTGAACAGTACAGGCTCACAGAGCCCTTGGAGGCCGCTCATCTATGGCTGAACGCCCCAGATACATTATTGCACATGTTCATTACTTCACGACATGAAGAACTCCTCATGAGAATGTCCAGAGATGGTATTCCTGATATCGAAGGTCTCCAACCTAATGTGTTCTCAGACCTCACTCAGTTAACACTATCTAAAAGGAAAGTGATGAAGCCATTACTGGACAGGATTCTAGCTCACGGTTGAAAATATTCTTGGGGTTTTCCATTTCTTATGACTATATCTAGAGACAATACATTTTTTTACAGTCAGATCCTTAGAGGGGACATTCACCTAATAGAAACTTCTAGAGAACCTGCTGAAAGTTGGCCCATCTGAGAAAGAGGCCTTGGGTCCAAACACTGTGACAGATCTCAACATTCTTCCCAGAGGACAACAAGCAAAGACTCTTAACAAGACCAATGTCACTTCATCACCATGATAGGCCTAGTATACAAGGAACATTTTCCTCGCATTTTCCATAGAATCAAAGTGGTCATCCTTTAGCATTTCGTGGCTAGAAAAATTAAACGCCATCAAGATGAATGTTATCCCAAAAATGATTTACTTATTTAGGACAATCCCAATGCCAATCAACCTAAAAGACCTAAAATCAATACAAAAAACACTCTTTAAATTTGTCTGGAACAAGGGACCAAGAATCAATAGAGCCACGATGTGTGTTCCCAAGCTGAAGGGGGGGGGGGGGGGGGGGGGGGGTTGGCTTTCCCTAATCTAATTAAATATTATAAAGCCATGAGGCTAGCACAAATCACAAATTGGTTCAAGAAAGAGGCCGTACCGGTGTGGGTGCAAAATGAGAAACAAATCTTAGAGTACAAACAATGGGTGTTGTCTCATGTCTTATGGTTTAGCACAAATCAGGGGTTGCGAACACACGCTTTACCATCCTGTATGTAATGATATAGGAATCACAAGGTTTTGGAGACCAGCAGCCTTGGTCAGCAATGATCCAATTCAGCAACTTGTAGGTGAAACAGGAACAAGCTTTATTGAAGGGAACGGGAACCACAATAATCTGGCAAGGTACATAGACAGGAAGTGCCTTATATAGGCCAAGGACCAGACACCTGACCAGACACAGCTGAAGAGGCTAGTCACTGATACTATTGCTAGCAGAGTCAAGGTTTATCAGATCTCAAGGAAATTCACAAAGGCAGGCTGGCGCAGTGGTAGGGAAGAGGTTCAGCGGCCTGGGGACCAGGGTTCAAAACCCAGCAGAGTCAATTCCTCACATTACCCCCGCCTTTATAGGTGCAGCCTCTGGATGCCCTATTACCCGGTTTAACAGGGCTCGGCCAGGGAAAGTGTTGTCATGGAAAGGTTTCAGCCGTGCAACGTGAAACACCGGATGTATTCTCATGGAATCTGGAAGTTGCAAACGAAAAGTGACAGCATTGATCTGAGCGATGATCTCAAAAGGTCCCATGAACCTCTGACCCAAATTATGAGAAGGAACCCTAAGCTTAAGATTCCTTGTTGACAGCCAAACCTTGTCACCAACATGATAAACTGGGGCCTCCGTTCTATGCCTATCAGCAGCTCTCTTGTAACATTCCTGAGCCTCCGAAAGAGTCTCCTTCAACAGGTCTTGGGAATCTCGTAAGGTGCTTAGCCGATCAGTGACTGCAGGAATGGAAGTAGTAATTGGGAGACTCACTAGAAAGGTTGGATGGTAACCATAGTTGGCAAAAAATGGGCTCAGAGAAGTGGAGCAGTGTTGGGCATTGTTATAGGCAAGCTCCGCCGTGGGTAGAAAATCCAGCCAGTCATCCTGCAGGTAACTAATATAGCACCGTAAATATTGCTCTAAAGTCTGGTTGGTTCGCTCAGTCTGTCCATTACTTTGTGGATGAAAAGCTGACGACAGATTTACATTAATACCTAGATTAGAGCAAAATTTTCTCCAAAAACGAGATGTAAACTACACTCCCCTGTCAGAAACTACTTCATCAGGCACTCCATGCAAGCAAAATATTTCCCGAATAACCAGGTCAGCCGTCTGTTTAGCTGAAGGGAGACCACGAGCTGGTATGAAATGACAAATCTTAGTTAACCTGTCCACAACAACAAGAATGGTAGTGTGTTCCTTAGAGGGAGGTAGTTCCACAGTTGCCAGTTGAAGAAACAGGTAAACAGAAACAAACATGTTGGCTTTCACTACAGTAATGCTGCTGCTGCATATTATATTTAAATGCTAATTTTTTTATTTTCTAAAACATTTTGTCTGTGATCGCACACACCCCTCTCCCCCTTCCCTTTCCTAACATAACAAATGTAATGTTGTAAAACTACATTGAGCTTTAATTTTGTTTCACTTCTCCACAGAACTGCAACCCAAGACATTTATGCCAAACAGAACCAAATGTATGTTTGAATATTCTCTGCATTCTTTGACAATGAATGAAGCATTGACATTTTCAAATTTAAGAAAATTAGGAGATATCCAGAAGTTCTTCTGGCAGCTACATCTCTTATACTGTATTCAAATACACAGCTATTACTGGTTTGATCTTACCTGAGTAATAAGCAATTGGAGACAGCATATTTGTATTATACAATCAATGAGAAACTAGAAAGATACTTATGTCAGTGTAATGTAACTGCCTAAGTGAAAAATAAATACTGTTCTGGAGGAGGAACATAACCTCACAACTCCTAACTTGCTATATGGAGAGAAATCCAAAATAGTATTACATCTTGGAAGTCCATACAGGACACACAGCAACCTCTTTAAGTGTGTTCTGCCTGCTGACTGGATCCTAGTCCATCAGACTCTCATCTTATTGTGTCACCTCCCCATCTCCTTTACACTGTAAGCTCCCAGGAGCAGGGTTGTCAGTTCCTCGTGTGTCAGAATGTTTGTCTGGTCCTTTGTAGTAGAGGCTAAAATAGGTATGTGTGTCTGGCGTTTATCCCTTATAAATTTTCTGCAACATTGTGGAAAACATTAGTTCTTTACATTGTCACCCAATCTCTATAGTTATCTCTCCTGAGCATGCACATGCAACAGATACTTTGTTTTATTATAAGTCATATATATTGATGATGCTCTTTTTTATATGGTGGTCAATACAATCAAAGTTTTAAGGTCTGTGATTTTGTCTTTCTCTCCTTATAAGGCATCTTGAACTCCATGTAAGCATTTGGTTCTTCTTTGTCTACTGGAGACTTTTCTGCTCTGCTCTCTATTGGTCAAGAGAATCAGAGAACTAAGTAATAGTGGCAAAACATTTAGGTACTAATCATTTAGCCCTACACACTAATTACAGTATGTCATGTTCAGGAGGGCCCAATGAACTCATGGGGACTGTTGGACTATTGGGGAGTATCTGTATCAACATGGACTGTTGGCATGAGGTGTTTGATATTGGTTAGTTGTTTATCTGTCAGCCATCCTGTGTGTGAGCCATCTTCTACTTGTCTATATGTGATGAATGGATGGTACCCAGCCATGTGCAGTATCAAAATGCTCCATTCTCCCCAGGGAATATTAATAAAGTGTTAAACTGGGGTTCCCCTGGCATTTGGAACAGGAATGTGCAATTGAGGGGGCCAAGCTATTTGGAGAGAGAGTTGACAGGGGGATGAGAGGTTAAATGATTAGTCACTCTGATCATCTCCAATGTGGAGACACCTTGCCTCAAAGTCCCCTGGTAGACCATAAACCTAGGGAAAATCACCATCTGACATCCTATACAGACTCCAGCAAGGAAGGAAGGCTGTCATCTGCTTCCTATCTTTTATCATCTGCACATTAATGATATATAAAGATATAGCAACCTCAACATTGCATTTATTAATGCTCCTCATATCTCTCTCTCCATCCTCCTCTGCTTGTGTAGATTCCGCCTAGGCGTGCAAAGTGGTGGTGGAATAGTGGCTTCAAATCAGCAATCACTTCCAAGAAGGCTTGATTGTGAATGCATAATTGTACCATTTTTAAACTTAGACTATGATTAAAAGTATTCTCATTCTTACTACAAAATGCAGTTCTGGGACCCCTTTCACTCTGGAACCCCCTAAGGGGGTTGTCTGTTGGTTCAGCCCTCGCCAAGATGAATGTGCACTGACCATCTGGGCCATTCAGTTGTCACACTCCTTTGCAACTAGTGTTGTGAGCAAGCAAATAATGTGGAGGAAAGCAGTAATTAGGAAGAGCACTGGATGAGTTGAGGCAGGGGCAAAGGGGGGCTTCAGTTATAGGTAGATTCATCTTTTTAAAAGCATAATATGAAACAAAACAAAAACATGCCTCTTACCAATGGGGCAGGACTGGGTATATTATGGAGCCAGGACTAGGTGCAGAGACAGGGACACAGCTACCAAAAAACCAGTGCAGTTGCACCAGAGCCCTCATGGTCCTCACACTCCCTTTTTTAGCCATCTTGGCCTTCCCTCAGCCCTTTCAGGCCAACAGTGGTCACTGTGGCACTCTCTGGCTCCCGGCGACCCCACGACCCTCCAATGGCTCTCTCTTGCCCATGGCAGTATTAGCAGCTCTCCCTGGCCCAAAGTAGCTCTCAAGTGTCCATCTCCATCGTCCACAGCCCATCCCAGTCCTCTCTTCGCCCCCACTTCCCCTATGGCTATGTGGCCCCTTTTCCTCTCTTCTTTCTCTTCTCCTTCTTTCTTCTTTTTCTCTCCTTCTTTATCCTCTCTTCCTCCTTCCCTCTTCCTTCGTCTCTTTTTCTTTCTCTCCATCTATTTTTTTGTCCACCTCATGTCTCCCTACTACTGATCTCTCATTGTTCTCTCCAGCTTTTTTCTCGTTTTCTTTTCTTCCCCTTAATGGTCTCTCTTCTCCCCTTTTACTCCTTCTTTCTCCCCATTTTATCTACCTCTTCTCTCTCCTCATTCCCTATCTTTACTCTTCTCTCTATTCTCTCCATTCCTCATATTTCCTCTCCGCTCTTTTCTCCATCTCCATTTCCATCTTTTTGTCCCTTTCTCCATCTTCATCACCTTACCTTTTCTCTACTTCTCCACACCTCCTTTTCTCTCGCTTACACTTTCTCCCTTCTCTTTCCTTTCTCTCCTTCTCTCCTTCTTTTCTGTCTCCCATTTTTCTCCCACTTTCCTCTCCCCGCTTGTCTTTCCCTCCTCTCAATCTCCTTCACCCTTTTCTCACTCCCTTTTGTCTCTTCCTTCACTTCCTTACTCTTGCTTCAATTTCAATCTTCTTTCTACTCTCTTCTTCTTTCTCTCCTAAAATTACTTTCTCATCTCCACCCCTTTTATCTCTCTTCCTCTCTTCTCTATCTCTTCCCTTGTCCTTGCATGCTGAGAGGGGACCCCAAATATTTATTGTGCACTGGAGCCCTCCATTCACTTACTCCGCCACTGCATTCCATAACACTTATGCACATTTAAAGCTACATTTAGAACACCTCTTCCTCTATAATAAATAATATAATTGTTACTACCCTGATTTGAGTGGGCCACACACACTCAGCTTTCTCCCTCTGGGCTGTGCCTTTTTGTGTTCAGAATCTCAGAGCCCAGCAGACAATTCAGATCAGAGCATCATTTCTGAAGAGGCAGGCACCATTATATCCCTTTTTTAGGATACAAGAAGCACACAAAGCATGTACTGTTGAATGAGTAGTACAAACAGACTGAAGTTTATTTTTTCCTTCAGATACTTTCAGATATTCAGTTATTTTACAGATATCACAACCCCCCCCCCCCCCAGTTCTATACATTTATATACACATAAATTCCTGTAGAAACTTAACCCTTTGTCCCATACATGACTAAATTGACTTTATATTATATAAGTTTATACTATGACCTACGTCTAGCACCAATACATTATTTAAACTAAAATGACCCTAAACCACCTTATTACATCAAATTACTATTCTAAACATTATAGCATTACTTTTAAATGGTACTTTGAAAAGGAACTGGTCATGTCCTAACCACAACATGAACACTAAGCATTGTATAAACAATTATTAAGCCTGAATACTCACAGGCCATGCTCCTTGCGGATCACGGGTACCAGATCAGAGCCTGAGGCCTAACATTATACAGGTTATTATGTTCATCACAAAACAGTCATTAAGTTCAGGGCGGTTGCCGTTCCATCTTGGGCCACACAGGCGCTTGCTGATGGAGCTCAGAGGTCCAAACTGAGTAGTCCCACATAGTACATTGTCATTTTAGGAGTAACATGATATAAATGTTAGTATTCTCCTACTGTTCACAATGTTAACTCAATAATTGCCATTGAATAATATGCAGAGTAGCTTAATTACTAATTTCTTAGAGGATAAATAGTGGGTCCTCCGAGTGCAGTATTGCCTCAGAGATTAGGGCAATACCACTATATAGTTACAGGGCTCTAGATACTTTAATTTGTGCTTTTTATTAAATGACATTTTGATAGTCAACATAGAAATCCTGTTTGAAGGTAGAAGATCTGCCTATAAATTGACTGGTTATAACTTAATCAGGGAGAAAGGTATGATACATTCACATTAATTAATAATAGACCCATAGTGGGTCCTGTTAGCTACTTAGAGTCAGTTATCATACCTTAGAGGTTCTCCCCATTTGCTTTGTTAATATATAACAGATTTGGGAAATGTTCCAGCTGCCTGCTTTAGATTATATTTGTACATAGAATTAAAAAATGTTTAATTTGTTCTCCTTTTAGGACTTAATAAAAGTTACATTTTATGACAAGCTCATCCCATATGTCTGTAAATAATAACTGACCAGTTTTTGCCCTCCTATAGGTGAGGTTCTGCATCTACACATGGTTGTATTTTTCTGAGATATATTTTTGTGTAATATAAGGCATTTCCTGGATGGTAATAAAGGTGCTTGTTTTTCTTTTAATGTGTCCAATAGCTTGTTACACTACCAGCTAGCTTGGGGGTTATAAGTGGGGTTTAGAGAAATATGAATAGAAAGATATATCCCTTTACCCATGACATTTGAACCACCCTGCCTTCCTCACAAACCCTGATACCCACCTGTTTCTATTTTCTTGATTCTACTTATACCACTTACACTAGTGATGTACATTATTATTACTCTTTATTATAAAGCACTCACATTCTCCTTTAAGACACGGGCAGGGATATACAGGGTTACACTGTTGTTAAGGGCTTTTTATGTTAGGGTATAGTGGAAGCTATGGGAAGAGAGTGAAGTGACTGACAGAGAGGTGCTCCAGACAGACAGGTGATGGGAAGGCCGGGAAGGAGAGTTGCAGTCAAGGCAAGAAATTATGAGATAATGGTTTATCATTTTCTTGTGTCTTGTGTAAAATAGTTACATGTTTTGGAGATATTTTAGATGATAATGGTTTTATTTGATTATTGATTGTATATATGGAATGAAAGAGACGGCAGGTTTCAATAGAACCCCAATACAATCGGCATGAGAGGTGACAGTGATGATGTCATTGTCAACGGATATTTGAGGAGTGGAAGCTGTAGTAGAGGGAATATTAGGAGTTCAGTCTTTAACATGTTGAGTTTGAGTAGATGGGTAAAAATCCAGGAGGATATCCTTAAGAGACAGTTGACAACATCTACTAGAAGAGAGGGGAATAGACCTGTATACCTCTTTTCCAGTTCGATTTCTTGCTCTACCACCATCTCCAGTAATCCCTCTATACACTCCTCTGGTTCATCCCCAGAATTTCCACCCATGTTGCCAAATGTTCATGCTTGTTTCTCCTGGGGACCTCTAGCTCCTCCCTCAGCTTCTTGTTGGGCATTTCTTTAGACTACTGAGAGATCAGGCATCACAGCTCAGCTTTTTTTCTGGTGGCATTGGTTCCATTTTGGCTAAGCCCCATGTGCTAGTTGAATCTGCTTTAGCCCTAGGATCAGAATTGTACATACCACCAATACCACTGAGTCTGCCAAGCTTAGCTCTCCATCCATGCCCAGGGTTCCTTTTCATACCTAACTAGCTGGATCAGACAGTAGAATTTCGGTAGCCTTCCACACACAAACACATTAATAAAAAGTACAGTAATTAAAAAGTGGTGCCATTAAACAATATTACTTGCTAACACAATTAAAAATACTGGGTCAAACGGCCATGTAAGCCTAATTATTCAGAGCTCTTGCAAAATATGTGACTGGCGAGATCAGATAAATTAAAACACCTCAAATAGAAATTAAACTATGCTTATAACCAGAAAACAATCATATATTAACCAAGTTGATATTACTGAAATTACAACAGATTCTTTATGAAAATAAATGTATATAAATAATTATATAGGAGCTAGCTAGAGAAAACAAAACCAACAAATCAGTGATTTATTAAAACCAGAAAAATAAAATAAAATCTAATGAACATATATTCCACTAAGACTATGGATTAGGCAGAAATGCCTTGAAAGTCTCTGTGAGGCCTTCAAACTACATAGCATTCTAGTAAACAGAGTTTTATTAAAGCACATCACTGCAAAGGAGACAAAGGCGTGAAGTAATTTACTTCTCCATCTTCCTAACCTCTACCCACAGTCCCTCATCGACCAAATGAGGTCCCCATATTTCTGTGTGCATTTAATTTAATAATTGTTTTTTTAAAAAGGACGTCAGTTAATTTCCCTGCTAGCCTTAAGTAGCTTGCAAAATTGTTACTTTTGTCAGATATTGGTTGAGAGCAGCAGTTATCACAAAACAAGTGTAACATCATGCAGGGAATAAATTCCTCAGGGTTCTGGGGCAGTTGTGTTGGTACCATATCAGCATATCCAAGACAGGACAGTGTGCCCCCTAGAGGTCAGTGTGGAGGTGCAGCAACATTCATTCCAGCATGGTGAGAGTTAGCTCTGGCTGTAAAAGGCTCCCATAGAGGCATGGGTGTGGCCCTTCTAACAGCTTTGGCTGCATCCTGGAGATTGCTGGAGAGCAGAGCAGGTGCTCTGAGACAAAGGTTCCTGAGAGAGATAGCTGCAAATAGAAATTACACTTAGACAATGTGTGAAGGACCTGGAGACTACTAGCAGGGGCAAGAGTCTACAGACAGCAGGGCTTATGAGTAGAGCTGCAAGACCCAGAAGGTGAATACCCAGGAGGGGGTTGGGTTTTAAATGGAAACATTCAAGAGAGGCCTGGGACAAAAGGTCAGTGAACCCCCCCTGAAGTGAGAAATACTAGACCTAAAGTGGGTGGACATTGTATTAGACTATGATAGTTAGAGTAACTGTTATACAAGTTTAGTGCTTCAAGAAAGCTAGATTTTAGTTTCTGTTTGTTTCCATTATATGCTGGACAAGAATTAATAGTGTGTAAAAGAATTTGAAAAGCCTTTGGTGCCTTCCTCCATGTAGAGTTATTTAAAATGGAGAACTGACCCCGCAAGTTGCAGTGCCTTGTAACAAATTATATATATATATATATATATAACATATATAGGTGTGAGCATGCGTGTTGTTGCTAACACTTGCGGGCCCGCGTAGCGAGCCTGCCGCAGTTGCTGGCAAGGAGCATCAAAGGCGATCCTTGCACTGGTGGAGATGAGCGTCGTACGACCCCCTACGACTTTCCGACCTTAAATGCAGACCCCCGCGAAGTGAGGGGCCGCATGTGCAGAGGTGGGGGCTCCCACGTCGGCTGCAATGAGCCACAGGCTCATTGCTGGCCACAAATGCGGACCCTCTACTGCGCTCACAATCAGTTAAAAACCAACACAATATGGGGACTTGAAAAAAAAAACATAAACAAGCGATGACTAACTACGGACTTACACAAAAAAATAAGACCCGTGGGACTTAGAAAAAAATCTATTACGGACTCGCCAAAAAAACGACCTTAACGGACAACATGCGCACAGCGGCAAACATTAAAAAACACACTAATACACACAAAAATAAAATAAAAACATTACCCACACCAAGGGGGGACACCCAGGACCACTGCAACATTGCTCAAATCTCGAATTCTGTCAAATTTGCACACTTTAGCCACTCGAAAATCCCCTAAGCGAGAGAAAAAATGGACGCTAAAAAAAACGAATACGAGGCTCCACGACCCCAGACCGCCCAGCCAAGTACAACACCCAATAAGGGATCCGAGATAAGCTCGGAAACCTGCATTAACCCCACGGGATACGATATAACCTCAGAAACCCGCATTAACACCACATTAACCCTCTCAGTGGGGGTCCCTGATCTCACGCGATCAGGGACCCCCACTGCAATGAAAATTCAAATTTCCTGCCTTACGGGTCCCTAAGGGATCATAAAGGTCCTTAAAGGACCTGTAAAAAAAATAAAAATAAAAAAATAAAAAACCCTGTCACTCATGGGGTTCAATCCAGACCCCCATAAACCCATAATTAACCTCCATCACTCATGGGGGTCAATACAGACCCCCATAAACCCCTAATTAACCCTGTCACTCATGGGGGTGAATACAGACCCCCATCAGCACTTAATTAACCTGGTCACTCATGGGGGTCAATACAGACCCCCATAAACCCATAATTAACCCTGTCACTCATGTGGGTCACGACAGACCCCCATAAGCCAATAAATAACCCTGGCACTCATGGGGGTCAATACAGACCCCCATAATACATTAATTATCTCTGTCACTAATGGGGGTCAATACACATCCCCATAAACCCTTAATTAACCCTGTCACTCATGGGGGTCAAGACAGACCCCCATAAGTACTTAATTAACCCCGTCACTCATGAGGGTCAATACAGACCCCCATAAACCTATAATTAACCCTGTAACTCATGGTGGTCAATAGAGACCCCCATAAGTCCTTAATTAACCCTGTCACTCATGGGGGTCAATACAGATATATTGTATTGTATTTTAGATAGTTAGGATTTATTGTAAATTATATAGTATCTATTGTATGTTAGATAGGGTTATGTATTTTAGATAGATAGGATGTATTGTATAGTATATAGTATTGTATGTTAAATAGGGGGATGTATTTTAGATAGATAGGATTTATTGTATATTAGATAGTATTGGGGGATGTATTTTAGATAGATAGTATTGATTGTATGTTAGATAGGGGTGTATTGTATTTTATTTTATTTCTATTGTATTGTATGTATTCTATATGTATTTTCTTTTCAGATGTGTATTTTTTTCTGTAGTGGAGGGGTTGTAATGTATTTTTCTATTTTCTGTAATGTAGATTTTTTACTTTTTGTGACTTAGTTTTTTTAAATTTCTGTAATTAGGGGTAGGTAGGTAGTGTAGGTGTTAATAGGTTAGTGTAGATGGGTGTTGGTTTAGATTTAATGGTTTATTGGGGTGGGTTTAGTGCAGTGTAGAGTTTGTACTTAGTGTCATGAGGGTACTGGAGAACCATCATAGCACTTACGGGGTAATGTTAGGCTTCTAACTGTCCCATGAGGGTCGTTAAATACCCTTATGGGACTAATGGGGTTAAATAGAGGCTTATGAGGGTCTGTCGGGACCCCCATAAGAGACCGGGTTAAAATGGTGTATTGCTTACACTTTGTGTCATGAGGGTCCTGGATGACCTCATGGCACTTATGGTGTTATTACATGCGTTCATTACTGTGTTATAGGGGTCTATATAGTTGAGGCATACAGTACACTCACATTGTGTGACAAACAGCATTTCAACACTTTTTTTATTGCCCCGTCATTTTTGACGGGCAAGTCGCTAGTGTATATATATATATATATATATTTATATATATATATATATATATATATATAAACACTGTATCTATATACACTCTGTGTCGGTAGGTATGTGTATGTATATACATATTTCCTTTGTAATGTACCAAATATTACCATTGTTTTGTAAACCCCAGTGAAACTTTGCCAATTGTCTCAAAAGGGGGAAAAAAATCTAATCCCTTCCTGACCCCAGATATTGTCAATTGTATTACTCCCTGAAGCAATACTTCCTCTCTAGTTATCCATGATAACCCTGAATGCCCTTTTTATCCAAAAATATACCCAGTCCCTTTTAAAGTTATCTATTGAATGCGCTGTCACCACCTTCTTTTGGTGAAGAACCCCTTTCTTTCTTTAAGGTGGAATCTTTTTACTTCTAACCTCAAAGTATGTCCTCTTGTCTGATGAAATCCTTTTGGCACAAAATGTTCACTTGAAAAAGCTTTAAATTGACCCTGGATATATGTAGATATTATAATCATATAACCTCTTAGATGCCTTTTTTCAAGAGAAAATAAGTATAATTTGGTAAGTCATTCTTCATAACTTAGCCCCTCCATTCCCCTTAGTAGTTTTGTTGCCCTTCTCTGTACTTATTCAAGCTCTAAAATGTCATTTTTATGAATTGGTGCCCACATTTGTACTACATATTCCAAATGAGACCAAACTAGAGATTTGTATAGTGGCAGAATTATATTTGGTTCTCTTGCTTCTATACCCTGCTTAATACATGCTAATATTTTATTTGCTTTTGCAGCTGCTGCTTGGCATTGAGTGTTGTTACCTAGGTGGTTGTCCACAAGCACTCCCAAATCCCTTTCAGTATCTGATATCCCTAGATTTGTTCCATTAAGATTATAAATTGAATGGCTATTTCTCCTTCTCAAATGTATAACTTTACATTTATTCATATTAAATCTCATCTGCCATTTAGTTGCCAATTTCTTAAATTTATGCAAATCCCTTTAGAGGGAAAGTACATAATTTTCTGATTTTATTCACTTGCAAAACTTAGTGTCATCAGCATAAATGGAGACAATACTTTCCAGTCCCACTTCTTCTAAGTCATTAATGAATATGTTGAAAAGGAGAGGACCTTATTCTGAACCCCACTTACCACATTAGTCCAATCTGATTATGTTGCATTTACAACAACCCTTTGCTTCCTGTCTTTTAGCCAGCTCTCAATCCATGAGCAGATATTTTCCACAAATCCTATATCCCTTATTTTGCACAATATTCTTCCATGTGGCACTTTATCAAATGCCTTTGCAAAATCCAAAAGGATTACATCCACTGAGTTGCTTTGATCCAGGTCCCTACTAACCTCCTCATAGAAACTAATTAGATTTGTTTGACATGACCTATCCCTCATAAAACTGTGTTGACTACTACTTATAATATTGCTCAAATAGACATATTCCTGTATATTATCCCTTATTAACCCTTCTAAAAGCTTCCCCACTACATAAGTGGGGCTTACATGGTCTATAATTCCTAAGATTTGCCCTTTCAATTCCTAAGATTTGCCCTTTCACCCTTCTTAAATATAGGTATTGCATCTGGTAGAGATCCTGTGTTGAGTGAATCCTGAAAAATGTAATATATACAGCCTTATTAAATTGTGATTCAGTAAATTTAAAAGGGTTCTATTTAAGCACATAGCATATTTAAGTTTTTAGTTACTGAAGACCTTGCTTTTGGATAGAAGTTCACTAACTAAAAACTTCTGTAAAAAAAATATGCTATGTGCTTAAATAGAGCCCTTTTAAATTTACTGAATAGCAATTTAATAAGGCTGATGGTTTGGCTATTACAGAGCCCAGTTCCCTCAGTACACTTGGATGTATTCCATCAGGTCCTGGGGTTTTATTAACGTTTATTTTTTTCAACCACATTAGGACCTTTTCCTGCGTAAACCATTTTTTTTTGCAGTGGCCCAACCACTTGTACCTCCCTTGTGAATACAGAAGAAAATAATCTATTTAGCTCCTCTGCCTTTTCCTGGTTCCTAATTATCAAACGGCCTGTGTCACATTGTAATGTTGCTATAGCTTCCTTCATCGCCTTCTTCCCATTAATATATTTAAAAAATATTTTAGGGTTAGTCTTACTCTCCTTTGTAACCAACTTTTTATTTTCTGTTTTAGCCAGTCTAATAGCCCTTTTGCAAGCCTTGTTTATTTCCCTATACTTAGGTAAAGCAGTCTCTGTCCCCTCTTGTTTTTTTTTTGTTTAAAAAAAAAAGCCTATTTTTTACTCTGAATCTTGATCTTTAAATCATTTTTAAGCCACACTGGATGTGATTTACTCCTTTTACTTTTATTCCCACACGGTATATGCCGATGTGTATGTATATTTAGTAAGGAATTAAATGTTGTCCATTTATGTTCAGTATTTTTACCTGCCAGTTCTCTGTCCCAGTCTATACTTTGTATTGTTGCCTTTAGACCGTTAAAATCTGCCCTTTTTAAAATTCTGAGTTTTTGTTGGCGCCTTACAGTTTTTTATTTTTTTTATTAAACCTCAAATGAGACTGTGTTATGATCACTGTTTCCCAAAGGTTGCCCTATTTCAACATTTGAAACCATATCAATATTATTTGTGATAACTAAATCCAAGATAGCCTCATTTCTAGTAGGTTCCTGTATAACTTGGGCCATATAATGATCTCTGAGTGTGCTCAAGAACCTGCTCCCCTTAGCTGAACTATTGATCTCTTTTTTATTTATTTATTTAATACTTCATGATATGTATTAACCCTTTGAGTCCCAGGATCGATATTACTCAGAAATAACATTTAAAAATATATATTTGTAATTGCATATTTGTGATTTTTTGACTGTTCTGCAATTAATTCTAATGCATTTCTATGCCTGCCAATGCTTTTAAGGTACAGTATTGTGTGTTTAATTGCTGTTTCAATTCTAATAAGTGATTGAAAAAGCCATTGCAAGTCCTATTTAGTACTTGTAATATTTTTGACAGAAAAGTTATACTTTTTTCAGTTTGGGGTTCGAGCTACGAATCTAATAGAATACTGATTTTGTGTAACTTTAATTACTTAGAGTTCATAATAATTGAGCTGTGCTAAAATCAATGGAGTTCTAAAGTCAGATTGGTGTCTTTGGCTGGCCCATAGTGATCGTAATCAGATTTGGGTTAGCTAATATAATATCTGGCAATATTAAGGGCAGTTTTAAGTGTGTATACATTTTCTTCTAAAAAATGGGCATTCGATTAGGGCCCATAATGTCACGTTGCTGCAGATTCTTTCTGAGTATCAGCCATCTCAACGCTGCCACTTCAACCTATTATTAAATTCATAGTTGTACATTGTAGAAATTGCACTTGAAAGCTAAACCTAAAGTACATAGAAAATATCTTAGACAATGAAAAAGCTAAAGTCTCTAAATTGAAAGCCCAGAGTGGTCAACTTGTTCTGTATCGGTGTGTTTAAATATGTATTGCTATAAAAGAGGATAGAAGGGAGAAGGAGGATTTGATAACATCAACTCTTATCAAATTATTTAATACAGTTCAAGAGGGAAGAGTCTTAGAGGGGAAAAAAAATAATGCAAGAGACCATGAATTGAAGTGGGAAGATAGAAGATAATGTCAGCAAGTACTACTTTACAGAAAGAGTAGTAAAGTGGAATATACTTCTAGCGGAAGTTTTAAGAATTTCCTTACATTTCCCTTATATCTCCTTATGCACCAGATATCTTAATGGTTGAATCACAGGAAATGCAATTTGAGAAACTTTTATGTAGACACTTTTATTTTAGTACATTGTGCAGCGCACACACAGATATACTACATTGATACCACTATTCTACACATGCTTCCTGACTGCTCTTTATACACAGTGTTAGTGTCCTCATCTGCAACACTGAGAGTGAGTGCAACATCCCATCAGTAGCAGAAACTACTATATTAAGTATACTGAAATTTGCCTCATTTTGCTAAATAGACTACTACTTAAATAGATATCCAAGGCAGGCAATAGGCTAAGATTTTATCCTTCCTGTCTCTCCACCATTCTAGCTGTTGTTGTCCTCAAACCCACTGCCTACAAAATAATGTACTGGAATTTGGGCAGTGTTTTTTCATGTATTATTTCCTACTTCTATTGTATTGGGTGATTGTAGACTTTGATATCGATACCCCCTCCCCCTTTTTTTCTGTTGAATCAGCAGTGATTGTAAGATGGACCAGCTTACTTTTGTATATGGCTATATTACTTCTGAATTGTTCTCCCTTGCTTAAAATTTGATTTTGGAAGAAAAAGTATATTATGCTGGGAAAAAAAGGTGATTGAAGTACACTGTATATACAGTACGGAAAGACAAATCCATTTGTGATGACCCAGAGTTGAGGGGCCAAGTGCACCTCAATTTTCTCCCTCTAGGTTGTGCCTTTTTGTGTTCAATCTCACAGCTTGCACCAAACACCTCTTAGGGAGCAAGCTCAGCTCTAATGTCACTTATTAAAAAAATGTAAAACTCTGTTACATTTCCTTGATTAGAATGAAAACCATAAAATAAATAACGCCAGACATCCCATTGTTTACAATGCTAGTCAGACTGCTTTTATTTTTCACATATGTAGTTTTAAAAAGTACCAAGGCCCGAACCTTTATTAGCTTCTCCCTCCATGAATAGCAATACTCCCAATTTGATTTATTACTTTTTCCTCCCGTGTCTCTTTCCCTCCCCTGTGTCTCTTTCCCTCCCCTGTGTCTCTTTCCCTCCCCTGTGTCTCTTTCCCTCCCCTGTGTCTCTTTCCCTCCCCTGTGTCTCTTTCCCTCCCCTGTGTCTCTTTCCCTCCCCTGTGTCTCTTTCCCTCCCCTGTGTCTCTTCCCCCGTGTCTCTTTCCCCTCCCGTGTGTCTTTCCCCTCCCGTGTGTCTTTCCCCTCCCGTGTGTCTTTCCCCTCCCGTGTGTCTTTCCCCTCCCGTGTGTCTTTCCCCTCCCGTGTGTCTCTTTCCCCTCCCGTGTGTCTCTTTCCCCTCCCGTGTGTCTCTTTCCCCTCCCGTGTGTCTCTTTCCCCTCCCGTGTGTCTCTTTCCCCTCCCGTGTGTCTCTTTCCCCTCCCGTGTGTCTCTTTCCCCTCCCGTGTCTCTTTTCCCCCCCGTGTCTCTTTTCCCCTCCTGTGTGTCTCTTTCCCCTCCTGTGTGTCTCTTTCCCCTCCTGTGTCTATTTCCACCCCCCCACCCCTGTGTCTCCCTTTGTGTCTCTTCCCTCTCCTTATGCACAGCGCATGCGTGGGTCGCGCCGCGCATTACGCATGTGCACAATACGATCGGATCGTGGTCAAACTGCAATTTGTCGCAAGCGTGACGACGAATCACAGTTTGACAATTATAATATGTGATGACTTTCTAACAGGAGTGCCAATTCCATGACGTTTAACCCATTCTAGCCCAGGCCTTGACACAAAACTTATTAATGGAGAAAATTACACTGCACTCTCTAATAGTGTCATATCTTAGCATATTCTTGCCACATTCTGACCAAACATAAATTCTTTAACATGACACACAAATGAAAGACAAATTGTTACAGTCCTTACAACCAGTCTCGTGTCCATTTTTTAATAACCTTGGATATTAGCAACCCAGTGTGACAGAGTCCAAAATAACAGGGTTTCCTGTGGGGTTCAGAGGGGTCCCAATATCAGTCATAACACTATCGAACAGTTTGCTGTCTCCCGGGTGCTCGGGTTCGGCATGTTGTGGATCGGGTGGATAAATTATTGGGAGGGGCTGGTAATGAACCGGCGGTCTTGGTACACATTGGTACCAATGACAAAGTTAGTGGAAGATGGAGCGTCCTAAAGAATGATTTTAGAGAATTAGGGAATAAGCTTAAAGCAAGGACCTCCAAGGTAGTATTTTCTGAGATACTACCAGTGCCACGTGCTAGCCCAGGGAGGCAGAAGGAGCTTAGGGAGGTTAATGCGTGGCTAAAAAAGTGGTGCAGTGCAGAGGGTTTTGGGTTTTTAGAGCACTGGGCTGACTTCTCACTTGGGTACAATCTCTATAGCAGGGATGGATTGCACCTTAATGATGAGGGCGCTTTTGTGCTAGGGAATAGGATGGTAGAACGGCTGGGGGAGTTTTTAAACTTGTAGGTGGGGGGGAGGGACTATATAGAAGTATTGGGGTAAATAGGGTAGAGAGGGAAAGGGATGAATTATTTACCCATGGGGGCGGAGAAGGGGGGAGGGTTACAATAGAAAGTAGGGAGATATAATTAGGGGCCTCAAATACAGTGGCAGGCACTTCACATCAGCAGAGCCATAGCAACATAAAGTGTATGATTGCAAACGCAAGAAGTTTGCCTGGGAAAATGGATGAGCTAGAAATATTAGCAGTACAAGAAAAATGGGGCTTAATAGGCATTACGGAAACATGGTGGGATGAATCTCATGACTGGACTGTTAATCTGGATGGTTATAACCTATTTAGGAAAGATAGGGGAAATGGTAAAAGAGGAGGAGGGATCTGTCTTTATGTTAAGCCTGAATTTAAGCCTATAGTTAGAGAAGATATTTATGCTGGCACTAACGGCATCATTGAATCCTTGTGGGTTGAGCTAAATAGTGGAGGAGCTAATTCTAAATGCATATTGGTGGGAGTATGCTATAAACCCCCAAATATAGCTGAAAGTGAGGAAATACAATTATTGTTACAGATTGGAAATGCAGCTAAGCATGGGCAAGTTCTAATAATGGGAGACTTTAATTACCCTGATATAAACTGGATAAACGAGACCAGCAGCTCAGCTAAGGGGAGCAGGTTCTTGAGTACACTCAGGGATCATTATCTAGCCCAGGTAATACAAGAACCTACTAGAAATGGGGCCATCTTGGATTTAGTCATCACAAGTAATATTGATATAATATCAAATGTAAAAATAGGGGAACCCTTGGGGAACAGTGATCACAACACAGTCTCATTTGAGATTGAATACAAAAAACAAAGTTGTAAGGGGCCAACAAAAACTCTAAATTTTAAAAGGGCTAACTTTAATGGGCTAAGGGCAGCAATACAACATATAGACTGGGACAAAGAACTTACAGGGAAGAATACTGAAAATAAATGGACAACATTCAAATCCTTACTAAATAAACATACTCATCAGCATGTACCATGTGGAAATAAAATAAATAGGAGTAAATCACATCCCATGTGGCTTAACAATGACTTAAAGATCATGATGAGGAAAAATAAATATGCATTTAAATTATACAAGAAGGAGGGAACAGAGGCATCTTTATGTGACTATAAGGAAATCAACAAGGCTTGCAAAAGGGCTATTAGACTGGCTAAAATAGAAAATGAGAAGTCAGTTGCAATGGAAAGTAAGACTAACCCTAAAATATTTTATAAATATATTAATGGGAAGAAGGCCAGGAAGGAATCGATAGGACCATTACAATGTGACACAGGCCATCTGATAATTTGTGACCAGGAAAAGGCAGATGAGCTAAATAGGTTCTTTTCGTCGGTTTACACAAGGGAGGTACCAGTGGTTGGGACACTGCAACATAATGGGGCTACACTACCTTCACTAAATAATTGGTTAACGCAGGAAGAAATACAAAAGAGGTTGGAGAAAATAAATGTTAATAAAGCCCCAGGTCCTGATGGAATACATCCAAGGGTACTGAGGGAGCTGGGTTCTGTAATAGCCAAACCATTATATCTAATCTTTAAAGACTCGCTCACTACAGGGTCTCTACCAGATGACTGGAGAAAAGCAGAGGTGATACCTATATTTAAGAAGGGATCTAGAGCAAATCCGGGGAATTATAGACCAGTGAGCCTCACTTCTGTAGTTGGGAAGCTTTTAGAAGGGTTAATAAGGGACAGAATACAAGAATATGTCTATTTGAACAGGATCATAGGTAGCAGTCAACATGGATTTATGAAGGAAAGGTCGTGTCAGACCAATCTAATTAGTTTTTATGAGGAGGTTAGTAGGAACTTGGATCAGGGCAACTCAGTGGATGTAGTCTTTTTAGATTTTTCAAAGGCATTTGATACAGTGCCACATGGAAGACTAGTGAGCAAACTAAGGGATACAGGAATTGCAGTAAATATCTGCTCATGGATCGAGAGCTGGCTAAAAGACAGGAAGCAAAGGGTTGTTGTAAATGGAACATACTCCGATTGGTCTAATGTGATAAGTGTGGTTCCTCAGGGCTCAGTATTGGGTCCTCTCCTTTTTAACATATTTATTAATGACATTGAAGTAGGACTCGAATGTAGTGTCTCCATTTTTGCTGATGACACTAAGTTGTGCAAGGTAATAAAATCAGATAATGATGTACTTTCCCTACAAAAGGATTTGCATAAATTAGAGAAATGGGCGGCTAAATGGCAGATGAGATTTAATACAAATAAATGTAAGGTTATGCATTTGGGAAGGAACAATAGCCAAGCAATCTATAATCTTAATGGAGCAAATCTAGGGGTATCAGATATTGAAAGGGATTTGGGAGTACTAGTGGACAACCACCTAGGTAACAGCGCTCAAAGCCAAGCAGCGGCTGCAAAGGCAAATAAAATATTAGCATGTATTAGGAAGGGTATAGAAGCCAGGGAAGAAGATATAATTCTGCCACTATACAAATCTCTAGTACGCCCTCATTTGGAATATGGAGTACAATTTTGGGCACCACCTCACAAAAAAGACATTTTAGAGCTGGAAAAAGTACAGAGAAGGGCTACAAAACTAATAAGGGGAATGGAGGGGCTAAGTTATGAAGAAAGACTAGCAAAATTAAACTTATTTTCGCTAGAAAAAAGGCGTCTAAGAGGAGATATGATTACGTTATTTAAATACATCCAGGGTCAATATAAGGCCTTGTCAAGTGAACTTTTTGTAGCAAGAGATTTTCAACTGACAAGAGGACATCCGTTGAGGTTAGAGGAAAAAAGATTTCACCTTAAACAAAGAAAAGGGTTCTTCACAGTTAGGGTGGTTAAACTGTGGAATTCTCTACCAAAGGAGGTGGTGACAGCGAATTCGATAGACAACTTCAAAAAGCGGTTAGATATATTTCTGAATAAAGAGGGCATTCAAGGCTATCCTAGATAACTAGCAAGGAATATTGATCCAGGGAGAAATTTGATCGCCAGTTTCTGGGGTCAGGAAGGAATTTTGCTTTTTTTTCCCCTTATGAGACAATTGGCAAAGTTTCAATGGGTTTTTTTTTTATGTTTGCCTTCCTCTGGATCAATTAACAATAATTAACAATTAACAATAATAATAAATAGTCCAAATTAAAAAGATCAATAGAGATCTAAAAAGGTTGAACTTGATGGACTAACTCTTTATTCATTCTCCAATACTATACTATTAATAATTATTTAATCAATAATTTAATTAATAACTAATCCGCATATTGCAGATCAGAGGAGATCTTAACAGGTTGAACTTGATGGACTGAAAGTCTTTTTTCAACCTTAATTACTATGTAACTATGTACTATGTAACTATTTTCATATTACTACCCAAAATCATTAGCAGTAGTGCAAAATACTATTCACTGAGCAGATTTTATTTTTATTTTTAATAGGTTTTTGGGGCTTATTTGATACCCTTATTGTGTATTAAAATGTAGTATTATTATTCATCTCAATAAAAATATTTTTTGGGGGGCTTTTCATCTAGTATATTTATACAGTGGTTAAAAGTGAGACCTGTGTACAGAGGGTCATGTTTATGCAATGCTGCCATCGTGTGGCAGTAGGGTTGCTACACTGTTCTATTCTTAAATGATCACATAAATAATGATGTATGAATAAAGAAATTGTTTATATGTAATTTAAAAGTAGCCATTACTTTGAAAATTGTTTAAATAATCTAGAAATGCAGCCTGCTACTATTTCTTATACTTGCATTGGATGGCTGGGGTAATAGGTGGACCACTGACATGTGCATAGTGTTATTCTGTGGCACTTAGGCCCTCATTCAATTGCGATTTGGCCAATTGAATAGGTCTCCAAATAAGCACATAACATATTTTTTTTAAGAAGTTTTTAGTTAGTAAACATCTATCCAAAAGCAGGGTTTTCACTAACTAAAAACTTCTTTAAAAAACATATGCTATGTGCTTATTTAGAGCCCTATTCAATTTGCCAAATCACAATTGAATGAGGGCCTTAATATACAAACTAGAATGGACTATTGTTTTTGAATAACACCAAAACCCTCTGTATAAACCAAAAACTACACTAATATTTTCAGATTACTCAGGCATAATTTCAGCACAATGTTAATTACATGTAGGGATAGATAGTTCATCCTACAGTAGATAAACACACATAGTACTCCTCTCTTCACGTCCCACACTATTTTCTATCTTTAACTCAAGAATGGTATCTTAATACTACAAAATGAAAAATAAAACATGAAATAACTAGGGGGTGACACTTGGGGCATCTATGGAAATACTGCCTCAATCACACCACAAGCACTGTGGACCCCTTCCCTCACAGTCGTCCTTGCACCTGCAAAACCTTTATCTCTGGTGGCTAATATAAATGTAAATAAAGGGCAGCAATGTGGGTGAATATGGTGCTATCACATGCCAATTTACTTTATTTGTCATAATTGTGACTTAACAATGTTAGCACATGTAACTGATGGTTTATTATCAGGTGATCTACTGTTAGATTAGCACCTAAGAAAGTAACAGACTAAACGGTAATGTTAGTACTAATTGTGACTAATTAATGTTTTTTTCCAACTGTTCTTTTCGGCTGCCCACTTAATGACTTTTACCCTTTGTCAGCATTTAATGTTACAAAGCCCTGTTGGTGTCTGTTTTTTAAAATATATATCACTTATATAGTTCTCAGCAATACGGGTCGTTGCTAGCGCTTGCAAAGCGAGAGCCGCAGTTGCTGGCATATTCGCTCATCCCTATGACCCCAAAACAACCTCTTCCACTCGTCGTATCCTTCCCGTGTCTCTCTTCCCCTCCTCCTCTGCTTCCCCTGTGTCTCTCTTCCCCTTCTCCTGTCCTTCACCTTCTCCTGTCCTTCACCTTCTCCTGTCCTTCACCTTCCCCTTCTCCTGTCCTTCCCCTTCTCCTGTCCTTCCCCTGCGTCTCTCTTCCCCTTCTGGCCCTGATTGCCTGCGACCTACAATTACGACCTGCGGCACTTAGAAAAAAAAACATTACCCTGCGACCCAAAATTACATCCCATAAAACGCACACGTAACCACGCAAACCACAAAACACCAAAACACAAAACAAAAACACAATAGTCATAAAAGCAACACTAGCCGACAGCACGGGGGGACAGCTAGGACCTCTACAAATGAGGTTGAACACCAATATAACGCCAATTTCCAAAGTTTCGCCTAAGAAAATGGCCTAAGCAAGAAAAAAAATGCAGTCCGAAAAAAATTAAAACAAAGCTCCATGACCCAGGACCGCGAAATACACTGCTAAACACGTACAACCTTTCCCAATAGATCCGAGATAAGCTTGAGACCCCACATTAACCCCTTGCAGCGGAGGTCCAATCGGACCCCCGGAATGTGCCTACATTAAGCCCATGCTGGGGGTCTCCATGGGGGACCCCTGCAATTTTCCCACATTGACCCTTGCAGCGGGGGTCATGATAGTGTCCCCCTCTGCATTTAAAACCTATCAATTCCCTGTTGCGACTCCTTAAAGTGCCCATGGCACACGAACATTAAGGTCGCCAGCGGGGGTACTGTAAGTACCTCCACTGGCACCTAACATTAACCCCCCAGTGCAGGGGGTACCCACATTAACCCTCGCATGCGATCGAGGACCCCCCCTGAAATTTAAAATATGAATTTCCCGCCTTGCGGATCCTTAAAAGGACTGTAAAGGTCCTTAAAGGACACGTGAAAAATAACAAATAACCTTATCACTCATGGGGCTCCATATAGAGCACCATGAGCCACTAAATAACCATCTCACTCATTGGGGTCAGTACAGACCCCCATAAGCCCTTAATTAACCCTGTAACTCATGGGGGTCAATACAGACCCCCATAATCCATTCATTAACCCTCTTACTCATGGGGGTGAGAGGGTTACAAAGCCCATAACCCCTTAATTAACCCTGTCACCCATGGAGGGCAATACAGACCCCCATAAGCCCTTCATTAACCCTGTCACTCATGTGGGTCAATACAGACCTCCATAATCCCTTCATTAACCCTGTCACTCATGGGGGTCAATACAGACCCCCATAAGCCAATAATTAACTCTATCAGTCACTAATTAATCCATGTAATAACACTAAAAGTGCCATGAGGGTCATCCAGGACCCTCATTGCACAAAGTGTAACCACTAAACTATTAACCCTAACTATACCCCATTAATCCAACCCTGCGACTATTTAATCCTAACACTACACATTTAACCCTAAGAGTACCTAAGTAACCCTGACTGCTCCTATTTAGACCCATCAAAGCCTATTTAACCCTGTCTGTTATGTGGGTCTATACAGACCCCATCAGTCTCACCTTATGGGGCAGTTACAACCCTAACATTAACCCCACAAGTGCCATGAGGGTCCTCAAAAACCCTCAATACACTAACTACAAACACTACACTGCACTATACCCCCCCAATAAACCATTACATATAAACTAACGCCCTCTACACTAACCTATTAACACCTATACTACCTACCTACACTACCTATCTACCCCTAATAAACCTCCCTCCCCAATAATTACACCACATAATATAACCGAACTCACAACAAAAATAAAACCTAAGTTACAAAAGATTAAAAAAATCTACATTACAGAAAATAAAAAAAAACTGTCACAAAAAAAACATAACAGAAAACAAAAAAAAATACTTTACAACCCCAACCCCCCACACCTGAAAAGGAAAGGCATTATATATATATATATATATATATATATATATATATATATATATATATATATATATATATACACACAACTGTATCATACACTCTCGAACAAAATTAGGAAGGAGGAAGGGAAAAATTGCATTTACAGGAATTGCCAGATGCATGCTTTCAGAAGCAAAGTTACCGAGCAAGTACTGGGGAGAAGCAATAATGACTGCAACATACCTGCAGAACAGACTACCATCAAAAACCATTGAAAATACCCCATAATAAATGTGGAATGGAACAAAATCCAGTATAGGACACATCAGAGTGCTCGGCTGTAACGCATATGCCCATATCCGAAGGAAGAAACGTTCCAAGTTGGAGAACAAAGCCATAGAAGGGATTCTGTGGGCTACATCAACAAAGTAAAGGATACTGAATCTTTCACGCAAAGACCAACAAGGTCACAATAAGTAGCAGTGTTTATTTTGATGAAAGCGTAGTATTAGAAAAATCAATCCTTGAAAGCTGTAAAGAGAATTTGCACACTGGGTCAGCAACAGATGCTGGCCGGGGTGGGACTGCACGGGTCGGAATGGGAAGTGGAACATAGAATGGACAAAGCAGTAAAACCAATTAAAAAAACAGAAATCAGATGATCCATTCGGTTGACAAAAGGAATACCACCCTGCAAGTTGTCATACACCTGGGAAGACATGGAGAAGTTGCCAAAAAGGGACATGCAAGAGCAAGGAGTTATAGATTTTCAGTATTGTCCATCAAGGCAGATGACTGCAGAAGCACTCACCAGGAGTTGCCAAAGGAGCGTTGTTTACTGCGAAAGAAGTATCATCTGGGTATATTTACAATTTGGCCAACAAGTTTATTAAATTTTATTTAATCCAAAATAACAATGGCGAATATAAAAAGGAAGATTAAAAACACTTTAAAAACAATGGAAACAAGGAAAAACTCCTCTGAGAAATAGTGATGTAATTCACTTTTAAACAATATATAGAGATATGTACTTTCTCTTTACTCATTGAGGAGAATAAAGTGTTCCACTGCAAATAACTCTATTCCAACATAAGCAATAATAGAGGCAGAAAAATGCCATAGAATACAAGGAGAACTAGTCTAAAAAGATTAGATTAATGATGTCTAGTGAAAAATAATGAGTAAAAACTGGTAAAGTGTATAAAGTATGCCCAACAATGTGTCTATAATCAAGTGACAGAAAAAATATAGGATAAAGTGACTCAAGTGTAAAGGGTAGGAAATATACAAGGGGGGTACAGTGCCTGAGTGTATAATGTTTGGTATGTGCTTAGAAAATGAGTGGGGCCTGAAATCACATGGACTCAAGTGACATATATCTAATAGGGCAATAATGCCACTGTAATAGTGAGAAGGTCCTAACAAGTTGAACCAATACTCTTATCAAAGTGTAACTCATATCTAGGTGTAGACCAAATAAGTGTGTATAAAAAGGAGAAAATGTGTGTTAAAGAAAATTAAGTGAATACATATTTTGTACTTCCAGTTATCACATAATGGAAAAGTTATAAATAAACTCATATGAACATACACTACATTCAGCTAGTGTTACTATTGTTATGTCCCGTAGATGTAGATAGACATAATAGGGAAAGAGATCATTATTTCTCAGTATATTTTCAAATGAATGGAGTAAATGAGAAACCCTCATTTAATCCCCTAGGTGCTTGGGCCTTCAATTTATAGATCCATCTAGCCTCGCATTGTAAAAGTTTCCTTTCAAGATCTCCCTTTCTGGGGCCTGGTTCGACATTATCCACCACACAGAAACGAAGAACGTTACTGTTATTGTTATGGTAGTATTTAATATGGCGTGCAATGGGTGTATCATAGGAGTTATTAATAGCATAAATATGTTCTCCTATTCTACGACGTAGCTATCTGCGGGTTTTGCCTACATAGATTTTATTGCAAAGGCATGTAGCCACATATACAACCACTGTGGATAGACAGTTAAAAAAATTATCAATCTCAAATACCTCCTTTGTGATTGGGTGTTCATATCTTTTTATAGGTTTTATATACTTGCAAAAGCTACATCGCCCACACCTGAAACATCCTTTCGGTGGTTGTAGCCATGTTTGACCTGGATTGTTCTCTTTGAAGTGGCTATGTACTAGTATATCTCTGAGGTTGGTGCCTCTACGATAGGTAATCAGGATTCTAGTTGGTAAAATGTCTTTTAGATCTTCATCACTTAGTAACAGATGCCAATGTTTGCTTAGGATACTTCTGATGATATCAGAATCATATCCATAGGTCATGATGCACCTTGGTGTGTTTTCTGTTTGTCTATGTTTTGGCAATTTCTGTTTTGATTCAATAGGAATGGTATTAGTAGTTGTATCTGGCCTTTGGATCCTATTTGTTGCATGAGTATTGAGCAAATCTACCCTATTACAACTTAGGGCATGTTGGTAGGCCAATTTTAGACATCTTTTAGGATAACCTCTTTCCTTAAATCGTAGTCTTAGTTTATCAGCTTCAATTTGGAACTCATCCTCTGTACTACAATTTCTTCGAATACGCAAGTACTGTCCTTTAGGGATGCCTCTTTTGATAGGTTCGTAGTGTCCCAGTATAGTAAGGTATTTGTCGCTGTATCTTTTCTATAAGTAGAAGTAGAAATGTTACTATCACTGTCTTTATAGACTTTTAAATCAAGAAAATTTACCTTCTCCTTGTTAATTTCATGGGTGAATTTTAGACCCAGGGTATGCTCACTTAGAGATTTCATGAAGGTTTCAAATTCCTTTTTTGTACCTTCCCATACAACTAGGATGTCGTCTATGTAGCAACGCCATAGCAAGATTTTTTCAGTGCAATTGGTCTGTGTTTCATTGAAAATTTATTTTTCTTCCCACCATCCCAACACAAGATTGGCATAGCTTGGAGCGCATGGTGTGCCCATGGCTGTACCCTTACATTGGTGAATCCATTGGTCATTAAATGTAAAATAGTTGTGTTTAAGTACAAATTCTAGAAGTGTAAGAAGAAATTGATTAAATTCAGCAGATCTTGAATCTTTCATTTGTATTCAACTGCTTTAATTCCATAGCTATGATGGATACAGCTGTATAGGGCTTCAACATCTATGCAAGCTAGCCAGGAATGTTTAGGTACATTGAGATCTTCAAGTTGACTAAGAATATCCATACTATCCCTCACATATGAAGGTACCTGATTTTATAGCCAATTATATATTTGACAGATTATATACAGCACTATATGATATAGTTCAGTACATAGGACTTTAGATCCCTTATATCTTCGATTTATTTATCCTATCTAGTCTAGAAATGTATGGAATATCATTATATTCCTTTGAGAGTATGGGTATTCCTTTAAATACCTTATCAAGTTATAACATCAAGTATATCTCCCATACTGTATGGACATATATGACTAAGTCACTATTATGGCTCCATCCAACATAACACATTATATCCGGTTCTTAAATCTTTGTGCCAGTTAAATGTTTATTTCAGATTGAGCCGTTTTTATCATCTCATTCTCATTATTTGGTGTATAGTATACACAAATCTATAGGAGGCCTGTATTTCTATTTAACATGGCTCCCATCTAACCACGTTTCCAGTACTGGTTTCCAAGGCAACCAAATCACTATATAAGACCAGCTACGGCATTACTGCCTCCCCCTTTGAGAAAGACGTCATAGGACATTGAAACGCGTCAGGCATAGGCGTATACACGCATACGTGCGTCATCACGCACAATGCTGTCCACGCAAAACTAGGAAGTGAAGCCTAGCAGCATTAGCGTTCTTAACAAGAAGCATGGCACTAGTTAGATAACTCTAATACTATATAGTATGGTTCTATTAGAAGCATCTAGGACCAATACATAGGCCACAAGAAGCAATAAGGAGCCAGTATAAGTAATGGTAATCCACGACTGGGCACCTTCACAGTAAAATAGAGATTAAGCAAGGACAAAGTAGCCCACAATAGGGTCTATCCTACTAACAAAGACAACAGTATTGTCTATACTTAACACAGACCAGCATGTGGGTAGAAGATGTCCTAGGGAATTAGGATTGGTATATTACAATCCCATAGTTGATTAATAGGAGATATTTTCAAATTGAGTCTCCTATAGTTCCTGGCTGCCTATTGACTTTAAAAATAGTGCCTTTTTTACACCATACTATTTTCAACAATTTCACCATAGATAGTCTATATGAAATTCCTAGTGCAAGGATAATATAATAGACAGATATGTTGGAATAGAGTTATTTTCAGTGGAACACTTTATTCTCCTCAATGAGTAAAGAGAAAGTACATATCTCTATATATTGTTTAAAAGTGAATTACATCACTATTTCTCAGAGGAGTTTCTCCTTTTTTCCATTGTTTTTAAAGTGTTTTTAATCTTCCTTTTTATATTCGCCGTTGTTATTTTGGATGAAATTTTTTTTAATAAACTTGGCCAAATTGTAAATATACCCAGATGATACTTCTATTTAAATGAGTGGAAAACACTATAAGGGAACTACCTCCCTAGGACTTGATATTACTGCGAAAGAAGCTGAATGTCAAGTAATCATGCACATGCCGTTGGGAAAAGGTGATGGGAAATACAACAGCATGTACTGTATGTTTAATTGTGTCCAGCTGAAAAGGGCACCTGAATAAGGCATTATTAAAGGTATACTGTATATAAGTTTCCCTGTTTTTATCTTTTTCTAATCTAACACATGTTGCTTATAACAGAAACATTACATTGATTTATTTAAAAAAACAAAGTGTTTTCCACGCCCCCAGAGGTATTACATAGGCATGTGGTACCTACCAATTGAAACACCGCATTTGGGCATGGGTTTTAATTTTCTATACTAACCTTCAAGCCAATAGAAGCACTGTGCAGAGGTCGAAAGAACAGTGTCTGACTCCTCCTTGCTTCATTGTGCGGGGGATTACAAATTGCATGATGCCTTGCTGTACATCACAGTTTGAAACAATGCTTTAGCTGACTCTCTGGCGAAAACAAATTATGAATTTTATGCTAATTTTGGCAGGGATGTCTAGGGATGTTACCTCTGAAAATCAACTGCTATGGGTTTAAAAAAGGCCACAGTTTTAATTGTACAAAACAGTGAAACAACAGAGTTGATTGTTCATCCCCACAAATGGAGCCCAACACTTCAGAGGCCTCCAGGAACCCCTGTGCCCAGGAGACCTCAGGACCAATCATGATCTTGGACCATCACCATAAGGGCTTCACCCTGCAGTGAGCAATCACCTCACCCCATGGGCTGCTGCCTGGGTAACTGACAGGAGTGGGAAAATCACTATTAATCTGAAACTCCTCCCTCAAATCAAGCTATCCAAATACTCTCCTGCACTAGCTCTGTCAAAAGCCCCCTCCCCCATGCTGTCTCCAGAGTCTGCCTGCTAAAGAAACTGTGGAAAGTGTTACAGACTTTTACATGAGAAAAATGGACAATCTCCCTCGGACTGACATAAACTGAATTAAATTAGCAGATGTCTTTTTCTTCTTTTCTAGAAGTATCTGGTAAGAGATTTATTTATTGGATTGTAGCCATGATTGCCTAGAAAGAAAGTTTGAATTCTGATAATCATTAGTCATATACAGGTGAATCCATGAGGGAAGTATGGATTTTGCAAGCATGTGAGAGAGGATTGCTTTTTTATTGACTAAAATTAACCCCTCAAAGTTTGACATCTAATGTGAAAACCCTGACAATTTGCTATGTTTTCTCAGTTTGAAGTAAGATGATAAAAAGAATATGACTTGTAGAAAATCCATCTATAATTTATTGTAAGAGGAATTAATAAAGATAAAAGATGACATTTCTTAAAGAAACACAGCCTGATATATGGAATATGGAGGACTAGCAACTGTAAAAGACTTGGCATTAACAATTTGTAGTTTCTTTTGATCGGCAATAAGGAATTTTGACTCTTGTGTAAGCAAACTCTTAAATAATGTAGAATATGTGCATATCAAGATACTTGTTAAACTGCAATCAGTGTAGTCTGTAGGCAACAACATAAAGAATGGAACCTCTGATAATCATTAGTAAACCTTAGATGAATTCATAAGGAAAGGTTTGATAATGTAAGCCTGTGAGAGAGGCCTGCTTGATCACTGGTTGCAAATAACCCATTAAAGTTTTTTAACATTTAATGTGGAAACTTTGATAATCTGTGTTTTCTTAGATTGAAATAAGAGGATAAAAATGGCATGATTTATAGAAGACATAATTTATTGTAAAAATAATTAATAAAGGTTAAAAGATGGGATCTTCTGAAGAGATACAGCCAGGTTTATGGAAATATGAAGGATAAGTCATTTTAATAGAAATTTAGAGATTACATTTTGAAGTACTCTAGCAATGTATTATTTTTACTGATATAAAGTAAGGAAACTAGATTTTTCAATGTTCTAAATCTTTATACAATTGAGATGTCACGGACCCCTTTTCCAGTTCCTGGATCTTAGTCTATTAAAGAACAGACAGCTTGACGCCAGTTACTCCATTGTATTGTAACCTGCTTTATCCCATTGCTTACCAGATAAGCTCATTACATCTCTGATGTGCTAGACAGCCAGAGGCGACATGTTTGTATTGTGGGTTGGCGTATTGTTCACAGGATGCCACACTATTAGACCCCATGTGGAGTCAATCTCCTGTGTTTGTCTGCCACTCATTGTTTTATACACCCCCTCTGTATCTGCTACAACTTTTCAAAAATAAAACAGTTGACTGCTGAGACATAGCAATTGCATGCCCTCATATTGGATCCTATCTCCACCCTGCAAGTAACTTGTACTGGTCACTACCACAGAAAGGTTACTGAGACACATGGAAGTGCTGAATCCTGATGGAGAGACCCTGACTGATACAGAAGCCGGATATCAGGGTGCTGATGCAGAGATTCCCAATAACCCAATGATCCTTGTGGGCAGTTAACCTGTAAGTCTATAGCAGGTGGCTCTAGGCAGTATTAGCCCTTACTCCTGGATCATCACAACTGGTTGGCAGTGGTTGCAGAAACCGATCTGCGATTTTGCCAAACCTTGAAATCCAGGTCCAAGTCAAAGGAAGGTCAGCACTGGACAGTTGCGATCATGGACCACATGGAGACCTGCAGAGTGGAGGTGATCAGGGAGAAAAGAAGCCTGATCACCAGTATGCTGGAGGGGCGTAGGCAATAGATTGCCACAGAAAAGGATAAATGGACAGCTCTTCTTAATCAACGGATGGCTTCCCTTGGGTTCCAGCTAGTTAAGAAGCTAGCAGAATGGCTTGAGAACCTGGTGTGGTTGGACCTCAACTTGGAACATCAGTATGTGGACCTAATGCTTCCATCTCCTGCATTAGGATGGCCCTCCTTCTACATGCTTGGGCTGATGGAAGGGCTTCCTGATATGCTGCTGGGTAATCCAAAGAGTGGCCTGGGAACCGCAAAGTGATTGGAAATCCTATTTGAACAGCGCCAAAAGGATGTGAAAATTGACCCAGGTACAGAAGAAGTGATGTTCAGACAGTTAGTCCATGAATAAATGGAGTTGAAAAAGAGAGAGAGTATGAGGAACTGCTTGAGGAGGAGGGCCCTGGTGGGACCTGGCTCGAGTACTTGCAGTTACCCCATTGTTCCTCAGCTAAGCTAGCAGAGGATACACTGCCATAGAAAATTGATTGTTGGCTACATCCCTAAAAGGTGGAGGAAGGAAACCAGAAGGTACCTGTAGATCTGACCAGTACAGGCAATATTAGAGGGACTGCAGGGAACTCACATTAGGGAGGCCAGGAGAACAGTCCAGACCCTGGTAGATACAAAACCAGGTGGGGGGGGGGGCAGTATTTAGCAGCACCAGCCACTGGGAGATGTTTACCAACCAGGCAGGTTCCAGCTGCTAACCACTGCGAAGAGCAGGAGACTGAACAGCTGGCAGAGGAGAGTGTAAACCCAAAGAGACTGCCCAACTACCAGTGGACTGTTACCGGGCGGTCAGGAAACAGGTGGAGATGCCAAGGTTGACAGTCATGGAGGGTATGATAAGGGTGACCCCTGAGCAAGTAGCAAGTTCAGGCTCCACTCTCATGCCCTGCAAAGTTGCTAGGAGGGCTGATGGGGATTGCTTCAGTCAAGGCAGCCCCAGAGATAACTGGTTCAGGCAAGCTGCCCACAATACATGAGGACCTGACAAAGTGTACCCTAGCTACAGAAGTGATCCAACCTCATCAGCCCTTGTGGATACCCACCAGGAGTGAAGTCTGCAACCCAGATTGAGCCTCAGTCAGGAAAGGGTCTCCATCCAGAGACCCTAACCCTGTGGAGATTGTGCCGGGGGGAAGGGGTTTGTACACCCTCCTGAGCTGCTCCCTAGATGGGATACCCTAGAGCCACTACCTTCCTGTGGCAGAGGGGGTAGTGGTATACCCCTGAATGAGATCCTAATTCCTTAGACCCTGATGTTTCCCCAAGATTGATGCCTGTAATTTGTGGGTTATTGAAAGGAATGGATATGGGGTTGGATTGGTTTTTCTACCAGGTTTTGTGAAGGAAAAGGGGTGAGGGTGGCTGAGAAGTGGCTACTAGCCCAGATAGCCCCTGGAAGGACTGTACAACTGGATTATATTCCCAAGACTCTACAGAAATTGGGGTTAGAGTCTCTGGACATTTTCCTGAAAGGCGGGCAACCACACACAGACTGGGCCAACCTACTACCCCCTCCAGGAAGAGGACATGAACTGGGACTTTTATGCAGTGGCCACTTGGACAAACATTTTTTCTTATTTGGATGGGGACTTGGGCTATGGGCTGCAGTTCAAGACTATCACCCATTAGGGGGAGATGGCCATGCCCAGGAAACTCTTAGCCTGAGATGCTAACGGGTAATGGTGGAGGGTCAGAACAAATGCCTAAGCATGCTTTGAGCGCTTTCCCCCAGCATGAGTTGTCTCTGTCATGCTACCTGCAATTTGTACATTTCTAATTAAGCACATATAATATATCCGAAGCCAGCACTGAATCTACAGAAGCTACATTTGGCAGAGTGCATACTGTAGAGGTGGTTGTTGATGCTGTTCTCTATGAAGCAATTAATACATTAGCTGGAACTATCTGCTAGAAATCTGTATGCTGAGGAGAAACTCTATGCCCACAACTGAAAACAGCATGTTATTTAAATATATAATTATATATATATATTTAAGTATATAAGCATTGTAAGATATATTTAAATAACAATAAGGCACACAGTGCAATTACAAGAATAATTTCCTAAAGATCACATTAATGCAGTCCCTCTGTAAAGCTGCATCATTTGCACACAAGCACCTTGAAGTTGTGTATTGTGGTGAAGTGCCACCAGAGGTCAGAAGAGAGCACTTAACAATTCCTCCCCAGGAGTGTGACAGTTAACACTCACCTTAAAATGCATTGGTGTGGCTGCAGTAGAGGCCTGCATCCAGGAAAAGATTGTTTGGAGTGTTGCATCCAGAGAGAGAGAGCAGACTGCAGAGCTTCAAGCAGAGTGTTCAGCTTGAGACTGGGAAGAAGACCCTGAGCCCAGCTCTGTGTGGATACAGTGAGAGAGGTCTGTGTGACCAAGAAATAGGCCAAGGCTGTCTGGAGGATACAGACAGCAAAGTGAGAGACACTGACAAGACACTGGGAGGTGAAGGAGACAAGGCCCCACTGCAGACTGAAGGCAGAGCCCTAATGTGTGGACTTCTGAAGCAGATAGCTGCCCAGGCCTGACTCATGTGCATTGGACTGTTTTCTTAAATTAATGTTTTGACAGTGAGGGAACTGCATCTAAGAAAATAGTCAGTGCTTCAAAGAGAAACTGGGTCTTTATTTTCTGTTTGTTTTTGTTGTATGCTGGCAAGTTTTTCAGTAAAATCTGTTAAACCACACAACAGGCTCCAGAGTACTCCATTGTGGTGCTGGAAAACAAGGCATGTAATCCCTGCTAGTGGCAGTGCCTTGTCATAGTATGCAGAGGAGAAACTCTAAGTAACATGCTGTTTGTTATCAATTGTAGGCAATAGTGGAGTATATAACCACGGGAAGATATATTTGAAAAAACAATAAGGCACAAAGTGTCGTTACAAGAATACATTTATAAAGATCATAGTAATGCAGTCCCTCTGTAAAGTTGCAGCATTTGCACACAAGCACATTGAAATGTATTTTCTGATTTTGAGAAGCATACCTTTCCATTGAACTGCCAATTTTTATGGGACACTGATGCACTGTAACTTGTTACCTACATTTGGATTACAAAGGACACAGAGTGCCAACATATGGACAAATTGCATCGAGAGTGTGATGCTTGGTTCCTTGGTGGAGCAGTGACATGTTAATACAGGAGCTTAGAAGCTAGGATACATGTCGGTGTGCAACTACTGATATTTGGTGATTAGAGCTTTGAGAAACGTGTTTGACACTCTGTTAACCTTGGAAAAGGATTTCACCTTTTAATTTGTCCACATGTTGATATATACCCAAACATATTTTTTTTTTTTGTCATTATACAACATAAATTGATATGGAAGCGAGACTGACAGACTCTTCAGATGAACTCTGTATGGTTTTACAAGGTTGGATCATTCTGACACCGGGACCGTATTCTGCATAATTGTTATTATTTACAAGATTTAAAAATAATTAACTATATTTGCTTCACCGATTTTTTAGGAATCTATATGATCTGATTCTTTGTATGTAAAATACGATCTTGACTTGAAGGCATTAACAGCCCATTAAAGTTTTATATTTACAACAAACTAGAATTCACTGAGAAAGGGGCAGAGGAATTACCGTATATACTCGAGTATAAGCCAAGGCACCTATTTTACCACAAAATACTGGGAAAAATGAGTGACTCGAGTATAAGCCGAGGGTGGGAAATGTGCTGCCCCCTGTGTCCCTCTTGTGCCCTCTGTGTCCCCTTCTTAGTTACATAGTTACATAGTATTTAAGGTTGAAAAAAGACTTTCAGTCCATCAAGTTCAACCTTTTAAGATCTCCTTTGATCTGCAATATGCGGATTAACTATTAATTCATTAGTTGTTAATTAATTCTTAATCAATTATTTAATGTTTTTTTTTTTTTTTTTTTTATTATTATTAATTAGTCCAGAGGAAGGCAAATAGAAGAAAAAAAATAAAAAAAATAAAAGCGAGACTTAGCCAATTGTCTAAAGGGGAAATGTTAAATTTGGATCATTACTGTCTCTCTAATTATCCATGATAACCCTGAATACCCTTTTTAATTAGAAATAAATCTAGTCCCCTTTTAAAGTTATCTATCGAATCCGCTGTCACCACCTCCTCTGGTAGAGAATTCCACAGATTAACCACCCTTACTGTGAAGAACCCTTTTCTTTCTTTGAGGTGGAATCTTTTTACTTCTAACCTCAAGGGATGTCCTCTTGTCAGTTGAAAACCTCTTGGCACAAAAAGCTCCCCCGACAAATCTTTATACTGACCCTGGATGTATTTATATAAGGTAATCATATCTCCTCTTAGACGCCTTTTTTCTAGAGAAAATAAGTTTAATTTGGTTAGTCTTTCTTCATAACTTAGCCCCTCCATTCCCCTGTTTGTTTGGTTGCCCTTCTCTGTACCTTTTCCAGCTCTAAAATGTCCTTTTTATGAAGTGGTGCCCAAAATTGTACTCCATATTCCAAATGAGGGCGTACTAGAGATTTGTATAGTGGCAGAATTATATTTGCTTCCCTGGCTTCTATACCTTTCTTAATACATGCTAATATTTTATTTGCCTTTGCAGCTGCTGCTTGGCTTTGAGCACTGTTACCTAGGTGGTTGTCCACAAGCACTCCCAAATCCCTTTCAATATCTGATACACTTAGATTTGCTCCATTAAGATTATAAATTGCATGGCTATTTTTCCTTCCCAGATGCATAACCTTACATTTATTCGTATTAAATCTCATCTGCCATTTAGATGCCCATTCCTCAATTTTATGTAAATCCCCTTGGAGGGAAAGCACATCATTTTCCGATTTAATTACCTTGCACAACTTTGTGTCATCAGCGAAAATGGAGACCCCACACTCCAATCCTACCTCTAAGTCATTAATAAATATGTTAAAAAGGAGAGGACCTAATACTGAACCCTGAGGAACCCCACTTACCACATTAGTCCAATCGGAGTATGTTCCATTTACAACAACCCTTTGCTTCCTGTCTTTTAGCCAGCTCTCAATCCATGAGCAGATATTTACTGCAATTCCTGTATCCCTTAGTTTGCCTAATAGTCTCCCATGTGGCACTGTATCAAAAGCCTTTGCAAAATCCAAAAAGACTACATCCACTGAGTTGCCTTGATCCAGGTTCCTACTAACCTCCTCATAGAAACTAATTAGATTTGTTTGACATGACCTATCCCTCATAAACCCATGTTGACTCCTACTTATAATCCTGTTCAAATATACATATTCTTGTATATTATCCCTTATTAACCCTTCTAAAAGCTTCCCCACTACAGAAGTGAGGCTCACTGGTCTATAATTCCCCGGATTTGCTCTTGCTCCCTTTTTAAATATAGGTATCACATCAGCTTTTCTCCAGTCATCTGGTAGAGACCCTGTGTTGAGTGAATCTTGAAAAATTAAATATAATGGTTTGGCTATTACAGAACCCAGTTCCCTTAGTACCCTTGGATGTATTCCATCAGGACCCGGGGCTTTATTAACATTTATTTTTTCCAACCTCTTTTGGATTACTTCCTGTGTTAACCAATTATTTGGCAAAGGTAGTGTAGCCCCATTATGTCGCAGTGTCCCAACCACTGGTACCTCCCTTGTGTATACCGAGAAAAAGAACCTATTTAGCTCATCTGCCTTTTCCTGGTCACTAATTTTCAGACAGCCTGTTTCACATTGTAATGTTCCTATAGCTTCCTTCCTCGCCTTCTTCCCATTAATATACTTAAAAAATATTTTAGGGTTAGTCTTACTCTCTTTTGCAATTAATTTTTCATTTTCTATTTTAGCCAGTCTAATCGCGCTTTTGCAAGCCTTGTTGATTTCCTTGTATTCCCGTAAAGCAGTCTCTGTCCCCTCTTGTTTGTATAATTTAAATGCCTGTTTTTTACTCCGTATCTTGATCTTTAAATCATTGTTAAGCCACATGGGTTGTGATTTACTCCTTTTACTTTTATTCCCACACGGTATATGCCGATGTGTATGTATATTTAGTAAGGATTTAAATGTTGTCCATTTATGTTCAGTGTTTTTACCTATCAGTTCTCTGTCCCAGTCTATACTTTGTATTGCTGCCCTTAGACCGTTAAAATCTGCCCTTTTAAAATTAAGAGTTTTTGTTGGCCCCTTAAAATGTTTTTTTTTTAATTCAATCTCAAATGAGACTGTGTTGTGATCACTGCTTCCCAAAGGTTGCCCTATTTCAACATTTGATACAATATCAATATTATTTGTAATGAGTAAATCTAAGATAGCTTCATTTCTAGTAGGCTCCTGTATAACCTGGGCCAGATAATGATCCCTGAGTGTACTCAAGAACCTGCTCCCCTTAGCTGAACTGCTGGTCTCATTTATCCAGTTTATTTCAGGGTAATTAAAATCTCCCATTATTAGAACTTGCCCGTGCTTAGCTGCATTTCCAATCTGTAACAATAATTGTATTTCTTCACTTTCAGCTATATTTGGGGGTTTATAGCATACTCCTACTAATATTCTTTTGGAATTTGCTGCTCCGCTATTTAACTCTACCCACAAACATTCAACTTTATCACTAGGTCCACCATAAATATCTTCTCTGACTATAGCCTTAAATTCAGGCTTAACATACAGACAAATCCCTCCTCCTCGTTTACCATTGCCTCTATCTTTCCTAAATAGGTTATAACCATCCAGATTAACAGTCCAGTCATGAGATTCATCCCACCACATTTCGGTAATGCCTATTAAATCCCATTTTTCATTAATTGCTAATAATTCTAACTCTCCCATTTTTCCTGGCAAGCTTCTGGCATTAGCAAGCATACACCTTATGTTATGAGTCTGTAGTTCTGAAGTGCCTGCCACTGAACTTGAATTACTTAGTACTACCTCTATATTGACTATACTACCCCTCCCCCCATCTCCTCCCCTATGATTTGTTAATTCATCCCTTATACCCTCTACACTTTCTACCCCATTACTTATATCTAGTCCCCCCCCCCCACCTACTAGTTTAAAAACTCCTCCAGCCTTTCTACCATCCTATCCCCTAGTACAAAAGCTCCCTCATCATTAAGGTGCAATCCATCCCTACTGTAGAGATTGTACCGAAGTGAGAAGTCAGCCCAGTGCTCTAAAAAGCCAAACCCCTCCTTAGTGCACCACATCTTTAGCCACGCATTAACCTCCCTAATCTCCTTCTGCCTCCCTGGGCTAGCACGTGGCACTGGTAGTATCTCAGAAAATACTACCTTGGAGGTCCTTGCCTTCAGCTTATTACCTAGTTCTCTAAAATCATTCTTTAGGACACTCCATCTTCCACTAACTTTGTCATTGGTACCAATATGTACCAAGACCGCCGGTTCATTTCCAGCCCCTCCCAATAATTTGTCTACCCGATCCACAACATGACGAACCCGAGCACCCGGGAGACAGCAAACTGTTCGATTGCTGGGATCTGGGTGACAAATCACCCTGTCTACCTTCCTAATAATAGAGTCCCCTACAACCAAAACCTGTCTGTTCTGCCTATTCTGCCCTCCCTCTTCTTCAGTAGAGCTGTTCGCCCGGCTGTTAGAGGGAACAGCTCTATCTGGCATTGCCATTCCTGACTGGACATCGCCAACAGTTTCACTCAATCTGGCAAATCTGTTGTTGTTTGCCAACTCAGAACTGGCCTGCCTCCTCCTGTTCCCCCTGCTTCCCCTTGTAACTGTAACCCAGCAGCCTCCCTGGACATCCTCACTAGCCCCAGCTCCACCCTCCATGCTAGGCCCAGCTAAACTGTGCTCAGTGAGCACCAACCCCCTTTTCAGTGGAGCAATATCACTAAGTGCTGCAATTCTCCTCTCCAGATCTCCAATTTGAGCTTCCAGAGAGGCAACATGCTCACACCTCTCACAGAGGTATGGACCCTGGATCATCTGTTCCAGTATTGCATACATATGACAGGATGTACACTGAATAAGGTTGCCACTGGACTGACTCATAATTATTATTATTGTCTACGAAATTTCAGTGGGAAAAATAAAGAATATAATATAATATATTTATATAAAGTTTTCCTCCTTTGCACTATAAATCTGCCCTCCCTTTTCTTTGAAGGCCCTCCTTTTATTTAAACTCCTAGGCTTTTACTAGAATTGCACTTGATACTGAAAATGTTTGCAAGCTCACAAGTTCCCCTTCTCCGGTTTCTATTAATTTCTGCCTTCTCGCCTGGGCACAATTAGTGCACTCTGCAATTTATCAGCCTTTACTTGTAAGGTAAATCCACTTGTAAACAGGCCCCAAACCAGCTCACAAATCCTTTATCCTAGTTTAACAGTCAAGCCACACCCCTCTCACCTGGGCACACTTAGTGCACTCTGCAGTTTATCAGCCTTTACTTTTTAAGGTAAATCCACTTGTAAACAGACCCCAAACCAGCTCACAAACCTTTTATACAAGTTTAACAGTCAAGCCACACCCCTCTAACCTGGGCACAATTAGTGCACTCTGCAGTTTATCAGCCTTTACTTTTTAAGGTAAATCCACTTGTAAACAGACCCCAAACCAGCTCACAAACCTTTTTATACAAGTTTAACAGTCAAGCCACACCCCTCTCACCTGGGCACAATTAGTGCACTCTGCAGTTATCAGCCTTAACTTTTTAAGGTAAATCCACTTGTAAAATCCACTTGTGTGCCCTTTTCTTGTGTCCCCCTCTCTCTCCCCTGTCTCTTCCCCCCTCTCCCTTCCCTGTGTCTCATCCCCCCTCTCTCTTCCCTGTGTTTCTTCCCCCTCTCGCTTCCCTGTGTCTCTCCCCCCTCTCGCTTCCCTGTGTCTCTTCCCCCTCCCTTATCACCCTCCTCAACCCCCCTCCTCATCCTCAACCTCCCTCCTCAACCCCCCATCCTCAACCCCCCATCCTCAACCAACCATCCTCAACCCCTCATCCTCAACCCACCCTCCTCATCCTAAACCACCCTCCTCAGCCCCCCTCCTCAACCTCCCTCCTCAACCCCTTTCCTCATCCTCAACCCCCCTACTCAACCTCACTCCTCAACCCCCCTCCTCAAACTCAAACCCAACCCCCCTCCTCAACCTTAACCCCCATCCTCATCCTCAACCCCCCTCCTCAACCCCCCTCCTCATTCTAAAGCACCTCCTCAACCTCCCTCCTCAACCCCTTTCCTCAACCTCAACCCCCCTCCTCATCCTCAACCCCCCGTGCTCATCCTAAACCCCCCTCTTCAATCTCCCTCCTCAACCTCTCTCCTCGCCCCCCTCCTCAACCTCTCTCCTCAATCCCCCTCCTCAACCTCAATATCCACATTTGCAGAGGGGGAGGCTCCAAAGTCGTCTGTGTTAACACACACACACACGACTTTAAAAAAAACAAAAAACTCAAAGGTGCTTCACACCGGTTACACACACACACCGCGGCCGAGGGTCTCTGCATGCTGGCATTTGCAATGCGGGTCCTCGCAAAGCACTTAGAGAAAGGGGGAAACTTTAACATAACAGACACCAACACGCACTAAGAATCCCACTATAACGGCCGACCCGCGCGCCACTACAAACAGTGAAAACACACCAAATACTGACAAAAACGACATAAAAAGCTTACCCATAGCAAGGGGGGGCACCCAGGACCTCTGAAAGTGAAGTTACACCTCCAATTAAGTCCAAATTCCTGAGTTCAGACATACGAAAATCCCCTAAGCAAGAGAAAAAATGGCCGCCGAAAAAAATGAAAATGAGGCTCAAAGACCCAGGACCGCTCAGCCACCTACAACTTACCCAAGAAGGGATCCGAGATAAGCTTGGAAACCCGCATTAACCGCAGGGGATCTGAGATAAGCTCCGAGCCCTGCATTAACCCCACATTAACCATCGCAGTGAGGGTCCTGATTGCACGAGATCGGGGACCCTCGCTGCAATCAAAATTCAAAATTCCCGCTGGAAGGACCCGTTGGAAAAGAAAAAAACCTTAACAATGTCACCCTGTCAATCATGGGGGTCAATACTGACCCCCATAAAACCCTCATAAACCCTGTCACTCATGGGGGTCAATAGAGACCCCCTTAAGCCCTTCATTAAGCCTGTCACTCATGGGGGTCAATACAGACCCTTATAAGCCCTTCAATAACCCTGTCACTCATGGGGGTCAATACAGACCCTCGTAAGCCTCTATTTAACCCCATCAGTACCATAAGGGTATATTAACACCATTATGGGCCTGTTACAACACTACATTAACCACATAAGTGCCATGATGGTCCTCAAGGACCATCATGACACTAAGTATAAACACTATACTGCACTAGACCCCCCCAATAAAACATTAAATATCAACTAAACACCCTCTACACTAACCTACTAACATCTACACTACCTACCCCCTATTAACCCCCACCACTCTAATTACAGAAAATATAAAAGCCTAAAGTCACAAAAATAAAATATCTACATTACATGAAATAAAAAAGCTAACTCACAAAAAAAAACTACATTACACAAAATAAAAAAACCTAAGTCACAAAAAATAAAAAAAGGAACATTACAGAAACCCCCCCTAACTACAGAAAAAAAAAATACACACCTGAAAAGGAAATACATAGGCCCTCATTCAATTGCGATTTGGCCAATTGAATAGGGGTCTAAATAAGCACATAGCATATATTTTTTAAAGAAGTTTTTAGTTAGTAAACATCTATCCAAAAGCAAGGTTTTCACTAACTAAAAACTTATTTAAAAAAAATACGTTATGTGCTTATTTAGAGCCCTATTCAATTGGCCAAATCGCAATTGAATGAGGGCCATAGAATACAAATACATATAATACAAATACATACAATACAAATACATACAATTACAATACAATTACATACAATTACAATACAATACACACCTATCTAATATACACAAAACAATCTATCTAAATAAATACCATAATCTAATATACATGCTATCTATATAATAATACATTCTCAATCTATCTAAATAAATACCACAATCTATCTACAATACATCCTATGCTATCTATATAAAACACATACCCCTAGCTAACATACAATAAATGCTATCTATATATTAACTAATCTAAGTCTAAGCTAAAATAAAATAATTAACACCACTTACCTTTGCAGATGTCAATTAGGATCAGCCACCTACGAAAAATGTTTTTAAAAAAATTAGTGCAACACGTTTACAGTTCTAAAATAAACATTCTATACATTCTAAATATTCTACTCGCCTTTCCGGCATGTCCCGTTGGCATTCTTTAAATCCATCTCCGGCGCGGCACCTGTTAAAAAAAAAAAAACATTAATAGACATACCTCAAAATAAAATAAACATAATCTACATTATACTTACCTCCCCGCGATGTCTCCGGCCTCCGGATCCTCTTCTGCCACGCCCTGTAAAAAAAAAAAAAAAAAAAAAAAATATATATATACTTACATCCACACTCCCGGACATCCCCGACGCTAATGAGGCTCCAGGAGAATTTTCCGGAAGAAAATAAGCAATGGCGCCTTCTGATTGGTTGAAAACGCTGTCTATCAAATTCACCCAATCAGGAGGCGCCAATGTGTGAACCAATCACAAACGGATACACCTTAAAATCCCACTCTGATTGGATAATGCACCTATCAATCTTTATATAAACCAATCACAAGGCGCAGATGCCTTCAGCCAATCACAATGGAATACACCCCCACAGGGTGATTGGTTGGAGCCTCTGCGCATTCTGATTGGTTGCACTGACAATAGCCAATCACAATGGAATACACCCTCACATACTGATTGGTGAAGGATTTGCGCATTCTCATTGGCTATTGTTAATATCAATCAATATTACAGCCAATGGGAAGGCACAGATCTCTTCACCAATCAGTATGTGGGGGTATATTCCATTGTGATTGGCTGATGGCAATAAAGCCTTATGATTGGTTCAAATAAAGATGGATAGGTGTGTTATCCAATCACCGTTGTATTTTGGGGTGTATACTTTTTTCATTGGTTCACAAATGGGGTCTTCTCATTGGCTGAATTTGATAGACAGCCTTTTCAGCCAATCAGAAGCCGCCATTGCCAATTTTATTCTGGAACACTCCATAGGAAGGTCATTAGCGCCAGGGACATCCGCCAGGGTGGATGTGTGTTTTTTTTTTGTTTTTTTTCTTCATGCGACGAGGCCGGAGACATCGCGGAAAGGTAAGTATAATGTAGATTGTGTTTATTTAAATTTGGTTTATGTTTACTAATGTAATGTTTTTTTTTACAGGAGTATCGCCGGACAAGCAAAGATGGGCGACGGAACATGGAGGACGTGACATGCTGGAACGGGACATGCTGGAGAGGTGAGAATAATATTTAGAATATTTAGAATGTTTAGAATATTTACAATGTTTAGAATGTTTAGGTATTTCATGTAAACGTGTTGTATTAATTTTTTGAATCTTTTTTACCGTAGGTTGCTGATCTGAAGAAACATCTCAAAGGTAAGTGGTCTTAATTATTTTATTGTGGCTTACAATTAGGTTAGCTATATATATATATATAGATAGCATGTATTGTATATTCCATAGATAGATAGGGGGATGTATTATTAGATAGTAGTGTATATTAGATAGTGGGATGTATATTACATTATATAGTGGCATGTATATTACATAGTAGCATGTATATTAGGGGTGTATTGTATTTTATTTAATTATATTGTATTTTATTTCATTGTATTGTATTTTATTTTATTTCATTGTATTGTAATATATGTATGTATTATATGTATTTCATTTTCAGGTGTGTAATTTTTAAAAGAAAATGGTAGTGAGGGGGGGTTGTAATGTATTTTTTTATTTTCTGTAATGTTCCTTTTTTTTTTGGTGACCTATCTTTTTTTGGGGGGGTTCTGTAATGTAAATTTTTTATTTTTGGTGATTTTACTTTTTCTTATTTTATGGAATGTAGATTTCTGCTTTTTGAGGAATTTAGTTACTTGAGGAACACAGTACACTCACATTGTGTGACAAACAGCATTTCAACACTTTCTTTTATTGACCGTCATTTTTTAGAAATGGTTCCTGAAATGTCAAATACGGATATTAATAATTAAACAACTTTCCAAACATACACATCTCATTGCTGTCATTTTTTGACGGGCAAGTCGCTAGTATATATATATTTGTAAACCCTGAAATTTCCAGTTAGAAGATAGACACTTGAAATATGATCATATAATCCAAGTTTGGTCAGTTGAATTCATTTAATTAAAATTAGAGGGTGATAACATTTTTACGAAGAGTTTTTGTATAATATATGTTGATATAATATGTCGCCCCAGATTTGGATTTCAGATATATGGGATTCAAGAAGTCTATTCTGAATAGGATTAGATCATAAAGTTTTGAATACATTTCAGGAATTCAAGTATTTGGCACGATATTTAGATTTTTGTTGTATGTATTTAATTTGGCTTAGAAATAAAATAAATATAATAATTCAAAGATAGTTGTATGATGTATTTTTACATTTTACCTCTATGATTCACAAAAGATTTATTTATACAATTAAAACATATTTAATGCAAAGAGTAATTTTCATTATAATTATCTTGAAAGATTTAATAGTGATTTAAAAACAGAAGTTTGGGAAGTCTTATTAGAATTACACAAAGCATTGCACCTTTTATATTTAAGCTTATAACTAGAATAATTAAACTTTATATCTCTCTACCCCCCCACCCCCATTAGTTAACTATAAGAGGTATATTTTATACCTAGAAGAGTGATTAAGCTATAACTTTTGAATAGATAAGCATATTTCCTGGCCCTTAGACTTTACAAATCCTAAGCTAATAGCAATTTGAGCTTTATCATAATAATTAAGGGGGTTAAAGAACAACACAATCATTCTGATGGTTATAAGTGATTATTATCCTGATGTTTTTTTGGGGGGGTTGGGCGGGGGGTACAGGTAGTATGGAATTTCTGGCTAATGAGCAGTAGTTAATTATTTGTAATTTAATGACCCTCGCGAAGCAAGGGGCCACATTTGCGGAGGTGGAGGCTCCCACGTCGGCTGCAATGAGCCAAAGGCTCATTGCAGGCCGCAAATGCGGACTCTCGCAAAGCAAGGGGCCACATTTGCAGAGGTGGAGGCTCTACGGCGCCTCAGAACCGGTTACAAATGACCACCGAATCAAGACTTTGAAAAAAAAACACCAAACACGCAATGACAAACCACGTACTTACACAAAAAAATACGGCCGCGGCACTTACAAAATAAAAAATTACGGACTTACACAAAAAAATTACGACCCGTGGGACTTAGAAAAAATCCATTACGGACTCGCAAAAAAATACGACCTTAACGGACAACCCGCGCACAGCGGCACACATTAAAAAATACCAAAATAGCTGACACTGAAGGGAGCAGATGTGCTGTGCTGCAGCTCCGGGACCCTAATAATATAAACAGGGTCAAAAGATTTAATTTTGGCTTTAATTTAATTTCTATGTTTTCAATGTTTTAATGCAGCACACCCCAAGAAGTTGAAAAAGCCTAAATGAGACCCAGAGTCTCCACCGGACCCTGAAATTGGCAGCACAGGGTCGAGGCCCTCACAATCAGGCCTCCCAAATCAAAGGCTCACCAAACCCCCCGGTGCTGTGGGAGCAGCAAGACAGAAGCCCAGCATCGCATCGGCGCAAGACATAAACCTGTCAGCGGGAACCCCACAGGGAGCAAGATTCTTTATCTACAAAGTGGCGGGAAGAACAAGGGAGGCCGGAACCCCCATGCTGAATTCCGGTAAGCTGAAGGAAAGCATACCACTTACCTCAGTCTACAGGATCCGCCTGGGTATAGACGGAGGAGCAGGCTCAGAGCCTCATGGCGGCCCAGGGGTGAGATAGCTACCAGGGAGGAGAGGCAGAGATCCGGTGTGACGGCGGCCATCTGCCACCACGAGGTAGGTAAGGTCAGAAAGCCCCGCAACCAGGCAGTCCCTGGATCCAGGCACCGATAAGGCACTGACCATAGGTATCTCGAATGCCAGAATCATCCCCCCTCCCCCGTGGTAGCAACTCCTGGAGGTCCAGAAACTGTCATAGCATAAGACGCCGCACCGCCATCTTAGCTTCCCCTCAGCAACGCTTCCCGCCAAAACAACGGCGGCCATCTTGGGTCTGCCTGAGCAGCAAGGAGCTTACATTACAACAATCCACGCAGAGACCCTCACAAACACTCCAGCAACTCACAGAATAAGTAGAGGAAACAGGCGTGCTGGCCTAGAGCTCACAAAAGGGCAAACTATTAACAACCCCATGGGCACTCAAAATACCCTTTAGGGCACACTGGGTTAAGAAGGAGACTCATTTTCAACTGATTGATAACAATATTAAAGTCAAGATAGTTCCAGAGAAATTCAGATGATAATTGAAAGTTATTACTGGTAAATACTGATAGTGATGGCAGACTGCCACCCTGTGGCCATTGGTGGTATCAGATAGTATCAACTTGTATATTTACACACAGTGGAGGTGTACACCCAGGCATTGTGCCAGGACCATTATAAGACATTAAGTGTAAGCCAACACATGAACTTTAACGGAACAGCAATCTTCAGGTAACTGTCAAGTATTAGACAGGACCACAGCTATTACTTACCGGTTCACCATGTACTGTAACCTCTCTTGGATACAGGGATATTTTTAATTTAATTCTGCAAATGAGGCTCACTAAGTAGTAATCCCCCCACGGGCCACAAGGATTAACCTATTAGACCCTCGAATGCTGTGAACAGATAAACTTAGACTGGAGGGAACTTCCACCTAGGACCACGTGATATTATTGAAACATCTCGGAGAACTTAAATATCTAGCCCACATTCCTAAAATTACGGTCTTTCTAATCTGGAGATAAAGATGGGTAAATCAAAAATGTTTTTACCCTCAAGGAGTATTCAGGAACATTTTAAGGCACACCAACAAATCCAAGCCTCCCTGCATACTTCCATAATGGGTTCTTCAGAGGGCTCAGATATAGAAGAGGATAATCCTCATGCAAAACAGCCTACAAAATTTTATAGATATTGCTCTACCAGATTTTAATAACCTACTTCGATCTAATTTCGACAAGGCTGTGAAAGAAATCAAGCAGGATTTACAAGATCTTGGGCATCGCACCCATTTACTAGAAACAGTAACAGATCAGATAGTGGATACCCAACAGAAAGACCGTTTGGATATAACCCAGAACTGTGCCCATATTATTACGTTAGAAAATAAATTGGAAGACCTGGAAAACAGGTCCAGACGCAATAATATAAGATTCAGAGGGATACCAAAATTAGTGGGAGATCTGAAAATATACTTGAAAGTGGTTATCCACAATATTCTACCGCACCTCCCTCAAGACTCCTGGGAGATTGAAAGGGGCGCACTGGGCCCTGGGGGGTCCCAATTCATCTGAGCGACCAAAAGATGTCATAGCTCGATTTCTCCGTCAGGGGACAAGAGACTTGATCCTGGCAACGTCTCGGAAGGCACAGCCCATCACCGGCCCGGATGGTGCCCAGATACAGCTCTTTGCTGACCTGGCTCCCTCCACTCTTCTAAAACAAAAGCAAATAAAACCGGCATTGTTAATCTTGATCAAAAATTATATTAGTTACAGGTGGGGGTTTCCTTTCAGCTTATCATTCCAAATAGGGGCGACTAATCATATCGTTCACACCTTGGACAAATTCAATGCAGTTCTTTCAGATTTAAATCTCATACCCAGAGAGGACACTCTTGAAATTCCTCAAGGAACAAATTTGCCTCCTAGACCAGTAAGACAATGGACAGAAGTCCAATGGTCCAGGCGTCAAAGCAAACATCAGGATAACAATTTAGAATCCGCTACTTCGTCTCCAGGATCTTCAGCAAAGATTTAAACTGGACAGACACTATGGGACTATAGAGAGGATATGGCAAATTGGAATGTATAAGTAGGGGTTTGAAAGAGTAATGGATCTGATGGACGCTCTGTAGTTAGATCACTGGGACCACTCCGACAGGGTACCTGGTAACTTCTACAGCGTACTATAGCACTATATGATGTTTGTATTATAGTTCAGAGTTCAAGAGACAGGAGTGATTGAACTAAGTGATCGCTGAGTCCAGTGGTTAAAGAACCTTCACTGGGGTTTCTAGTTAAAGGGCTAAATGTCGGTTGGGTCCTTGGATATAGGCTCTGAGAAGGGGTATTTTCTTTTTTTGTAGATCCTAGGTATCTACAACTGATTGTTTGATGGAAATGTATTCCTCGGTAGAGGGGATTAGTAGGAAAATGGGAATTTTAATTTTCCTCCCCTGGCACGAAAGTGCCTTAAGTAACTGGCTGAGGAAAAGTCAGGGTTTATCTGTTAACCGGGTATGTTTAGATGTTATATGTTATATGTTCTGGTAGTATGTGTTATTTTTTTTCTCGCTCCTTTTTTTGGTTCCAAATACCAGGCTACATGAGGAAATTCCTTTGCCTTCTCCGGGGCCAACTCCACCGGCCGTCAGCTCTCACGTACATGGGGCAGTAGGGGGCGACAGAGATTTTAATAGGGATTCGCAAAGCATCTTCATGTACCATGACAGACACCTCTTTTGTCTTTGTTTCACATAATGTACATGGTTTTAACTCCCAGTTTAAGAGACGCAAGGCCTTTTTCTCCTATAAACCCCTACATCCAGATGTTGTTTTCCTACAGAAAACACATTTTGCGCGTAATAGACTTCCTAAATTTTTACATAAGGAATACCCGGTTTTCGTTGCTACCACCCAACCTACTAAAAGAGAGGGAGTAGCTATTTTGCTCCATAAGCATTTTCCATTTGTTATCAAACATAGGAAAATAGACTCAGAGGGCAATTTTGTGGTGTTGACAGGTACACTGATGGGTACAAAATTATCTTTGGTTTCATTTTACTCGCAGACTACTGCCCCACACAAATCATTTATAAATCTTCTCAAATACCTAAAGTCAGTGGATCTGGGGAGGATTGTGCTAGGGGGAGATCTTAATTTGGATCTGGACCCTAATCTAGATAGATGAGGCTGGGATGGATGTGGCAAATACTCAAAAAAATTGAAGCAGATTGACGCATTACTTAATGACTTACACCTTTTGGATGCATGGAGGTTGCTGCATCAGGGTGAGAGGGGGAACACCTTTTATTCGTCAGTACATGGCACATATTCCCGAATAGACACCATCTTGATAGATTCATCATTTTCAGATAGTGAAGATCCACCCTTGTCTGTGATCTGACCACTCTCAGGTTAGCATATCCGTAAATTTAACCACTATTTGACAAATAGCTGATGATCTTGAGCTATTTTTCTCGACCAATATCACCCCGGAGTCAGACATGGGTTGGACCTGAGTGGCTCACAAGGCCTTTATAAGGGGCTCCCTTATAAAAATTGCAAGTGGACTCAAAAAACAGTCCAAGTTGAGGGAGGAATCCCTACGATCTAGTGAGATTGCATCAGCAAAATCCTTCCAAGCGTCTATGTAAAAAAATAGATAAGGTCTGATTGGAGCTAGATCTATTACTATCTAACCACACTGAAAAAGCGATTAGATGGACAAATCACAGGTTTTATGCCAAAGCTAACAAGCCGGATAGTCGACTAGCCAAAAAACTTAAAAGCAAGATTTCTCAGTCAAAATTTTTTTGCATTATAACTCCGGCGGGCAATGTCACGGCCAGTCCTAATCTTATACAAAAAAACCTTCCTGGAATTTTTTCTGAATCTTTTTTTCTCATCCTGTCCACACCAGCACCAACAGGAGCAGCAGAAACTTGCCTTCCTGAATTCCTGTGATTTGCCCACTCTCTCTCGGGAGTAGGGGGAACTCCTTAATTCGAGGGTTGGGGAATCAGAAGTCAGAAAGACTATTATCAACCTGAAGGGTGGGAGGGCCCCAGGCCCGGATGGATATACCAATTTGTATTATAAGAAATATATTGACACTCTAGCCCCTCATTTAACAAATCTTTTTAATCAAATTCTAGAAGGCCATCAAATGCCCCAGGAGTTAAACCAGGCATGTATGATATTTTTCCCCAAGGAAGGTTGAGATCCCCTGGAAGTTAAAAATGATCGCCCAATATCGCTCCTAAATGGAGATATCAAAATTCTAGGAAAACTGATGGCCAACATAATCTCCCAATTCCTCCCCAGACTCATCCATAAAGACCAAGTGGGCTTTGTTCCTTACAGACAGACGGGGGATAACATTAGGTGCATTTTAAATTTGGTTTCTTGGGCATCCCAAAACCGCACCCCAACTTGTCTATTGGCCCTAGATGTAGAAAAAGCTTTTGACACCGTAGAATGGTCTTACCTCAAAGCAGTGTTACTTAAATTTGGCTTTAGGGGAAAATTCATGGACCTGATTGAGACATAATATAGATCTCCCAAAGCATGGTTGAAATTATCAGGCGATTCCATGGCGCAAATTGAGGTACAAAGGGGAACCAGACAGGGTTGCCCCCTCTCACCCTTGCTCTTCGCCTTAGCAATAGAGCCGCTAGCGCAATCTATACAATCTAATCCAGAAATTCAGGGGATCCAGATGGGTCACCACCATTTCAAATGCAGCCTCTTTGCGGATGATTTTTTAGGCTCACTCACAAAACCTGCCACCTCTAACCCTGAGCTACTAAGCATTCTCACTCATTTTGGAAACCTCTTTGGACTCAAAATAAATGTGGCTAAAATGGAAGCATTAGGCATTGCACTTTCTCAGCCAGAGATTTAATATATTAAGCAAAACTTTGATTTCTCCTGGCCTACATCACATATTAAGTATTTAGGGGTGTCCATCACGAGTAAATGAGCAGATTTATATAAAACTAATTATTTACCCTCGTATAAGGAGTTGATATTAGATTTACAAAGATGGATGAAAGGTAGAATTTCATGGTTAGGCAGGATAAATGCCGTTAAAATGAATATTCTCCCCCGGATTTTATACTTATTCCGCACACTTCCGATCCCAATTGTTTATAGGGATCTCGAGAGGTTTCAAAACCAAATCTTTAAATTCACATGAAACTACAAATCCTCAAGGATACCAAAATCTACCATGTACAAAAATAAAACCAAAGGGGGGCTTTCTTGTCCCAACTTTAAATAGTATTATAAAGCGGCACAGCTCTCATTTATCCCTCTAGCGCACTCCTCTCAACACCACCCTCTGTGGGTTTTCATGGAAAACTTGCAAAAGCTCCAATACTCATGGGACACCATAATATGGCTTCCCAGGCCAAGTAATATTCTCAGGAAATTGAAGAATCCAATGATCAAGCACTCACTGGGGTTATGGGCATGGGCGACCCGCAAGTACCAATTGGCCTATCCCCTATAATACCCAACCCACTTTTAAATATTCAGCTAACCCCTACTTCTAAACATTGGTGGAACTCCAGGAGGTTACTGACTTTTGGGGCCTGGTACCAGGAGGGGGCATTGGTCACCTTTGAATAAATTGGTTAGTTAGACTTTGTAGGGATCTTCCACTGTCTAGCAATATTATAAGCTTATTATATAATACATTTAATGAAACACCACATTTCCAGCTCGCTGCTAACATCTCATCAGAATCGGCTACTGCATTTTTTGATGCTGGCCACAAAAAGCCACATTGCTCGGCAGTGGAAGTCCCCAAACTTGAGCCTGCATGCAGTCAAGAATAAGTAAAATTTTATTTTGATTAATGAGCGAATAACCCATCTCTTGGAGGACTCAGTTGCTAAGTTTAGGGATATGTGGGCTCCATGGTTAATGGAACCCGATAGTATCTCACTGGAGTCTAGTACAAGCTGTTAAGCAATAGGTGAGATTTGGGGAAGCAGGTGGCCCTGGAGGAGGAACTGTTCTATGATTTCCCCCCCCCCCCCTTTTTTCTCCCAGTTGGGAAGTGGATTGTATTAAGGATATAAGTTTGAGAAAATACAATATGTTAAATAATTTTAAAAAAAAATAGGCTTTGGCAAATGGCTCTCCGGGGAGGGTACTTGAAATAAAAAAATAAAAAAAACCACCAAAATACACACAAAATTTAAAACAAAACGTAGCCACAGCAAGGGGGGACACCCAGGACGTCTGCAACACAGGTTAAACCTTGATTTCAGTCAAATTTACAATGTTTAGACACTCAAAAATCCCCTAAGCGGCAGAAAAAATGGTGGACGAAAAAAAAGAAAGCGAGGCTACACGACCCCTATAGCCGCAAAATACCGCAAATCACATGCGGCTTTTACAAAAACATGTACAACCTACAACATACACCATTAGCAAGGATGCTAAATCATACAAACCCGCCTACCACATACACATTCACCGCCATTTTACAACACTAACTTACAGAATGCAGAAGTACCCAGCTACACAAACGGCTTCCCCTCGCGCAAGCAGCCTATTTACACTACACACTGCACACATTGCTGACACTTACACCTTAGCTCAACAACACTGCAAATCTACATTATATGCTGTAAACAAAACAGATTGTTAGCTCTTCATCACATTCCTCGCGGCATATATTAATTATAAAGAGGTAAAGTATATTAATTTATGATTTCATTAATTAATTAATTATCATCAAAAAAAAATATATACACAAAACAAAAAAAATGAACACCACACTATCGCAAACAACCACAAAGACCTTCACCGCGCGACCCACAAGGAGCGCCACCAGTGCTCATACGACACAAAGTACACCAAGGGAGAGCCTTGCAATAAGCGTCTAAACAAGATCACTGTGGACCTTACAATAGGCGCAAAAGCGCCTATGATAACAAAAAATACACCAACCCAGAGGCTCGCAATGAGCACCAAAGACGTTCATTGCAAGCCACGCGATGAGCACCAAAGGCGCTCTGCGCCAGGCTCGCAATGAGCATAAAAGGATCTCAGACCACCCAAACACTTACTCTCTGTGGCAAACAGCATTACCTGCCTTACAATTTTATTGCCGTCATTTTTTGACGGGCAAGTGGCTAGTTATATTATAATGCCCATATAAGAATCGATTTTATTCAAAAGTTCAGACAATATTAAAAGGCTGACCATGGAATGATTACTAACTTTTGGAAAAGTTAAAGAAGTGGTTATTATTTTAAATAGTGAATCAGTAGAATCCAAAGTAACGGTGTGGTTAAAACATAAAGTTTATATAAGAGGGTTACTCATTAACAGCCTTATTAAATTGCTATTCTGCCAATTGAAAAGGGCTCTATATAAGCACAGAGCATATTTTTTTTTTTACAGAAGTTTTAAGTTCGTGAAGACCTTGCTTTTGTATAGAAATTCACGAACTAAAAACTTCTTTAAAAAAAAATATGCTCTGTGCTTATATAGAGCCCTTTTCAATTGGCCGAATCGCAATTTAATAATGCTATAAATGGCAAGCACAGGAAAAGAAACCGAGGGCAAGCATTAAGTGAACTTCATATTGAATTGGTTAAGCTTGATAGATTAAATAAGAGGCCCCAGTAATATTATTTTAAGTAAAATTGGAGATTTGCAATGTCAGATTAAAATACAAAAAAAGATGGTTGATAAGTCTATCTGGGCCTTGCAACAACGTCTCTACCACTGTGGTAACAAAGCGGGTAGAATGTTGGCTAATAAACTCAAAGAAAAGACAGCTAATAAAAAAAAAAATGTTTTCATTAAGCATAATAATGAGGTTTATTCGACGCCAAAGGATATAGCTAAGATTTTTGAGAACTATTATTATAATTTATACAATTTAAATTCTGATGAGGTCAAAGATAATTGTAGAAAAAGTTAAATATAACATTTTCTTGATAAAATCCATCTTCTAAAAATATTGCAATCAGAATTAAGCACATTGAACAGAGAAATAACAGAAAAAGAAGGGCTATTTCAAATTTCAAACTTCCAGGTCCAGATGGATTTATCAACCAATATCATAAGTTATGTCAAAAGGCAATTGTTGGACATTTATGCGGAACTCTGAATGAAATTAAGACTAAAGGACAAGCTCCATCAGAAATGTTAGAAGCTCGGATCATAACTATCCCCAAAGTAGTTCATGATAAACTGGAATTTAGGGACTTCAGACCAATATCTTTACTTAATACTGATATAAAGATATACATTAAAATTTAAGCAGAGAGGATGAATTGTATTAGAAACCAACTGATCTCTCCTGATCAAACAGGCTTCATACAGGGTAGGCAAGGTCCAGACAACGTAAGAAGACTTTTAATCTTGTAACACATTTGCATTTATTATTTTTTGGGACGCAGAAAAGGCTTTTGACAGGGTTGACCTCACCCTGTCAAAATGTGGATTTGAAGACTTTGGGTCCAAGGCCATTTGTGCCTTATATGTTAATCCAACTGCAAGGGTTAGTGGTCCGGGATTCAAATCAAATAAAATCAAGATTTCTAACGGTGCCAGACACGGGTGTCCGTTATCTCCATTGATCTTTGCTCTTATGATTGAACCCCTGGCGGTACCCGTGAGAGAATCAAATTTAGTACAAGGGATAACTATAGATAGTGAAGAACATGTAATCTCCTTACATGCAGATGATATAATGATAACTTTGGAAGCCTTACATCATAATAATGTAAGAATATAGCAAGGTCTCTTTAAAGACTTATAGATACATTTATACATAACCATAAAAAAATGTGAATTAAAAGATATTATATGTCAAGTAAATTTAGTAGAGAAGGGACAGCATACCAAGACTTTAAAAGATATCAGGACGCTACTTCAATTACCCATATTATTAGGTGGTTAGAGAATAATAAACTAAATGAAATGGGCTCAGATAGAAAATAGCTTTCTTATTCAAAGAGACATAAAATACATGGAAAAATGGGTTACTCTGGTCCAAACTAAAAGCTAAATGTAATCTTATTCCCGTCCCAAGTCCGATTACACCTCTTTCGCTTCTAGCCAAATCGCTTCCCTCCCCCCTCTTGAATATATTAATTGTGAAGATCAGTTTGCCCTTAACTAATATACTGTCATGTTTTAAAGGATAGTTGTAGAAAAGGACACGTAATTCCAATTCTTGCCCACAAGATGTCACTGCAGGACGTTGTGGTTATTACCCGTTCTTTGTTCTGTTTTACCACTCTGATCCTCTGTGGGTGCAGCCCAGTTGAGCCCCCCCCCCAAGCCAAGCCCCCATATCCATCCTCTCCGGATTGGCTCTAATCACCCAAGTGTTCCCTTAACCCCCCAGCTGCCGTTCCCTTACTGGATGATCCTGATCAGGGAGGGGATTTTTGGGATAGGTCCTCCTGCCGACATGAAAAAATGTGAGATAGAGTTTGCTGTAAAAAATAAAGTGGTTGTTGTTACTTGGAACGCATAGAGGATGGTGTGTTTCATTTAACAGGAGGGCTTTACTATTTTCCTAAACTAAAGTACATGTACATGTTCCTGATCTATTAGCCGGATACCAAGCAGGCCATTCCTTCTACAAAGATCGCCTATTTAGTGGGGAGTTCCCATGGCCAAAGGCAGGGATTGTCTGTAGCTTTTTTTTTTGGGGGGGGGGGGGGATCTTCACGTTAATAAAAAGAGTTTGCTTAATTTTAAGAGAATTGTATGTAAATAATATGATCCTACTATGAAGATATAAAGAGGAAATATAATATCCCTGCTCATTTATGGTTAGAATATAATCGGTTTAAGATCAACTTACTTGCTTCTAATTTCCATTTGAAGGAATTTAGACCATTAACTCCTTGTGAGAACTTAATACTTGTCAAGAATAAAAATCATCTCATTTCAAAATGTTCAAATTTGATGAGATACAAGAGAGGGAACTAAATCTCCAAAAATAAGAATATGGCAAGAGGAACTTGAGCAGTCTTGGACAGTAGAGACTTGGTATAGTGCGTTCTCTGTAACAAAAAGGTTTATTAAATACTCCACTTATAGGGAGACTTACTTTAAAGTTGTAAATAGATGGTACATGGTTCCTAACAAGCTTTGCAAAATTAATAAAGATGTGTCAAAAATACTGTTGTAGAAATTGTGGGCAAATGAGTACATCCTAGCATATTTGGTTGAGCTGTCCAGTAGTGGAATCATTTTGGCATATTACTTTCCTGCGAGTTTCTCAACTAACAGCATTAAAAATCCAACCTTCCCCTGAAATTATACTTTTTCACATCTTTCCTTTTACTATGCCTTTGGACATTAAAACTTTTCTAGTGCAGGTCTTGATGGTAGCCAAATGGCTGATAGTATTAAAATGGAAATGTGGTGTACTACCCACATGGTCTGAAATTTGAAAATGCCGCTAAGAAAAATAGACATTTAGAATACGATTTCAGACGGGAGGGCATCCTTAAAGACACTCCACATAAAGTGGACTATATGGGATAAACACTTTGCGCCATCTCTTCCAATTACAAGTGATGAGACTTGCACAACTTCAGTTTAAACGTTACCTCCATTCCTCTCGGCTGCCCCATTCTCCGTAAGTAGCAGATATTGTATTGGATGTCTTTTTTTTTTCTTTTTTTTCTTTTTGATTTTGAGCACGCAGAATTTTATACTATATAAATTATAAACATTGACTTTATAACATTATTATGTAAATATGTGATCATTGATATATTTGATGATGTACTATTGCTGTGTATAGGAATTTTACATTTTATCTGTTACGATGTCTAATTTGTCGTGTTCGTGAAAGTTTTATGTTAAATGTATACATATATTTTCTAAAATGGAATAAACAATGTATATAAAAAATAAATTAAAAAAAAGACGAACATCCATTAAGGATCATAGCCCCAGAACTGCTTTCTGGAAATGGGAGTAATGTCATGGACGGCTTGACTCCAGCCACTAAATTGTATTGTAATCTGCTATTATTTGCCAGATAAGCTAATTCCATCTCTGATGTGCTAGACAGCCAGAGACGACATGTATTGGGGGTTGGCCTATTTATTGTTCACAGGATGCCAGACTATTAGACCCCATGTGGAGTCAATCTCCTGTGTTTGTCTGCCACTCCCTGTTTTATACACCCCTCTATCTAAATGCTATAAACATTGCTGACTTTTCTTTTTTTTATATTTTATTTATAGTTTACAACATACAAATGTTACACAACATACAAAACATACAGGACATTATATTGCACATCTTCAATTACTTTCCTGTAAATACAATTTTCAAATTATGTAACAAGTATAAAAAGATGTTATTATAAAGACAATTTATGAAAAGCCATCCTGCATTGACATATAAAACAAAAAACATGATGATACAAAGCAACCTGAGCAATTGTTTGTGAGGCATCAATGCCTTCACTGACTTATAATACATCTTTATATATTCCAAAGCTACTCATTCTCTATAATTAAATATTCTTAAACTGTTTTTCAACATCATGAGACATTAAAAGAAAAAAAAACGCCCCAAAAAGTCAGACATCAAAGTGCATTCTGGGAGTTCCAAACTCACTTTAATATAGATTGGAGGATTGAGATCGGAAACGAAGTAATATATATACTTTTATCAACTTCATAATAACCATTTTAATTTATTTCTATTTTGCTGTTCTGGCTTAAAGTTTAAAAAATCTATTTCAATTTATTTAAACCACCATTTTAATTTCCTCCCACGTAGGTAAAATCATTTTATTCCAATGAAGGGCAATTAACCATTTTGCCACTATCAAAATATTAACAATTATATTCATTTTTGCTCTTGAAATTCTTTCAGGGAAAAAATTAACTAATATGGTGTCTGGTGACAATTCAAAATCTTATTTTATAATTTTAGATATTTGAAAAATACAGCTAGACCAATATGCTTGAATAAGCGCCAGGTCCACCACATATGCATCTGTGTACCTTTTTATCCTTGTAACATCTCCAACATTTCCCTGAGTTTTCTTGTGGGGGAATTATTGCCAGTTTTTCTGAGGTTATATACCTCCTCTACATTATCTTAAATTGGACTTCTTTCCAGTAGTTTGAAAGCCTCTTTGCCATATGTTTTTGTGCCACTCCTTTTTAAAATTCTTGTTCCCATTTCAATATTCTTTTAGATTTTAGATTTTCTGTTAGTGATTTAAGGCAGCTTTTTATTGTCTGCATGTTTTTTTGTAGTATAGATGACTATTTTAAAACACATCAATTCTCTCCATTCTTTTATATGATATTCAGAGTTGGAAATCGCTGTATTAAGCATATTGAAAAACAGCCACTTATCTTTTGGAATCTTATTTTCTTTAGAGATAAATTCAATGGTTTTAAAATCTTCATTTGAATATATATTGTTTAGGGATTTTAATCCCCATTTTGTCCAATCTATATTTAAATAGGGTAGTAATTTCCAACAAATTTTATGTATTGGTATGATGGGTGATGGACATTTAATCAGGTTTAATCCTTTTATAGAGTTTAAACCAAAGCTTCATTAAGGATCTTGGAACAAGTGGTGATTGATTTATTTATTTTTTATTTTGGGATTTTTCCCATGACATATTTTCCAAATTTTTATTACAGGCTAAATCAATTCTCTAATATTAAAAATATAGGAACGTTAATCTTGACAATATATTTTAATGTGTGTTAGGGTCACTGCCTTTGAGTAATCCATAATGTTAGGTGAAGCTAACCCACCTTTAAAGTAAATGTTTGATGCAATTTTTTTTTTATTTTTTTTTTGTTCTTGTATATGTATTGATCTATTTTATTCTGTTCTTTTAATCTATCAGTTGGAATTATCATGGGTAAGCAACTTAGAATATAGATAATTTTTGGTATAATAGTCATTTTTTATAGCATCTATTCTTCCTAGTCATGTTAAATTTAACATCTTCCAGTTTATCAGTATGTTCATTAATATCCATATTTAATTTATGAAAATTATTTTTAGCCAAATTATTTAAATCTTATGCAAACTTTATTCCTAAGTGGGTTATTGAGTTTATATTCCAATTGTATGCAATTTTTTTATTTTATTTCTTTAGCTTGAACGTGAGAGAGCTTCTGATTTTGATATATTTTTAATTTAAAATAAGATTAGCGAATAAAAGAAAGTGTTGAAATGCTGTTTGCCACACAATGTGAGTGTGTACTGTGTGCCTCAACTATATAGACCCCTCTAACACAGTAATGAACGCATGTAATAACACTATAAGTGCCATGAGGGTCATCCAGGACCCTCATGACCCAAAGTGTAAGCACTACACCATTTTAACCCTGTCTCTTATGGGGGTCTATCCAGACCCTCATAAGCCTCTATTTAACCCCATCAGTCCCATAAGGGTATATTATGACCATTATAGTCCTGTTACAACCAAACATTAACCACATAAGTGCCATGAGAGTCCTCAAGGACCATCATGACACTAAGTATAAACACTACACTGCACTATACCCCCCCAATAAAACATTAAATATTAACTAAACACCCTCTACACTAACTTATTAACACCTACACTACCTACCTACCTATCCCCTAATAACCCCCTCACCACTCTAATTACAGAAAACAAAAAAACTAAAGTCATCAAAAATAAAAAATCTACATTACATAAAATAAAAAAACCTAAACCACCAAAAATAAAAAAGGAACATTACAGAAAATAAAAAAATACATTACAACCCGCCCCTCCCCCCACTACAGAAAAAAAAATACACACCGGAAAAGGAAATACATATAATACATACAATACAATACATGCAATACAAATAAAATGAAATACAATACAATACACCCCTATCTAATATACAATACATCCTATCTAACTAATACATATCCCCCTATCTATCTAATATACAATACTATCTATCTAAAATACATCCTATCTATCTAATCTACATCCCCCTATCTATCTAATATACAAAAAAAATACTATCTACAGTATCTAATATACATCCCCCAATCTATCTAATATCCAATACATGCTATCTCTATATAGCAACCCTAATTCTAAGCTAAAATAAAATAATTAAGACCAATTTCCTTTGAGATGACCCTTCAGATCAGCAACCTAGGGTAAAAAATATTTAAAAAATGACTACAACACGTTTACATAAAATAAATAAATATAGTACATATTTTAAATATTCTACTCACCTTTCCAGCATGTCCCCGTCCTTCTTCTTTTCTTCTTCTCCGGTGCGGCCCCTGTTAAAAAAAAAACATTACATTAGTACACATACATAAACCTAAAACAAAGTAAAATAAACATAATATACATTGTACTTACCTCTCCGCAATGTCTCCGGCCTCCTCATCTTATGCCCCGGATGGGCCCTAGAAGCATCTGCGCTCTAAAATATAAAAAAAAAATAACAGAGATCCGCACTCGCGGATGTCCCCAACGCTAATGAGCCTCCTACGGAGTGTTCCAGAATAAAATTGGCAATGGCGGCTTCTGATTGCTGAAAACGCTGTCTACCAAATTCAGCCAATCAGAAGATGCCAATTGTGAGCCAATGATAAAGGGATACACCCCCAAATCCCACTCTGATTGGATAACGCACCTGTCAATCTTTATTTGAACCAGTCAGAAGGCTTTATTGCCATCAATGAATCACAATGGGATACACCCCCACGGGGTGATTGGCTGAAGACATCTGCGCCTTCCCATTGGCTGTAATACTGATTGACATTGACAACAGCCAATGAGAAGGCGAAAATGCCTTCAGCCAATCAGTACGTGGGGGTGTATCCCATTGTGATTTGCTATTGTCAGTGCAACCAATCAGAATGCGCAGATACCTCCAGCCAATCACCCTGTGGTGGTGTATTCCATTGTGTTTGGCTGATGGCATCTGCGCCTTGTGATTGGTTTAAATAAAGATTGACAGGTGTATTATCCAATCAGAGTGGGATTTTAGGGTGTATCCCTTTCTGATTGGCTCACACATTGGCACCTCCTGATTGGGCGAATTTGATAGACAGCGTTTTCAATCAATCAGAAGACGCCATTTCATATTTTCTTCCGGAAAAGGCTCTGGGAGGCTCATTAGCGTCGGGGATGTCTGCGAGTGCGGAGACATCGCAGGGAGGTAAGTACAATGTATATTTATTTATTTTATTTTGTTTTTATGTTTATGTATGCTGTATTAATATTATGTTTTTTTTAACAGGGGCCGCACCGGAGATGAAGAAAAGAAGAAGGAAGTGACATGCTGGAAAGGTGAATATAATATTTAGAATGTTTCTAATGTTTATTTATTTCCTGTAAATGTGTTGCACTATTTTTTTTCCCTAGGTGGCTGATCTGAAGGGACATCTGCAAAGGTAAGTGGTCTAAATTATTTTATTTTAGCTTAGAATTAGATTATTTTATATATAGATAGCATTTATTGTATGTTAGCTAGGGGTATGTGTTTTATATAGATAGCATAGCATGTATTGTATATTAAATTGTGGTATTTATTTAGATAGATTGGGGATGTATATTAGATAGATAGGATGTATATTACATAGATAGTATTTATTGTATATTAGATAGACTGGGGATGTATATTAGATAGGGGTGTTTTGTATTGTATTTAATTTTATTTGTTTTGTATGTATTTGTATAGTATTGTATGTATTATATGTATTTCCTTTTCAGGTGTGTATTTTTTTTTTTCTGTAGTGGGGGGTGGGTTTTTATTTTCTGTAATATTCCTTTTTTGTTTTTGGTGATTTTGTTTTTTTTATTTTCTGTAATGTAGATTTTTTTGTGATTTAGGTTTTTTATTTTATGTAATGTAGATTTTTTATTTTTGGTGACTTTAGTTTTTAATTTTCTGTAATTAGAGTGGTGGGGGGTTATTAGTGGGTAGGTAGTGTAGGTGTTAATAGGTTAGTGTAGAGGGGGGTTAGTTGATATTTAATGTTTTATTGGGGGGTATAGTGCAGTGTAGTGTTTACACTTAGTGTCATGATGGTCCTTGAGGACTGTCATGGCACTTATGTGGTTAATGTTGGGTTGAAACAGGCCCATAATATACCCTTATGGGACTGATGGGGTTAAATAGAGGCTTATGAGGGTCTGTATTGACCCCCATGAGTGACATGGTTAATTAGGGGTTTATGGGGGTCTATATTGACCCCCATGAGTAAGGGGGTTAATTATGTGCTTATAAGGGTCTGTATTGACCCCCCATGAGTGACAGGGTTAATGAAGGGCTTATGGGGGTCTGTATTGACCCCCATGAGTGACAGGGTTAATTAAGGGCTTATGGGGGTCTGTATTGACCCCCATGAGTGACAGGGTTAATTAAGGGCTTATGGGGGTCTGTATTGACCCCCATGAGTGAAAGTGTCAATTAAGTGCTTATGGGGGGCTGTATTGACCCTCATGAGTGATGGGGTTAATTAAGGGTTTATGGGGGGCTGTATTGACCCCCATGAGTGACAGGGATAATTATATGTATTATGGGGGTCTGTATTGACCCCCATGAGTGAGAGGGTTAATTTGGGGTTTAAGGGGGTCTGTATTGACCCCCATGAGTAAGGGTGTTAATTTAGTGCTTATGGGGGTCTGTATTGACCCCCATGAGTGACAGGGTAAATTACCTTGGGCTTCATTCTATTATCGGCCGTAAAACGGCCGCAAAGCTACAATTCCTTGGGCCGTCTTACGGCCCTGTGTAGAGCTACCTTGCAATTCAAATAGACGGCGCTGCAAGGATATCCCCCTGAAAACTTTAAATGCAAAAATAAATTCAAGATGGCACTGTAAAGCTCTGTAAATGCTAGGGATCATAATGGGGGACATGAGGATTAATAGCAACTCCCTCTCAAGCTTGCACATCAGCCCAAATCCGATATTTCATTAACGGTTTATTTTCCGTCCCGCAGCCTGTGCGGGTCTGAGGTGCTCCAAGCCCTCGGGACTTTGTCCACGGATATTTGACATGAATTAAAATAAAAATTATTTGCGGATTTGAGTGTAGTGGAATGTTGTGCTATGAATGCTAACACCCCCAATCACTTTATCGTCTCATAAGAGTGCAGGATGGCTTTATTATGTGCCTAATTGTGTGCAAGTAAGCTGCGGCTCGGTTTTAGCCTTGCCGAGAGGGTTCCCGGAGCAATAGAATAGCAACCAGGCTTTTCTTGCAGCCGAAACTCTTGCGGCCGTTTAAGATCAAAGGCTTTCCTGCGGCGCGTGCGGCCGCAAGGGATAACAAGGCGCCGGCCGCAAGCCTGCCGGAGCCCCCAGCCAGAAGGGGAAAGAATAGGCAAATAGCCTGCGGACGGTCCTTGCGGCCCCGCATCTCTTACGGCCGATAATAGAATGAGGGTATTTGTAATTATCATGTATGGAATACTAATATAACAATCCATCAAATTTCTCTAAATACGTATTGTAAACCATTACATTAAGTTTTCTAATATTCAACTTATACTTTAAACAGTGTGTAACGTTTTTTTTTAACAATACTAACATGAAATTGTTGAACTTTTTGTAAATGAGTCTCTTCAACCATGACAGAAACCCCCCATTTCAACTTAGCCAATTGTCTCAAAAGGGGAAAAAATTAATTCCTTCTTGACCCCATTAAATGGTGATTGGATTACTCCCTGGATGAATACTTTCTATCTAATTATACATTATCATTATTATTATTACTAGCGACTTGCCCGTCAAAAAATGACGGCACTAAAATTGTAAGGCAGGTAATGCTGTTTGGTGGAGACGCGCGGTGAATGGGTGTTGTGTTTATTGTGTTTTTTGAGGTTTTTTGTGTCTATTTGTTTGTGTATGGTAGTGAAATAATTAATACATTAATAAATGAATATACTTTACCTATTTGGAAGTAATATATGCAGGAAACAATGTGCTGAAGAGCTGACAATCTGTTTTGCTGTTCCTGCAGAATATAATGTAGGTTTGCACAGTTGTGGAGCTGAGGTGTAAGCGTCAGCAATGTGTGCAGTGTGTAGTGTAAATAGGCTGCGTGCGCGAGGGGAAGCCGTTAGGGTAGCTGTGTACTTCCGCATTGTGTAAGTTAGTGTTGTAAAATGGCGGCTAATGTGTATGTGCTAGGCAGCTGTGTATGATGTAGCATCCTTGCTGATGGTGTATCTTGTACCTCGTACAGCTTTTTGGAAAATCCGTATGTGCTTGGTGGTGTTTTGCGTGTTTAGGTTCCTGTAGCCCCGTTTTCTTCGGCGACCATTTTTTCTCTTGCTTCTGGGATTTTCGTGTGTGTAAACTCTTTAATTTGGACGTAAATTGAGATGTAACTTCACTTGCAGAGGTCCTTGGTGCCCCCCCCCTTGCTGTGATGTAAGCTTTTTATGTATTTGTTGTGTGTATTTATTGTGTTTTTAATGTTTTTATGTGCGTGCGGTTCAGGTCGTATTTTTGCGAGGTCGTAATGTGTTTTTTTTTAAAGTCCCACGGCTCATATTTTTGGATGGTAAGTCCGTAAATTTTCCAGGGGTAAGTCCCGCCTGCGGCTCATTGCAGTAGACGTGGGAGCCTCCACCTCCGCAAATGCGGCTCCTCGCTTCGCGAGGGTCTGCATTTGAGGGCCGAAAGTCGTAGGGGTTCTTTGGGATGAGCGCCTATGGGGCTCATCACCAGTACAAGGAGCGCCTCCGGCTTGGGGTTAGAGGACAGAGTTGATATTAGTGAATATTGATATTGTTGATATTGTTGTAAAGTACTTCTGTTTGGCAAGGTTAAGGGCAGAGGAATAGGAGCGTAACATAAATTTGTAGTTGAGGAATTCTGCTGAAGTGCATGTCCATAGTCGTTCAGCAGTGCGGGAGCACCTCTGGATGTATCGTGTTTGTGTAGTGTGCCATGGTTGTGGATGAGAGCGAGGGCATCTGCGTGTGGATATGGGGGCCAGAGTGTCAAGGGTGGAAGAGAGAGTAAAGTTGTAGAGTAAGGTAGCAGTGTCAGGGCAGTTGAGGTTGGTGATGGAACTGAGACGGGGTTGGATAATAGTGGAGAGCTGAGTAGGATCAAGTGCTCGCTGGTTTCTGTTCGTGATGGTGGTAGGAGTTGGAGAGGGATGGAGAGAGGGTGATGTCATGAGGTTGAAGGTAAGAAAGTGGTGGTCAGATAGAGGGAGTGGATGGATGACTGGGTAGGAGGTTGTGCTGAGATTGGTGAAGATAAGGTCAAGAGAATGTTTAGCATGATGAGTAGAAGAATGTGATAGTTGTGAGAGGCCAAGAGAAGAGGTGAGTGCAAGCAGTTTTGCTGCTGCTGGGGAGGTTGGAGTGTCAACAGCAATGTTAAAATATCCAAGTACCAGTGAAGGAACATTGGAGGAGAGAAAGTGAGGGAGCCAAGCAGAAAAGTGATCAAGAAATTGAGAGGGAGTGCCTGGGGGGCGATAGATCACAGCTACACATAGAGCGTTAGGTGAGAAGAGGCGGATTGTATGAACTTCAAAGGATGAGAATTGGAGGGATGGGACAGGGGGTATGAGTTGAAATGTACAGTGAGTGAAAAGCAAAATACCCACTGCAACACATTGTGTGTGTGGCTGAGGTGAAAACCACCGTGAGAGAGTGCTGCAGGGGAGGCAGTGTCTGAGGATGAGAGCCAGGTTTCAGTGAGAGCCAGTAGATTGAGGGAGTTTGTAATGATTAGGTCATGAGTGAATGTGAGTTTATTGCAGATAGATCGTGCGTTCCAGAGGGCGCAGGAGAAAGGTAGAGTTGAAGGTTTGTGACCTGTGATGGATATCAGATTCTGGGTGTTACGGGTGTTTGCTGGCCTTGAAACAGAGCAGCGCTGACAGCGAGTGGAGATGAGTGAAGGGCCTGGGATAGGGGATATATCTCCCGCAGCCAGGAGAAGGAGGAGTGAAAGGGAGAGAACATGGGACTGGGACTTACAGTGCTGTTTCTGCTTGTGAGTGTTAGGGAGGGGATGATATTGTGTATGGAGGAGGGAGAGGAGCTCATGGGAGCAGAGAAGAGGAGAGGAGAGCAAGGTGAGATGGTAATATTGTTGGGAACGTGATATGGAGATGCTGCAAAGGAAAGTCTGAGAGAGACGCAGTTGGTTTTAAGAAAGAGGAAAGCGTGAGAAAGCATTGTGACAATGTGTGAGATTAAGAAAAATAGGTTAGAAGATTGTGGGGGAAGAATTATTATCCTACGATATGGTAGAAGTAGTAATATAGATTCAGGAGCAGGGAAAATAGTGTGATTAGGTTTATCAGAATAGCTGAGGTAGGTGAGTAGCTAAAATGTTTTTTTTTTAGCAGGTGGTGTTGACTGAGCAGGTGCAAGTCATATGAGTTTCTATAAATTAAGAGAATGCAAGGGTGGGCGGGTGTGTGGCAGGGAGGGAGGGCAGGGAGAGCAGTTGCAAGTGTCAAACTTCAGGGAAGGCAATTGCTATGAACTAAGATGGAGGCAGTTACTGGAAAGAGAGGAACAGAAGATATCAGATCCAGAGAATATGAGCAGAACAAATTTGTTACAAACAACTGAGAGGTGTGTGGGAGGGGTATGAGAGGTGGGAGGAAACACAGAATAGTACAATATAAAGATAATTAAATTAACACGGTTTCAATAAAGTTTCTATGTGCTAATTGTAGTTACAGTATTAGAAGTAATGTAGTGATGAATCTGTAAGTGGCTGTATATACCTTTTTGGAGGGCAGTTTCAAGTGTCAAACTTAAGGGAAGGCAATTGCTATGAACTAAGATGGAGGCAGTTACTTTGGAGAGCAGTTGCAAGTGTCAAACCATACATTGCATTTTGTTAACAAATGTTTCTGCTGCAAATGACATAAATCTTTTTTTAACATTCAATAAATGAATTTTGCAAACTTTTTAACATACAATGCTAACAATGCAAACATTATCATAAGATAATAGCATTTAACCTTAATTTATTTCAAACTATATTGAGCTTGAAAATTGAATCCAGAGGAAGGATTTGGCAATTGGATTCGACCCTGGATCAATAATCTATATATATATATATTTCAACAAATGATGATGCTTCTACTAACATTAAACCTTAATTACAAAGAATGCATCAAATTATAAGTCCTTTTCAAACATTTTTTTAAGCTTACAAACCTGAAAGAAACATATTTAATTTTAAACAGTAAAATTACTAAAATGCAAACTAACTGTTTTGTGGAGCCAATCATGTCTAAACTGACTTCCAAGACATTATACATTTTTATTTTTCCTTGAAACTGTTTTCCTTTCAAAGAGCACAGCAGCCTTTAATTTCTGTATATGTGATGTAAGGGCTTTTATTTTTTTTCTTTATTTTTTTCTTCCTTTTTTGTTGGTTCTTACTGTATTTTTCTGAAATTGTTGACATATTTTTGTAACTAAAATAGTGTTCCACTAAGAAGAGGCCAATTGACCTTCAATTTCTTCCTTCATCAAATGAAACCACTATTATCTGTGATTACAAAACCTCATAGTACACAATATATTTTGTAAAAATACGGCCATCGTGTAGTAGATCACCCAGACTTGGGTTGTCTTCAACTGAAACTTTAATCTCATCTGGATTTGTGCACCTTGAAAAAGCAACATAGAGTTGTCCATGTGCAAAAACAGGTTCTTGTAAAAAAATACCCACGACTTGTCCTTGGGATTTATTGATGGTCATGGCAAATGCCATGATAACTGGAAATTGTCTCATTTGAAGGACAAAAGACAAACCAAACCACTCTCACTTGGAGCTAAATCAATTCTTGGTATAAAAACTCATTCATCTTTATGGGTCCCAGTCATAATTTCTGCATGCATAAAATGATATTTTAACTCGTGCAAAATTAATCTGGTCCCATTACAAAGTCCATTTTTTGTATTCATATTTCTCAATAGCATGACAATTACCTATTTTTTCAATTGCAAAACATGTGGTGGCATTCCACACGGGGTTAAAGTATTAATAAATTTGATACTAAAATTCGATTCACTGTCCTTATCAGCCAGAACTGAATCTGCACTGTAATAATTATTTTGTGATGCATTGATGAATTTTTACATTTTGTTATTTGAATTCAAGGCATCGATATTTTTTCATGTTAATATCACTTTGTTTGCAATGTCTGAGTAATCGGCATTATTCAGAGTGTTTAGAAAGATTGCTGATATGAGCGATTCCTTGCAAACCATTCTTGATGGAATTTCAATGGTATCATTGGGTAAATCATGTATTTGTGGATGTTTTCCTTCTCCAATTTGAATGAGCCAATCATTGAATTCATTTTGGCCTTCAGATCTCATATTTAATGCTAATTTGAGATGCGTAAATATTTTCCACAGTTTACTTGTCTTGATCAAATGTTTCAATGATATCAGTTCTATTTCCATGTGGCACAACAGGTAGTGTTTGCCTAAAATCTCCTCCTAACAGCATCACCTTTCCACCAAATGGCAAATTATTATCCATCACTTCTTTTAAGAATCTATCAATACATTGCAAAGCATGATATGACATCATTGTTGCCTCGTCTATGATAATTAATTTACTTTGTTTAAATGTTTTGGCTTGTAAAGAATTCAATCGAATATCTGACACTGATGTTTCCAAAATGGGAACTGGCAGTTTAAATCCACTATGCACAGTTCTACCACAGTCTAACAAAAGTGCTGCAATTCCAGTTGTTGCAAATGGCATTGCTATCTGACCCTGTGCTTGAATGTAACTCATCAAACAATTGTACAGATACGTTTTTCCTGATCCACCAGGGCCGTCTAGATAGAAATACCGGTCTTTGACCATTTCATCATCTGTAGCATTTGTGATGGCATTAAATGCTTTTAATTGTAAAGTATTTAAAGTTGTCAGTTTTTTTGTAGCTCAGTGTCATAATCATCAAAGTTGATGTCATCTATAAGTCCTGGATCAGGCAAATTAAAACTTGCACAATTTAATACATGAGCAAGAATTATTTCTTAAATTTCCATTAACGTTTTAGCTATTGGCTCATTGTAACGTTTCAAGAAGTTTTCAGACATATTTAATTTTAATGTTTCCCACAAATTAAATGCATCAGGTACATTGCAAAAGATGCAAATGAATGCAAATTGTTCTCTCATTTGCTTTGGCATTTGATATAGTGCTGCTTCTTCCAGACACCTCTCCCATTCTGTATCATCAGCTATGAAGTTTTGATGTCTTGCAGCTAATAGTAAAGTCTCAAACTATGTAATTCACTGTGCGTAAATGTTCAAAACTTTGTGCACCGGGAACATGTAAAAGAAGTAATCTTAAATTGAAACGTTTAATGTCTCTTGGACTGACGGTATAAATTTGTGGTAGAATTTTATGTGTATCTCTTCTTCGTTGTCGCCATAGACCATTTACAAATACATAGTGATATGGAATCTCAATGTATAAAAATTGTCTGGCCTGCGTATCTTGGCAGTTTAATTTAAACCATGCAGTAAGTTTTGTATCTCGGTGTTCACTTTGAGCTAAGGCAGTTCTTTCATTGCCTGCAGTAAAGCAAACAAACTGACTTTGTGGCAAATGTACAGCTAAACGATACACAGCATGTGACCGATCATGCATCTCAAATTTCAGAAGCCGCCACATTGCATCAGGAGCACTGACATAGCGAGCATCTAAATTATTTCAAAGTTTGTCATGTAAAATTGGATTTTCCTTTTCATTTGCTGCACCTTGCACAACAACAGTTGCTGCATCATATCCTTTGTATATATATTTATACACATATTTGATGGATTTAATAGAAGTGCAAGCTTCCACATTTATGTGTGCATTGTACTTCATGAACAAATGTGGATTGTATGGAACAACAAATCTATTACCAACCTTTTGTCCAAGGATAATAGCTGTTTGTCCTTGTCTTATTTTATACAAAGGGTATCCATCACAATTAGCATAAGTTTGCATTTGAAATTGTTTACGAAATTCTTTTGTTCATTTTTTATTTTCCATACATGGTGAATTAGGATTCATACCTCCAAATGGCCCATGAATCATTCTGTGTGTAACAATGTCAAAAAGTTTAGAATATTTTTCTGGATCTGGCAATTTAGCAGTAATGATTGAATCCACTCTCTCTGCAGTATTCAACTTACTTTTAATCCCTCAGGAGAAAGATATGTGAGCATGTGGCAGTCCTCTTTTTTGAAATTCAATAGTGTAAACAAAAGCCACACATTTTCAAAATAACTGGGCTTTAGTTATATCATGTATTGATGAATTGAGTTTGATTTTAAATTCTCTTGCCACTAAATCTGGTTGGTCAGAAGTAGTTTGTCCCAGATTCAAATTTTCCTTGATCTCTGGCCATTGTGGATTACATGTGAATGTAATGAATAAATCTGGTTTGCCAAATTTTGGGACAATAGCCATGGCATCATTATATCTTTCTCGCATATTGCGAGGAGATCCTTGGAAAGTGGATGACAAAATAATTGCTCTTACAGCTGGAATGTCTCTGTTGGTAGCCAATTCAGCGACATAATCCATCAATACACAATACTGTTCTACTCAAAGCTTGTTTTGTTTAAATTTGATTAAATTTAGATTATTTGCTTCGACTTGTAGATAGGAATCAATAATCCATTGTTGAGTGAGTTTGCCCCACTTAAAATTGGATTAAAAGAATCCTGAATAGCAGTTTGTGCCACTTTATATTCCAGCATAGAAATATTGCATCTAACACAAACTTAACTATTTGGATAAGGTTGCAATTGAAATTTTGGTTCCCATCCACGTTCACCATTTGGAATGGAAAATGGGATATGTCATTGGATCTAAATTAAAACTTAATATATTTATGTTTATAAAAGGTGGTCTTCATTGCGTGGATATATTTTAATATCCAGCTGAAAAGGTGGCTAATTGTATGCTTGAGTGTATGGGTTGTTGGTCATAATTTTATACAACTGTTCATAGACTATGCACAAACACTGTTTATTTTCTGGAAGCGTCATTCTTTGTTCAACAGCTTCCATTGTATCTAAGACATATAAGTGTGTAAATTTCCTTTGCTCTCCTTCTTGTGGGTGTAAATGTGAAGTTCAGTGGTAAATTTGTCCTTGAACTCTAAAACAGTAAGGACCATGTCCTGGGACATTTTCTGCTAAAGTAGCACCCATTGAAGCAAATAAAATTGCACTGTTGACCGTATGTTTTTTTTTAAAAAAATTGGCATTATTTGGAAATGTGGGATCGCTCATGATACTTTGCAAGTCTTTGTGGAAGTCTTACCTTTCCTTTCTGACAGCAACTAATGAAATCTCTGTCAGTTGGTCTTTCCTTTAGAAAATGATAGGCCCCACAAAACTGACAAACAACATTAAGTAAACCACAATAATGAGTATCTACTTTTAGTAAATAAACACATTCTCATACACTTCCTCAACAAAGATATCACTACAACTTTCTATATCTACATTGGCGTCATGTGTCTGAACATTGGTGTCAATTGGCATTATAGTATCATTGGGCAATGGTTCACAGACATGTTTAAGTTTACTTTTTCATTTCTTTGAATCCTCAGCACACTCACTTTGTGCTTTCTTACTCATTTTTATTTTATTTAAAAGTCTCTGTCGGGCTTCTTCTCTTAAGCGTTGGGAAGTTTCAGGTGACTGTGCATCTCTCCACCTTTACTTCCTTTCCCTTGCCAATCTTCTTTTGCATTCAATGTTGTTTTCTCCATTATCCGCCATTGTAATCAGTAATTGGAAATAAAAGTGTAAGTTTTTTTTGTTTCTGTACATATTGTTTGTAGCTGGTTACAATCTAAAAGTAAATAGGATTAATAAAATAATGCAAACATTTTAAAATCTTTTTATTTTTTTCAATGCAATAAATGAAACCATTTTTGGAGTTTTTTATTGACATACAGTACATTAAATAGCAAAGGACTGCACATATATATATATTGAGCATTTTATTTTATTTTAGGACTACTGAATTATAAATTCATTACTAAATGAATATACGTTCGGGAATTAATGCAAAAATAAGATCAATGTTAAACCTAAAAAGTTACTTATATTGTCATAAAGAAGATCAAACATAAACAGCTATTATCAAAGTATAGATGTGTTGTAAAAGAATGTTCAATTTTCTTAAAGATGCAATGAATGTAGATATGATGTCTAATTGAGGTTCTTGAAAATGTAAAATCTTAAACATATATATGTATATATCTTCCTCTTTTTTTTTTCTTCTTGTAATGACCAATTAAAATCTCTAAACCTCATTCATCTTCCTTTTTTTTTTTTTTTGTGTGCAAAATGACATTCTAAAAACCTAATTCATTTGCAAGTTGTTCCAAACAATCTGGCACTATATGAGCACCTTTTTATTTTTTATGAAAACTATTTTTGGATAGATGTTCATTCCCTAAAATGTTCATTTTAAATAATATGCTATGTGGTTATATCTCTCCCTATGAATCCCTAATATGCTTTCCTGAATTAATCATTAAGTGTCATCAATCCCAAACCAATTCTAATTCTAAGCGATTATATGGTGTTCGTGATATCCTTGAAGCAAGCTCCTGGGCATGGTACTGGTGTTTGGTCCATCTTCTGCTTTCAGAGGTGTAAAAGGAACGCACAATTCTGCTGGATAGGTTTGAACCAGGTATTTATCAAGTCCAATTGAAGTTGCAGATAGTGACAACCAGTATCCTTGTTAAATTTACAATATTTTGACCAGGTAATTAAACAACTTTGTATCTTTTGTCTACTCAAGTCAATAGGGAAACGTGTCTCAAAAAGCAAACTGTGAAGAGTGATAAAGGATAATTCTTAACACATCAGTATGCTCTATTGATGAACTTGGCTTAAAAATGTGCATAACGCTTTACAAATAAAATAAATAAATAAATAAGTACAGCGTTTAATTGTTTACTATTGTATAAAATGTGTCTGTAATGACAGCAGACGTGTTGCCTTTATTCCTAACATGAATAGTAAATTAAGGCAAATTTGTGGAAATATGGGTTCATCTAAGATCTATATTCAGTTATGTTGAAAAACTCTGCCACAACTGCATGGAATCCCTCAACAGAAAGAGATAAAGGCTGATAAATTGCAGAGTGTACTTATTGTGCCCAGGTGAGAGGGGTGTGGCTTGACTGTTAAACTAGTATAAAAGGTTTGTGAGCTGTTTGGGGCTGTTTTCAAGTTTATTTTCCTTGCAAGTAAAGGCTGATAAATTGCAGAGTGCACTAATTGTGTCCAGGTGAGAAGGCAGAAGTAAATTTAAACAGGAGAAGGGGCGACCTTGTGAGCTTGCGAACAATTTTAGTATCAAGTGCAATTCTAGTAAAAGCGTAGGAGTTTAAATAAAAGGAGGGACTTAAAAGAAAAGGGAGGGCAGATTTATAGTGCAAAGGAGAAAAACTTTATATAAATATATTATTTTATATTCTTTATTTTTCCCACTGAAATTTTATAGACAATAATAATAATTATGAGTCAGTCAAGTGGCAACCTCACTCAGTGTACATCCTGTCATATGTATGCAATACTGGAACAGATGATCCAGGGTCCATACCTCTGTGAGAGTTGTAAGATTGTTGCCTATCTTGAAACTCAAATTGGAGAACTGGAGAGGAGAATTGCAGCACTTAGTGATATTGCTCCACTGGAAAGGGAGTTGGTGCTCACTAAGCACAGTTTAGCTGGGCCTAGCATGGAGGGTGGAACTGGGGCTAGTGAGGATGTCCAGGGAGGTAGCTGGGTTACAGTTACAAGGGGAATCACGGGGAACAGGAGGAGGCAGGCCAGTTCAGAGTTGGCAAACAACAACAGATTTGCCAGACTGAGTGAAACTGTTGGGGATGTCCATTCAGGAATGGCAATGCCAGATAGAGCTGTTCCGTCTAACAGCTGGGAGAACAGTTCTACTGGAGAAGAGGGTGGGCAGAATAGGCAGAGCAACAGACATGTTTTGGTGGTAGGGGACTCTATTATTAGGAAGGTAGACAGGGTGATTTGTCACCCGGATCCCAGCAATCGAACAGTTTGCTGTCTCCCGGGTGCTCGGGTTCGTCATGTTGTGGATCAGGTAGACAAATTATTGGGAGGGGCTGGAAATGAACCGGTGGTCTTGGTACATATTGGTACCAATGACAAAGTTAGTGGAAGATGGAGTGTCCTAAAGAATTATTTTAGAGGACTAGGTAATAGGCTGAAGGCAAGGACCACCAGGAAGTATTTTCTGAGATACTACCAGTGCCACGTGCTAGCCCAGGGAGGCAGAAGGAGCTTAGGGAGGTTAATGCGTGGCTAAAGATGTGGTGCACTAAGGAGGGGTTTGGGTTTTTGGAGAACTGGGCTGACTTCTCACTTCTGGACAATCTCTACAGCAGGGATGGATTGCACCTTAATGATGAGGGAGCTTTTGTGTTAGGGGATAGGATGGTAGAAAGGCTGGAGGAGTTTTTAAACTAGTAGGTGGGGGGTAGAGACTAGATATAAGTAATGGGGTAGAAATTGTAGAGAGTATAAGGGATGAATTAACCACTCATAGGGGAGGATATGGGGAGGGGTAGTATAGTCAATAGGGAGGTAGTACTAAGTAACTCAAGTACAGTGGCAGGCACTTCAGAACTACTGACTTATAACATAAGGTGTATGCTTCTAATGCCAGAAGCTTGCCAGGAAAAATGGGAGAGTTAGAATTATTAGCAATCAATGAAAAATGGGATTTAATAGGCATTACCGAAACATGGTGGGATGAATCTCATGACTGGACTGTTAATCTAGATGGTTATAACCTATTTAGGAAAGATAGAGGCAATGGTAAAAGAGAAGGATGGATTTGTCTGTATGTTAAGCCTGAATTTAAGCCTATAGTCAGAGAAGATATTTATGGTGAACCTAGTGATAACGTTTAATGTTTGTGGGTAGAGTTAAATAGCGGAGCAGCAAATTCCAAAAGAATATTAGTAGGAGTATGCTATAAACCCACAAATATAGCTGAAAGTGAGGAAATACAATTACTGTTACAGATTGGAAATGCAGCTAAGCACGGGCAAGTTCTAATAATGGGAGATTTTAATTACACCGAAATAAACTGGGTAAATGAGACCAGCAGTTCAGCTAAGGGGAGCAGGTTCTTGAGTACACTCAGGGATCATTATCTGGCCCAGGTTATACAAGAGCCTACTAGAAATGAGGCTATCTTGAATTTAGTCATCACAAATAATATTGATATAGTATCAAATGTTGGAATACGGCAACCTTTGGGAAACAGTGATCACAACACATTCTCATTTGAGATTGAATTAAAAAAACAAAAATTTTAAGGGGCCAACAAAAACTCTTATTTTAAAAGGGCAGATTTTAACAGTCTATGGGCCGCAATACAATGTATAGACTGGGACAGAGAACTGATAGGGAAAAACACTGAACATAAATGGACAACATTTAAATCATTACTAAATATACATACACATCGGCATATAACATGTGGGAATAAAAGTAAAAGGAGTAAATCCCATCCAATGTGGCTGAACAATGATTTAAAGATCAAGATACGGAGTAAAAAACAGGCATTTAAATTATACAAACAAGAGGGGACAGAGACTGCTTTACGTGAGTACAAGGAAATCGATAAGGCTTGCAAAAGCGCTATTAGACTGGCTAAAATAGAAAATGAAAAATTAATTGCAAAAGAGAGTAAGACTAACCCTAAAATATGTTTTAAGTATATTAATGGGAAGAAGGTGAGGAAGGAAGCTATAGGAACATTACAATGTGACAAAGGCCATCTGATAATTAGTGACCAGGAAAAGGCAGATGAGCTAAATAGGTTCTTTTCGTCGGTTTACACAAGGGAGGTACCAGTGGTTGGGACACTGCAACATAATGGGGCTACACTACCTTCACCAAATAACTGGTTAATGCAGGAAGAAATCCAAAAGAGGTTGGAAAAAATAAATGTTAATAAAGCCCCAGGTCCTGATGGAATATATCCACGGATACTGAGGGAACTGGGTTCTATAATAGCCAAACTATTATATTTAATTTTGCAAGATTCACTCAACACAGGGTCTCTACCAGATGACTGGAGAAAAGCAGATGTGATACCTATATTTAAAAAGGGAGCAGAAGCAAATCCAGGGAATTATAGACCAGTGAGCCTCACTTCTGTAGTGGGAAAGCTTTTAGAAGGGTTAATAAGGGATAATATACAAGAATATGTCCATTTGAACAGGATTTTAAGTAGGAGTCAACATGGATTTATGAGGGATAGGTCATGTCAAACAAATCTAATTAGTTTCTATAAGGAGGTTAGTAGGAACCTGGATCAAGGCAACTCAGTGGATGTAGTATTTTTGGATTTTGCAAAGGCTTTTGATACAGTGCCACATGGGAGACTATTGTGCAAACTAAGAGATACAGGGATTGCAGTAAATATCTGCTCATGGATTGAGATCTGGCTAAAAGACAGGAAGCAAAGGGTTGTTGTAAATGGAACATACTCCAATTGGACTAATGTGGTAAGTGGTGTTCCTCAGGGTTCAGTATTAGGTCCTCTCCTTTTTAACATATTTATTAATGACTTAGAGGTGGGATTGTAGTGTGGTGTCTCCATTTTCGCTGATGACACGAAGTTGTGCAAGGTAATAAAATCAGATAATGATGTGCTTTCCCTACAAAGGGATTTACATAAAATTGAGGAATGGGCATCTAAATGGCAGATAATACAATAAATAAATGTAAAGTTATGCATCTGGGAAGGAAAAATCTTGTAGCCATGCAATTTATAATCTTAATGGAGCAAATCTAGGTGTATCAGATATTGAAAGGGATTTGGGAGTGCTTGTGGACAACCACCTAGGTAACAGTGCTCAAAGCCAAGCAGCAGCTGCAAAGGCAAATACAATATTAGCATATATTAAGAAGGGTATAGAAGCAAGGGAAGCAAATATAATTCTGCCACTATACAAATCTCTAGTACGCCCTCATTTGGAATATGGAGTACAATTTTGGGTACCACTTCATAAAAAGGACATAAAAGAGCTGGAAAAGGTACAGAGGAGGGCAACAAAACTAATAAGGGGAATGGAGGGGCTAGGTTAAGAAGAAAGACTAACCAAATTAAACTTATTTTCTCTAGAAAAAAGGCGTCTAAGAGGAGATATGATTACCTTATAAAAATACATCCAGGGTGAATATAAAGATGTGTCAAGGGAGCTTTATGTGCCAAGAAGTTTTCAACTGACAAGAGAACATCCCTTGAGGTTAGAAGTAAATAGATTCCACATTAAAGAAAGAAAAGGGTTCTTCACAGTAAGGGTGGTTAATCTGTGGAATTCTCTACCAGAGGAGGTGGTTACAGCGGATTCGATAGATAACTTTAAGAGGTGACTGTATTTATTTCTAATTAAAAAGGGAATTCAGGGTTATCATGGATAATTAGAGAGACAGTATTGATCCAGGGAGAAATCCGATCGCCAGTATCTGGGGTGAGGAAGGAATTATTATTTTTTTCTCTTTGAGACGATTGGCTAGGTCTCACTTGTTTTTTTTTCTGTTTGCCTTCCTCTGGATTAATTAATAATTCAAAATAAAATAAAATAAATAATTAAATAATTGATTAATAATTAAATAACAACTAATATTTAATCTGCATATTGTAGATCAGAGGAGATCTTAAAAGGTTGAACTTGATGGACTGAAAGTCTTTTTTCAACCTTAATTACTATGTAACAATGTAACTATGTAAATATAACATATTTTGTGAAAATGGTTTCATACTCATAGCTTACATACATGTATATAGGGTTAATTCGTTAAATACAAGAATGTGACGTTTTTCCCAATTGACAGCAGCCTGTTAAATAAACTGTGACATACATACATTTTTCAAGGATCCAAAATGTGCCTTGATATAGATGAAAAGAACAATATTTCATATAAAAACAGATCATGTTATACCCAAATTTGCCACTAGATGACAGCAAAGTCTAAGAAATGGAAATAACATTAATGCTGCCAATAGAAACTGTACTAAAATGTTCTTAAACAAGATGTAATTTTTCTGAAATGTATTGACACTGTCACCTACCTTTAAGGTTTCTCAATAGACACAGTTCTTGGGTCAGTTAAATTCTGCTGATATTCAAATAAGTCAGTAGTTAATATGCTTTATAAATATTGGTCTAGATGCTCAGTCCATGAGTAAAAACCAACAAATGTGAATGTTTCACAGGGAATTTGTCACTATCCATGTCATCTACTTGTGATCTTACAGAACCCCTGGATACTGGGAAAAACTCAGTAGCTGCTGTATAAGCCTTGGGTTAGGGAATAAAAGTATTTTCATCTAAAAAATGTATTACTCTAAACCTTACCTTAACCCATATCGTCGCCCTATCCTGTACCCTAACACTATAAAATTGAGTTCAAGTTCAGATTAAATTCGCCGAGATCAGCAGTGAAATCTCGGCAGTGCCCTCTAGCGGCCACTTGCCTCAACTGCTTCCACCACTGCTAGCAGCCACCCAACAGGAAAGGTCCCACCTTGCAAGTACACTCGCAAGTTTTTGCAATCACCCCCTTATGCCTTTAAATGGAAGTGTGACTATCATGATAACTTTATGGACTACCAAAGTAGTGTTTGTGAAGCATTCAACAAACTAACAAGTGATGTTTTTGCTTATCTACAGTGGTATTATTATTATTATCTTTTATTTGTATTGCGCCAACATATTCCATAGCGCTGTACGGGGGTTAAGAAAAAGGAAATATACCACATTATACAAATATTAACAACTGTAGAAAATGGAAAGCCCTGTTTTGAGCTTCAAGTCTTGTAAAAGTGCTTTTTCCCAAAGCATCTTACTAGAATGAAAACTCACTACTTACAATCTAAAGGGTATTTAAGAGGCAGGGACCTGGGGAGGAGCAGAGAAGGAATAGCAAGGTTCAGGAAAGAAGTGAGAGTTACATAGGTAGGAAGGTGTGAAAAGTTAGACAGGTATTCATTGGTTGGAGAGGGAAGGGATCTAATGTAAAGTCATTGTGAAGTGAATGGCTCTAGTTTGCAATATGTTATCTGCCCCTAGTGGTCGGATAATTTAAACTGCAATTGGGAAACTCAAGAGACACACAATTCTAACACAGCTTAACTAAAAGTAGCTTGTGGGGGCATAAGAGAGGAGAGGAGGGCATGAAAGGTGAGATGGTTATGTTGGAGAAAAGAATGGGAATGGTTAAGAAGAAGAGCCAGAGGAAAAGGCAGGGGGAATATGAGGAAGAAGAAGTCAAGAGGAAACATTGTGTAAAGGATTGATATTACTAGTTAGCGGGTTGCTTACTGATCAGCTGTAAATAATTAGTGTGAATCAATACATTAAGAGTAACCAGGGGTAGGTGGGAGGGGATTGGGTTTAGGAAACCAGGGAGGCAGAGTGAGCAATCTGGTGTCTGAAAGAGAGTGGAAATGGCTTTAGAAAGTGTAGGTGAAAGGCTATAAACACAGGATATGCAAATAGTGGGGGAGGTTACAAAGATACAGATACAATCATAATAATAAAAACTGTGAAAATGTAGCATTTGGGCTCATGAAACCAGAGAGTTGGGAGGCAGAGTGAACAATATGGTGTGTGGAAGAGAGTAACAGGACCCTTCTTTAAAAGCTCAAAGCAAAGACCATAAATCACATGTTTCAGTCAGAGTCTCAGAGACTTGCAAGAAAATAAGACTTATACTAAAATAATGAAGCCTTGATGCAAGGTTTCAAAACTAATGCAAAAACAACAGAGAGAATGAGAAATAAAATTGTATTTTGTAGATAATAAAATTAGTTATATCCAAACACACCACTAGGTGGAGGTAAAGGATATGGAAAATAAGTAAAATCACTAGTAATCTGAATCTGTGACAAAAAAAGACAAGATTGGACACTCAAATAGTGCTGGGGAAGGAGTTGGTATAAAATCCAGTATCTCACAATTATTCCTCACCTCTCCTTCTTATCACAGCACTCCCCAAACTGATAAAAACACACCCTATTGCACCAGCACCCAAAAAGTGATGACACAAAGATTTTTTGTAAAACAAATTGGTCTAAAATGTTTTTGTTCCTGTTTTACACCGCTGCTAATGCGATTGCTAGGTTGCTACATGCTTGAAAAAAAACTGCATTTTTTAAATACAGTTGACATTCAACCTGACAATTTAATAAAAAAATGAAAGCATGGACAGTCTTGGGTCTATCCCTCTTTGCCTGCGCATTTCTTCTGCAGCCCTGATAGCTGCAGATACAGGTGCCATCCGTCACAGGGCGCTGTGAGTTTTCAGGCACAATCAAGTTCCAGGGAAGGCAAAGAACTATTCTCCCCTCCGATGTGGCGCAACTCGACGGTGCTGAATCAACAGGCGCAGGCATTCGACTGTCCCAGGGCCTGGGGCGCGCCTCTCATAGCTCAAGGCCTCTTCTGTCGGCGCGCCTTATATGCTAAAAAATGGGCAGCGCCATCTGTCGGCCGGAGGTGGAACTGAAACGGTCAGATTTTGCGATGGTGAAGAGGGAAAGCACTACAGTCTTCTCTACAAACATACATTTATAGTGACCTAGAAAACCAACTACACAGACAGATAAGTATAGTGTCCACTTGGTATTCAGTTGAGGACAGTCTTTCTCAGTGCACTGTTGGAAAGAAAATGTTATCTCAGTTTTCTATGCATAGTTCCAGACATATTATTATTGCTCTTTATTTACAAAAGTCCTGAATTTTCCATATAACTATTTACAAATGTACAATAGAGTAAAGAGGGTACAACTTGTCAATATAAAAGAAAAAAACAAATTCTAAGGTATGTACAAATACAATACTATAAGGCAACAGACAATTTGGTGCAACAGAGATGAGGTCCATAAGCTGAAGAACTTAAAATCTAGATGGTAAGGTTCCAGTGTGAGTCAAGAAGGTATTAGATGAAAAATGGCAGCAATCAAGGCAATAGGCTGTGTGTTATACTGTGTGTGAGTGCAATTTGGAAGAATATGCAGTTATTGCATGTAAAGGCCAACAATGATAAACTTCTTGAAGTAGATGAGTTCTTAGTAAGCTTTTGAATGTATTGAAGCAAGTAGATTATTTGACAAGGAGTCCTTCAGAGTATGAGCTGATAAAGAAACAAACTGAAGGCTGAAAAAGAAGCGAGAAATACGTGATTCTCAATTAAGATGTGCTTGGGGCCCTGGAGAGGTCTTTGGGTCCTAGTGGGTAACTGAGTAGGAGGGGAATGAATACAACAAAAAATATGGCAGCTCATGATAGTGAGCAGGAAGAGCTAACTTCAGACGGGCCTGTACATGTGCTTTCTTGAGCAGGGGGGCCTTGCAGGCGCTGCAGGATTTCAGTCCTTCATGGCATAGTGTGTTACCAATTGTTTTCTTGGTGACTATGGTCCCAGCTGCCTTAAGATCATTAACAAGATCCTCCTGTGTAGTTCTGGGCTGATTCCTCACCGTTCTCATGATAATTAAAACTCCAGAAGGTGAGATCTTGCATGGAGCATCAGACCAAGGGAGACTGACAGTTATTTTGTGTTTCTTCCATTTGCGAATAATCGTACCAACTGTTTGGTTGTTTGGAATCTGATTGAAAATTGTTTGGAATCTGATTGATTGATTTTGTGGACATGTGTCTCTTATACAGGTAACAAGCTGAGAGTGCTCCTAAGTGCTCCTAACCTGGGCTCGTTACCTGTATAAAAGACACCTGGGAGCCAGAAATCTTGCTGATTGATAGGGGATCAAATACTTATTTCCCTCACTGAGCTGCAAATCAATGTATAACTTTTTTTAACATGCATTTTTTTTTTTTTTTTTCTGTCTCTAACTGTTAAAATACACCTACCATTAAAATTATATACTGATCATTTCTTTGTCAGTGGACAAACGTACAAAATCAGCAGGGGATCAAATACTTTTTTTTTTCTCCACTGTAAGAAACAAAAAATTGCCTAAAAGTCCCTTGTATAATGTACATTGCATTATATATCACACAGCTCAAGCTAAATTTCTAAATTCTATTTAGCTATATATATACACACTAGCGACTTGCCCGTCAAAAATGACGGGGCAATAAAATTGTAAGGGAGGTAACGCTGTTTGGCACAGACAGTAAGTGTTTAGGTTGTCTGAGATCCTTCGGCGCTCATGGTTTGGTGCTCTGGTTTGAAGTTTTTTGTTATCAGAATGGCTTTTGCGCTCATAGTAAGATCCGCGCTGACCTCCTTTTGGCGCTTATTGCAAGGCTCTTCCGTGGTGTAGTTTGTGTCCTGTGTTTTTTTTTTTCTGTATATGTATTTTTTCATGATAATTAATTAATTAACCAAATCCTAAATTAATATACTTTACCTATTTGTAAATAATATATACAGCAAGGAATGTGCTGAAGAGCTAACAATCTGTTTTGATGTTCCTGCAGCATACAATATAGGTTTGCACTGTTGTGGAGCTGAGGTGTAAGTGTGAGCAATGTGTGCAGTGTGTAGTGTAAATAGGCTGCGTGCGCGAGGGGAAACCGTTAGTGTAGCTGTGTACTTCCGCATTCTGTAAGTTAGTGTTGTAAATTGGCGGCGATTATGTATGTGGTACACGGGTGTGGATGATTTAGCGTCGTTGCTAATAGTGTATTTTGTACCTCGTACGGGTTTGTGTAAAAGTCGTATGTGCCTGGCAGTGTTTTGCGGGTTTAGGGGTTGTGTAGCCTCGTTTCAGATTTTTTTCGGCAGCCATTTTTTCTGTCGCTGAGGGGATTTTAGAGTGTCTAAACTCTGTCAATTGGACTTAAATTTGCGTGCAACCTGACTCCCAGACGTCCTGGCTGTCCCCCCTTGCTGTGTGTAATGTTTTTTTTATTTGTGTGTGTATTTTGTGTTTTTTTAATGCTTTTCGCTGTCCCCGGTTCGGCCATTAAGTACGTAGTTTTTTTTGTCTAAGTCCCGCCGCTCGTAATTTTTTGTGTAGGTCGACGTTGGAGCCTCCACCTTCCACAAATGCGGACTCTCGCGGGTCCCTCTCTTCACAAGCTCACAAAGCATGAAGACGATTCGCAGTTTGACAACTATTATATGTGTCTCTTCCCCCCTCCTCTCCCTCCCCTGTGTCTCTACCCCCTCCTTTCCCTCCCCTGTGTCTATTTCCCTCCTGTGTCTCTTCCCCACCTTTCCCTCCCCTGTGTCTCTTTCCCCCTCCCCTGTGTCTCTTACCCACCTCTCCTCCCCTGTGTCTTTCCCCCTCCCCTGTGTCTCTTTCCCACCTGTACCCACCTCCCTTGTGTCTTTCCCGCCTGTACTTCCCTCCCCTGTGTATCTTCCCCCTCCTCTCCCTCCCCTGTGCCTCTTCCCCCTCCTCTCACTCCCCTGTCTCTTCCCCCTTCTCTCACTCCCCTGTCTCTTCCCCCTCCTCTCACTCCCCTGTGTCTCTTTCCCCCCTGCCCCCTCCCTCGTGTCTCTTCCCCCCACTTCCCTCCCCTATGTATCTTCCCCCTCCTCTCCCTCCACTGTGCCTCTTCCTCCTCCTCTCACTCCCCTGTCTCTTCCCCATCCTCTCACTTCCCTGTCTCTTCCCCTCCTCTCACTTCCCTGTCTCTTCCCCCTCCTCTTACTTTCCTGTCTCTTCCCCATCTCATCTCCCTCCGCTGTGTCTCTCCCCCCCTCCTCTCCCGCCCCTTTGTCTTTTTCCCCCCTCCTCTCCCTCCCCTGTGTCTCTTCTCCCCCTCTTCTCCCTCCCCTGTGTCTCTCTTTCCCCCCTCCTCTCCCTCACCTGTGTCTCTTTCCCACCTCTCCCTCCCCTGTGTCTCTTCCCCCCTTCCTCCCCTGTGTCTCTTTCCCCCTCCCCTGTGTCTCTTTCCCCCTTCCCGGTGTCTCTTTCTCCCTCCCCTGTGTTTCTTTCCACCTCCCCTGTGTCTCTTTCCACCTCCCCTGTGTCTCATTCCACCTCCCCTGTGTCTCTTCCCCCTCTCCTCCCCTGTATCTCTTCCGCCGTGTCTCTTCCCACCTCTCCTCCCGTGTCTCTTTCCCCCCTTCTCCCTCCCATGCGTCTCTTTCCCCCCTCTCCCTCCCATGCGTCTTTCCACCTCCCCTGTGTCCCTTTCCCCGTTTCTCTTTAACCCCCCCTTTTTGTGTCTCCCATGAGTCTCTTTCCACCCCTCTCCCTCCCATGAATCTTTCCCCCTCTCCTGTGTCCCTCCCCTGTGTCTCTTTCCCCCCTCTCCCTCTGTATCTCATCCCTTTCCCCTTACTCCGCTTTGAATATGCGCGGTTAACAATGCGCATGACCGGCTTACGCCGCGCTTTGCCCATGCACGCGACCCGAATGGCTTGCGATCAGATAGTTGTCAAACTGCAATTTGTGGCAAAGCGTGACGACGAATCGCAGTTTGACAATTATAATATGTGATATATATATATATATGTCTTATATTTATCTTGTGCCTTACATCTGTAAGTCTATTTGCTTCACTTTGTATATTTTTTTTTTATAAGTGTGCACAAGTTTTGTTAGTTATGTATTAACTGAATTGGGTTAGTAGTTAAAGGGTCAGTGTATGTACTTTTCATGTTAAATCTATTTTTTATTTCACCATTAACATTAAAAATGCATGTGCATAAGAGGGGTAACTATTGGAAAATACAACTTTTCGCAGATGACAATATTTTAACATTTTAACAGACCCAGTAAAATCTTTATATTATTTACAAAAAATCTTAGAAGTATATGGTCACTCATCATATTTAAAAATAAACTATTCAAAAACGGATGTAATATCAAGAGGAATAAGTATAAATCAAATATCAAGATTAAAATATATTTATAATCTTAATTGGAAATCAGGCTATATTATCCATCTGGGTGTGAAATTTTCTTTCAAAATGAAAAATATATTGTAATTAAATCTTGATAGCATAAGTAACCAAATAAGATCCATCTTGATGGAATGAAAGGTTTTAAAAATGTCATGGACGGCAAGATTAGCAATAATAAAAATGTCAATTATTCCTAAAATTTCTTATATGTTTAGATCTATTCCAGAAGTATCCCCTACATTCTTATTAAAAGATCTTCAGAAAATGAATAACAATGTGTATAGGGGGTAAAGTCTAGGTTAAATCTATCAATAGTTAAAAGACCATTTATTAAAAGTAGGACTAGCATCTCCATCAATAACAACGGCTGCAACGCTGCGATTCCTTGCGAGGGTGCTGCAGTGGCACAGCCTTTGCACGCAGCTGAATACCGCGCCGTCATCAGAGTGCAGAGAACTGCGCTCTGATGATGCTCTGCGCTCCAGCCTGGTGCTGTGTGATCTGCTCCTGTCTGGTGCCCTCCATTATACAATTTTAGTTGCGGTTTGGGGGTAACAATTAGTGTGCCCTGGGCCCTTTAAAAACACACGGCGGGAAATTCAAACCCGGAATTCCCCGGGCTTGAATTTTGAAGTCAAGCCCACGGACTCGGACCCGAGGCAGGAAATTTTAATTCAGTAGATGCTGCAGTCACGATCTGCAGCAAGGGATTAATGTGGGGAGCCTGCAGGGGTCCCAATCGGACCCCTGCATCAAGGGTTAATGTGTGCACATTGCAGGGGTCATGATGGGGACTTCTGCATTATAGGGTTAACGTGTGCACCCTGCAGGGGTCCTGTTCGGACTCCTGCATTATAGGGTTAATGTTAGGACACTGCACGGGTCCCAATTGGGAACACTGCAGGGGTCCCGATCGGGTCACGATGAGGTCCCCTGCAGCCAGCGGGGGCTTAATTAAAGGGTACGCAAGGGCTCCACAGGGTGGAAGTAAGCTCGGCCATTTTTGGTTGTTTTACAGGGTTGACGGGAGGGTGATCGGAGGATTTGAATAGGGATGGGTGCTTTCATGCGGCCGTATCTCTTGCGGCCGCGTGTGATCAAAGGCTTTCCCTGCAGTGAGCTTCAGCAGGGCTGGCCGCAAGGGAACACAGGGAGCCGGCCGCAAGCTGCAGGGGGTTAGAAAAGGGAAGTAGCTTGCAGCCACCCCTTGCGGCCACGCAGCTCCTACCACCAGCATTAGAATGAGGCCCTTAGTTTGGAGAACATATCTAAGAAATGAAATACTAAGGGATTCACTTGGTTACATTATTTATAACTCCAGAATATTCTATTATAAAATGGATATAAATTGAATAACATGAATGAACAGACTGAGAAGTTAGTCCTTTTGAATAACAAAACCCATTTAATATATCTAGTGATTTAGAAAAAAACTACTAGAATTAAATTTGGGAGAGAGAGTTAAATAAGGAATGGACAATAAAAATCTGGAATAAAGCTTTTAAATTAGTTAAAAAATCCTCCTTGGATCCATTGTATAATGAATAGTTTTTTAAAATCGTAAAAAGATGGCATCTAACTCCTTTAGATATTAATAGATTTGATAGTTCCTCTCAAATTATGTGTTGGAAGGAATGTGGTAAACAAAGAACCTCCAACATATGTCGTGGGACTGTGCAAAAATCCAACCCTTTTAGCTTCACAGTAAACATCAAATGACTAAAATAACGGGGTTGGAAATTTTGGTTAAAATAGAATACATTGTATTACACGTAGAAGTAGACATTTCTCCCCAGGCCTTAAATATCTGGTATCTCATATTCTGCTGGTGGCCAAAAGGATTATGTTAAAATATTGGAAAAATATCCAGATCCCAAGCTGGCAGGAAGTAGTAAATATAGTCTCAAGAAACTATGATTTAGAAAAGGATTCGCCTTTAACAGGCCCAATTAAAAATAATCTCCATATGAATTGGTCAGCCTGGGACAAATATAAATCAAATCAAATAATAACGTCCCTTGTATTTTCTTTTAATAGTTTATTGGCTATATTTAATGCAGCCACCGTTAATGAAAGCACTTTAAATGATAAACCTCAGTAGTAAAATAAATGGTATGAATGAATTTACAAAATATTGTTTTCTTTGTTTTTTATTTTTTATTTGTCAGTGCTCTAGCATAACATGTATGTAATTTGTATACTTTGTAAAGATTTGTATTTTTGTATGTTTATAAACTTAAAAAAAAGAAAATGCATGTGCAAACAGAAGTAAAGTAAATCTTTAGACATAAAATATAATTAAAAAAAAAACCTCTTTATATCATTAATGGTCACTTTTGTACACATCCCCACCTTTCTAATTGTCCTAACCAATATTAAAAGGAAGTGGGAAATGTCAACTGCAATAACACAAAGTAAGCCTTCCCAAGACAGACTAATCATATTTGAAATCTTCCACTTCCTTTCAGTAGTCCTTAGGACAATGAGAAAGATTGGGAGCGGTAAATCATTGGCCAACAATGAAGTAAATTGTGTTTTTAAATGATATCTTATGGTTAAAAAATTGCTTTATCGCTGTTTGCACATGTATTTTTAACGTTATTGGTGAAAATAGCTTTAACATGATAATTAATTACACTGGCCCTTTAAAGGTAAGTATAGTATATAGCTTAGTTTTTTAATCATATTGCAGATGTATGAGTGAATGACGCTGAGGGAAAAATGGATATGTTTTCTGAAAGAGCAAAATGTGTGTCTAAAGGGAAGAAATGCATCATTATATGTAAATGCAGTACCTGCTTTTAGATAAATATAGTAAAAAAAGTCCCCATGTTGTATTACGAGGAAGTGTATATTTACAGGTATAGGGACAAACTGGTAATGCAGTATTTCTTGCTGTACAAAAATACATTTTCTATATTTAGGTTTACGGGAAATTACTAGGTGACCTTTTTAAAAGCTGCCCAAGGAAGAAAATGTCTTCTAGAAGCAACTTGACATAAAAGCGTGTGAAAGCATGGCCCAAATGAAAATATTTACTAACACACCAAATAGTCTATTTTGTATTGCTTTTGAATAACACAACTTGGTAATGGTCAAGTAAAAAAAAAATACTTAAATATGTAACCACAGTGGTCCTTTAAAAACCAATGCAGTTATCTGAATTCAGTAGTCCAGTGTTCAGATATGTGTATATATCTGCTACATTAATCATTGTATATTTAGTCATTTTGAGATAGATAATACTTTTTACTATACAGGCAAAATATTAAGGAGAAGCAGCAGCTGTTTCAATAATCTTTTTATATTTTTAACTAATTACTTTTTAATCAACGTTGTTTTTCAATTTTGTTCAATAAAAAGTGTAAATTTAATTCAGAGTATGTATTATTTTCAAAAACCTTATATGTAAAGGAGAATATTTGCTTTATGAAAGGACGTATTTTCCTTCTCTAATGTATTTCAAAACATATTCTCGATATATGTCTTAAAGTTCATTAATAAACCTGATACAAATATGAGACTATCCAGCACCTTAACTGCCTATCTTATGGCATATCTTATTATAATATATATCTTAGGTTCATGATGCTTAGTGATATACTAACTTTTTATACAGTGCTATAATTCATGGAATTTGACCACATTTTTTAAACATCATTGTAAAGATATATTATGTATATATCACTATAAAATGTTTCCTGGTGTCTAACACCCATTAATTGAAAATATGAAGACATGTATATCCTATTCTATCAAAAAATATAGTAGCAAGGGATAACCCCCTCTGTGAGACAATCTATATCTCCAGAACACTACATTAGTATCCCATTATACCTTCCCTCATATGGCAAATACTTTGCTAATCCTTGGGAAGTTATAAAAATTAATGACAGCTCAGTACAAGTTAAAAACAACAAAGAAAAAGCATGCGTAGTAACTCTGTAGGTATAATGAAAAATAGGGAGTATAAAATAAGGCTTGAATATGGAGCAGCTAGACGCTCAGCTCTCTATAACCACACATTACTGTATATCATGAGTGCAAACAAGCAATTCACAGCAGTAGTCAAACCAATAATAACAAGCCACTATTCATTGTGCAACTATACCCAAATAAATAATGATAACCAGAGTACTTGCCCATCAAAAAATGGTCCTGATGGTCCGTTTCACCCTACTTAGGGCTTACTCATGGGCTACTTAACATCAGTCTTGCTAGGGCTTTTAAAGCCCATAACCTATCCATTTCCGATATAACTTACGCAACCGCGTACAGTAATGTGTGGCCCCACCCCAAAAGTAAGGACCCTGTGATGTTGTTTCTTTGCTGTGGCAATCCCCCAACAGGTATCTTATCATGGGTATGTTTAATTGAAATAGGGCTCATCCCATATTCAAATTAGGTTATTCACATATTTCTAATTTATGGTGGAGGGATGATGTTATAGCCCCCCCCCACCCCCCAGCAAGACTAAATGAAGCTGCCCTCTTATTATTGTTGGTGTGATACTTGATATCCCTACAGCAATCCCCTAACAGCTAAAGTAGGATGGACCACTCATTGGAAAGATGGTCATCTACTCTTCAAAATGAGAAACTCCATGACGTATTGGGGATTTAATTAATGGATTTTTTTTGCCTACAACCAAAAATACGGTATCGTGATACTATCATATGCTATAAGGTACCAATTACATTAGCAAAGCAACCATCTGCTTTTCAAGTTAGTGCTATACAAACAAAAAACATGAATTAAACAAGTCAGTTATATCAATACAATCTTTCTATGTGTAAAATGGATGTAAAGATTGCATTGTGCTGAAGAGGCCCTTTGATCAATTATTTATAAAAAATATCTGCAAATTCATGTAACGTTGGCTATTTAACTTTATGAATTCAGTCCATCAAAGTTATATCTTAATTACTGTTGATATTGCTTATATTTGTCAAACATGATATTACAAATGTTTATGTGGACAAGATCCAAAATGTGAATTTATGTCCTTTAAATATTATTGTCTTTCTTTCAAATAAGCAAGCTTACTGCTTCACACATTGAAAACAAGTATATCATCCTCATTACATTTTTCAAAATCTGTGATATTGTACATGCCCATCAATCTATTATATAGGTGTTAGAAATGTGAAAAAAAACATAGGCATACATTTTTTGTTACAGTCTGTTTTGCTATTTTGTTTTGTTTTATATGAATGTTTTAACAAGGTAACATTTATCCTTCCCATTCACAATAAATGTACGCTTCATTACTTTGGGGACTTCTTGAAGGTAAGTAAACTCTCACATTCTCAAGAGTTCCCTTTTTCTTTCATGTAGGTTGCCATGTTTCATAGCTGTGATCTGAGGACACACCCATATAGTGTTGCACGGTATTTGGAAGCAGATAACTACATTCTGTGTCTCTGAGAAGCTGTATATAAAACAAAGAAAAAAAAAATGCCTAAAACATTCCCCTAACAGAAACATATAAAATAAGCAAAACTTTTACAATTATAATAATTCAGATTAAGATTACATTATCTCCAGTTCCATATATTTAAGATTTATCATGCACTTCTTGTGAAGGAATATGGAAATTTTAATGTGTTATTGTTAATGACTCAGGATCTTCAACATGCTATTGTTTAGTGCTCTTGAGGTATGTTAATATTGATATACGAGTGTAGATATTAATGCACGTTTCAGTGTGATGTTATTCAAGGATACAATGCTACAAGTATCAGTCACAAAAAGATGGACACCTACAACAATTTTGTCATGTTAAAGGACAGCAGTGGTAATATTTTTAAATATACTATTTTGAAGAGCTGTTCTTGAACATATAAAACAGAATTTTAGAATATACCAAACTCCCAACTCCAAAGTCCTTTTTAACCCCATCTCATTCTATTTAACCCTGTCTAGTCCTATTTAACCCCATCTAGTTCTATGTAACCCCTTATCTAGTCCTAAGTAAACCCCTATCCCATGATGCAGGGGTCCCGATTGGGACCACCTCAGGGTCAACACATGATGCAGGGGTTTAATAGGAAAAGAAAGGGTTAAATAGAACTAGATTTGGTTAAATAGGACTAGATGGGGTTAAATTGGACTAGATGGGGTTAAATAGGATTTGACTGGGTTAATGGGGTAAAGTTAGGGTTAAAAGTGTAGTGTAGTGCTTAGACATTGTGTCATGAGGGTCCTAGAGGGCCCTCATGGCACTTATAGTGTTAATATAGGGTTTAAGAGTGTTCTATAGGGGTCTATATAGACTGAGGGAGTTCATTTTAGTGATTGGGTTAATTTTAGGTGCCGAGGGGGAACTTATAGTACCCCCCGTGAGAGGGGTTAATTTCTTTATTTAGCGCGGGTCCTTTAAGGGCCTTTAAGGTAGAATTTTGTAATTTTAAATTCAGCAGGGGTCCCAATGGGGACCCCCACTGCAAGGGTCATTGAAGGGACACTGCAGGGGTCCTGATGGGGACCCCCAGCATTGGGGGGGTTCATTTTAGGTGCTGCGGCGGTACTTACAGTACCCCAGCGGCCGCAATTGCGCATTACTGTGCCACTGGCCCTTTAAGGCCCCTCGACGGGACATTTGCATTTTTTTAATGCAGCGGGGGTCCCAATTGCAGCATTGGGGGTTATTGTTAGTTGCTGCGGAAGTACTTACCCTGCAGCATGGGGTTAACCATTAGTGTGCCACGGGCCATTTTAAGGACCCGCAACAGGGAATTTCAAATTTTTAAATGCTGCAGGGGTCCCGATTGGGACCCCCGCATCATGGGGCTAATGTGGGGACCCTAGGGGGGATCCCAATCGGGATCCCCACAGCATGGGGTTAATGTGGGGACCCTGCGGGGGTCCCGATTGCGACCCCAGCATCATGGGGGGTTGGATTTGGGAGCAGTGGGGAGGATACGTAAGGGCTTTGCAAGCCCTTGCGACATCTCCTTGGTACAAGTAGGCTGAAGATGGCTTTTTGCCATTTACGGGCTTGGCGGAAGGGGTAATCGGAGCAATTGAATATCAATTTGTGATTTTTCCGGCCACAACTCTTGCTGGCCGTGAAAGATCAAAGGTGTTGAGGGAAGTATGCTGCGATTAGGAGGATCGCAATGGAAAGTAGTGCACAGCACGTTACCCGATTGGAGCACGCAAACGGAAGGCAATTGAATAGCAACGCAGCTTGCGATCACCACTTGCGAGCCTGGATCTCAAAAACTTAGCAATTGAAAGATGCCCTAGCTCAACATACAATCTAATTGAAATGTAACTTCCAAATAAAACCTATTCTGACAGCTATTAGGGATAGTGTAAATTCTTAAATACACCCTATAAAAAGTTGAATAGCATCATATGATGTCGATGAACATCCCAACATGGATATTCTTTGTAGTCCCTGTTACAATCTGCTTCCTCATTGGGCTTGACAAGGACCTAGTCCAGAATTTTGAGGTACGTTTACACCTCTGTTAGCAGATGATGGACCAGAACCAGGTAAAACACCCAGGAGGCTTTCCAGCAGACCAGGAACAGTTAGCCACAGACTGTGACTACTCCCCAACACAGGACACTAAAAAGGAACAATGGAACTATTCCCCAGAATGACACTCACACATGCAATTATGTAAGTCCCAACTGACACTTCTTTATTTTGAATAACATATTTATACTGTTTTCTGGCTATAGGCTGGCCAATCATATTGAGCCCCATCCTTGGGTACACAAAATAAGGACTTATTGGTAGTGACCGGCCCCTGGTCCACAGAGAGATCCTGTACATCCAGTGATGTCAGGCCCTTAATCTACCCTGGCGGCGCATTAACCTAATTATTAGAGTGAATTACCTAATATGGTGTCCTGACCTTTGTGTGGTACTTCAACTAATGCTAGAGACACTCCATCTATTTGCTTATCTTCCTAACCCTATTTCCCTGCCCCACAGCCCAGTAATGCTCCCATGTTACATACCATGTCACATCATACAAAATATAACATAAGCATGACAATAATACACACACTATTTTCATCATCCTTAACACATAACCAGCATATACCACAGTGACAATCAGGTTAACCTTTGTCATCCAAGGCACAGGCCATAGCCCACAACAGTCCAGTAAGGCCGTAGACATTACAGTCCTGCTATATAATCCATATTTTTGTCATTGATAAGGTTCCTAAACTAGTGGTCTAAACTAACTCTTCTGATTTCATCCTGCAAACATTTTTGTTTTCACAATTTCTGTCATTTGTGAACATTTAAAAAAATCATTGCGAGTCACGCGATGAGCACCAAAGGCGCTCATTGTGACCCTCATGATGAACGCAGAAGGCACTCATTGTGGGGTTCGCGATGAGCACCCAAGGTGATAATTGCAAAGCAGGAAACTTGCGGCTTGCGATGAGCACCAAAAACGCTTATTGTGAGCCACGCGATTTGTGCCGAAGGTGCTCAAAGGGGCCATAGCGTTGCATTGTGTGGCAAACAGCATTGCCATGGCTTTGAATTTTATTGATGTCATTTTTTGACAAGCAAGTCGCTAGTAAGTTAATATTCTATAAAAAAAAAAAAGTTATGTTTATTTGTGAACTATGAGGAAATGGCCCAGAGGGAAAGACAGGGTTATGTAAATACAATATATATTTTAAAGTGTGTGAGTTTATTGTTATACACCGTATGTATCCTCCTCTTGGTCTCCATGACAATTTAAGTCTTCAGAGCTACTAACAAACCAATAGCACATTATTTATAACAATTTGTTTTCTAGCTATTTAGCTAATTCTATTATGAGCACAGGAGGAAAAATCTCTAGGAAGAAGTAATGTTGGTATGTTTTTCTCTCATGAAATTACATTTTAAATTTCACACCATAATAATTAGATAGGATTTACTTAAATTTTTACTTAGTATCACATATATAGTTTTTACGAGTTTGTTGTTAAAGCTCAGGAATGTTACTGGGTTGCCGGCAAACTCTCAATTCTGACAACTATTATAGGACTCACTGCAATGAGTGCCAAAGGCACTCATCGTGAGGCCCATGGCAGTTAGGCTGTTAGGCTGCAATGAGCGCCATAGGCTCTCATTGCAGGGCTTGCGATGAGCGCCGTAGACATTCAATACAGGTTTGACTTATTTTTCACTTTTTGCCTTCCAGGTTTTTATGAGAGAGAAAGAGATAGATAGAGAGATGGTCATATACATATGCGAGTTGGTGAGAGGGCAAGATAGACATTTTTATAGAAAAAAAATATTGTTATTTCTATTAAAGTGGCTACAAAATGTGCAAAGGGTCAAGAAAACAGGTAACATGCCATTGAAGACCCACCACTGCAAGAGAGACATGGAAGAGACAGTGATGGGAGAGAGAGATGGGAGAGGATGAGAGAGAGGGGGAGAGGGTGAGAGAGAGGGGGAGAGGATGAGAGAGAGGGGGAGAGGATGAGAGAGAGGGGAGAGGATGAGCGAGAGGGGGAGGGGATGAGAGAGAGGGCGAGAGGATGGGAGAGAGAGGGGGGAGAGGATGGGAGAGAGAGGAGGAGAGAGGATGGAAGAGAGAGGGGTGGGATAGGATGGGAGAGAGGGGGGAGAGGATGAGAGAGAGAGTGGGAGAGGATGAGAGAGGGGGAGAAGTAGAGAGAGAAAGAGGGGGAGAGAATGAGAGAGACAGGGGGGAGAGGATGAGAGAGAAAGAGGGGGGAGAGGATGAGAGAGACAGAGGGGGAGAGGATGAGAGAGACAGAGGGGGCAGAGGATGGGAGAGGCAGAGGGGGGAGGCAGAGGGGGGAGAGGCAGAGGGGGGAGAGGCAGAAGGTGGAGAGGCAGAGGGGGGAGAGAGACAGAGGGAGGGAGAGACAAAAGAGGGAGAGGATGGGAGAAACAAAAGAGGGAGAGGATGGGAGAGACAAAAGAGGGAGAGGATGGGAGAGACAAAGGAGGGAGAGGATGGACCACCTCCAGGACCGAGTGAGATTGGGGGGTCATTAGGAACACAGGGGAGGGAGAGGGGTGAAAGAGACACATGGGAGGGAGAGAGGGGGAAAGAGACACAGGGGAGGAAGGGAGAAGGAAAGAGACACAGGGGCGGTAGAGAGAAGGAAAGAGAAACAGGGGAGGGAGGGAGAAGGAAAGAGACAAACAAAAGATAGTACAGAAAACAGACAGAAAACAAACAATGCAACACTATATCATGCTGTCACTTTTGATGGGCAAGTCGCTAGTGTGTAGATATTCTTCATGGTGCTGATGCTCCCCCCTCCCTGTCCATTACGTAAAATTAAGACATTCATTACAGGTTTGACTTATTGTTAACTTTTTGCCTTTCCGGTTTTTATGAGAGAGAAAGAGGTAAATAGACAGATGGATGCTCATATACATATGTGAGTAGGTGAGAGGGAGAGATAGCATTATTTTTTTTAATAAAAATGTCTATTTCTATTAAAGTCTATTAAATGTCTATTTCTATTAATGTGGCTACAAAATGTGCAAAGGGTCAAGAAAACAGGTAACATGCCATTGAAGACCCAACATTGGAAGGTGCTCTTTTGAAGATCTACTCTTCAAAGTGGGTAAAATATTTTAGAGAGAAAAAAGAACCTTTATTGTTTATTTTATGCAATTTTGCTGCAGTGGGAAGTGCCCGATTTTGTTTCAGTGGGAGGAGACAAAAAAAACTGAGAAGTGGTCAGCCCCTGCAATGGAAATAAGGAATTACTACATTTCTGTGGAGTAGGGCTAATGTGAATCCTATTGATTTAAAAGGACATACAAGACTGAGAAAGCTGCTAATGTATCATCTTAAGGTAATGGCTGGCCCCAGTAAATAACAATGACATATAACAGTTAACAAATGTAACCTTGTATGTATTTATTTACTATCCCAAAACTTTTGATAATTATCAAGTTTAGTTCTTTAAAACTGCATAGTCACAATATGCACATAACTTCATCTACCTATATGTCTATTACATGCATATTGCAACATCATAAAACATAGAATCAGTGTAAAGAACATAAGAACATTTTATAAAAAGATGATCCCACTTCTATATATCTGCTCTAAAGTCCCCCCAAAAAAGAATTGAACATATAATTTATATCAATCAAACATCTATATGACAGATGCATAAGATATACTTACAATATATATAGTATTGAATTAACCATCTGTCAACTAAAAGGTTAACTGATTAATATATTAAAAGTGCAAAATCAATTTCCTTCTTCCGAGACCCATACAGTGTATCCTTATTTCTATACTCTTCTAAAAATAAAGTTTTACTAGATTGCTTTTTCTGGGCAGCGAGCAGTATTTCTAACTCTTGATTTTGACCCAAGACTTCTCGCAAAACACCCAGAATGCAGCATGAAGAGGCTCAGTGAAGGTGGCAGTGAAGGTGTGTAAGTGTCTGATTGGGTCACACAGCTCATAAAAAGATAGATGCCCAGCCTCGTAGTCCAGAGATATTCCAAATCTCTGAATGGAAGACTTGTGTGGTAATTGGGTTTCTATTGAGTCATGCAGTACTGAAAGATTTTTATCAGAGCTGCGCAAACACCAGGATTTGTTATTGCCTCCGATGCTGGACCGGCGCCCTTGTCTTTCCATGCTGCGATATGCCATCCCTACCCTCCATTTTCCATGTTCACTAGTCTCCACTTCCCAATAATGTCGTCCTAAAGAGAAACTTGTGATACTTAAAGCCTGAGGATAACCTAGAAATCGCTCTGTTTTATTTGGTCTCTGCTGGTTTATTTCAGATCTTGATATCATTTTCAAGTCTTGCGACACACTTACATTATTACCAGCTGTGCTTACATCTATTAATAAGCGAGATGCCTTCTGCACATAGGACATTTGCCTTGTTTTAATATTTTTACCAATATTGGCTAAACCTTTTTTTAAGATCTCTGAGATTAGATTCTCATTAAAGTCATCACCAGTTGTGAAATTGTTACCATATCTCTTTGTGCCCTCAATAATTCTTTTGTCTGGGTCACAAAAGTCAGTATTGTGTAATTCCTGATCTTGTATGATTAATAATGGATCGGTCATGTTACACAACTTCTCAATGCGACTCATCTCCCTGGACAACTCTTCCTTTTCTTTTTCCATCTGCTGGATCAGATCAGAGACAGGGAGTAAAATCTGCTCCTCCTGTCTAGTAATTTCATTCATGACTTCCATAAGTAGGGAAGTAACTTGTTCTTTTAAGCCGGTTGCTTTGTCTTCTACTTCATACCTTTGCTGCTGCAGGCTCTGGACTCTTTTCTCAATTTCTTCTCTCTCGGATGTGATTTTTTCCATAATATTTCTTAGTTTATTTTTCTTCTTCTCTGAAGCTTCATCCAGTAGCTCTACCTGATGTCCCTGGTGCGCTCCAGCCAGGGAGCAGGACACACAGACACTGACAGCATCTTCTGTGCAGTAATACTTCAGTACCTCCCTGTGGATGGGGCATTTTCTGTTAACCCAGGACTTTGTGGGTTCAGTTAAGACATGTTGCTCTGACTTGCTGTGTACATTCACATGTATATCACACAGGGAAGCTTCACATAACAGACAGGATTTTGCAGCAGGTACCTGAGAATGAACACAATAGGTACAGAAGATCTCATCACTCTCCTGCATTGACTGATTAGGTGGGATTACATCATATGTGTTATATAGATCCATGGCCATATACATTGCAGGACACTCCTGAAGACTTGCTCTGTATTCCGGACAGGTATAAACACCAGTGGGTGTCAGTGCGCTCTTAATGCAGCCCTGGCACAAATTTTGTCCACAGCACAGAGCTACACAATCTGAATAAATGCTTAGAGAGATGAAAGTCCAGCTCCTCTCTTAGATCAGCAGGCTTGAAATGTTCAGGAAAACACTAAACGGAAAGTCCTGTCTCATTCAGCAAAGGGGTGGAGAGTAAACCAAGAGCATTCATGACTTTTAACTCTCTAGGTTCCTGAAAGTAATACCCAATATAAAAGTTATGTTTAATTTTTTTATTGTTTTTTGGGCATTGGCCTATGTGGATGTTTGTCATACTATAAAAATGATCTCAGTCTTTAGATCATTTGAAACTACAAATTCTATATGCACGATGAGCACTTGACAGAGGAGTTTGCACTCTCATTATACAAAGGAAGATTTTATGGCTAAAGGACATTTAATAGAATATAACATTACAATGGACATTCACTGTATAAGTATTATGACAAATAAACCTCTTTCAAATAGTTCACATTGCAAAGTCCACTGGCATTACATCATTCAGAGTGTGAAGAGATCTGGAGTTTATAAAGTCGGATTTAGAAATAGTAATTAATTGTTTAAACACACAGTAAAAATGTAATAAAGGCGTTTTCTTATCAAGCCCTACCTAACTACACTATTCTATGCTTCATTTCTACTAAACATTTTTAAGATATCCTGATTATTCAGTACCGTGTGGAGAGTGCGCACTCGTAGGGAGTGTGTACCCCAAAGTGGAAGCGCTGGCAAATATGGGAAGTATAAGTTAATATATATGACCTCAAAGCTAGGGGGAAACAGTGTACCAGAATAACAGTAGAGCCTAGAGTGACCCCCTATAAATGTACGTGCTGGCACTAGTGTGTGATGTGCTAGGAATCGTGATAACGTATAAGCAGTCTTATCTCAAGGTCCCATGAAGTACTTTGTCCAGTCTGGTAGAGTTCTTAGACTTCCTCACAATGGTTAGGGGATCAAGTATAAACTTCTGTAAAAAAATATGCTCTGTGCTTATATAGAGCCCTATTCAATTGGCCGAATTGCAATTTAATAAGGCTGTTAGTTTATTAGGGAAAAGAGGCATATATTTGTTTTTATAGAAAGATGATCTGTTCATCCTAGGGTAATCACACCACCTAAAAATATTTATCCCCCCCCCCCCCCAGGAGCCGCAACCTTGTAGATAGGGAGCCGAAAATATTTTGCCCTTCCACTGATGAAGATATTAAATGCACTATTGCAAATTAATGTGGATGTATCAACTGGGTAAGCTTCTAAAGTTCTAAAGCATTAATAAACATGATGGCTGCTCCCAGGTACAGTGCAAAGACATTGTGTATAAAAGCTGAGTGTGGCAATGATCATTTAAATGAAGTATGCTTTTCAAGATTACCATAGTATCTACTATATATGAAAAGAACATAACATAAATAAATAAATAAAACAGTGGCAGATACATTTCAACTTAAGGAACTATTTATCGTTCTTAAATATACAACGACCCTGGAAAATAAAATGGAGGACCTAACGAACAAGATATCATCCATAAAAGATCAAAGTAGGATGAACAATCTGCGTTTTAGAGGTATTTACGAATCAATATCAGATAGCAATTTAAAATCTCATGTGGAGGACTCTCTGAGGACATTGGTTCCAAATGATTTAACAAACGAAAATACTATTGATGTTATTCATAGAATACCCCTAACTAAAAATCTAGATAAATCTATATCTAGGGATTTTATAGCTAGAGTCCACTATCGATCGTATAAAGATGATATAATGAGGGCGTCAATTGCCAAGCAAAAGTTCTCTCCTCCTTATGACAATATTAGAATTTTTTCAGATTTATCTGCTCGTACATTATCTAGAAGAAGAGAATATAGTGAAATAACTCAAGTCTTAAGACAGAAAGAAGTTAGATAGATATAAGTCTCCAGAGGGTATATCAGTATACAAAGATTCTAACTGGCATAGGATAAAATCATTTCAGGAGGGGATAAAGCTGTTGCAAGCATGGCAGTATGAAAAAACCCTATCAGATAATGAGGTTAGATAACTTAATCTAACTGCCAGTAATCTAATATGGCAAAAGAATTAAGAAAGGTAAAGGTGAAAGGAAGAGAGGGGGAAGGAGAGGGGGAGAGCAGGGGGGGCAAAATGTATTCTTCCCCTCTTCTTCCCTCCATTATTTCCGATACTATTCTCTCTTTTTAGGGTGCAGAGGTCGAGGCTAGTGAAAAAGACAGGAACTGTCTTTGGGAGATTAGCTGGGTATATTTACAGTAGGGCAAAAAATAAAGACAAAAGAAAGCAGAAAAAGAAGAGAAACATTTCTATAGCTTATTGTCCTAGGATAAGTATTACGTATATAATGATTTACCCTGTTAATCTACCTATGAGCTTGATAGAGGAAAAGAAGGTGGGAACTATAGAGCTATAACAGGGACTGGAGAGAAAGGAGACACAGATCATAAAGAAAAGGTGGTGTAATTTATATATATCTTTATCTTGCTTTTGTATTCATCACGACTAACTCACAAGTAGCAAAGCAAAAAGCAAAGAAAAGGTTATAGGGGGGCAGAAAAAGGAAATGATTGTCGTTAAATATTTATACAATAGATTTATGCAAGATAATTTTTTTTCAATCCACACTGGATATCAGGGTAAAGGAAAATAATATGGATGTATTCACATATGTGCACAGAGCTTAGGAATTATTCCTTAACCAGGAATCTTAGATGATCACATAATTGCTACGTAAATTTTGTTCACTTATTTGATCTGTTTCTCCATCTCTCAACTCCTATGGATACAAATGTTGTACTGCAGGGTAAATTATAAAGTAATATAAAAATGGGTCTAATAGTATTATTAGCTCTATAAGTGTATAAGCACTGGAGTGGGCTAGACAGTTTATTCCTAGCCGTCAGTCTCCCTACTTTTAAAGGGAAATTATTCCTGCCATTTCCTAACATCGGGTGTTTGCCGTGTAAACGGTGAAGATATGTTGTATGTTTGTTTTGATCCCCTGACGTGGTCTATGTTTGACTCTAGCAGTAAGAATATAAGTGATAAGTATTTTTTTTGCACGTCAAGGGTGGTGTATGCATGTTGAAAGAATGAGGAAGGACTATGGTATATACAGGAGGAGGAACTTATTAAGTAAGATACACAGGTCAATCAGATTGTTAGATGAATAAGGGAATAAAAATAATTTTGCATAATGTTAATAGATTAAACTCATTGACTAAAAGGAAAATAGCCTTCTTAAATTATGCCGAAATTAAAGCAGACATTTTATGCCTCCAGGAGACCCATATAAAGCAGGAGTCATTAAAGTATATGTTTAATAGTCAATATCCAATAAATATAAATTCGACATTTCAAAGTAAATCCAAGGGAGTATCTATTCTCTTTAATAAAAGATTGACGATCTCCGAGGTATTTACAAAAATAGACCACCTAGGCAGATATATAATATGGACAGGGTATATAATTAATAGACTGACAACCCTGGCAAATGTGTATTTGCCAAATAAAAATCATTTCAGGTATTTAAAAATGTTATTAGGAGATCTATATAAATTGAAGAGAGGGCTGTTCATAATTTGTGGAGATTTTAATATGGTAATTGATGCCCATATGGATAAACAGAGATGCCATAAGATAAAATCAGAAGTTAGAGATAACAAAATAGCCTTCGACTTCTCTAACATAATAAATAACTATGAGTTGTATGATCTATGGAGAGTTTTCCATCCGAACTGTAAAGAATATACCTTCTTCTCTAATAGATTTGAATCTTCATCTTGCATAGATTATATCTTTGCAGACCTGAGTACCCTGAAATTGATAGGGGAGACCGATATCGCTTTGACACCCCAATCAGATCATAGTATGAACAGTATTATTTTGAAAAATTTACTGGAATTAAAAGGAAAAACAAGTTGGAAAAATAATCCTAAAATATTCAAAAATATAGACAACCTGAATGTGGTGAAAAAGGATATCCAGGAATTCTTTGAGTATAATAAGGATTCAGTGACCTCTATGAAGACACTATGGTGTTCTTATAAAGCTTACATTAGAGGAATCCTGACCTCTAGGATGACAGAAATTAACAAGCAAAGGGGTAAACCCCTAAAAACCTTATATATTGAATCAGAAAAATTACATCAGATTAATAAAAAGAGTCCAAATAAAGATATTGGTAACAAAATAAATATAATAAATAATCAAGTAAATCGTATACTACAATCTCAGGCAGATAACATTTTATGGAGATTTCAACAATCTAATTTCTTGTATGCCAATAATACTGGTAAACTCCTCGCGAATAGATTAAAGAAACAACCTAAACAAAACAGGATTCTAAAAATACTAGATGAAGAGAAAAAGGCTCATATGAATCCCAATAAAATTGGTGAGGTATTTCAGGAATTTTATGAGAAATTATATAACTTAGACAGGATCAGAGTTTCGTGACCCCAGACAAAGTCGACATTAATACCTTTTTAGATAATATTCAGATCCCTAGAATCTCTGATCAAGAATCATTATACTTAAATAGGGAAGTATCATGTGAGGAAATTATGAATGTAATAAATAGTGGCTAGAGATGTCGCGGACAGTTCGCCCGCGGACTATTCGCGCCGATTTTGGCATGTTCGCGAACAGCGAACACATGCGCTTTTCGGTTCGCCCCCTATACTTTATCATTGAGGAAACTTTGACCCTGCACCTCACAGTCAGCAGACACATTCCAGCCAATCAGCAGCATACACTTTCTTCCAGGGCCTTCCATCTGAAGGACAGCATCAATTTTAGAATCATTTTGAAAGTGCAGCAGCTGGACAGATAGTGTAGCAGCTGGAGATTTAATAGGGAAATAGATAGCAAGGCTGTGTATTTAGCTTCCACTACAGACCTGAAGGACTCATCTGATATCTGCTGCAAGGACAGCAACCCAAAAAGCCCTTTTTAGGGCTAGAACATCATTTATGTTATTTTATAATTTTTTTCTGTGTAATCTAATTGCATATGCCTGCCTGCCAGCGTGTGTGTGTGACAGGCTAACACCTAACAGCTTATATTGTGCTCAGTGAAATAAAACACTTTTTTGACTGTAATAGATTGAATAGCAATTGCCTGCCTACAGGCGTGTGTGTGAAGCCTATTGCATCTACTCTGCCAACTTTTGCCAGTGCACAGTGACACCCCACATCTGGTGCAACCGTAGTGTACAGTGACATAAAACAACACTTTTTTGACTGTAATCGATTGAATATCAGTTGCCTGCCTACAGGCGTATGTGTGAAGCCTATTGCATCTACTCTGCCAACTTTTGCCAGTGCACAGTGACACTCACATCTGGTGCAACCGTAGTGTACAGTGACATAAAACAACACTTTTTTGACTGTAATCGATTGAATATCAGTTGCCTGCCTACAGGCGTGTGTGTGAAGCCTATTGCATCTATTCTGCCAACTTTTGCCAGTGCACAGTGACACTCATATCTGGTGCAACCGTAGTGTACAGTGACATAAAAGACCCCTTTTTTTTCTGTAAGCAATTGAATATCAGTTGCCTGCCCACAGGCATGTGTGTGAGGCCTACAGCGCCTACTCTGCCAACTTTTGCCAGTGCACAGTGACACTCATATCTGGTGCAACCTAGTGTACAGTAAAATAAAAGAACCCTTTTTTTTCTGTAATCGATTAAATATCAGTTGCCTGCCAACAGGCGTGTGTGTGAGGCCTACAGTGCCTACTCTGCCAACTTTTGCCAGTGCACAGTGACACTCATATCTGGTGTCACAGTAGCTTGCACGCATAGTACCACTAATCGGAAAAAAAATGACAGGCAGAGGCAGGCCACCCCGCAGGGGCCGTCGTGGTCGTGGTGCTGTGATTCTCTTTGGCCCTAGAATAATGCCCAGTTTTCAGAGGCAACGTACCCTGAACTTGAAAAGTTCTGATGACATGGTTGATTGGCTAACACAGGACACCCAATCTTCTAAAGCTTCTGCTCGGAACCTAGACGCACCATCCTCCTCCAGCTTAGCTTCGGGCACCTCTCCAGTTACCACTCGCCCGCCTGCCGCCACCACCAACACTAGCACCACAGCCGCTTCACTTGATCCGTCAGCAGAGTTATTTACACATCCGTTGCAAGAAATGAGTGATGCGCAAACTTTAGTGCCAGAGGATGTAGATAACAGGGATATGTCCCAGTCAGGCAGCATTACACACATGGATGTACGGTCTGATGATGATGATGTTGTACCCAGTGCTGCTTCCTTTGTTGAGTTGTCAGATACAAGTGAAGCGGTTGATGATGACGATGCGTCCGTGGATGTCACGTGGGTGCCCGCTATAAGAGAAGAAGAACAGGAGGAAAGTTCAGATGGGGAGACAGAGAGGAGGAGGAGACGAGTTGGAAGCAGGGGGAGGTCATCGCAAGTAGCTAGTGGCACAGTCAGACAGCATGCATCGACACCCGGGGTCAGCCAGACAGCACGCCAGTCAACTCATGCTGTTGCCACCACCAGAATGCCGTCATTGCAGAGCTCAGCAGTGTGGCAATTTTTTTGTGTGTCTGCCTTTGATAACAGCGATGCCATTTGCAAACTGTGCGAAATGAAACTGAGTCGTGGGAAGTCCAACACCCACCTAGGTACAACTTCTTTGCGAAGGCACATGAGGTCACATCACAAACGCCTATAGGATCAACACATGAGTACAAGCAGCACACAAAGTCAAAGCCGCCATCCTCCTCCTGGTCCAGCATCTTCAGCCACGTCAACCACTGCTGCCCTGCTTGCCCCCTCTCAACCATCCGTCACTCCGTGTCTGCCGTGAGCAGTCCCTGCTCATCTGCCCACAGTTAGGTGTCTGTCAAGGACATGTTTGAGCAAAGAAGCCAATGTCACAAAGTCACCTCCTTGCCCGGGAACTGACAGCTGGCTTGTCTGAACTCTTAACCCGCCAGCTTTTACCATACAAGCTGGTGGAGTCTGAGGCATTCAAAAAATTTGTAGCTAATGGGACACTGCAGTGGAAGGTACCCGGACGAAAATTCTTTGCACAAAAGGCAATCCCCAACCTGTACTCGATTATGCAAAAGGAAGTAATGACATCTCTGGCACACAGTGTTGGGGCAAGGGTCCATCTAACAACTAATACCTGGTCTGCAAAGCATGGTCAGGGCAGGTATATCACCTACACTGCGCATTGGGTAAACCTGGTGACGGCTATCAAGCATGGAATACGTGGCTCTGCAGAGGAGTTGGTGACACCGCCACGACTTGCAGGCAGGCCTGCTGCCACCTCCTCTACTCCTCCTACTCCATCCTCTTCCATAACCTCCTCGGCTGAGTCATCTTCTGCTGCTGCTATGTCTTGCTCCACATCAACGGCACCCCCCCAGCTCCACAGGTACTATTCCACATCCCGGATACGGCAGTGTCACGCCGTCTTGGGGTTGACTTCCCTGAAAGCAGAGAGTCACACTGGACCAGCACTCCTGTCTGCCCTGAACGCACAGGTGGATCAGTGGCTGACTCCGCACCAACTGGAGATCGGCAAAGTGGTTTGTGACAACGGAAGAAATTTGTTGGCGGCATTGAATTTGGGCAAGTTGACACATGTGCCGTGCATGGCACATGTGTGTAATCTGATTGTACAACGCTTTGTGAAATAAGCACCCAGGCTTACAGGACGTCCTGAAGCAGGCCAGGAAGGTGTGTGGCCATTTTAGGCGTTTCTACACGGCCATGGCGCACTTTACAGATATCCAGCGGCGAAACAACATGCCAGTGAGGTGCTTGATTTTAGACAGCCGGACATGTTGGAATTCAACACTCATAATGTTCGACCGTCTGCTCCAAGAAGAAAAGGCCGTTAATGAGTATTTGTATGACCGGGGTGCTAGGACAGCCACTGCGGAGCTGGGGATTTTTTTTGCCACCTTACTGGATGCTCATGCGCAATGCCTGTAGGCTTATGCATCCTTTTGAGGAGGTGACAAACCTGGTCAGTCGAACCGAGGGCACCATCAGCGACATCATACCATTTGTTTTCTTCCTGGAGCGTGCCCTGCGAATAGTGCTGGATCAGGGCATAGATGAGCGTGAAGAGGAAGAGGAAGAGTTGTGGTCACCATCACCACCAGAAACAGCCTTATCAGCATCGCTTGCTGGACCTGCGGCAACGCTGGAAGAGGATTGTGAGGAAGAGGAGTCAGAGGAGGAATGTGGCTTTAAGGAGTAGGAGGAAGAGCAACCACAACAGGCATCCCAGGGTGCTCGTTGTCACCTATCTGGTACCCATGGTGTTGTACGTGGCTGGGGGGAAGAACATACCTTCAGTGAGATCACTGAGGACGAGGAAAGGGACATGACTAGCTCGGCATCCAACCTTGTGCAAATGGGGTCTTTCATGCTGTTGTGCCTGTTGAGGGACCCTCGTATAAAAAGGATGAAGGAGAACGACCTGTACTGGGTGTCCACGCTACTAGACCCCCGGTATAAGCAGAAAGTGCCTGAAATGTTACCGAATTACCACAAGTCGGAAAGGATGCAGCACTACCAAAATAAATCAAAAAGTGTGCTTTACACAGCGTTTAATGGTGATGTCACAGCACAATGGCAATCTATCAGCGGAATAGGTGAACATAATTCTCCTCCTCCCACGACCACGCTGGCAAGGAGAGGACGCTTTACAGACGTGTTGTTGATGGAGGACATGCAGAGCTTTTTAAGTGCATCGCCACAGCCCTTCGTGGTCCACCCTCAGAGAACGACTAGACCGTCAGGTAACAGACTACCTCGCCTTAATTGCAGATATCGACACTATGAGGAGCGATGAACCCCTTGACTACTGGGTGTGCACGCTTGCCCTGTGGCCTGAGCTATCCCAGTTTGCCATAGAACTTCTGTCCTGCCCCGCTTCAAGTGTCCTGTCAGAAAGGACCTTCAGTGCAGCAGGAGGTTTTGTCACTGAGAAGAGAAGTCGCCTAGGTCAAAAAAGTCTAGATTACCTCACCTTTATTAAGATGAATGAGGGATGGATCCCGAAGGGACTGACAGTGGGCGATGCATTCGATTAAAAAAGGCCTGATAGATGAGCTGCCTTGAGCTAATAATGGTCCACACGCTGCTGTATTTTATCCCTGAATGCCGGATGACTTGCGTGACTTATCCGCCACCAACTACGGTTCAAGAAGCAATGTTTTAGGGCACTTTCTGCCTGGCAAAAAAAACATAAATTTTTCTGGTCGCTGCAACAATACCTAATTTTTGCATTTAAATTATTTTATTGTCAGAAGGCGTACAGCATGTAATGAACATTTTTGAACAGTCTTGCATAACAGTTGTGCAAAAATACATATTTACAATAAAGACATTTTGTGAAAGTTAGCTGGCTATTCCTTGTTATTTTTACTTTTTAGGTTAATAATTTTTCTTATTTTTTACTGTGATTGCAATTTAAGAGATACCTAAAACATGGTAAAACAGACAATAGTAAAGAGTATATCTGCAGGAAACACCAAAGTCCTATTAGCTATCATCCCTCCAGCAGTATTAGCTTATTATTTACAATATCTAACCTGGGCAATCACCCTTGGGTTACCCTAGGGCAGGCTTCAGTAAGCGACCTCTCCTTTCCTGGGATGATTTTGCCGCCGGTTGCTTCTGAAGGGTCTCCAGGGCTCCCCCACTCTGGTCCCTCCCCCAGTGTCGCTTCAACCAGTAAAAAATGTTTTATATTTGTAAAGCGACCCAATGATCCCCCTTGATAGCGGTTCATCTTTACAAATTTTGGAGAACCAATTTAAGACCGGTGTCCCCTATTTCTGGGTCAGGGAGTGTGTGAAATGCCTCAGCCTACAGTAATTGTAAAGTTCTGACAGTGGTAGCTCATGCTTGTCCCTCAGTTCCTCATAGGTGAGCATCTGGCCCTTTACTAACCAGTCTCCCAGTCTATCTAGTTTCCTTGACCTCCACCAGTGTTGCTATTTTGTGTTGTTTTGGTTTGTAGTTTCCTGGCTAGTAACAGGCCAAGTTTATTGGCTTTATTGAACCTGATAGGAATAAATAGTACAACTGAACACACCACTCCTATCTGGTGGCACCTTAAATTGCACGCGCAGTGCCCCAAATTTGAAGTGGGAGGACCGACCAAGCATCTTTTTCCATCTCCCGCTTCCAAAAATCCATGCCATATAAATGTCCCCTGATAGGTGACGTAACAGGTATCAAACTGATAGGAATAAATAGTACAACTGAACACACCACTCCTATCTGTTGGCACATTACATTGCACGTGCAGTGCCCCAAATTCGAAGTAGGAGATCCGACCAAGCATCTTTTTCCATCTCCGTGTTCCAAAAATCAAAGCCATATACATGTCCCCTAATAGTGGACGTAACAGGGATTAAACCGATAGGAATAGTACTACTTAACAGTACACACCTTATAATAACGCAGACAGAGGCAATGCAGAGAGAGGAGTCTGAAGAAGAGGAGTCAGAGTAGGAAGGTGGCTTTGAGGAGGTGGAAGACCAAACACAGCAGGCGTCCCAGGGGGCTTGTTGTCACCTTTCAGGGACCCTTGGTGGCTGGGTGGAGGAAAAGACCTTCAATGACATCAGTGAGGACAAGGAACGGGACATGGCTAGCTTGGTATCCAACCTTGTGCAAATGGGGAGTTTGCGGTTGTGCAAAGGGACCGTTTGCGGTTGTTTGCGGTGCATTAAACGGGAAGATTGGTCTGTTACTGTGAAGCGGGTGTAACCCTTACACTACCTGATCGATACAACATCATACCTGATGTTTTAAAGCATGTTATTCCAAACAATTTAGGAATGTTAGGTGATTTATGCCCTTTATGGCTTAAAACCAGACTCTGCATCAACTATGTAATTTTCTGTGGGCGTTTTGCCATGGATCCCCCTCCGGCATTCCACAGTCCAGGTGTTAGTCCCCTTGAAACAACTTTCCCATCACTATTGTGGCCAGAAAGCGTCCCTATGGGTTTTGAAATTCGCCTGCCCATTGAAGTCGTTGGCGGTTCGCCCGGTTCGCCCGTTCGCGAAGATTTGATGGAAGTTCGCGTCCGCTGTTCGCGAACCGAAAATTTGATGTTCGCGACATCAATAATAGTGGCAAATCAAATAAGGCCCCAGGTATAGATAGTTCTATAAAGGACTACAGTCTGAGCTTAAAATACACTTATGTAGCCTATTTAATGAAATCAAAGAAACAATATCCCGTTGGAGATGTCTGAGACTAAAATTGTAAACATTCTGAAAGAAGGAAAGAACCCAGAGGAGTGTTGCAGTTATCGACTAATATCACTAATAAATATAGATGTTAAAATATATTCCAAAATCTTAGCAAATAGATTAAAGACCATAAGTGTTAAGTTGATTCACCGCGATTAAACAGGAATTGTCCCAGGACGACAGGCGTCGGATAATTTAAGACGACCTGAATATCCTGTCCTATGTCAAAGATAAAGATATTCCCGTAATGATATTATGATTAGACGCGGAGAAAGCCTTCAATATGGTCAACTGGGAATATCTACTAAGTGTATTAAGGAAATTTGGAATTGGGGAGTTTGCTTCAAAGTCAGTCAAAGCTCTCTATAGGAATTCTTTTGCACGAGTTGAGAGCATGGATTGAATCAAAGCAATTTAAAATAGGCTATGGCACCCGTCAGGGATGTCCTTTATCACCGCTACTATTTATACTCTTTATGGAACCACTAGCAATCTATAGAGAATGTAAAGGAATCAAAGGGTTATGTAAAGGCAAGGAAGAATTTAAATACATGGCTTTTGCTAATTATATTGTTATCACTATATCAAACCCAGAGAATGCTTGTCAAAAACTCCAAGAAATATTAGATGAGTTAGGCAGAATTTCATTTTTTAAAACTAATCAGTTAAAATCAGACACCCTAATGAGAGGTATAACATTTGAAATTAAAGATATGTTGGAGAAAGATTATAGGTAGAATTGGAAATCTACATATATAATCCATTTGGGCATTAAATTCTCCTTTGGTGTGGAGAAAATCCTCAAAGACAACATCAATGAGGTAATGAAACAAATTGGACCAACCCTGACTGACTGGAGACAACTTAATTTATCTTGGTCAGCTAGAATAGCCTCAATAAATATGAGTATAATCCCAAAAATTACTTTTTGTATGAGATCTATACCGGACGTATTGGCAAATAATTTTTTAAAACTCATTCAGGATCAGTTGGATACATTTTTGTATGAGGGGAGAAAACCTAGAATTAGGAAAAGTATAACTTATAATAAATTAATAAATGGAGGTTTAAATGTACCATGTATAAAAGAAATCCATCAAAAGATCATTATAGCCCAACTCATAAATTGGAATATCACCCAAGATAAACCAAGATGGTTAATTTTAGAAGAAGCTTTTGTAAAGGATTATTCTATTCAAACCATCCTGTGGCTTCCTAAGTACAATAAAACTTTGTTTAGTAAATTACCAAAAAATGTCAATGCTATCATAAAATTTTGGTATAATTACAAAGAGAAAATGAAACTGTCTAAATATCCGTCATTGGCAGCCCCGTTAGAGTTCTTAAAATCGAAGGCTCTATGCCGACAATAAAAATGTTAACAGATCAGGGCTTTACTCGTATCTCTGAAATATATAACAAAGGCAATCTCTCTACTCTACAGGAGTTACAACAGAAATTAGAGCCTAAAAAATTTACTTGGATAAATTATGAAAGCCTTAAGAAAAATCTGTTGGGCAGAGGCTATAAAATCTGTGGGACGAACATTCCATCAAAAATAGAAGAAGTTATTATAAAAAAAAGAAATGGTACATATCATTTCAAAGTGTAGCAGAATCATTAATGAGTCTACCCTGTTAATTAAAAGTATAGGTATTAAAGGTTGGGAGTTGGATCTCAGAATTAATTTAGAGGATATAAATTGGAGGGAAATCATAATAACTGCAAATAAATCCTCAGTTAATATAGCATATACAGAGTTATTTTTCAAAATAATTAATAGATGGCATCTAACTCCGGCAAAAATGATTAAATTGACTCAAAAGGGGAAGGCCATTGTTGGAAATTTTGCGGACTAAGAGGATCTGAACTTCATATATGGTGGGAATGTAACAAAATTCATAGGTGGTGGTTAGATATTGGCCAGTTGATATTCAAGGTACTGGATAAACAGATTGTATGGTCTCCACAATTAGCCATTCTCCATATGCATCTGGAGAATTTGCCCCCAGCTGATAGATACTTGACATGTCATATTCTGCTGGTGTCAAAATGGCTCATTGTGAAATATTGGAAGCAATCCGTGGTTCCAACAATTAGTGAATTGTGTAACATTATTAATATAAACAGGGAGTTGATGCATAACAGTAATTGCCTTGCATCTCAGAGTTTTGTATGTCGTATTAACTGGCTGAAATGGGATAGATATTGTGAGTCTGTAAAATCATCTTAAAGTATGTTATCCTGTAGTAGAATGTAAATGGAAGTCGATCCCATTTCATATCAAATAGTACTGTTCCATATGGATATTACCAAAATAGTTCCTTAGAGCCAATACATAATCTCTTATGTTCTGTTAGTTTCGAAACCCCTACTATCAAAACACCGGAAGCAGGCTGTAACTCCTTCTTTCTAAGAAGTTCTAAATGCGGTAATCTTAAATAGTGAGCTAATGCAGAGAACAATATAAACTGTATAATAAAAAGATCTAGCATCTAATTGGTAATTATGGGATCGAATTAGGCTGATCCAAGAAGTAAAAGAATGAACCTAGGTGATGGTAATAAGAGTCCTCCCCTTAGATATACTGTAGATTGATAAAGCATCCATAACGTATGTTTAAGATAATTGTTTATATGTGTATGTGTATTTGAATTGTTCTGTTATGTTATCTATGTATTTATATTGTATAAAATGTTTTGAATAAAAAAAAAAAAAATAAATAAAAACAAGCACAGCATCTTCAACAACAAAAAATCTCTAAAAATGTTTTTATGCTAATAGATGAATGTGTATTAATCTTGTTAGTTTGATGCAAGCATAAACATGATTTTTTTCGCAATCTACTGATCCTATAATAAAAGGTATTACAATTATTACTGTACAATAAGTGAAGAGTAACTGTGTAAAATGTAAATATATTGCAGTATATAAATACATATACAATGCCTTGACTTTTTACCTATTTTGTTGCATTACAGCCTTAAGTTCAATGTTTTGTTAATCTGAATTTTATGTGATGGATCAGAACACAATAGTCTAAGTTGGTGAAGTGAAATGAGAAAAATATACACATAAAACTATTTTTTAGAAAAAGAAAACAGAAAATTGGCATGTGCGTATGTATTCACCCCCTTTGTTTTGGAGCCCATAAAAAGCTCTGGTGCAACCAATTACCTTCAGAAGTCACATAATTAGTGAAATGATGTCCACCTGTGTGCAATCTAAGTGTCACATGATCTGTCATTACATATAAAGTAAGGGAGTATGTAAGTAAGGGACAATGTTGTTGAGAAGTACAAGTCAGGGTTAGGTTATAAAAAAAATATCCAAACCTTTGATGATCCCCAGGAGCCCCATCAAATCTATCATAACCAAATGGAAAGAACATTGCACAACAGCAAACCTGCCAAGAGACGGCCGCCCACCAAAACCCACGGACCGGGCAAGGAGGGCATTAATCAGAGAGGCACCACAAAGGTAACCCTGGAGGAGCAGGAGAGTATATAGAACAACAATAAGCTGTACGCTCCATAGAGTTGAGATTTATGGCAGAGTGGCCAGAAAAAAGCCATTACTTTCAGCAAAAAACTAAATGGCACGTTTTGAGTTTGTGAAAAGGCATGTGGGAGACTCCCACAATGTATGAAGGAAGGTACTCTGGTCTGATGAGACTAAAATTTAACTTTTCGGCCGTCAAAGAAAACGCTATGTCTGGCGCAAACCCAACACATCACCCGAAGAACACCATCCCCACAGTGAAACATGGTGGTGGCAGCATCATGCTGTGTTTTTTTTTTTCAGCAGCCAGCACTGGGAAACTGGTCAGAGTTGACGGAAAGATGGATGGTGCTAAATACAGGGATATACTTGAGCAAAACCTGTACCACTCTGTGCGTGATTTGAGACTAGGACGGAGGTTCACCTTCCAGCAGGACAATGACCCCAAACACACTGCTAAAGCAACACTTGAGTGGTTTAAGGGAAAACATGTAAATGTGTTGGAATGGCCTAGTCAAAGCCCAGACCTCAATCGAATAGAAAATCTGTGGTCAGACTTAAAGATTGCTGTTCACAAGCGCAAACCATCCAACTTGAAGAAGCTGGAGCAGTTTTGCAAGGAAGAATGGGCATACTTTTGCAAAGCACTGTAAATGAGTACCTATTGATTAATTTGAAATAGAAGGGTTTAAAACACAAATCTTCAGATATGCAAAATAAATATTTAAATGCAATATGTACACTTTATAAAAAATGTGACAATGGGTAAAAATTTTACAAAGTTAGCACTGGCAGATTTCAAGTGAAACAAATAAATGCTTTGAAGGACCCAGAACAACAAAGTCAGAAGTGCTCATCAGCACTGGAATTCTAGGGCAGTAAAACACAGGCAATAGCGCCCTCTAGTGCTGCAGCCATTTACATCTCCATTGTAGTGATTCATTACTCTTTATTTTTATCTGCCAAATTCTGCGTTTTTTTAATATTTTAATTATGCAGATTTCTCTTTGTTGACTTTTGCTAGTCACTGTTATACTTCTATTCTTTGCTCCTTTACTTTTCATGACACATTTTTTCATTTGCATTACTACAACCGATGGTCTGAATTTACAAGCACTGAAATATCTTTATTACAGTTTGCACTGCTGGCAAATAGACTTTAATTAGGGTTAGAGCTACTGCTGGTGCAGCAGGTGCAAAGCATGAATGCCCACAACAGATATGGGGCCCTCTGCTTCTGACAGGAGCCTGGAGCAAATATTGTCTCTAAATTTATTATGGTATGGGGCAAATTATTATTATTATATTTATTGATTGCCCTAGTGGTGATCTGACCGTTTAACATGTATTTTTGGCTTTTTATAGACATCTATGGGACATATAGAGAAGTAGCAAGGGGGTCCCAAATTATTTTGTACAGGGCTCCCTTCACTACCTCTGTCACTAACTTTGTTTGCCCAAATACTATTTTGAATGTAAACAAAAACAATCTATTTTATATCCATGCTCCATGTATGGTAGACAGCCATTACCTTGTTTAATGTTCAGTAGTTAATTTATGTGAATCCCCTACTCACAGATCTTACTATTGAAATTTGTTGTATAAAATAGCATTTCAAAAATTCTAGTCCATCTAGCTTAGAGCAGAGCTAAATAATACCTCACTCTCATCATTACTTCTAATGGCCACCCAACTAATAACCCTTTGTGTTAATTACAAGACAATATATGATAAATCTGTTATACTGAATTTGTTGTTGTACGGCTATACTGCAGTTTACACCACAGGATTAACATAGGGCCCTATGTATGTAACATATGAAGGGTATAAGTACCGTATTGGTCCGAATATAAGCCGCACCCGCATATAAGCCGCATCTGTAAAATTCAAGGGGAAAAAATACAAAAAAGATTGTACTCAAATATAAGCCGCACCCTTAAAATTGGAGAGAAAAAGACTCTCCAAGTGATCAGCCATTGCAAGAAACAGGCTTTCTGATTAGTACTGAAGCTTTTTTTGCAGGTTGCAGGCCTTACAGGATGTTAGAATCACTAAAACCGGAAATCGGCAGTAATTTTACGTTCGTGAATATAAACAGCACACATACCGTGCAAGCTCGCAAATCGGCAGTCATTTTTTTACGGTCACGAATTTAAGCCGCACCTGTAACTCACAAACTAAAAAATCTGAAAAAAGGTGCGGCTTATATTCGGACCGATACGGTATTTACTATTCAGTTGAAAAGGGTTTTACTTACAATGACCTTTAAATTACCTCTTTACTTCAAGAAAAATGGCACTTTTTGTAAATTAAAAACACAAACAACATTTGCAGCTGTGAACGGTCTCACAATATAACCATGCATCTTCTACACTTGACATATTTGTACCATTCCAGATGTGTTCAGCTATAAACATGGTATTCAAAGCAAACAATCCCTCCAAAGTAGCACCTCCACCATTGAACACTATTGAAGGAAATGACGCACTCATGTAGACTTCATTCTTCTACAAATTCATTCTTCAATTCTACCTTTCACCTCTACCTCCTGTCCACCTCCACCGCCTTCTGCCACCACACTTTTAGGCCAATACTGCAATCTCTGGCCCTACAGTCTCCCTCTTCACCCCAGGCATAGAGCATTAGATAGCTTCCCACTTCTCAGCTTCTCATCTTACAAGTTGTCTACTTCACAATTCATCCATTTCCTCTCTACTACCCTATCACATATACATGATCCTCTGCAATCTGGTTTCCATGCACAATACTTTACTGAGTCCTCCTGAGCCACCGCAAAAGAACACTATTCCGTACTTATCCTCTCGGATTTTTTCTGTTCCTTTTGACACAGTTGACCACTTACTTCTTATCCAGACTCTAAGCTCCCTTATCCAATGAAACACTACAATTTACTGGTTCCAAAATTAACTATGTAACCACTTCTTTAATGTCTTATTACTCAGACACATTCTGTTAATATCATTTTTGACTTGAACTTACCCCTGTATAGTGCTTCAGAATATTTCACAAATGAAGGAAATAAAATAATAATAATTATTATTATTGTGCTTCCCTTACCCTGTGGAATTATCTACCTAATCATTCACATTCCTTGTTAAGGAATATGATATGATGTTGCTGTGTAGTATAAGGTGGACCTCGATAAGTAATGTTGGGTCACCAAGAGAGTAGGTGTTTATTATATAGAACAGTGTGGGTATTCGGCCTTGTCATGCCCAGGGCTTTACTGGACTGTTTTACAGTATGGCCTCGGCCTGATTGGCCAGAGTTACCCTGTTTTTATTATCATGGTTATGTATTTCTTAGTGCTTATGGTTAAAATATGATTACACTGGTATACTGTATGTATCTTGGTTTATGTTCAGATGTACAGGGTTTCCCAGTAAGCAGGGGGCAGTCTATTATTTAGGGATGGGGCAGTCTATTATTTAGGGATGGGGCTTACTGTGATTGGCCAGTCTGTGTGCCAGAAAATTTTATAAAATGTGGCAATTAATAAAGGTATGGCAGTTGTGTCGGGACTTACATAAAACAAGGTGTAAGTGTCATTCTGTGCATTAATCATAATTCTAAGGGATTATATTGTGTCCCTGATATTCTGGTCTGTGGAAGCAAGCTCCTGGGTGTGGTTCCTGTGTTTGGTCCATCTTCTGCTATCAGAGGTGTACAAGGACCGCATGATTCTGCTGGATAGGTTTGAACCAGGTTTTTACCAATTTCAATTGAAGTAGCAGATTGTGACAATTGGCTGGCAGTCGTGGGTTCTCTGGTAAACCACAGCAGAATGGCAACTTACAAGGACATGATGGAGCTGGGACCAGTGGAAATGCTTTCACATTTAAGCATGGATTAGCAGAGGACTGTCCTGGGACAGTGAGAGAGGAGAGGGGTATACAATGGCCCTTTCCCGGCTCCTGTGGATGGGGAATGCTTATCCCCAGTGGAGACATAAAAAAATTTTGTCCTTGGAATAGACTGTCAAGAAACGGCGCTTCTAAACCAATGCATGGCGTTTCTGGGACTATGGCTGGGTCACAAGCTAATTGAATGGCTGGAGAACCTGGTGGTACAGGAAAGTGATACTTAGAGGACCTCTGCTGATCAATGCTTAAATGTGAAAGCCTTTCCTCTGGTCTCAACTCCATCATGTCCTTGTAAGTTGCCATCCTGCTGTGGTTTACCAGAGAGTGACTTAGAGGACCAGTATGCAGCCTGGATGGGAGAGGTTGGAATACCTAGTGTGGAGCTCTATTTGTCAGTAGGGATGAAGGAGGCATTCTGGCAGCTGGTATATGGCCCTCTGAATTGTTGGGTGGGCACTGCACAGCGTACAATGTATGTGCTTAAGAGGCATTTTAACTCTCTGGGGATTGCCCAATGGTTGTATAAGGCGCTTTTACTGATGCCATTGATCCGGCAGGAATTACAACTGGAAGCAGGCTTGCTGGCCCTACTGTGCTAGAAAATTTAATATTGTTCCTGATATTCTGGTCTGTGAAAGCAAGATCCTGGGTGTGGTTCCTGTGTTTGGTCCATCTTCTGCTATCAGAGGTATACAAGGACCCCACGATTCTGCTAGATAGGTTTGAACCAGCTTCTTACCAAGTCGAAATGAAGTAACAGGCCTTAATTGCAAGAGTTATGTTTTAATGATGTAAAGAGGGTACTAAGGCATGTTGGGTATTGAAATATTACATTTTTCCCTTGGAGTGTGAAAGAATATATTACTGTGGGCTCTAAGATGGAGTGAGTTCAGTTATGAGGGTTATCTTTATTGAGGGACAGAAATTAGCCAGTTGGAGTATAATTATAAATATAAATTTGCAGGAGTTACAGAGAGATTAAATTAGAAAAGCCTGCAAGGACATGGCCGGAATCCAAATCCGTATACCCATGCTACGGCACGTAGAATTTCCGGGAGTGAACATGATAAATTATTAAAATCCGTAGTTATGGGTTTAGACAGAGCCAATGGTAAAAGAGACCATAATCATATGTCACTAAAACATGGAAGTTAAATTTCAATCACTTACAATTTTGAAGTCCGAGTTGCGATCGGGCCCGCATTCCAGAAATAATGCTTATTGACTACGGGCCTGTCACGCCCGCCTGATTTGGGGGACCACGCTCACCCCAAATCTCTCCCTCTCTCTACGGGTCGCAACTTTTTGTTCATATCTCGACACCAGCAGACACTTCAGATGACAGCATCATTACTGCAGAGACAGGCACCATCAGACCCCTTTTCTTAGGATCTAAGAATCACACACCATGTACCTTTGATTAGTACAAGCAGACTCTGACACCACCATTCTTTAGTGTGTCCAAAGACAGACTGGCCCCTTCTTTATTGTTGCAGAGATATATAAAAACACAGAAAAATTACACAAAACACCAAAGACCTTCCCCCAGTTCTAGCCCATCCTCCTAGGCAAATAGCTTGCTACCCCCCTCACCCACATGACTTTCTTCTCATTACACATTTTCTCTCCTCTTACAGAACCATAAAACTAGCTTCCCCCTTCATGAATAAAGCCAGAGCCTTCACACGTGGCCGATTGCAGGGCCATAAAAATGTGTTTGAATTATTTAACCATTTGTACACCTCAGATATGACTGTTAAGTAAGTTATTATATGTGTGGTTAGAAAGTATTAACAAGTGATGAACCCCAAACAGTCCAGTGGGCCCCTCTGTTCATGACAGGGCCCTATTAAATCCACCAAATCGCGGTTCCAGAAGCCTGTAAAGGAGCCTGCAAAAGTTACGGCTTTTAAATTGGCCTCTTTTAGCTACCCGCAAATTATCTGCTGGTTACAGGCAGAAAAACCTTACGGGCTGTTCAAAATCTGAACTCCGATCCAGCTAAACCTTTAATCTTTCAATTCCATAAATGTTACAATCCCAAAACGCTATTAAATTGCTAAAAGTCCTCAGGCCCGCAACATTTTCACACCCGTAAATGGCAAATGTAACCAAAAATCCTACTGGTACTAGAGCGGACCTGCATGGCGGTTAAACTCCTGTCCGTAGCACTGTAAAAGCAAATATAAACACACTACTGTATTTTAATATTCAGGGAAAGTGATGAAAGCTATTAAATTAATAGCACAACATTCTCAAGCTCGCAAATCTGCAATAAAAAACATTTTTTTTTATGTTTAATTTCCGAGTTATATCGATCCCGGCAATCAATGTGTTAATACATATAATAGAACTTGCATGGACTAGAATATTATATTGATTAATTTTTTCATATTGCATTATTTCTGGAATGTGGGCCCGATTGCAACTCGGACTTTAAAACCATAAGTGATTGCAATTTAACCTCCATATTTTAGTGACGTAATGATTACGCTCTCTTTTATGATTGGCTCTGTCTAAACACATAACTAAGGGTATGAATAATTTATCATGTTCACTCCCAGAAATGCTACGTGCCAAAGCATGGTTTACAGATACGGATTCCCGCCATGTCCTTGCAGCCTTTTCTAATTTAATCGCTCTGTAACTCCTGCAAATTTCAACCCTGGCCGTTGTCCTCTCTAGTACCCGTAGGATTTGGCAAATGTAATAGGGCCCCTAGTCTATAAGCAAGTGTTTATAATACTGGCCTCCCTGTGGTGCAGGCTTTCTGACATCTCCTATCACTAAGGTGTGAAATGTTTCTGATTAGCCCTCTAATTATTTATCCTGACATGGTGGGAATAGTATTAACCTCTAGTGATTGGCTCCTGTATGCTATAAATACTATGTAAAATCAATAAATTTGGGCAGTTAACATGCATAAATTGAGGTGTGTGGATTATTCTGATGGAATATAATATGTCTAAGCAGAAGTTAATATTATGAGTGACTCTGCCTGCGACTCTGCTCCTAACCACTGGGGGTAGTATTGTGTTCCTGCATCATGAGGACTGGGTGTTAATGGACTAGGCAGGCTGAGCCCAGAGAAATGACCCCAAATAAATGACAAATCTGGAATTCCTGTAAGATAAAAGAAGGTCGGCAAATGTGGGTTGTCACACCAAGCTATTACATGACATTTGTAAATCTAACCTCTGAGAAATGCCATTTAAGCCCTCGTAATGTCCATACTATTGTGAGTCCAGAGTGTCTGTCCTATATCTCTTTTCTAAATTGTTATACCATGCCTCCCATAACAATATCCAAGCTTGCAGATGTTTACTGAAGCCACTCTGATTGCCCAAAATGTTCAAACTCCATTAAAAGGCAGATTAATGCTTCAGAGAAGTCTGCATTTCCTAAAACCAACATAGATGAAAAAGATCTCCCTTGTTCCTAACACTAACTGCTAAAAATAACGACATAAAATAAAAAAAAAAGCATAAACTTAAAAATAATAACAGAAAATAAAAAAAGACTATCCAAAAATAAAAAAAATAATTACAGAAAAAAATGAAAAAAATAAAATATAGGGTTTAACAGTATAGGGATTAATTTTAGATACCCAGGGGTCAATAAGAACCTAAGTAGCATATGTGTTAATTTTAGGTGCCAAGCTATTTATCCTACAGGGAAAAACTTTTTATATTCATTTGCAAATATATCTGAGTAAAACATTCTAGAACTGGTAGAAAATATACTTAAATTACAGAAATGAGGTCTCCATTCCATGTGTTCAGTTAGCAGCGAGAAAAGCCTCACTCATAAGGGTGGGATATTTATTTTTTCTTTACCTACAGATTCGTTCTATGGCTCCTGTAAAAAAAAAAAAAAAAAAAAAAAAAAAGAGTATTTTGCCATTGCCCTCTAGCTCTATTGTGTGCAGCCTACTTGTAGGAGATTCTGAGCCTGAAGCTCAGTAGTCTCCATAGCAATGCTGTTGTATGGTATACACTTTCAGCCCTATTAAATTCCCCTAACATGTAAAACCGTAGCCTGCAACGTAGCCCGCAAGACTTACGGCTATTAAACTGGCCTTGTAAAGGAAGTCACTGCCGATTTGTGGGTTATGAGTGAAAAAAGCCTATGGGATGTGGAACTTCACGCCTGCAAATCCTTTGTTCTGACAAGTGCGTAACTGCTATGTTTCAATTTTACTATTAAATTGCAACAAATTCACTAGCTTTAAACCCTGTAACCTGCAAATGGAGCCTAGAAGCCAACGGGTACTTGCCATGGGGTTAAGTCCAATCCGTAGCACTGTAAATGCAAATATACACACACTACAGTACATATAATAAAAGGGGAAGTGATGGTAGGTATTAGAATTAATAGCACAACATTCTTAAGCTCGCAAATCGGCCCGAAAAATACTTTTATTTCATGTGTAATTTCCGGATAATATCGATCCCGGCAATCAATGTGTTAATACATATAATTGAACTCACATGTAATAGAATATCACATTTATGGCTTTATCAATATTGCATTATTTCTGGAATGTGGATCCGATCGTAATTGAAACCAGTAAGACTTTGAAATCCCACCTCCATTTTCCAGTAATTATGACGATCTCTGTTGCCATTGGCTCCATCTAACTACAGGTTTTATTATTTGGTCACATCCAACGGTCAACAAATGGTTTACAGGTTTGCGTCTCAAGCCTGTAACGGTATAATTTAATAGCTCTGTAACCCAGACAAATTAAATTTCAAGCCCTTAGCTATTGCGGGTCTCACATTGCACTTACGGGCTTCGAATTTGATATAGCTGTACTTGAACACACTACACTAGCCCTAATCCTCTTTCATTCCTGTCTATCTATATAAACCCATCCCCATGGTAGGAAAGATATTAAATAACACTAAAAATAATGCAAGGTTTTATGACCTCTCTGCCTATGAACTGCTACCCCCTATGGACTTGGGGATTCCAGAAATTCCCCCTCAGTACCTTCTTTGAGACCAGGGAGGCACCAGTATTTCCTCTGCTCATTCGCTATGAGCTGGGAATTCCCTTTGCCAATGCGCTAAAAGTCAGATAAGAGATAAGAAATTAATTACAGATTTCCCACATGCTAAGAGACGAGTGATAATTTGTTGGAAGGACCTGGGGGGAGTGACCGGAAATGGTAGCCTAGCCGCAAAGTTCGGCACGAAGCGGAAGGAGACGGCGTTTCGCGCCATGTGGACCGAGCAGTAGCTGGAGGTAGCGGGTTAGCCCAGGAGGAGCGCGGAGACAGGGAAAAAGAATCCACAAGAGCAGAAGCAAAAGGCACAAGTGCGGTACCGCCGACGGAGGGGACAGAAAGACAACTCTGTCAACCCAGGCCAAAGGGGCAGTCGTAATCCCTGGACGCCGGAGAATACAGAATTGAACCAGAGCATAACCCTCCTGGAAGAAGCAGCACACAGAAGAGGGCCTAAGGGCAGTGGTACCCAAGCCAAGAAACGAGATGGAATGAGGGGGCAGTCCAATAATGCTGGAGCTGGGCACCACAAAGCTTATGCAGTGCAGCTGGATAAGAAGGTAAGGAATAAGGGAAATAAATTCTCTTATCTTATCTTATCACCTACCTTACATTCAGTGATAACATTTATAAAGAAAGAAAGACTGCTATAAATGCTTTTTTTCAACGCTGACTTGATAGTGAATTTTGAACTCACTGTATGCACTTGCCATTGGAAATGATAAGTAAAACTACATAAAGCGCAAACCCTGAGGCTAACAAACCCCTACCCATAACATCACATTACAGATGACAGACAACAGAACCTTAAAAGGTTCCAGTAACAAAAGGAATTTATTACAAATGCATATGACCTAAACTAGGTATTGGAGTTGTATATCTACCGTATAAAATTGACCCATAGGTAACTGCCTTGGAGATTGCAAATGGACGTAAAACCATTAATTATAAAGGCAAGGACCACTAAATAGGATGATCTCAAGGATCTAGGAACCCAACAAATTGATCCTGTGGCCGCCAGAGGTAACTACAATATATGAAACAGCAGCATTCAATTATATTGATATAGCACTAGTGGACAAACCGTTTAACCTTACAAATCATAATCCCTGAATAATTCAGAGAAGCGTGGTTGCATTAGTGTCTCTGCACTACCAAAGAATTGGCAATAGAAGCCAGGGAGGAAGCTGCCAAATTCAAGAGGAAGTTTAAAAAGGGGAAAAGGAAGGCGAATAAGAAAGGGCAAAGAGAGATAAAAACTGGAAAACAACACCCCATAGGGGGAAAACAGACCACGATAAAAATAAAATGGCGTCTAAGAATAAATCAAGAGTACGGAAAAGCCCGACTCTAGAACCATCTCCCTTTTTTACGCCTAAAAATTCTACAACTGCCCCCCCAAAACACACCCCAAAAGAAGCGCCGGAACAAAAAACTCCTCACCCTCCTACAATGGCCTTGAGCAGAGAAGTGGAAAACCAAGAGGATAACTTCCTCACCACAGACAAAATGAAAGAGATCCTGAAGAACTTTCAAGCTGAATTTTTGGCGGACATCAAAAACCAAATAATGGAAAATGCCAAAGCAATAAATGAGGTAAATAAAAGATCTGCCAATTTGGAGGATAAATTCGATAAACTGATCATTGATCATAACATGTTATTAGAACAATCATCCAAAATGGCGTCTCAAATCAATATATTAAATGAGCAGATGAATATGATGGAAGATAAAGCTCGGAAAAATAACCTCCGGATAAGAGGAATACCGGAAGCCATAAAAAAAGAAGATCTTCCAACATATATTTTGGATTTGTTCTCTAAAATTACTCCAAATTTCTCACACCTGGACCAAAGATTGGACACGGTTAATCGGATCCCTCTTCCAAGCCATCTACTGAATAAAAGCCCCAGAGATGTGATAGTGAGAATTCATCATTTACCTACAAAAGAAGCAATAACCAAAGCAAGTTACTCAAAAAAGACGTTTGAACATCCACACGACAACATTCAAATATTCGCAGATCTGTCAAAAGGTACAATTACCAAAAGAAAGGAGTTTAACTTTAATGGACCTTTCCAGTAGGTTTACTGGTACTAAATGGATCATCTTGGCACAGGATTAAAACTCTTACAGAAGGGGAAGAATTCTTGAGTACTGTAATAGGTAAAGTCCTGGACCCTAAAGAACTTACGATGGACCTACAAATCTCCAGACCAGACTGGCAGAAGAAGAAATGACTTTGATGAGCTAACGAGTTTTATAGATAGGACACCAACTAGCCTTTACCCCGTCTCTCTTCTCGCTCTTTGCTTTTGCTCTCTCTCCTCTCTCTATCTAGGCCCCCCACTTTAAAGGGAGGAGGAGGTGAAGGTTTAATAGTAGATACGAAATCTCATAGTAAGCTGGATAAGAAAGGAGCCAACTGAAACAGAATTAGAGCTTGAAAGAGAGGGACGTAGATATAGATTAAATTAAATGGAGAGCATCCGAGGGGGGAGAGGGGAGAGAGGGGGATAGGCAGAGGGGTAAGATATATTGGGAGCTAACAATAGTAAAAGGTATTTAAAGGAATTCGAGTAAAATAAATGGGCACTTTAGAATCAAGGATCAGGTGAAGGGTAGAAAGTACAGATAAGGTAAATGTCAATAAGTAATAATTTCCAGGAAATAGAGATAGAAATAAGTATGCATAACTTAATGGAACTTTAACTATTTTATCGCTGTCTCCGAATTAATCCGCAGACCATTTCTGTACAATGGCTGAATCCCTGCGGAACAGAAGGCTGGAAGAGCTGGAGATCAGCCTCAACTGTTCTAACTGTATGTCTGCTTGTATGAATGGAAGTAAGGAAGATTTTGTATTTTTTGCCAAGAAACTCATAACAAGGACAGTTAACCCAGTTAAAGGGGTAAACGAGTTGCCTCTCCAATCTCAAAGTCATTAAAAATACTTAGTTGGAACGTAAATGGTTTAAACTCTCCTAGTAAAAGGAAAACGGTCCTCAGATATTGCAGGAAAGAGAAAGCAGACTTGATATTTTTTCAAGAGACTCACTGGGAGAAAAATTCCAGGCTTTGCGAGTGGCAACTTTGAGGTCAGCCTTCACTCAACAGGTGAAAAGAAAAAGAGAGGAGTCTCAATCTTTTTTTCTAACAATCTAGAAACAGTAGAAACAATATCAATTATAGACCCCGAGGGACGATATATTTTATGGAATGGACAGATTAACAAACAAAAAATTACATTAATAAACATCTATGCCCCGAATGAAAAACAAGGAAAATTCCTAAAACGAATAGGTAATTTAATCAGGAAGTTTGCCCAAGGGCCGCTGGTGTTGGCAGGTGATTTTAACTTAATCTCAAATATAAACTTAGATAGGTCAAAAAAAACGGTACTTAAAAACTTAGCTAAAGTTAGCAAAGAAGCGCAGATATTTACGGAATGGATCAGCAAAAACAATCTGTTTGACGCTTGGAGAGTCCAGCATCCAAACCAAAAGGAGTTCTCCTTCTACTCAAATCCACACTACACATATTCACGAATAGATCTAACATTAGTAAATCTTCAAATTATGAATAAGGTTCTGCACACGGAAATAAGCAATATTACCACTTCGGATCACGCTTACATCACGTTAGTAGTAGAAATTAATAAATTAAAATTAGATAAACCACAATGGAAACTAGATGACACTATATTAAAAATGGAAAAAAACAAAGAATATTTAATTAAAGAAATAGAGGAATTTTTAGACATTAATATACACACTGTTTCTTCTCATTGCACGATTTGGAACACGCAAAAAGCGTTCACAAGAGGGCTGATGATTAAACTCAAAGCCCAAATGATTAGACAGAGAGGAACTCCCTTAAAAGAGCTATACATAGAATTAAATAAACTGGAATCTAAATATATTGTAGATCCCCAACTCCAAACAATGGCAGAGATTAAAACAACTCGGAACAGCATAAATAAGATCAACCAGTTAAGATCAGATAGAGAAATATGGCGCTATCAACAGACCTACCATCACCAAAATAATAAAAACAGTAAATTACTAGCCTCACAAGCAAAAAAGAAAAAAGAAAAGAAGAGAATTCCTGTTATTATAGAGCAAGGAAGATATATGTCGTCCCCACAAGAAATCGGTCAAGCCTTTACAAGATATTACCAGGAATTATACAATTTGCAAACAGGTTCCTTCAGTAAACCCAGGCTAGAAGAGATTCAAATATTTTTGGATGGGATACAACTTCCTAAATTAACACCAGATGACCAGGTGGAATTAAATAAGCCAATTACACAACAGGAGGTTCTTCAAGTGATTAAACATCTGAAACCTTACACTACCCCAGGGCCAGACGGATACACTAATCTTTTTTATAAAACATTCTCACAAATTCTGACTCCCTTACTTACAGAATCGTTTAACGAAATTAAAACGACCGGAATTATGCCAACAGAGATGACAAAGGTAGCACTGATTATGATCCCTAAATCCAAGTTTAATACGCCATCCTGTGCTAACTACAGACCTATTTCTTTGTTAAATGCAGACATAAAATTATATGCGAAGATTCTGAGCCTTAGAACTCAAAGATTCATAGGAAAACTAATTTCAATAGAACAAATGGGATTTATAACCGGTAGACAGGGAACAGAAAATATCAGGAAACTTATGAATTTGAGCGAAATCGCAAGACTAAAAAGTACTCCCACCCTACTCTTGTCTTTAGACGCAGAGAAAGCGTTCGACAGAGTAGGGTGGGATTACATGAGAATGGTGTTGTTCAAGTTTGGCTTTGGGGAATTCGGGACCAAGGCAATAGGAGCCCTGTATAGATCTCCCACTGCAGAAGTAACTGGTATCGGCTTCAGAGCAAACCCTTTTAAAATCACTAATGGTACTAGACAGGGTTGTCCCCTTTCCCCTACACTGTTTGCATTAATGATTGAACCATTGGCAGAAGCTATTAGGTCATCTCCATTGATTCAGGGCATTCGAGTGGGAGAGAAGGAATATAAAATCAGTTTATACGCAGACGATGTGATTTTGTCACTTACTAGTCCGGAAGACTCCCTTAGTCATCTAACAAGGCTAATAGACAAATACAGTAAAGTGTCTTACTACAAATTAAATTATAAGAAATCAGAAACACTCTGTTTTAATGTCTCTACGAATCTGTTCTCTAGATTAAAGGCTAACTACCCGTTTGACTGGAACTCAAACTCAATTAAGCACCTAGGAATTGTTATATTGGGAAATATACAGAAAACAGTTGATAGAAACTACAAAGATCTTTTTTACAAATTTCGAGATACCATAGACAACTGGCGGAAGGACAGATTCTCCTTTTCAGGGAAAATAGCTGTAGTTAAAATGATGCTACTCCCCAGATTAAATTATATACTTATGTGTATCCCTTTTAAGATCCCTAGAGGCTGGCTGAAGAAATTACAACGGACAATTGATGTGTTCATACACCAATCTAGATATATAAGACTTAAAAAGTTTCTTCCCATGGTCGATTTTTTTAAAGGAGGAATTTCCTATCCTCTATTACAACCATACCAGGAAGCTAATTGCGTAGTTCACGCATTGAAATGGTTAGAAACATCACATAAATTACCCTGGACAGAAATAGAAAAAGCTTTAAATCCAAATTTCCGTTTATCAGCCATGGTTTTCGGGGAAAAGCCATTTAATAAACTTCTAGTCTTAGGATCATTTGTCATGAAAGAAATACTAAAAAACTGGAGACAAATCAACAGGAAATATAAATTAATCCCTAAGGGTAGTCTTATTACCCCGCTGAACTCTTTAATACATTTAAATATGACAAGTATCACTAAAGACTGGAAGAGTAAAGGATTACTATCTGTAGGAGACACCGTTATTAATGGGAATATTGCCCCTTTTGAGCAAATCCAAAAACAGTTTAAAATCTCAGGAGAAGGATGGCTAGCATACGAAGCATACAGAGTTTCTTGTGGGATAACTAATGTAGATTTACAAAATAAGAAAGAGTTAAATCCCATGGAAAAAATTCTCCATAAATCAGAGAAAAAACACTTAATATCTAAATGCTTTAACATTATAAGATCGGCTGGAGAACACTCCAAAACCCAAGGCATGAAACAATGGGAACTGATGTTAAACTTAGAAATAACTGAAACAGACTGGGACACAGCGTTAAAAGTGACTAACAGGTTTATTAAACAAACACCATATAGAGAAACCTTTTTTAAAATAATTAATAATTGGTATATTACACCGATAAAGGTGGCACAAATTTCCCACTCTCCAGCAGACAGATTGTGCTGGAGAGAATGTGGCAGTCCTGCCCATTTGCTGCACCTTTTATGGGACTGTCCTAAAATTAAACCCTTTTGGGAAGGATGTTATGAACTCTTGAATAAGATGGTTGGGAAACACCTCCCTTTTAGGGGAGAATGCAGTATTTTACATATTTTTCCAGACGATGTACCCATTGAGAGGAAAGCAATGGGGGTTACCATTTTATCAGTTGCAAAGAATGTACTAATCAAAAACTGGAAGGATAAATCTCCTCCTCTCGGTGCTGACATCATCTGGAGAATAAAGTATATCCGAGAATTAGAAGCAAACTACGTACTAAGAGGGTATACTAGGATAGATCCAGTAAAATGGAAATTATGGGATAAGACACAAGGAACTTCAAAATCAAATTAAACTTAATCTTCCAGGTGTGAATGAAAGGTGGAAGTGGACGAGTGATTATGTTGTTTTAATTGAGCACTGCATAACCGATGTAACAGATTTGTTAAGATTGTATATTTTTACAAACTGAATAAAAAGTAAAAAAAAAAAAAAAAAAAAAGATAATTTGTTGGAAGATTTTGATGGAAATAGGTTGATGTGTAGGATTGATTCTGCAATGTCATCAATCATATGCTGCAATTTAAATAAATATTCCAGAGGCAAGCGAGGTGAAGGGTGGATTTTGTCTAGCTGAGAGAAGAGGTGGATAAGGCCAGATTTTCTGGTGGATGCAAGGTACGGTATCCCTCTGTTGGTTAGTTCCTGAAATGGTCTTGGGACAGTCCAAAAATGCAATGAGAAGTGGCTATCGGCAACTGGAAAAGCCCTAGCAGGGGTTGATACTGCATGTGATGGGACGCTCTCAGCATCAGAAAAATTTAGATCAACCATTAGGATTGGAAAATCTGAAATGAAATGGTTTCATGATGGCTGGAGCTACTGGAGAGCCGGTGGCTGTAGTTAGTGGCTTCGATTGAAACGATCCTATTGAAGCAACTAGCCATTAGGGTTTGAGCATAGAAAGTATTTGAATAATGGACTAGAATGGGTAGATTAAAGGAGAGAGACACAGCATAGGGTCGGTCTCTCCTCTACAGCCCCATGAAAGCTTGTTATTCATTTTGATACAAAACAAAACATCTGTGCTCAACCTACTGTAATATGTATCAACACATAGGATCCAAGGAGATAACTGATAAGCACGACATGATAAGATAAATTATAAAATGGCTACTCCTTTGTTCAAGAAGCAACAGCATAGCCAATTATAGGATGATTTTGGACTAGAGATAGGTTTGATTTTTTTTTAAGCATTCCAGACCTGTACATGCACTAGATGAGGGTTATTAATGATGTTGCAATATGGTCATATATACAGTAGAACCTTGGCATCCCAAAAATTACCTTCACTGTAATTCAGCTTTCTAGAATAAAGGATAATAGCACAGGTATAAAAGGCATAGTTCTTCAAGGCAATTTGATCTTTTAACAACATTCAAAATATACTAAATGAGGATCATTGCATTTACTTTTATTAATGTGTCTAACATTGGTCTCCAAAAATCTACAGCCTTATTAAATTGCGATTCGTTAAATTGAAAAGGGCTCTATTTAAGCACACAGCATATTTTTTTACAGAAGTTTTTAGTTAGTGAACTTCTATCCAAAAGCAAGGACTTCACTAACTAAAAACTTCTGTAAATAAAATATGCTGTGTGCTTAAATAAAGCCCTTTTAAATTTACTGAATCGCAATTGAATAAGGCTGCTAATGTTCTTCTGAATTTGTATATAACAACACTAAGGGGATCTAGTCCGTTTGGCTAGCGCATAAGGTGTGCGCGCACAGCGAGCACGCGCCCCAGCGTATTATGGACGCGCGTCACAGCGGCACCTAGTGGCCAGAGTATGGCGCCCCAACCCCCCCCCTGCACCCTCATTATGATCTCCTACACCCCCACCCCCCATGGACACCCAAGACCCCGCTCACCCCCCCCAGCTCCTCCATTATGATCTCCTACACCCCCAACCCCTAGGGCCACCCAAGACCCCCTCAACGCCCAGCTCCTCCATTATGATCTCCTACACCCCCACCCTCCAGGGCCAGCCAAGCCCTTCTCACCCCCATTATAGTTACATAGTTACATAGTATTTAAGGTTGAAAAAAGACTTTCAGTCCATCAAGTTCAACCTTTTATGATCTCCTACAACCCCAACCCTGCTGTCACACTGTCCTGTCATACTGTCACGCTGTCCATGGCTCACCTAGAGAGATGGAGGCTGTCTGCATCATATACATTTTACTTAACACTGCTATCCATACTCCGGCCACTAGGTGCTGCTGGGACGAGCGCATCCATAATACAATCGGGCGCGTGTTCGCTGTGTGCGCACACCGCATGCGCTAGCCAAACGGACTAGATCCCACTAAGGATACTTTCACAATATGATTTATTAGTTTGCTTTTATCAGCTGCTGCACATTTCTTTCAGCAAATTCTGAGTAATTACTCTGGTAATAGATAAGTTAACGAGGTAAAATGAATTAGATATAAAACATAGAATTATTTATACTTATTGATGCATCATAGTTGTAGCATAGGTGTATTTTTCTACAGATAAAAAAAAACTGCAGACTAATACGCATATCAATTGTAAAGAGATGGGAAATAAATCAGAGTAATTTCAATGCTTTTAATGTCACAGGCAAAAGTTTACAAAAGTTTCTGGAGACCACCAGGGATACATGACATCCAATCAGATTGTCTTCAGTACAACTGGAAATAAAAAACTAAGAAAATGCATAAAACATGTTACACAGTGCACAAAGTGCATAAGCAGGATTTTTCCTGTTATGAGTACTCCAGCAGCAACGAGCTGCTAGATAGCGCTCCTGAAATTGTACACAGTGTGTATGCGATGCTGAGATTTCACAATTTCAAAGCTTAAACCATTACCCTTACCCTAACCCCCTAACCCTTACCCTGTCCCTGAAGCTATGACAGCAGCAGCAAAATCATGGCAGCAAAATCTAGTGGATTCTCACCGTCACTGCTGCCTGTGCTCGAGGTGTACTTGAGTACTCATAAAAGGAAAGGACCCATAAGCTGTATAATAAAGAACATTATTAGGTGGTCTAGAAAAAAACTTGCAGCAGTGTTCAAGAGGTCCATCATGAAAAAAGAGTAACTGGAACCCCAGTTCTAAGACAATTCAAGAAAAGCATTCATGTAAAAACATGTCGTATTGAACACACCCAGCAATATACTTCAAGAGCATCTTTAGAAACAAAGTAATATAATCCTAAAAAAAAAAAAACTTCAGCATAAAAATAGCATTATTGTATTAGTGATCATTATTTAACTGAGATTATACAAAAACTCAATTAAAACAAACAAGTGCACTAAAGTGAATGAACAACTTCATAATACATTACGTTTTTAAATATGAATAGGTGATTACCCATTAAGGGTTAATATTTTCGGACCTATCCTGTTATGTGCATACACGAGAAGCGCACCGCCGATGTCCAGATGTAGCTGTCTCTAAGTGGCCGGTAAGTGGTTAGGGGTTTTCGGGTTAGGTTTAGAGGATTAGGGGGTTAGGGTTAGGGCAGGCAAGTGGTATAGGGGGTTAGGGTTAGGAGCTTAGGGTTAGAAAGTTCCTTTTAGGGGATTAGGGTTAGGGTAAGAGGGTTAGGTTAGGGTTAGGGCAGGCAAGGGGTGTAGGGGGGTTAGGGGATTAGGGTTAGGGTAAGGGCCGGCAAGGGTTGTAGGAGCTTAGGGTTAGGGGCTTATTGACTACATTGGGATGCGAGCACGCCCAGCACCAGGAGACTTCCCGTGCCATGCGTGCACATAACAGAATAGATCCATATTTACTTACCATATTGGGTGTGTTTAATAAAACAGTTTTTTTTATTACACTAGTGTGATTTATTTGCTAATCCCCCCTCACTTGATGCTACAGATTTTTGGGAAGGCTATTAATCACATAATCATTGAGTATATGGTGGGAAAAAGAGTGATGAAAGTCCATCACAGTGCATACTACAGTAAAAAAATATTACATTTGTGTTCACATTTGAATGTCTTTTAATGCTCAGAATTGCAATAAATGCAGTAATATATATATATATATATATATACACTGAGATATATAGGGTCAAAATCATGAAGTGAAGAGCCTTTGGTAAATAAGTAGGGATGCATTTATTATTCTAAGTTCCATTAATATTCTATTTGACATATTTACTAAGGTGCGACCTTTCCTGGAGTTTACCATAAAATCTCATCTTAGTAGTTTTAGCCCAAGGTCTATCACAAACATAGCAATATACAGACACACCATGGGAATCACTGGAGCTGATTATAAAAACACTTTTGTTTCACATACAAGAGACGTATCTTTCAGAAAAAAATGAATACAGGAGCAAAGGTTATGGTTTCCAGTTAGTTGATGGAAGATTTAGAGTATAACATAAGTACTACTTTACATGGAAATGAGTAGAGAAGAGCAGCAGCCTTCCAGCATATGTGATAAGGGAAAATGCACTAACTTAACCATTACAAAGTAGTTTATAAGGTAATGCTGAAAAGGTATCAAGCCAGATACAACGAGCAGGCTAGATTTGCCTATTGGTATTTTATAAGATGAATAGTAATGCAGGACTTGTCTGATCAGATCGTAGCTGCAAATCTACACAATTATCACATAGAAAGCTCAACAACTCTGAGACAAGGTGATAGAAGAAGGGAAAAAGTTAAACTGTCTCAGTCTCTTCTATCTGATAATGACAATACTACAACTAGGAACTTTAACACACAGGTAAACAAATGTGTATACGTTTCCCCAGATTCACTAAGCTTCACAGAGGCTGCAACGCTAAAGGATACAGTGTCTATTCATTATGGAAAACAATGTTCACACAGACACAGCAAAGCAATTCAAAGCCAATGCAAAGCTTAGTGAATCAACCCCATTTTCTTACATACATACGTGTTTGCACCATATATAACGTCTCACAGAATAGTAACTAAATAATATCTTTAATTGCAATAATTCAAATATCTCAATGTCATATCTCAATAGCATGAAGGATAATATAATTGTATAACACTACATAGTGTTAAGGTCAGTAGCAATAAAGGGGTTAACTTACTAGAAGATTATGACTGTAAAATAAACTATATGTCAATGTCTCTCCATAATTTTCTAAATCCATTCTATCATAGCATATCTTTATTTCTGAATTATTTCCTATACTGGGTACTCAGTATTCCTAGATTCTTATTCCAGTGGCCCCCCTCATGTCTGGGACCCCCCGCTTTATCCTGACCCAGGCTCTGTGCACATAGAAGGCGGCATGGAGAGGCTCAGTGAAGGAGGCAGTGAAGGTGTGTAAGAGTCTGATCGGGTCACACAGATGATAAAAGGACAGACGCCCGGCCTCATAGTCAAGGTATATTCCTAATCTCGTACAGGAAGACTCAGGAGTCAGTGGGGTTAATATTGAGTTATGTTGCACTGAATGTTTTTTTTTAAAGTGACGCAGACACCAGGACCTGTTATTATTTCCAATCAAAGAAGCTTCCCCTTCCCTCTTTATACTGGGATAAGCCAAGCCCACACGCCAGTCCCCTGACTCACTGGTCTCTACCTCCCAATAATGTCGCCCTGAGGTAAAACTGTTGGTGCTTAAAACCTGACAATAAGTTACAAAGCTCTCTGGACTATATGGTCTCTCCTGGTTTATATATGTGTTTGCTGCAGTTTTCAAGTCACCTGACACAGACATATAACAACAAGCAGTGTTTACATCCAGTAATATGTCTGGGGCCTCCTGCTCACACAAACCTGTCTTTGCTTTTACATCAGTCACAATATCAGATAAAGCTCTGTGTAATCTCACAGATATCAGAACTTCATCCAACTCCTCCGGTGCAGGGAGATCCTTGTCTCCACATTCAGTATTTCTTACTTCTCTTTGTAGGACAGTTATTGGATCAGTCATGTTACACAGTTACTCAATGTGACTCATCTTCATGGACAGCTCGTCCTTCTCTCTTTCCAGTTGCTGGATCAGATCAGAGACTTGGAGTATAACCTCTTCCTGCTGCCTGGTGATCTCTTCCAGGACTCTCTTCTCTAGAGCTTCCAGCTGTTTCCTGATGTCCATAATCAGGGCAGTGACTCTCTCTCTTACGCCAGCTGCCTTTCCCTGCACTTCTCTCCTGTGCTCCTCCAGACTCTGGACTCTTTTCTCAGTATTCTTTCTCTTTGAGGTCAGTTTCTCCAGAACATTTCTCAGTTTCACCTTCTTTTTCTCAGATGCCTCATTGATCAGCTCCACCTGGTGCCCCTTGTGATCTCCAAATGCAAAGCAGGACACGCAGACACACACAGCATCCTCGGTGCAATAATACTCAAGGAGTTTCTGGTGTATGGAGCATTTTCTCTTCTCCAGTGAGATGGTTGGCTCCATTAAGACATGTTCTGGTGACTTGCTGTGTTTCTTTAGGTGTTTATCACACAGGGAGGCGTCACAGTGCAGACAGGTTTTAGCAGCAGGTACAGGAGAGTCACAATAAGTACAGAAGATCTCAGTCTCCTCCTGCTCTGGGTGATTAGTAAGGAAACGTTCCGCTATGTTACACAGCTTCAGGTTCCTCTGCGGCGCCGGGCGCTCCTGATACTCTGCTCTGCACTCAGGACAGGTATAAACCCCAGATCCCTCCTGGGTGTCCAGCACACTCCCAATGCAGCCCTGGCAGAAGTTATGTCCACAGCTCAGCATTACAGGGTCTGTATAAATGCTCAGGCAGATGGAGCAGTTCAGCTCCTCTCTCAGATCAGCAGACGCCATGCTTGGGTGTAACTCCAGGAATAGAAACTGAAAGTCTGTTCTTATTCTGTGTGGAGAAAATGATAAACAAGTGTCCTGATGTTAACACTATAAGTTTCAGTCTGCAGCATCAATGAGATTATTTAACTATTAGCAGCTTTTTACCTGATTTTACCATATAGTGTATATAGGTAAATGTGTATTTGGCAAACAACAAGTAAAAGTCCAGGAACACACTATGTGGTGCCTGCACACGTGTAATATTGCACCAAAACAGAAAAGGCAGCAAACAAATCATTTCATTAAGTATCAATTCAGCCATGGCTAATAGACCCTCTAGTGATATCTCACTGCCAATAACGGCACAAGCTGATATATTGTTATATACTATATTACATGGAAATGGGGAGAGGAAGTGGTGAATTGGTGTAAACTGAACAGGACGGTGTAAAAACTGGAACAGAATGGAACAGGCCATTTATAAAAAAAATCAATACCAATATCACTGGGATGTGTTAGATATCATTGAGAACAATATTTAAGAACCAAAACCAATTAAATAAAATACTCTATTAACCATTTAAACACCGAAAAATCAACCATAACAGGCCGGAAGGCAGTCTTTATAAAGGGAATTTATGCCAAAGTCATTGGGATGTGTTAAATATAACTGAAAACTAATTAAGACCCAAAATACATCTGATAGTATGCTTTATAGTAAATACACAGAGATTCAATTAATATTCAAAATGTATTTAAGCATATTCAAAATGAATTGCGACGTTTAAAACATTAGGAATATGTTATAATTTGTCCACCTCTGATGTATTAATACTTTGTGAGTAAGATTCTTATAACTTCTAGTTAGACATTAGTAATTCACATATATACAGACATGTAATATGCATCAGTTGGAAACAATATAAATGGACAGATTGATAATCCTATAAAGTGCTGATATCAGAATTTTTTTGAAAAGTGCTAGTGCTCAAAATGTATTGTTTATTTAGCAGCTGAGGTTTTATGGCAGCTACATTTAGGTACAGTCTTTTAAGTGCAGTGTGAATAAACAGGTTAAGTGAATTTTATGAAGTGCAAGTGCAGTTAATTATAAAGTATATATTAAAGTGCTTGAATTTATTTTAAGGGCAGGGGTCAGTCCCTATTCTCAACGGGGATCCTTCACTTACCCCTTGCTTGTGTGCAGCTGCTACTCTAGTCTAGTGATTGTTGCTATATATTGTGAATGTTCTGGGTGCCCGCTGTTTACCCCGTAACCTATATATTTAAGCTGACTATACTATCTATATAGCTCCATCACCCCTCAGTTGTTATATCTAATTGGTATATGGTTAAAAAAATAGTTCATCACTTAATTTGAATATTGTATTGTGTTAATATTTAAATACTTGGAATCTATCTGATAAAATAAAAAAAGTATCTCTTACATGGCTTGTTTCCAAATGGAACAGTAAGTCCAATTGTATTTAGCTTACCTTATGTTTGTTTCCCAGATGCGAGCGTTTGCCAAGGTGTCTGTCAATCAGTACTTCCGGGTGCATGACATCATCAGAGGTGGACGTAACGATGGCCTAAAAGATGTATTTTTTTCTTTTTCTTGCTATGTAATTTATGTCTAACATCTTAGTGGCATTTCTGAATCTAGAAGATATCATTTTCAATACTATACCTAAACTAAGGTTCATAATAGATTAATAATATACAAAAAATCTTCTCCCTTTTAAGAGGCTCTAATTACTAAGGTATTTTTTTCTTTCATAAGTCAGTTTACTTCAAAGTATGTTTTATTAAACCTTTAGCAAGCCAGAATATAAGTTTTTGATGAAATTAGCCAGAACAACGACTTTACAGAGGGTCACAAATACCAAATTCTCCAAATACACATGACTAGGTGGGATTTATGTAATAACCTTCATACATTCCACAGTAACTAATTTCAGGTACCCGTTCCAGGCCAGAATACAATATTTCACAAAATGAACCCGAATGGCGACTTTGAAAAGCGTTAAAAATACAAAAAATCACCAAATACACATGACTAGATGGGATTCATGTACTTAGTTTGACATATATACAGTCCTTAGTTGGACATATATATGCTAAGCACTTATGCCATGATAGGTATAGGAAGGACATAATGCACAATATTTATGGTGCATATTAATAGATTAATATTATATGCATGCCTATTAAGAGTTTCTTTCTACCCTATAGTTAATTATTACCTCACTGTAACAGGCTGCAACCACAGGTGGGCAGATCTATAACTCCAGGTGTGATCACAGTCTACCTCCACCTACACCATATACTTCCTACAGTATTGCATACCATTTATATTTTTTAAATATTCATTTTTGTACTCTTTTTTTTATAAGACTGTTCTAATTGTAATGTTGTAATAACACTCATTATAGTCAGCTCTGATTTGGGCTGGATTTGTGATGTTTCATACATCCTAGGGCCATTCTATCTATCCAGATACCCATTAAGAGACCTTCCCCTATCTTATTCCATGCTGTATGAGACTTAATACTCTCTTTTTGAATGTTGAGCTCTATATTTAATTGCCTTTCTTTGTTCTCTTTCCTTTAAATAAATATATATATATATATATGTACATATATATATATATATATATATATATATATAAACATACGCATTTACATATACATCTATATAAATGATATCACTATGAATACTCTACTTGCCCGGTGCTGCACTCCATTTCCTGGAGGGCCTGGAGGCCACCCCAGCCTACTGTGGTTGGCAGTAGGGCCCTTTGACCTGGCAGGACCGGTATGGAAGGAGGTGGCTAGGTGGGGGAGGCGGAGCCGTTATAGGCTGGTTTGACGCCAAAAGTTTCAGTAGTCCCCCAGCTAGACATGAGGGAAGATACCCACCCACCCATCCCTAAAGTATTTTTGTTTAATGTTGATATGTTTGTAATTAAAAAACAAAAATACGTAAATAAATAAGTAAATAAAAAAAAATGGATAAAACAAATAAAATGATGGTTGTACATTGTCAAGTTTAAAGATTGTCTTGTTTGGTGGAGCACTTGTGATTGTTATATTGTTTAAGTGTGCATTGTATGCTAACAAATTATGTTTATGTTGTTGTCACAGTGGCGGGTCGTGGGGGGAGTCGCCGGGACAGTGGAAAAATGGGTAAGATCCTACCCTACGGTGGTACGGATGTTACAACACGGTAGGCCCTGCATGAGGCTTCAGGGCGTAGGGCCTACTGTCTCTGGCCAGGCTCCTCCCCTCACGTGGTTATGTTTATTTATTATTGGTTATGGTTATTATGTTTACTTGTGTTTACCAAGAAACGCTGTGGCCAGTCTTCCTCCCAACATGTAGTCTGTGTCTAATCATTACATTTAGCCTATGAAGTAGTTTGGGTCTAATTGTCATATGTTAGAGGTAATTGTGTTTAACCCATATCCGTACATACCAAATGGGCCTTGCTTAGGTCATGGGGTGAGAAGGACCCACTGCAGGCCAGAGGGCCGAGAGGGGCCACAGAGATCTGAGGGTTAGGGGCTTAATGACTACATTGGGAGGAGAGCACGCCCGGCACCAGGAGACTTCCCGTGCCATGCGTGCACATAACAGAATAGATCCATATTTACTTACCATATTGGGTGTGTTTAATAAAACTGTTTTTTTATTACACTATTGTGATTTATTTGCTAATCCCCCCTCAATTGATGCCACAGATTTTTGGGAAGGCTATTAATCACATAATCATTGAGTATATGGTGGGAAAAAGAGTGATGAAAGCCCATCACAGTGCATACTACAGTAAAAAAATATTACATTTGTGTTGACATTTGAATATCTAAAACAAGTTAAAAAAATGTATTTCACGCTCAGAATTGCAATAAATGCAGTAATATATATATACACTAAGATATATAGGATCAAAATCATGAAGTGAAGAGCCTTTGGTAAATTAGTAGGGATGCATTTATTATTCTAAGTTCCATTAATATTCTATTTGACATATTTACTAAGGTGCGACCTTTCCTGGAGTTTACCATTAAATCTCATCTTAGTAGTTTTAGCCCAAGGTCTATCACAAACATAGCAATATACAGACACACCATGGGAATCACTGATTATAAAAACACTTTTGTTTCACATACAAGAGACGTATCTTTCAGAAAAATATGAATACAGGAGCAAAGGTTATGGTTTCCAGTTAGTTGATGGAAGATTTAGAGTATAACATAAGTACTACTTTACATGGAAATGAGTAGAGAAGAGCAGCAGCCTTCAAGCATATGTGATAAGGGAAAATGCACTAACTTAACCATTACAAAGTAGTTTATAAGGTAATGCTGAAAAGGTATCAAGCCAGATACAATGAGCAGGCTAGATTTGCCTATTGGTATTTTATAAGATGAATAGTAATGCAGGACTTGTCTGATCAGATTGTAGCTGCAAATCTACACAATTATCACATAGAAAGCTCAACAACTCTGATACAAGGTGATAGAAGAAGGAAAAAAGTTAAACTGGCTCAGTCTCTTCTATCTGATAATGACAATACTACAACAAGGAACTTTAACACACAGGTAAACAAATGTGTATACGTTTCGCCAGATTCGCTAAGCTTCACAGAGGCTGCAACGCTAAAGGATACAGTGTCTATTCATTATGGAAAAAAAATGTTCACACAGACACAGCAAAGCAATTCAAAGCCAATGCAAAGCTTAGTGAATCAACCCCATTTTCTTACATACATACGTGTATGCACCATGTATAACGTCTCACAGAATAGTAACTAAATAATATCTTTAATTGCAATAATTAAAATATCTTAATGTCATATCTCAATAGCATGAAGGATAATATAATTGTATAACACTACATAGTGTTGAGGTCAGTAGCAATAAAGGGGTTAACTTACTAGAAGATTATGACTGTAAAATAAACTATATGTCAATGTCTCTCCATAATTTTCTAAATCCATTCTATTATAGCATATCTTTATTTCTGAATTATTTCCTATACTGGGTACTCAGTATTCCTGGATTCTTATTCCAGTGGCACCCCTCATGTCTGGGACCCCCCGCTTTATTCTGACCCAGGCTCTGTGCACATAGAAGGCGGCATGGAGAGGCTCAGTGAAGGTGGCAGTGAAGGTGTGTAAGTGTCTGATCGGGTCACACAGCTGATAAAAGTACAGACGCCCGGCCTCATAGTCCAGGAATATTCCTAATCTCGTACAGGAAGACTCAGGAGTCAGTGGGGTTAATATTGAGTTATGTTGCACTGAATGTTTTTTTTTTTTTAAGTAACACAGACACCAGGACCTGTTATTATTTCCAATCAAAGAAGGTTTTCCTTCCCTCTCTATACTGGGATAAGCCAAGCCCACACAACAGTCCCCTGACTCACTGGTCTCTACCTCCCAATAATGTCGCCCTGAGGTAAAACTGTTGATGCTTAATACCTGACAGAGATGTACAAACCTCTCTGGTCTATCTGGTCTCTCCTGGGTTATATTTGTGTATGTTGCAGTTTTCAAGTCACCTGACACAGACATATAACAACAAGCTGTGTTTACATCCAGTAATATGTCTGGGGCGTCCTGCTCACACAAACCTCTCTTTGCTTTTACATCAGTCACAATATCAGATAAACCTCTGTGTAATCTCACAGATATCAGAACTTCATCCAACTCCTCCAGTGCAGGGAGATCCTTGTCTCCACATTCAGTATTTCTTCCCTTCTCTGCCTCTTCTCTTTGTATGACAGTTATTGGATCAGTCATGTTACACAGCTCCTCAATGTGACTCATCTCGATGGACAGCTCGTCCTTCTCTCTTTCCAGTTGCTGGATCAGATCAGAGACTTGGAGTAAAACCTCCTCCTGCTGCCTGGTGATCTCTTCCAGGACGCTCTTCTCTAGAGCTTCCAGCTGTTTCCTGGTGTCCATAATCAGGGCAGTGACTCTCTCTCTTACACCAGCTGCCTTTCCCTGCACTTCTCTCCTGTGCTCCTCCAGACTCTGGACTTTTTTCTCAGTATTCCTTCTCTTTGAGGTCAGTTTCTCCAGAACATTTCTCAGCTTCATCTTCTTCTTCTCAGATGCCTCATTGAGGAGCTCCACTCGGTGCCCCTTGTGATCTCCAAATGCAAAGCAGGACACACAGACACACACAGCATCCTCGGTGCAGTAATACTCAAGGAGTTTCTGGTGTATGGAGCATTTTCTGTTCTCCAGTGAGATGGTTGGCTCCATTAAGACATGTTCTGGTGACTTGCTGTGTTTCTTTAGGTGTTTATCACACAGGGAGGCTTCACAGTGCAGACAGGTTTTAGCAGCAGGTACAGGAGAGTCACAATAAGTACAGAAGATCTCCGTCTCCTCCTGCTCTGGGTGATTAGAAAGGAAACGCTTGGCTATGTTACACAACTTCAGGTTCCTCTGCGGCGCCGGGCGCTCCTGATACTCTGCTCTGCACTCAGGACAGGTATAAACCCCAGATCCCTCCTGGGTATCCAGCACATCTCCAATGCAGCCCTGGCAGAAGTTATGTCCACAGCTCAGCATTACAGGATCTGTATAAATGCTCAGGCAGATGGAGCAGTTCAGCTCCTCTCTCAGATCAGCAGACGCCATGCTCGGGAGTAACACCAGGAATAGAAACTGAAAGTCTGTTCTTATTCTGTGTAGAGGGTGTGGAGGAAATGATAAACAAGAGTCCTGATGTTAACACTATAAGTTTCAGTCTGCAGCGTCAATGAGATTATTTAACTATTAGCAGCTTTTTACCTGATATTACCATATAGTGTATATAGGTAAATGTGTCTTTGGCAAACACCAAGTGAAAGTCCAGGAACACACTATGTGGTGCCTGCACACGTGTAATATTGCACCAAAACAGAAAAGGCAGCAAACAAATCATTTGATCAAGTATCAATTCAGCCATGGCTAATAGACCCTCTAGTGATATCTCACTGCCAATAACGGTACAAGCTGATATATTGTTATATACTATATTACATGGAAATGGGGAGAGGAAGTGGTGAATTGGTGTAAACTGAACAGGACGGTGTAAAAACTAGAACAGAATGGAACAGGCCATTTATAAAAGACATCAATACCAATATCACTGGGATGTGTTAGATATCATTGAGAACAATATTTAAGAACCAAAACCAATTAAATATAATACTTTATTAACCATACAAACACCGAAAAATCAACCATAACAGGCCGGAAGGCAGTCTTTATAAAGGGAATTTATGCCAAAGTCATTGGGATGTGTTAAATATACCTGAAAACTAATTAAGACCCAAAATACATCTGATAGTATGCTTTATAGTAAATACACAGAGATTCAATTAATATTCAAAATGTATTTAAGCATATTCAAAATGAATAGCGACGTTTAAAACATTAAGAATATGTTATAATTTGTCCACCTCTGATGTATTAATACTTTGTGAGTAAGATTCTTATAACTTCTAGTTAGACATTAGTAATTCACATATATACAGACATGTAATATGCATCAGTTGGAAACAATATAAATGGACAGATTGATAATCCTATAAAGTGCTGATATCAGAATTTTTTTGAAAAGTGCTAGTGCTCAAAATGTATTGTTTATTTAGCAGCTGAGGTTTTATGGCAGCTACATTTAGGTACAGTCTTTTAAGTGCAGTGTGAATAAACAGGTTAAGTGAATTTTATGAAGTGCAAGTGCAGTTAATTATAAAGTATATATTAAAGTGCTTGAATTTATTTTAAGGGCTGGGGTCAGTCCCTATTCTAAACGGTGATCCTTCACTTACCCCTTGCTTGTGTGCAGCTGCTACTCTAGTCTAGTGATTGTTGCTATATATTGTGAATGTTCTGGGTGCCCGCTGTTTACCCCGTAACCTATATATTTAAGCTGACTATACTATCTATATAGCTCCCTGACCCCTCAGTTGTTATATCTAATTGGTATATGGTTAAAAAAATAGTTCAACACTTAATTTGAATATTGTATTGTGTTAATATTTAAATACTAGTAATCTATCCAATAAAATAAAAAAGTATCTCTTATATGGCTTGTTTTCAAATGGAACAGTAAGTCCAATTGTATTTAGCTTACCTTATGTTTGTTTCCCAGATCCAAGCGTTTGCCAAGGTGTCTGTCAATCAGTACTTCTGGGTGCATCCGGATGACATCATCAGAGGTGGACGTAACGATGGCCTAAAAGATGTATTTTTTCTTTTTCTTGCTATGTAATTTATGTCTAACATCTTAGTGGCATTTCTGAATCTAGAAGATATCATTTTCAATACTATACCTAAACTAAGGTTCATAATAGATTAATAATATACAAAAAATCTTCTCCCTTTTAAGAGGCTCTAATTACTAAGGTATTTTTTTCTTTCATAAGTCAGTTTACTTCAAAGTATGTTTTATTAAACCTTTAGCAAGCCAGAATATAAGTTTTTGATGAAATTAGCCAGAACAACGACTTTACAGAGGGTCACAAATACCAAATTCTCCAAATACACATGACTAGGTGGGATTTATGTAATAACCTTCATACATTCCACAGTAACTAATTTCAGGTACCCGTTCCAGGCCAGAATACAATATTTCACAAAATGAACCCGAATGGCGACTTTGAAAAGCGTTAAAAATACAAAAAATCACCAAATACACATGACTAGATGGGATTCATGTACTTAGTTTGACATATATACAGTCCTTAGTTGGACATATATATGCTAAGCACTTATGCCATGATAGGTATAGGAAGGACATAATGCACAATATTTATGGTGCATATTAATAGATTAATATTATATGCATGCCTATTAAGAGTTTCTTTCTACCCTATAGTTAATTATTACCTCACTGTAACAGGCTGCAACCACAGGTGGGCAGATCTATAACTCCAGGTGTGATCACAGTCTACCTCCACCTACACCATATACTTCCTACAGTATTGCATACCATTTATATTTTTTAAATATTCATTTTTGTACTCTTTTTTTTATAAGACTGTTCTAATTGTAATGTTGTAATAACACTCATTATAGTCAGCTCTGATTTGGGCTGGATTTGTGATGTTTCATACATCCTAGGGCCATTCTATCTATCCAGATACCCATTAAGAGACCTTCCCCTATCTTATTCCATGCTGTATGAGACTTAATACTCTCTTTTTGAATGTTGAGCTCTATATTTAATTGCCTTTCTTTGTTCTCTTTCCTTTAAATAAATATATATATATATATATGTACATATATATATATATATATATATATATATATATAAACATACGCATTTACATATACATCTATATAAATGATATCACTATGAATACTCTACTTGCCCGGTGCTGCACTCCATTTCCTGGAGGGCCTGGAGGCCACCCCAGCCTACTGTGGTTGGCAGTAGGGCCCTTTGACCTGGCAGGACCGGTATGGAAGGAGGTGGCTAGGTGGGGGAGGCGGAGCCGTTATAGGCTGGTTTGACGCCAAAAGTTTCAGTAGTCCCCCAGCTAGACATGAGGGAAGATACCCACCCACCCATCCCTAAAGTATTTTTGTTTAATGTTGATATGTTTGTAATTAAAAAACAAAAATACGTAAATAAATAAGTAAATAAAAAAAAATGGATAAAACAAATAAAATGATGGTTGTACATTGTCAAGTTTAAAGATTGTCTTGTTTGGTGGAGCACTTGTGATTGTTATATTGTTTAAGTGTGCATTGTATGCTAACAAATTATGTTTATGTTGTTGTCACAGTGGCGGGTCGTGGGGGGAGTCGCCGGGACAGTGGAAAAATGGGTAAGATCCTACCCTACGGTGGTACGGATGTTACAACACGGTAGGCCCTGCATGAGGCTTCAGGGCGTAGGGCCTACTGTCTCTGGCCAGGCTCCTCCCCTCACGTGGTTATGTTTATTTATTATTGGTTATGGTTATTATGTTTACTTGTGTTTACCAAGAAACGCTGTGGCCAGTCTTCCTCCCAACATGTAGTCTGTGTCTAATCATTACATTTAGCCTATGAAGTAGTTTGGGTCTAATTGTCATATGTTAGAGGTAATTGTGTTTAACCCATATCCGTACATACCAAATGGGCCTTGCTTAGGTCATGGGGTGAGAAGGACCCACTGCAGTCCAGAGGGCCGAGAGGGGCCACAGAGATCTGAGGGTTAGGGGCTTAATGACTACATTGGGAGGAGAGCACGCCCGGCACCAGGAGACTTCCCGTGCCATGCGTGCACATAACAGAATAGATCCATATTTACTTACCATATTGGGTGTGTTTAATAAAACTGTTTTTTTATTACACTATTGTGATTTATTTGCTAATCCCCCCTCAATTGATGCCACAGATTTTTGGGAAGGCTATTAATCACATAATCATTGAGTATATGGTGGGAAAAAGAGTGATGAAAGCCCATCACAGTGCATACTACAGTAAAAAAATATTACATTTGTGTTGACATTTGAATATCTAAAACAAGTTAAAAAAATGTATTTCACGCTCAGAATTGCAATAAATGCAGTAATATATATATACACTAAGATATATAGGATCAAAATCATGAAGTGAAGAGCCTTTGGTAAATTAGTAGGGATGCATTTATTATTCTAAGTTCCATTAATATTCTATTTGACATATTTACTAAGGTGCGACCTTTCCTGGAGTTTACCATTAAATCTCATCTTAGTAGTTTTAGCCCAAGGTCTATCACAAACATAGCAATATACAGACACACCATGGGAATCACTGATTATAAAAACACTTTTGTTTCACATACAAGAGACGTATCTTTCAGAAAAATATGAATACAGGAGCAAAGGTTATGGTTTCCAGTTAGTTGATGGAAGATTTAGAGTATAACATAAGTACTACTTTACATGGAAATGAGTAGAGAAGAGCAGCAGCCTTCAAGCATATGTGATAAGGGAAAATGCACTAACTTAACCATTACAAAGTAGTTTATAAGGTAATGCTGAAAAGGTATCAAGCCAGATACAATGAGCAGGCTAGATTTGCCTATTGGTATTTTATAAGATGAATAGTAATGCAGGACTTGTCTGATCAGATTGTAGCTGCAAATCTACACAATTATCACATAGAAAGCTCAACAACTCTGATACAAGGTGATAGAAGAAGGAAAAAAGTTAAACTGGCTCAGTCTCTTCTATCTGATAATGACAATACTACAACAAGGAACTTTAACACACAGGTAAACAAATGTGTATACGTTTCGCCAGATTCGCTAAGCTTCACAGAGGCTGCAACGCTAAAGGATACAGTGTCTATTCATTATGGAAAAAAAATGTTCACACAGACACAGCAAAGCAATTCAAAGCCAATGCAAAGCTTAGGGAATCAACCCCATTTTCTTACATACATACGTGTATGCACCATGTATAACGTCTCACAGAATAGTAACTAAATAATATCTTTAATTGCAATAATTAAAATATCTTAATGTCATATCTCAATAGCATGAAGGATAATATAATTGTATAACACTACATAGTGTTGAGGTCAGTAGCAATAAAGGGGTTAACTTACTAGAAGATTATGACTGTAAAATAAACTATATGTCAATGTCTCTCCATAATTTTCTAAATCCATTCTATTATAGCATATCTTTATTTCTGAATTATTTCCTATACTGGGTACTCAGTATTCCTGGATTCTTATTCCAGTGGCACCCCTCATGTCTGGGACCCCCCGCTTTATTCTGACCCAGGCTCTGTGCACATAGAAGGGGGCATGGAGAGGCTCAGTGAAGGTGGCAGTAAAGGTGTGTAAGTGTCTGATCGGGTCACACAGCTGATAAAAGTACAGACGCCCGGCCTCATAGTCCAGGAATATTCCTAATCTCGTACAGGAAGACTCAGGAGTCAGTGGGGTTAATATTGAGTTATGTTGCACTGAATGTTTTTTTTTTTTTAAGTAACACAGACACCAGGACCTGTTATTATTTCCAATCAAAGAAGGTTTTCCTTCCCTCTCTATACTGGGATAAGCCAAGCCCACACAACAGTCCCCTGACTCACTGGTCTCTACCTCCCAATAATGTCGCCCTGAGGTAAAACTGTTGATGCTTAATACCTGACAGAGATGTACAAACCTCTCTGGTCTATCTGGTCTCTCCTGGGTTATATTTGTGTATGTTGCAGTTTTCAAGTCACCTGACACAGACATATAACAACAAGCTGTGTTTACATCCAGTAATATGTCTGGGGCGTCCTGCTCACACAAACCTCTCTTTGCTTTTACATCAGTCACAATATCAGATAAACCTCTGTGTAATCTCACAGATATCAGAACTTCATCCAACTCCTCCAGTGCAGGGAGATCCTTGTCTCCACATTCAGTATTTCTTCCCTTCTCTGCCTCTTCTCTTTGTATGACAGTTATTGGATCAGTCATGTTACACAGCTCCTCAATGTGACTCATCTCGATGGACAGCTCGTCCTTCTCTCTTTCCAGTTGCTGGATCAGATCAGAGACTTGGAGTAAAACCTCCTCCTTCTGCCTGGTGATCTCTTCCAGGACGCTCTTCTCTAGAGCTTCCAGCTGTTTCCTGGTGTCCATAATCAGGGCAGTGACTCTCTCTCTTACACCAGCTGCCTTTCCCTGCACTTCTCTCCTGTGCTCCTCCAGACTCTGGACTTTTTTCTCAGTATTCCTTCTCTTTGAGGTCAGTTTCTCCAGAACATTTCTCAGCTTCATCTTCTTCTTCTCAGATGCCTCATTGAGGAGCTCCACTCGGTGCCCCTTGTGATCTCCAAATGCAAAGCAGGACACACAGACACACACAGCATCCTCGGTGCAGTAATACTCAAGGAGTTTCTGGTGTATGGAGCATTTTCTGTTCTCCAGTGAGATGGTTGGCTCCATTAAGACATGTTCTGGTGACTTGCTGTGTTTCTTTAGGTGTTTATCACACAGGGAGGCTTCACAGTGCAGACAGGTTTTAGCAGCAGGTACAGGAGAGTCACAATAAGTACAGAAGATCTCCGTCTCCTCCTGCTCTGGGTGATTAGAAAGGAAACGCTTGGCTATGTTACACAACTTCAGGTTCCTCTGCGGCGCCGGGCGCTCCTGATACTCTGCTCTGCACTCAGGACAGGTATAAACCCCAGATCCCTCCTGGGTATCCAGCACATCTCCAATGCAGCCCTGGCAGAAGTTATGTCCACAGCTCAGCATTACAGGATCTGTATAAATGCTCAGGCAGATGGAGCAGTTCAGCTCCTCTCTCAGATCAGCAGACGCCATGCTCGGGAGTAACACCAGGAATAGAAACTGAAAGTCTGTTCTTATTCTGTGTAGAGGGTGTGGAGGAAATGATAAACAAGAGTCCTGATGTTAACACTATAAGTTTCAGTCTGCAGCGTCAATGAGATTATTTAACTATTAGCAGCTTTTTACCTGATATTACCATATAGTGTATATAGGTAAATGTGTCTTTGGCAAACACCAAGTGAAAGTCCAGGAACACACTATGTGGTGCCTGCACACGTGTAATATTGCACCAAAACAGAAAAGGCAGCAAACAAATCATTTGATCAAGTATCAATTCAGCCATGGCTAATAGACCCTCTAGTGATATCTCACTGCCAATAACGGTACAAGCTGATATATTGTTATATACTATATTACATGGAAATGGGGAGAGGAAGTGGTGAATTGGTGTAAACTGAACAGGACGGTGTAAAAACTAGAACAGAATGGAACAGGCCATTTATAAAAGACATCAATACCAATATCACTGGGATGTGTTAGATATCATTGAGAACAATATTTAAGAACCAAAACCAATTAAATATAATACTTTATTAACCATACAAACACCGAAAAATCAACCATAACAGGCCGGAAGGCAGTCTTTATAAAGGGAATTTATGCCAAAGTCATTGGGATGTGTTAAATATACCTGAAAACTAATTAAGACCCAAAATACATCTGATAGTATGCTTTATAGTAAATACACAGAGATTCAATTAATATTCAAAATGTATTTAAGCATATTCAAAATGAATAGCGACGTTTAAAACATTAAGAATATGTTATAATTTGTCCACCTCTGATGTATTAATACTTTGTGAGTAAGATTCTTATAACTTCTAGTTAGACATTAGTAATTCACATATATACAGACATGTAATATGCATCAGTTGGAAACAATATAAATGGACAGATTGATAATCCTATAAAGTGCTGATATCAGAATTTTATGAAAAGTGCTAGTGCTCAAAATGTATTATTTATTTAGCAGCTGAGGTTTTATGGCAGCTACATTTAGGTACAGTCTTTTAAGTGCAGTGTGAATAAACAGGTTAAGTGAATTTTATGAAGTGCAAGTGCAGTTAATTATAAAGTATATATTAAAGTGCTTGAATTTATTTTAAGGGCAGGGGTCATTCCCTATTCTCAACGGGGATCCTTCACTTACCCCTTGCTTGTGTGCAGCTGCTACTCTAGTCTAGTGATTGTTGCTATATATTGTGAAGGTTCTGGGGGCCCACTGTTTACCCCGTAACCTATATATTTAAGCTGACTATACTATCTATATAGCTCCCTGACCCCTCAGTTGTTATATCTAATTGGTATATGGTTCGAAAAATAGTTCAACACTTAATTTGAAAATTGTATTGTGTTAATATTTAAATACTTGGAATCTATCAGATAAAATAAAAAAGTATCTCTTACATGGCTTGTTTCCAAATGGAACAGTAAGTCCAATTGTATTTAGCTTACGTTATGTTTGTTTCCCAGATGCGAGCGTTTGCCAAGGTGTCTGTCAATTAGTACTTCCGGGTGCATCCGGATGACATCATCAGAGGTGGACGTAACGATGGCCTAAAAGATGTATTTTTTTCTTTTTCTTGCTATGTAATTTATGTCTAACATCTTAGTGGCATTTCTGAATCTAGAAGATATCATTTTCAATACTATACCTAAACTAAGGTTCATAATAGATTAATAATATACAAAAAATCTTCTCCCTTTTAAGAGGCTCTAATTACTAAGGTATTTTTTCTTTCATAAGTCAGTTTACTTCAAAGAATGTTTTATTAAACCTTTAGCAAGCCAGAATATGATTTTTGATTAAATTAGCCAGAACAGCGACTTTACAGAGGGTCACAAATACCAAATTCTCCAAATACACATGACTTGGTGGGATTCATGTAATAACCTTCATACATTCCACAGTAACTAATTTCAGGTACCCGTTCCAGGCCAGAATACAATATTTCACAAAATGAACCCGAATGGCGACTTTGAAAAGCGTTAAAAATACAAAAAATCACCAAATACACATGACTAGATGGGATTCATGTACTTAGTTGGACATATATACAGTCCTTAGTTGGACATATATATGCTAAGCACTTATGCCATGATAGGTATAGGAAGGACATAATGCACAATATTTATTGTGCATATTAATAGATTAATATTATATGCATGCCTATTAAGAGTTTCTTTCTACCCTATAGTTAATTATTACCTCACTGTAACTGGCTGCAACCACAGGTGGGCAGATCTATAACTCCAGGTGTGATCACAGTCTACCTCCACCTACACCATATACTTCCTACAGTATTGCATACCATTTATATTTTTTAAATATTCATTTTTGTACTCTTTTCTTCATAAGACTGTTCTAATTGTAATGTTGTAATAACACTCATTATAGTCAGCTCTGATTTCGGCTGGATTTGTGATGTTTCATACATCCTAGGGCCATTCTATCAATCCAGATACCCATTAAGAGACCTTCCCCTATCTTTTTCCATGCTGTATGAGACTTAATACTCTCTTTTTGAATGTTGAGCTCTATATTTCATTGCCTTTCTTTATTCTTTTTCCTTTAAATAAATATATATATATATGTACATATATATATATATATATATATATACTTTTATATATATATATATATATATATATATATATACTTTTATATATATATATATATATATATATATATATATAAACATACGCATTTACATATACATCTATATAAATGATATCCCTATGAATACTCTACTTGCCCGGTGCTGCACTCCATTTCCTGGAGGGCCTGGAGGCCACCCCAGCCTGCTGTGGTTGGCAGTAGGGCCCTTTGACCTGGCAGGACCGGTATGGAAGGATGTGGCTAGGTGGGGGAGGCGGAGCCGTTATAGGCTGGTTTGACGCCAAAAGTTTCAGTAGTCCCCCAGCTAGACATGAGGGAAGATACCCACCCACCCATTCCTAAAGTATTTTTGTTTAATGTTGATATGTTTGTAATTAAAAAACAAAAATATGTAAATAAATAAGTAAATTAAAAAAAATGGATAAAATAAATAAAATGATGGTTGTACATTGTCAAGTTTAAAGATTGTCTTGTTTGGTGGAGCACTTGTGATTGTTATATTGTTTAAGTGTGCATTATATGCTATCAAATTATGTTTATGTTGTTGTCACAGTGGCGGGTCGTGGGGGGAGTCGCCGGGACAGTGGAAAAATGGGTAAGATCCTACCCTACGGTGGTACGGATGTTACAACACGGTAGGCCCTGCATGAGGCTTCAGGGCGTAGGGCCTACTGTCTTTGGCCAGGCTCCTCCCCTCACGTGGTTATGTTTATTTATTATTGGTTATGGTTATTATGTTTACTTGTGTTTACCAATAAACGCTGTGGCCAGTCTTCCTCCCAACATGTAGTCTGTGTCTAATCATTACATTAAGTCTATGAAGTAGTTTGGGTCTAATTGTCATATGTTAGAGGTAATTGTGTTTAACCCATATCCGTACATACCAAACGTGCCTTGCTTAGGTCATGGGGTGAGAAGGGTCCACTGCAGGCCAGAGGGCCGAGAGGGGCCACAGAGATCTGAGGGTTAGGGGCTTAATGACTACATTGGGAGGCGAGCACGCCCGGCACCAGGAGGCTTCCCGTGCCATGCGTGCACATAACAGAATAGATCCATATTTACTTACCATATTGGGTGTGTTTAATAAAACATTTTTTTTATTACACTATTGTGATTTATTTGCTAATCCCCCCTTAATTGATGCCACAGATTTTTGGGAAGGCTATTAATCACATAATCATTGAGTATATGGTGGGAAAAAGAGTGATGAAAGTCCATCACAGTGCATACTACAGTAAATAAATATTACATTTGTGTTCACATTTGAATGTCTAAAAATGTATTTTAATGCTCAGAATTGCAATAAATGCAGTAATATATATATACACTGAGATATATAGGGTCAAAATCATGAAGTGAAGAGCCTTGGTAAATTAGTAGGGATGCATTTATTATTCTAAGTTCCATTAATACCCTCTTTGACATATTTACTAAGGTGCAACCTTTCCTGGAGTTTACCATAAAATCTCATTTTAGTAGTTTTAGCCCAAGGTCTATCACAAACATAGCAATATACAGACACACCATGGGAATCACTGGAGCTGATTATAAAAACACTTTTGTTTCACATACAAGAGACGTATCTTTCAGAAAAAAATTAATACAGAAGCAAAGGTTATGGTTTCCAGTTAGTTGATGGAAGATTTAGAGTATAACATAAGTACTACTTTACATGGAAATGTGTAGAGAAGAGCAGCAGCCTTCCAGCATATGTGATAAGGGAAAATGCACTAACTTAACCATTACAAAGTAGTTAATAAGGTAATGCTGAAAAGGTATCAAGCCAGATACAATGAGCAGGCTAGATTTGCCTATTGGTATTTTATAAGATGAATAGTAATGCAGGACTTGTCTGATCAGATTGTAGCTGCAAATCTACACAATTATCACATAAAAAGCTCAACAACTCTGATACAAGGTGATAGAAGAAGGGAAAAAGTTAAACTGTCGCAGTCTCTTCTATCTGATAATGACAATACTACAACTAGGAACTTTAACACACAGGTAAACAAATGTTCATACGTTTCCCCAGATTCACTAAGCTTCACAGAGGCTGCAACGCTAAAGGATACAGTGTCTATTCATTATGGAAAAAAAATGTTCACACAGACACAGCAAAGCAATTCAAAGCCAATGCAAAGCTTAGTGAATCAACCCCATTTTCTTACATACATACGTGTATGCACCATGTATAACGTCTCACAGAATAGTAACTAAATAATATCTTTAATTGCAATAATTAAAATATCTCAATGTCATATCTCAATAGCATGAAGGATAATATAATTGTATAACACTACATAGTGTTGAGGTCAGTAGCAATAAAGGGGTTCATTTACTAGAAGATTATAACTGTAAAATAAACTATATTTCAATGTCTCTCCATAATTTTCTAAATCCATTCTATCATAGCATATCTTTATTTCTGAATTATTTCCTATACTGGGTACTCAGTATTCCTGGATTCTTATTCCAGTGGCACCCCTCATGTCTGGGACCCCCCGCTTTATTCTGACCCAGGCTCTATACACATAGAAGGCAGCATGGAGAGGCTCAGTGAAGGTGGCAGTGAAGGTGTGTAAGAGTCTGACCGGGTCACACAGCTGATAAAAGGACAGACGCCCGGCCTCATAGTCCAGGAATACTCCTAATCTCGTACAGGAAGACTCAGGAGTTACTGTGGTTAATTTTGAGTTATGCCACACTGAATGTTTTTTTTTTAAGTAACACAGACACCAGGACCTGTTATTATTTCCAATCAAAGAAGGTTTTCCTTCCCTCTTTATACTGGGATAAGCCAAGCCCACACAACAGTCCCCTGACTCACTGGTCTCTACCTCCCAATAATGTCGCCCTGAGGTAAAACTGTTGATGCTTAAAACCTGACAATAAGTTACAAAGCTCTCTGGACTATATGGTCTCTCCTGGATTATATTTGTGTATGTTGCAGTTTTGAAGTCACCTGACACAGACATATAACAACAAGCTGTGTTTACATCCAGTAATATGTCTGGGGCCTCCTGCTCACACAAACCTCTCTTTGCTTTTACATCAGTCACAATATCAGATAAAGCTCGGTGTAATCTCACAGATATCAGAACTTCATCCAACTCCTCCGATGCAGGGAGATCCTTGTCTCCACATTCAGTATTTCTTCCCTTCTCTGCCTCTTCTCTTTGTAGGACAGTTATTGGATCAGTCATGTTACACAGCTCCTCAATGTGACTCATCTGGATGGACAGCTCGTCCTTCTCTCTTTCCAGTTGCTGGATCAGATCAGAGACTTGGAGTAAAACCTCCTCCTTCTGCCTGGTGATCTCTTCCAGGACGCTCTTCTCTAGAGCTTCCAGCTGTTTCCTGGTGTCCATAATCAGGGCAGTGACTCTCTCTGTTACACCAGCTGCCTTTCCCTGCACTTCTCTCCTGTGCTCCTCCAAACTCTGGACTCTTTTCTCAGTATTCTTTCTCTTTGAGGTCAGTTTCTCCAGAACATTTCTCAGTTTAACCTTCTTTTTCTCAGATGCCTCATTGATCAGCTCCACCTGGTGCCCCTTGTGATCTCCAAATGCACAACAGACCAAACAGACACACACAGCATCCTTGGTGCAGTAATATTTCAGGATCTCCTTGTGTATGGAGCATTTTCTCTTCTCCAGTGAGATGGTTGGCTCCATTAAGACATGCTCGGGTGACTTGCTGTGTTTCTTTAGGTGTTTATCACACAGGGAGGCGTCACAGTGCAGACAGGTTTTAGCAGCAGGTACAGGAGAGTCACAGTAAGTACAGAAGATCTCAGTCTCCTCCTGCTCTGGGTGATTAGTAAGGAAACGCTCGGCTATGTTACACAGCTTCATGTTCCTCTGCGGCGCCGGACGCTCCTGATACTCAGCTCTGCACTCAGGACAGGTATAAACCCCAGATCCCTCCTGGGTATCCAGCACACTCCCAATGCAGCCCTGGCAGAAGTTATGTCCACAGCTCAGCATTACAGGGTCTGTATAAATGCTCAGGCAGATGGAGCAGTTCAGCTCCTCTCTCAGATCAGCAGACGCCATGCTTGGGAGTAACACCAGGAATAGAAACTGAAAGTCTGTTCTTATTCTGTGTAAAGGGTGTGGAGGAAATGATAAACAAGAGTCCTGATGTTAACACTATAAGTTTCAGTCTGCAGCGTCAATGAGATTATTTAACTATTAGCAGCTTTTTACCTAATATTAACATATAGTGTATATAGGTAAATGTGTCTTTGGCAAACAACAAGTGAAAGTTCAGGAACACACTATGTGGTGCCTGCACACGTGTAATATTGCACCAAAACAGAAAAGGCAGCAAACAAATCATTTGATCAAGTATCATTTCAGCCATGGCTAATAGACCCTCTAGTGATATCTCACTGCCAATAACGGCATAAGCTGATATATTGTTATATACTACTAGCGAATTGCCTGTCAAAAAATGACGGCAATCAAATCGTAAGGTAGCTAATGCTGTTTGGTGTGTAATACTAAAATATATAATAGATGAATAAATGAATATACTTTACCTATTCTGAAGCATTGTGTTGAAGGGCTGACAATCTGTTTTCATGTTGCTGCAGCATTAGTGGTGTGGAGCTGCTGTGTAAGCGTGATAAATGTGTGCAGTGTAAGAGTGTGCGTGCGCCAGCCGAAACCGTTAGCGTAGTTGTGTACTTCCGCATTGGCGTAAAATGGCGGGTTATCTGTGGTATGCATCTTTGCGGATTATCCGTCGGTGCTTCGTGGTGTTTTTCGAGTTTCGTGTGTTGTTTTGCGAGTGTGTTGTGGTGTTTTACGTGTTGAGAGTGCTGTAGCCTCGTTTTTTTTTTTTCGTCTGCCATTTTTTCTCTCGCTTAGCGATTTCATTAGTGTCTAAAGTGTTTTATTTTTATTTAAATGAAGGTGTAACTTGTTTTTTTGAGGTGCTGGATGGTTCCTCTTGCTGTAGGTAAGTTTTTTATGTGTGTGGTGTGTGTATTTATTGTGTTTGAAATGTTTGTATGTCGGCGTGTTGTGTCCGATGTTTGCGAGGTCGTAATGTCTGGTAACGTGTCTCGTATGGTGTTTGCGTGTGTAGCCTCGTTTTCGTTTTTTCGGCGGCCATTTTTTCTCTCGCATATCAAATTTTTTATTGTCCAAACTCTTTTATTTTGATTGAAACGAAGGTGTAAGTTGCATTTTTGAGGTCCTGGATGCTCCCTGTTGCTGTAGGTACGTTTTTTATGTATGTGCTGTGTGTATGTATTATGTTTTTAATTTTGTAATGTTCGCGAGTTGCGTCCGAGTGTTGCGAGGCCGCAATGTGTGTGAACGTGTGTGGTATGTTGTTTGCGAGTGTCGTAATGTGTGTGTCGTGTTAAGGCGCTCCATGCCAGCAAATGTACATATATATATATATATATATATATATATATATATATATATATATATATAAATGTCCCAGTGCACATTTTGTTGTATATATGTATTTTTTTTTATTAGTTTATGGCCTCCAGCCCATGATGCCATGTCCCCCCAGGATAAGCCTTCATGTCCCCCAAGGCCAGGCCTCCATGGGCCCGATCAGTCAGATCTATCACTATCAGTCAGACCCATCAGACTACTTACATTCATCAAAGCTGTTCAATTATCCACCACTATGCATCTCCTGCCTGTGCGTTTTTCTGCAGAGGCAGGGACTTCCTGAATGACTTTGCATGCATGTGACGTAATTCTGAAACTCCCTGCCTCTGCAGAAAATGTGCAGGCAGGGGAGACATGGCGGAGGTGAATTGAAATGCTCCAATGAATGTAAGTAGTCTGATGGGTCTAATGGGGCATGGAGTTCTGCTCACTCTCTCCAGCGGCGTGGTATTGTGGGGAGGAGATGGCTGCTCCATCCCAACAACTGAGGCCCTTGCACGCAGCCCTCACTACGCGAGGGCTGCGAGCAAGGGCTGCAGGCAAGGGCCTCGGTTGCTGGGATGGTGCGCCTTCAGCGCTCCATCCCAGCAACTGAGGCCCTTGCCCGCAGCCCTCGCTACGCTCACAACTATATATGTGACTAGCGACTTGCCCGTCAAAAAATGACGGCAATGTGATGTATATGTTTGTGAAGTTGTTTAGTTATTTAAATATATTTTTGACCCTTGTAAGTATTGTGATATGAACATGTATTTTTGTAAAACGTTGATGTAATGGTTTTTTAAAATGAAATTTGTATCTGAAGAATTGTTCACTTTAATATACATAGGCCCTCATTCAATTGCAATTTCGCCAATTGAATAGGCCTCTAAATAAGCACATAACATATTTTTTTAAAGAAGTTTTTAGTTAGTAAACATCTATCCAAAAGCAAGGTTTTCACTAACTAAAAACTTATTTAAAAAATATATGTTATGTGCTTATTTAGAGCACTATTCAATTGCCAAAATCGCAATTGAATGAGGGCCATAGAATCCAGAGAAAAGTAAAAAGTAAAAAGACTTTTTGAAACGTGCCGAATTTTAACATGAAGTTTAAAATATATGTAAGCAATAACCTTGAAAGTATAGATTTTTAAAATTGAACTTTATTTTTTATGTAACTTTGGAATTTTTGCAAAACATTTGTCTAATTTTGAACATTATAAACAGGAACATAGTAAATACATTTTGTAACATAATTTTGAATTAAAAGTATTAACATTTGAATGTAAAAACAGTTTGACTTTAAATTAATCAGTATTAACATGCAATTTGTATCAGAATAATTGTTAAGTTTAATATACATTGAATGTAGAGGAAGGCATACAGTAAAAACTCTCCTTAAACCGTAGGTAATTAAAGTAATTCATTACTGAGCACATAAACTGGCGATAAACATTAATGTAGGTAGTAATCTTAAGAGAACAGAGAATATTTACATTGTGACTTAAAAGGTGCTTGAGCTCTTAACATGAACTTTGTAATATGTTGAATGAAATAACTTGAAAATATTGTTTTTAAACTTGTAACATTAGAAACATTAACATAGTGACTTAACATTTTAACATAATTTTTCATAGAAATGCAAGGCAAGTATTTTGTGAGGCGAATTATCCATAAACATGACTTCCATTAATTATGACTGAATTAAACAACCAATTGTTTTGTATTTTTGAATGTTTTTCCAAAATGTTTGCATGGCTTTAGTTTGTATCCTGCAAAGTTATAGTACTTCATAGTAGACAATTTTTTTAGTAAAAATACGTCCATCTTCTAATAAATCACCTTGACTTTCATTGTTTTCAATGTAAACTTTAATAGCCTGTGGATTTTTGCAGCGTGACAACGCAACGTACAATTGACCATGTGCAAAAACTGGTTCTTCCAAGTAAATACCCACAGATTTGAAAGTTTGACCTTGTGATTTATTAATGGTCATGGCAAATGCCATAATAATGGGAAATTGTCTTCTTTGAAGTATAAAAGGGAGACTACTTTCACTTGGTGCTAAATCTATTCTTGGTATGAAAACTCTCTCTCCTTTATGGGTCCCAGTTAAAATTTCAGCATCTATAAAATGGTCCTTTAATTGTTGAACAATTAATCTTGTGCCATTGCATAGGCCTTTTTTGGGGTTCATATTTCGCAGTAACATGATAATTGCACCTTTCTTTAGCTGCAAAATATGTGGTGGCATTCCAGAAGGAGTTAAAGAGTTAATGAATTCAGTTGAAAAGTTTGCCTGACTTTCATTGTCATCAGCAAGTACAGAATCAGCACTGTGATAATTTCTTTGTGGTGCATTCATTTTTTTTAAGATTTCATTATTGAGGATTAATGCATCTTTATTTTTACACGTCAGTATAACTTGGTTGGCAAGCTCAGAATATTCTTCGTTATTTATGCTCCCTTCAAATATAGCCGATATAATATCTTGTTGACAAATCATATGAGGTGGGATCTCTACAGTGTCGTCCAGTAAATGTAGTATTTTTTCTGTTCTGCCTTCTCCAATTTTAATAAGCCAATCATTGAAATCAGTTTGGCCTTCTGATCTCATATTTTGTTGCAGTTGAAGATGGGTAAAATGTTTCCATACTGTACTTGACTTTATACATGTTTCAATAATGTCTGTTCGATTTCCATGTACAACGACAGGTAATGTTTGTCTAAAATCGCCACCCAACAACATTACCTTTCCACCAAATGGAAAAATATTATCCATGACTTCACGAAGCAAACGGTCAATACATTGGAGGGCATAGCATGACATCATTGTGGCCTCATCTATTATAATTAATTTACATTTCTTCAATTTCTTTGCTTGTAAGGATGTCATGCGAATATCTGACACAGAATTTTCTAAAATAGGCACTGGCAGTTTAAATCCACTATGAACAGTTCTTCCACCTTCTAATAAAAGTGCAGCAATTCCAGTAGTGGCAAACGCCATTGCTATTTGTCCTTGTGCTCGTACTGAACTCATTAATAAATTGTACAAATATGTTTTTCCTGATCCGCCAGGTCCATCAAGATAGAAATAACGCTCTGTCACCATGTCATCATCTATAGCATTTTTAATGGCATGAAATGCTTGCAATTGTAGTGTATTTAAAGTTGCAAGTCTTTCTTCTGTTCTTTCTGCTTGTAGTTGAATGTCATAGTCTTTAAAGTTAATGTCATCTATAAGACCTGGATCAGGCAAATTAAAACTTGCACAACTTAATCCATGAGTTAAAAAGACTTCTTGAATTTCCATTAACGCTTTTAAGTGTGCAATGGGTTCATTGTATCGTCGCATAAAGTCTTCAGCCATATTACTTTTAAAAGTCTCCCACAAAGCTAATGCATTTGGAGCATTTGAGAAGATACAAATAAAAGCAAATTGTTCTCTCATCTGTCGTGGCATTTGACATTGTGCTGCTTCTTCTAAACATCTTTCCCACTCTGTATCATCAGCGAGTAAGTTTCTATGTCTTGCAGCTAAATGGAAGGATTCATATACAATGTCATTAACAGTTCTTAATTGTTCAAAACTTTGTGCTCCTGGAACATTTAAAAGTAATATCCGTAAGCAAAAACGTTCAACATCTCTTGGACTGACTGTGTAAATTCGTGGAATTATTTTATTGCCTCTGGTTTTTCTTGCTCTCCATAATCCATTCACAAAAACATAGTGATATGGAATTTCAATATATAAGTATTGTGTTGCTTCAGCATCAGTGGAATTTAATGCAAACCATGCAGTTAGTGTAGTGTGACGATCTTCACTTTGGGCCAATGCATTGATTTCATTTCCAGCATGGAAATAGACTAAATGTCGTTGTGGCAAATGTACTGCTAACCTATATACTGCATGTGATCTATCATGCATTTCAAATTTTAAAAGCCGCCACATAGCTTCTGGCGCACTGACATAGCGAGCATCTACATGAGATGCAAGTTCATCATGTACTAACTCACTACTTTCAGGGTTGTCTGCACTTTTGACGACTACAGTAGCTGCATCGTAACCTTTGTAAATATATTTGTAGACATATTTAATGGATTTGATGGAAGTGCAGGCTTCTACGTTAATGTGGGCGTTGTACTTCATGAGTAAATGTGGATTGTAGGGTACTACATATCTATTGTCCACTTTTTTTCCACGAATAATGGCACTATCTCCTTCTCTTCTTTTATAAAGTGGATATCCATCACAATTTGCATATGTTTTGTCTCTATAATCTTTTGGAAAATCTTTTGAACATTGATTATTTTCCATACATGGTGATTGTGGATTAAGGTCTCCACAGGGTCCATGAATTGTGCGATGAGTTACAATCTCATATAGTCTACCATATAGTTCTGGATCTGGTAGTTCAGCAACTATGACTGCATCCACTTTGTCCGAAGTATCTAATTTATCTTTCTCTTGAAGTATTATGAGAAGATGTGCATGTGGAAGGCCTCTTTTTTGAAATTCAATGGTATATACATAAGCAAGACATTTGCCAAATAACTGATTTATAGTGAAGTCACGTATTAATTCATTTAATTTGATCTTAAAAACTCTGGCTACTAAATCTGGTCGATCTGAAGCACTTTGTCCAAGAAGTAGATTTTGATTAATTTCTGGCCATTGTGGATTACATGTAAATGTCACAAATAAATCTGGTTTTCCAAATTTTGTCACAATAGCCATAGCATCATTGTATCTTTCTCTCATATTTCGAGGAGATCCTTGAAAGGAAGATGGTAAAATGATGGCTTTGCCAGCTGTCATGTCTCTGCTTGTAGCCACGTCAGCAACATAGTCCATGAGTCCACAATATTGTTCTACACGTAGTTTATCTTGTTGATATTTTATAAAGTTTAAATTATTTGCCTCAACTTGCAAATATGAATCAATAATCCATTGTTGTGTTAGTTTCCCACCACATAAAATTGGATTAAATTCATCTCTAATGGCAATTTGAGCAACTTTAAATTCAAGCATAGAAACATTATTTCGGATTCTGGCTTTAGCATTTGGGTAACTGGGAAGGGTTAATTTTGGTTGCCAACCTGCTTCTCCATGTGGGAAAAAGATGGGATATGTCATTGGATCTAAATTTGGACTTAAGATATTAATATTAATAAATGGTTGCTCCTCATTTCTGGGATATATTCTAATGTCTCTTTGAAATGGTGGTTCTCCTTCATCATTCTGAAAGACCATTGCAACCTCATTTGATGTTGGCAAGTTATAACGACGTTTATCAGTATGTCTGTCTCTTTTAAGCACCATATTAACCTTTGGCATGGGTAATTTATGTCTTTGTGCATGAAGTAGTTGTTCATTTTCTACTTCTGCCAATTTTTTGTAAGCTTTACTGTAGGGATTGTTGTCCATAATGTTATTTAGCTCTATAAAAACACTGGGTAAGCATTTTTTATTTTCTTCCATCTGCATACGTTGGTCAACAGCTTCCATTGTATCTAGGACATATAGTTGAGCGAATTTTCTTTGCTCTCCTTCCTCTGGATGTAAATGTGAAGTCCGATGATAAATTTGTCCTTGGACTTTAAAACAGTAAGGACCATGTCCTGGTACATTAGCAGCCAATGTTGCCCCCATAGATGCAAATGATATGGCACTATTGTAGGATCTTATGTTTGTCTTAAAATTTTTGTAATTTGGAAAAGTAGGTTCAGTCATAATATTTTGTAAATAGGTTGGAAATTGTTTCCTTTCTGGAAGTTTGAACTTTCCTTTTTGACAACAACTAATAAATTGTCCATCTCTGGGTCTCTCCTGTTTAAAATAATAAGCCTCACAAAATTGACATTGAGTAGTCATGTCCCCACAACTATGAACCTCTACTGCTAAAGACTTCAGTAAAGGACAATTTGCAAAGCATATCGGATGTTGACTTTCATATTCATCAGATGAAAAGTCATGAAATGTTTCAACAACAGGTTCTAAATGTTTAGTTTTTTTCGTGGATTTTCTTGGTATATGTTGTACTTGTTTGGTTGAAATGTCCTGTAAGTTTTTAGTAAGAGTTTGTAAATGCTTTGTTTTTGTAGTTGCTTTTTTTGGTCTGTCTTGACTGGTATGTTGTAAAATGTCATCTGATGTTTTAGGAACAGTTTGTAAATGCTTTATTATCTTTTTATTTTTTTTGGTTGTATCTTTCATTTTTGCAGCTGATATTCTTTTATTTGCAAGTCTTTTGCGTTCTTTTTCTCGCCGAATTTCTTTCTTCTCCGGTGTCTGCTGGGCGGCCCATCTCTCTTGTCTTTCTCTAGTTTGACGTCTTTTCTTCTCTTCTTTGGTCTCGTTATCAGCCATATTAATCTGTAAAGGAAAAAAAATATATGTAATTGTGTATATTTTAATTTGTAATTCCTGTTAAATATTCTTGTGCACAATTGGTGAAATAAAAGGCAAATCATTAATGTATCATTTATATTTAGTTACATTTATAATTCCTGTCCTCACTGGCTAAGAATTTGGCCAATGGAATACTGCTGTAAATAAGCATGTAACATATTTTTTTAAAATAATGGTTTTATTTATTAAAAACGTTAAAAAAAAAAGTGATGTGGTTATTGAGCTATGTATTGCATAGTAGCAATTTAAATAGAATAAGGGAGATAGTAAATTAATTTTTTTATTTTTCTGTTGACACGGATGCAACTGAAAGCAGTTTCTTTAGTTTTATACTTTAGTACTTATTATACTGTACCTTGGTTGAAGTGTGATTTAAATCCGAATGTTTGTTGGTCCTCGGTTCAAAATCGTTGTCCAGTGGTGTGGTCCTCTGTTGGAAGTCCTCGTCCGATGGTGTGGTCCTGTGGCGATAGCCCTCGTCCGATGTTGTGGTCCTGTGGCGATAGCCCTCGTCCGATGTTGTGGTCCTTTGGTGAAAGTCCTCGTCCGATGGTCTGGTCCTGTGTTGAAATTCCTCGTCTGCTGGTCTGGTCCTGTGTTGAAATTCCTCGTCTGCTGGTCTGGTCCTGTGTTGAAAGTCCTCGTCCGATGGTCCGGTCCTGTGGAGAAAGTCCTCGTCCGATTGTCTTCACGCAGTATCTGTTGTAATATAAAATAGAAAATGTTGTTTGAGTGAAATGTCTTTTAAATAAGTAAAAAATTTATGAATTTGGCTGTATTGTATCAGTTATGGTTATTTTTTTCTATATTTTTTTTTTTTACTTTCTGTACAATCCCACGACTTTTGTTATTCTTATTTAAGGTTCTTAGTAAGGCTTGTGGGTTGTGAAATATTAAATAAGAATATAAATTTATTTTGCTATGTGTTTATGTTATTTTTTGTACAATCCTGTTTTGTGCGCACCACTTGTGGTATACTTATTTAACCTTTATTGGGATGGTTATAGTTAGTGAAACATGAAATAATATAATTAATGTAGTTTGCTATGTGTTTGTGTTAGTTTTTGACAATCCTTTTTGTGCGCACCACTTGTGCAAAAGTTATTTATTCTTGATTGTACTGGTTATAGGTTGTTAAACATTAAAGAAGAATGTTAATGTAGTTTCCTATGTGTTTGTGTGATTTTTTGTACAATGCTATTAGGTGCGCAACACTTTTGTTATTCTTATTTTTGCTTCTTTGTAAGGCTTATAGGTTGTTAAACATTGAATAAGAAATTCTGTTTTGTGTGTAGCAGTTTGTGTCTCATTCAATTGCAATTTGGCTAATTGAATCGTGCCCTAAATAAGCACATAGCATATTTTTTTAAAGAAGTTTTTAGTCATTGAAAAACTTTATTTTGGATAGATTTTTAGTAACTAAAAACTTCTTTTAAAAAAAATGTTATGTTGTTATTTAGAGCCCTATTCAATTGGGCAAATTGCAATTGAATGAGGGCCTTTGTGTGTACCATATGTTGCATAGTTTGCCCCTCATTCAATTGCATTTTTTACAATGTAATAGTACTCTAAGGCCGTCATTGAATTGCAATGTTGAAAATTGAATAGGGTTGTAAATAAGCACATCACATATATTTGTTAAAATAGAATAAGGGCCTAAAAGTGCTTATTTATAGCCATATTTAATTGTCCAAAATAGCAATTGAATGAGGGCCTTTGGTTACTGCATTTGTTATATTGTCAGCTCCTCATTCAATTGTGTTTTGGCCAATGGAATAAAGCTCAATATCAGCACAGAGCATATTTTTTTACCGAATTTTGTATTTAGTGAACTTGTATCCAAAAGCAACGTGTTCACAAAATAAAAAGTTCCTTTAAAAGATATGCTCTGTGCTTATATAGAGCCCTATTGAAATGGGCAAATCACATTTGAGTGAGGCCCTTGGCCATTAAAGATATATAGGTCCTCATTGAATTGCAATTTTGCCAATTGAAGAGGGCTCTATATAATCACATAACATATTTATTGAGCAAAGTTTTTAGTTATTGAAAACCTTGATTGTGGTTAGAAGTTCAGTAACTAAAAAGTTCTGTATAAAAAATATGTTATGTGCTTATATAGAACCCTATTCAATTGAGGAAGTCGCAATTGAATAAGGCTCATGGTTCTTTCTTGTTTATACTTAATACTTTACCTTGATTGAAGTTTGGAATGACAGACGGTCCCCTCCTGCCAATCTTAATCCGCCGGTCTTCTTGTAGTGTCTGTTTGAAAAAGAAAGTGAAATAGTTATTTGTATATTTATAATTTTTCATCTAGCAAAGCATGGCCTTTTGAGCATGTAATGTCTTGTTGTATCTTACCTCTTCTTCTTTGTTGGTGTTCTTTAAAAGGGATTGTGCTTCACAGTGCACGGTGCAAATTGTTGAGAGACGCTGTTGATGCAGAGTCTGTTTGAATATTAAAAGAAATAGAAAGATTCAGCTTTATATGATCTATTGAATTTCAGTAAATTAATGTCATTTAAATATACTTCTGTAATTATTTTCAATTGACCTTATTTTTTGTTGGGGGCTACACACATATGTCACATACATGAAGCACATTCCATAGTTTAATGTAATTATTTTGTGTACGTGTGACATATCAGTATACATGACTCAAATTTAAATGGTTAAATTAACCTTATATTTTTTTTTTCCAACACACATAAATGTCTGTGTGTGAGATGTAACTATAGATGATACACATATATGTGCGTGTGACATATCAGTATACATGACATATAATGTCATTTAAATGTAGTTGTTTACTGATTTTGTTTTAAGCTAATTTTGTTGCAGTGGCAATACACATAAATGTGCGTGTCACATGTCACTATACATTATACACATATATGTCCGTGTCACATGTCACTATGAAGGGGCAATACACATAAATGTGTGTGTCACATGTCAATATACATGATGCACATATATGTCCGTGTCACATGTCACTATGCAGGGGCAATACACATAAATGTGGGTGTCACATGTCACTATACATTCTATACATATATGTGCGTGTCACATGTCACTATACATTCTATACATATATGTGCGTGTGACATGTCACTATACATTATAGACATATATGTGCGTGTCGTCACTATACATAAACCTCTGTTTAATATAGAATTATGGTTTTTTTTTGTTTTGTTAAATGAACCGTATTTTTTTTGTGAGCCTATACACATAAATGTGCCATATATGTGACTACATAAATCCTAGTTTATTTTTTTATTTGTTTGACCTGTCCTGATAATAAAATGTAATATATTATAGCTTACCTCTCAGTTGTAATTTGCACAATGCAAAGTAGTAAATTAGTAAAGAATTGTCTTGTCAAGTAAAAGCCGCAGTTATCTCAGAAGTCACTCCGTTGATCACCTGAGGAGAAATGTATTTTTTTGTTTGAAATAGGCAGTATTTATAAACTTGTAGAAAGTTCTGGAAAGTGAGACCGTTAGAACGCAATACGCATGCGCTATTTGCGTTCCAGCTTACAATTTGCGTTCCATCCGCCATTTTCTGCGTATTACTGTTCAAAATGGTGTTTAATATGATTGTGATACGTTCCGCATAGTATGTGTTTCATTATTGCGAGTAAGTGTAGTGTAGTTACGTCTGAAGCCTCGTTTTCGTTTTGTTCGTCGGCCATTTTTTCTCTCGCTTAGCGATGGTATTAGTGTGTAAAGTGTTTTATTTTGATTTAAATGTAGGTGTAACTTGTTTTTTTGAGGTGCTGGCTGGTTCCTCTTGCTGTAGGTAAGCTTTTTATGTGTTTGTTGTGTGTCTTTCTTAAGTTTTAAATGTTTGTATGTCGGCGCGTTGCGTCCGATGTTTGCGAGGTCGTAATGTGTGGTAACGTGTCTCGTATGGTGTTTGCGTGTGTAGCCTCGTTTTCGTTTTATTCGTCGGCCATTTTTTGTGTCGCTTAACAAATTATTTAGTGTCTAAACTCTTTTATTTTGAGTGCAATTAAGTTGTAAGTTGCATTTTTGAGGTCCTGGGTGCTTCCTGTTTGTGTAGGTAAGGTTTTTATGTATGTCCTGTGTGTATGTATTGTGTTTGTAATTTTGTAATGTTCGCGAGTTGCGTCCGAGTGTTGCGAGGCCGTAATGTGTGTGAACGTGTCGTATGTTGTTTGCGAGTGTCGTAATGTGTGTGAACGTGTGTCGTATGTTGTTTGCGAGTGTCGTAATGTGTTGCGACGTGAACTTTGCGAGATTCGCAGTTGTTTGGGTTGGGAATTTGTGTTGTGAATTTTGCAAGGGTCGCAGTTGCTGCAACTGAAGACCTCGCTTTGCGAGGTCCTCAGGTGCTGGCATGGAGCACCTGCGGCGCTCCTTGCCAGCAACTGAGAACCTGGCACAGTGCCCTCGCTTTGCGAGGGCCGCGGGCTCGCTACGCGAGCGGCGGCCCTCGCTACGCGAGCCCGCAGCGTTAGCAACAACTCGTACGCTCACAACTATATATGTGATATTACATGGAAATGAGGAGAGGAAGTGGTGAATTGGTGTAAACTGAACGGGATGGTGTAAAAACCGGAACAGAATACAACGGGCCGGAAGAGGCCATTTATAAAATAAATCAATACCAATATCACTGGGATGTGTTAGATATCATTGAGAACAATATTTAAGACCCAAATCCAATTAAATATAATACTTTATTAACCCTTTAAACACCAACTTATCAACCATAACAGGTTGGAAGGCAGTCATTATAAAGGGAATTTATGCTAAAGTCATTGGGATGTGTTAAATATAATTGAAAACTAATTATGACCCAAATATATATCTGATAGTATGCTTTATGGTAAATACACGGAGATATTAAAAATGAATATCGACGTTTAAAACATTAAGAATATGTTATAATTTGTCCACCTCTGATGTATTAATACTTTGTGAGTAAGATTCTTATAGCTTCTAGTTAGACATTAGTAATTCACATATATACAGAAATGTAATATGCATCAGTTGGAAACAATATAAATGAACAGCTTGATAATCCCTTTGAAGTGCTGATATCAGAATTTTTTGAAAAGTGCTAGTGCTCAAAATGTATTGTTTATTTAGCAGCTGAGGTTTATGGCAGCTACATTTAGGTACAGTCTTTTAAGTGCAGTGTGAATAAACAGTTTAAGTGAAGTTTATAAAGTGCAAGTGCAGTTAATTATAAAGTATATATTAAAGTGCTTGAATTTATTTTAAGGGCAGGGGTCAGTCCCTACTCTCAACGGGGATCCTTCACTTACCCCTTGCTTGTGTGCAGCTGCTACTCTAGTCTAGTGATTGTTGCTATATATTGTGAAGGTTCTGGGGGCCCGCTGTTTACCCCGTAACCTATATACTTAAGCTGACTATACTATCTATATAGCTCCATGACCCCTCAGTTGTTATATTTAATTGGTATATGGTTCGAAAAATAGTTCAACACTTAATTTGAATATTGTATTGTGTTAATATTTAAATACGTGCAATCTATCCAATAAAATACAAAATTATCTCTTATATGGCTTGTTTCCAAATGGAACAGTAAGTCCAATTGTATTTAGCTTACCTTATGTTTGTTTCCCAGATTCGAGCGTTTGCCAAGGTGTCTGTCAATCAGTACTTCCTGGTGCATCCGGATGACATCATCAGAGGTGGACGTAACGATGGCCTTAAAAGATGTATTTTTTTCTTTTTCTTGCTATGTAATTTATGTCTAACATCTTAGTGGCATTTCTGAATCTAGAAGATATCATTTTCAATACTATACCTAAACTAAGGTTAATAATAGATTAATAATATACAAAAAGTATTTTCCCCTTTAAGAGGCTCTAATTACTAAGGTATTTTTTTCTTTCATAAGTCAGTTTACTTCAAAGTATGCTTTATTAAACCTTTAGCAAGCCAGAATATGATTTTTGATGAAATTAGCTGGAACAGCGACTTTACAGAGGGTCAAAAATACCAAATTCTCCAAATACACATGACTTGGTGGGATTCGTGTAATAACCTTCATACATTCCACAGTAACTAATTTCAGGTACGGGGCCAGAATACAATATTTCGCAAAACGAACCAGAACGGTGACTTTGCAAAGGGTTAAAAATACAAAAAAATCACCAAATACACATGACTAGATGGGATTCATGAACTTAGGTGGACATATATATATAGGCCTTAGTTGGACATATATATGCTAAGCTGATAGGTATAGGAAGGACATAATGCACAATATTTATGGTGCATATTGATAGATGAATATTATATGCATGCCTATTAAGAGTTTCTTTCTACCCTATAGTTAATCTATTACCTCACTGTAACTGGCTGCCACCACGGGTGGGCAGATCTATAACTCCAGGTGTGATCACAGTCTACCTCCACCTACACCATATACTTCCTACAGTATTGCATACCATTTATATTTTTTAAAGATTCATTTTTTATACTCTTTTTATTAATAAAAGTTATATTTTATTGATAGATAATGCCTTTTCTTCATACGACTGTTCTAAATGTAATGTTGTAATGTTGTAATAACACTCATTGTAGTCAGCTATGATTTGGGATGGATTTTTGATGTGTCATACATCCTAGGGCCATTCTATTAATCCAGCTACCCATTAAGAGACCTTCCCCTATCTCTTTCCATGCTGTATGAGACTTAATACTCTCTTTTTGAATGTTGAGCCCTATATTTCGTTGCCATTCTTTTTTCTTCTTTTTCCTTTCAATAAATATATATATATATATATATATATATATATATATATATATATATATGTACATATATACATCCGCTGCTGCAAAGACCAATTCAGAATAAGAACCTGGAATGTTATGAACTAAGACAAATTAGATGTGGTCAAGAAGGAAATGACAAGGTAAACATTGATATCCTGGGAATTAGTGAATTTAAATGGGACTGGAATGGGACATTTCACATTCGACAAACAATAAATGGCAGAATTATTTAAATTTGAATTCAAGGCAAGCCATTTAATATCACAGTGATCTAAGTCTATGCTCAACAATGGATGCTAAAGAGGATGAAGTTGTCCAGTTCTACGAAAACATTCAACACGTCATAGATATAACACCAAGAAAAGATGTTACTATCATCATAGGAGATTGGAATGCTAAAGTAGGGAACCAAAAGACACCTGGAAGAACTGGCAAGTTTGCCCTTGGAGTACACATCTAAGCAGGTCAGAGATTAGTAGAATTTTGTCCAGATAATTCTCTGGTCGTAGCCAACACCCACTGTCAACAGCCTCCGAGACGACTCTAAACATGGACATCACCAGATGGACAACATAGAAATCAGATTGACTATATACTTTGCAGCCAAAGATGGAGGAGCTCTATACGGTCAGCAAAAACAAGACCTGGAGCTGACTGCGACTCGGACCATGAGCTTCTTATTGCAAAGTTGAAAATTAAACTGAAGAAAAGATGGAAAACCATCAGACCAAGTAGATAAAAAATAAATAATATCCCTTGTGAATATGCAGTAGAAGTAAATAATAGATTTAAGGGACTAGATATGGAAGATAGAATGCCTGAAGAACTTTTGACCAAAGTTTGCAATGTTATCCAGGAAACAGCAATAAATAATATCCCTATAAGAAAGAAAAGTCAAACTGGCTATCTGATGAGGCTTTGAAAGTAACCGAGGAAAGAAGGAAACCGAAAGGTAGTAGAGATAGGAAAAGATTTGTCCAACTGAATTGCCTAATGCCAGATGATAGGAAGAATAGACAAGGAGACATTCTACAATGAGCGATGTAAAGCGATTGAAGAAAATAACTGAATGGGTAAATCCAGAGATCTCTTCAAGATTAGGAACCTAAAAGGCACCTTTCATGCCAAAATGGGCGTGATAAAAGATAAATATGGTAGGGACTTAATAGAAGAAGATCAGATAAAGAAGAAGTGGCAGGAATAAAATGAAGATCTATAAAGGAAGGATCTTAACAGCAGTGATGCAGATGGAGCCCAAAATCTTGGAAAGCAAAGTGAGATAGGCCCTAGGATGTCTTGCTGAAAATAAGGCTGCAGGAGGTGATGGAATCCCAATTGAACTATTCAAAATTCTGTGAAAGTGTTACTTGCCTTATGCCAACACATGTTGAAAATTCAATAATGGCCAATAGACTGGAAAAGATCAGTCTACATCCCAACCCCAAAAAAAGGCGTGCCAAAGAGCGCTCCAATTATCAAACAATTGCAGTCATTTCACATGCCAGCAAGGTGATGCTTAAGATTCTACAAGCTCGACTCCAATAATATATGGGCCAGGAACTACCAGATGTGCAAGTGGGTTCCGAAGAGGAAGAGGCACAAAGATCAAATTGCCAATGTCCGCTGGATAATAGAGAAAGCAAGAGAGTTCCAAAAAACATTTACTTCTGCTTCATAAAGTATTCTAAAGCCTTTGACTGTGTGTGGTATGTTCTTAAAGAAATGGGAGTACCACATTATCTCATCCTCCTCCTAAAGAATCTGTATGTCGACCAAGAAGCCACGGTCTGAACCAAACATGGGAAAACAGAATGGTTCAAGATCGTAAAAGGAGTGCGACAAGGTTGTATATTGTAACTCTATTGTAACTTATATGCAGAGTACATCATGCCTGGAAGGAATATCAACAACCTCAGATACCCCAATGATACTACTCTGATGGAGGAACTAACAACCTTATAAGACATATCCCTTTAAGAGAGCACCCCTAGACGCCTGCCTAGTTTGCCTAATTATAAATCTGGAGCACTGTGTACTCATCATTTGGTAAAGTTGTGCAGTGAGACATCTGAGTCTATATGCGAAGGGAAGCAGAATAAATGCATATGGTATTTTAATGTTATTTTATGTGACTTTGTGTTTGTATATGTGCTGTGGATAATATAACATCCTTATATTATGTTTGAAGATCTGAAAGTGCTTGTGCTTCCTGTTTTTAACTTCAATCAAGGTTGTTCTGTATGTTGGGCATAGTGTGTGTACCCCGGGTGTGTGTTATAAATATAGAAAAATAAGACAACTGACTAAAAGTCAGTGATACATATTTTTACATTGATTTTACTTTACATTGATTACTTTACATTGATTATATATATTGTGGTAAATCTACCACAATATATATACATATATATATATATACTTATATATATATACACATACACACTCAACCCTTGACATTTGCCGGGGTTCCGTTCCCGGAATCTCTGTGAATGCAGAAAAATTGCAATAGCTCAAGCCATGGTTAAAAATTATACATGTCCTCGCCTCCGGTCTCTAAAAGTGCATGGTAACAACTGTATTTCTGAGTAACCGGAGCAAGAAATAAGTGTTTTTTTTTTTTTTACCTATTGTTAGACATTCAAATGGAATTACAAATGTATTATTAATCTTTTGTGCTACTACATTATATATATATATATATATATATATATATATATATATATATATATATATATATATATATATATATATAAATATAGAGAGTTACATAGTAAATAAGGTTGAACATGATGGATTAAGTATTTTTTCAACCTTTTTAGATCTCCTGAGATCTCCTCCCATGTCTCATTTCCCCCTCTCTCCCTCCCGTGTCTTTCCTCTGCCTCCCTCCCCTGTGCCTCTTTCCCCTCCCTCCCCTGTGTCTATTTCCCCCCTCCTCTCCCTCCTGTGTCTCTTTCCCCCCTCCTCTCCCTCCCCTGTCTCTTAACCCCTCTCTTTTCCTCCCTCTCCCTCCCATGTCCCTTTCACCCTCCCTCCCCTTTATCACTCGACCCCTCTTCCTCTCCTGTGTCTCTCCCCCTTCTCCCTCCCGTGTCTATCCTCCCTGTGTCTCTTCCCCCCCCCTCCCCATGTCTCTTCCCCCCTCCTCTCTCCCCCATCCCCCTCCCCTGAGTGTCCTTCTACTCTTCTCCCTCCCCAGTGTCTCTTTCCCCTCGTGTCATCAGTAACAAAATAGATGATGTCATTTTTCATTTTATGTGATGTCATGAGTGAGATCATAGCTGATGTCATAGGTGGTGTCATGAATGATGCCTGCGCTGGAAACCTTAACTATACAGTAACCAACTCTTGTTTTTTGCCCATATATAATTTTATTTTTTTGTGGTCGGATCCCTTTCCTACGGCAAGTGCTAGCTGAATTGCTAGCTGAACAGAGTCATTTGGCATGGGGAAGACAGACATTTGATCAAAGATGATATTGGTTCTACGTAGCAAAGTTTGATCATAGGAACCATTGCTCTCCAGCAATGAAAATGCCCTCATGGGTGACCAAATAGGGCCAAAAAGCTGCAGTTGTATGGCTTGGTAAAGCCACTTATGAGCAAAAGCTAATTACCTCATAAGTGGCTTCATTACTTATTATTCATGGGCAAGGACACTTTTTAGTAGATATGGGCCAGATCTTGTTGAAAGCCAGTTGAAAAAAAGTGTGTCCTTGAACATGACCATTGATGATAGAAAAAAGTGCGTCCTTGAACATGACCATTGATGATACCTTTAATATCCTATTTGACATATTTACTAAGGTGTGACATTTCCCGGAGTTGACCATATCTCAACTCGTTTTAGCGCAGGGGTGTCCAAGTTCGGTCCTGCTGGGCCGCACACAGGCCTAGATTTGTGGATTCCTTTATGTGCACAGATGATTCAATTAGGATGACTGAAGACATGATAATCTCACCTGGGAGCAGCAGGGCTATCCTCAAATCCAGGCCTGGGTGCGGTCCATCACAAACATAGCAATATACAAACACTGTAAGACACACCATGGGAATCAATGGAGCTGATTTTTAATGCACAGGAACAAGAGATTATGGTTTACAGTTAATTGATAGAAGATTTAGCATATTACATATGTACTACTTTACATAAAACGTAGTAGAGAAGAGCAGCAGCCTTCCAGCATTTGTTATAAGGGTAAATGTAGTAACTTAGCAATAACAAAGTAGTTTATAAGGTTATGCTGAACAATTATTAAGCCATATAGAATGAGCAGGCTATATGTGACTATTGGTATTTTATCTCATGAATAGTATTGCAGGAATTGTCTTATCAGAGTATAGTTGCAAATCCTCACAGTTATCATGTAAAACCTCCACAACTCTGATGGTGATAGAGGAAGAGAAACAGTTAAATTAGCTCAGTCTACTATAGTGATTAAATACGTTTCCCCAGATTCACTAAGCTTCACAGGGGCTGCAAAGCTAATCTCTAAAGGATACATTGGCTATTACTTATGGGGACATTTTTCACACAGCAACAGCAAAACAATTCAAAACCCATGCAAGGCTTAGTAAATCAACCCTATTGTTCTTTACATATGTACTTGTATACACTATATATCACTTCTCACAGAATAGTAACTAAATATTATCTGTATTTGAAAAAAATCGAAATATCTCAATGTCTGGAATGAAAAATAATATACAACACTACATGGCGCTGAGCTCACTAGCAATAAAGTAGTTATTCGTTTAAAGAATTAAAACTGTAACACCTACTATTTTTGAATATCTCTCCATAATTCTCTAAATCTATTTCCACCCAATATATTTTTTGTTTCCAACAATATTACGGCATATAATAGTTTCCATAGTGTGTAACGCTCCAGACTGGGTGAATGCGCACTATCAAAACTGTTTTTGGAGATGCGCAGACTGCGGCGTTAGCATGAGCAGCACTCCAATGCTGTTAGCTGCGCATGCACGCTGGGGGGTATGGAGGGGAGAAAGACAGAGGGGAGCAAGGGAGGAGGGGAAAAAGACACAGTGGAGTAGGAAAAAGAGACACAGGTAGGGAGAGGGGGAAAGAGACACAGGGGAGAGAGAGAGGGGAAAGAGACACAGAGGAAGAGGAAAGAGACCCAGGGGAGAGGGGAGACACAGGGGAGGGGAAAGAGACTCAGGGGAGGGGGGGAAAGACATAGGTGATGTGGGAGACACAAGGGAAGAAGAGGGGGAAAGAGACACAGGAGAGGGAGTGAGGAGGTGAAAGAAACACAGGGAAGGGAGGAGGGGAGAAAGACACAGGGGAGTAGGGGAAAGAGACACAGGGGAGTAGGGGAAGGAGACACAGAGGAGGGGGAGAGACATGAGGGAGGGAGACACAGGTGAGGGAGGGGTGAAAGAAAGGGGGGAAGATACAGGAGAGTGAGGGAAAAAGACACGAGAGAGGGAGAGACACAGGAGAGGGGGGGGAAGACACAGGGGAGGGCAGAGGGGACAAGATACAGGGGAGGGAGGAAGGAGGGGAAAGAGAAACAGGGAAGGGGGAGAGGGAGGAGGAGAAAGAGAGACAGGGAAGGGAGGAGGGGGAAAGAGACACAGGGGAGGGAGGAGGGGGGAAGAAACACAGGGGAGGGGGGAAGAGAAACAGAGAAGGGGGAGAGACACAGGGGAGGGGGAAAGAGACACAGGGGAGGGAGGAGGGGAAAAGAGATACAGGGGAGGGGGAAAGAGGAAGAGTCAAAGGGGAGAGAGGAGGAAGAGACACAGGAGAGGGAGAGGGGGGAAGAGACATGGTGGGGGGACACAGTATACACTATTTATGATAGAGGGCTCTGGTCAGCATTCTTAGCTCCTAATTCTGACCCAGGCTCTATACACATAGAATGCAGGATGAAGAGGTTCAGTGAAGGTGGCAGTGAAGGTGTGTAAGAGTCTGACCGGGTCACACAGCTGATAAAAGTACAGACGTCCGGCCTCATAGTCAAGGAAAATTCCTAATCTGTACATGGAAGACTCAGAAGTGAGTGGGATTATTACTGATTTATGCCGTACTGAAATACTTTTTTTTAAGTGATGCAAACCCCAAGACCTGTCATTACGTCCAAGGAAGGACTCATTTCCTTGCCTCTCAATACTGGGATAGGCCAAGCCCACATACCAGTCCCCTGATTTACTGGTCTCTACCTCCCAATAATGTCGTCCTGAAGTAAACCTGTTGTTGCCTAAAACCTGACAGAAATGTACAAACCTCTCTGGTCTATCTGGTCTCTCCTGGTTTATATTTGCATTTGTTGCAGTTTTGAAGTCACCTGACACAGACATTACACAATGAGCAGTGTTTACATCCAGCAATATGTCTGGGGCCTCCTGCTCACACAAACCTCTCTTTGCTTTTACATCCGTCACAATATCAGATAAAGCTCTGTGTAATCTCACAGATATCAGAACTTCATCCAACTCCTCCGGTGCAGGGAGATCCTTGTCTCCACATTCAGTATTTCTTACTTCTCTTTGTAGGACAGTTATTGGATCAGTCATGTTACACAGCTCCTCAATGTGACTCATCTCCATGGACAGCTAGTCCTTCTCTTTTTCCAGTTGCTGGATCAGATCAGAGACTTGGAGTAAAACCTCCTCCTGCTGCCTGGTGATCTCTTCCAGGACGCTCTTCTCTAGACCTTCCAGCTGTTTCCTGGTGTCCATAATCAGGGCAGTGACTCTCTCTGTTACACCAGCTGCCTTTCCCTGCACTTCTCTTATGTGCTCCTCCAGACTCTGGACTTTTTTCTCAGTCTCTTTTCTCTTTGACATCAGTTTCGCCTCCTTCTCAGATACCTCATTGAGCAGCTCCACCTGGTGCCCCTTGTGATCTCCAAATGTAAAGCAGGACACGCAGACACACACAGCATCCTCGGTGCAGTAATATTTCAGGATCTCCTTGTGTATGGAGCATTTTCTCTTCTCCAGTGAGATGGCTGGCTCCACTAAGACATGTTCTGGTGACTTGCTGTGTTTCTTGAGGTGTTTATCACACAGGGAGGCGTCACATTGCAGACAGGTTTTAGCAGCAGGTACAGAAGAGTCACAATAAGTACAGAAGATCTCAGTCTCCTCCTGCTCTGGGTGATTAGAAAGGAAACGCTCCGCCATGTTACACAGCTTCAGGTTCCTCTGCGGCGCCGGACGCTCCTGATACTCTGCTCTGCACTCAGGACAGGTATAAACCTCAGATCCCTCCTGGGTATCCAGCACATCTCCAATGCAGCCCTGGCAGAAGTTATGTCCACAGCTCAGCATTACAGGGTCTGTATAAATGCTCAGGCAGATGGAGCAGTTCAGCTCCTCTCTCAGATCAGCAGACGCCATGCTTGGGGGTAACACCAGGAATAGAAACTGAAAATCTGTTCTTATTCTGTGTGGAGAAAATGATAAACAAGAGTCCTGCTAGCCTTATAAATGTCAGCCTGCAGCGGCCATTATGTGGACTATGATTATGTAACTATTAGCAACTTGTTACCTGATATTACCATATAGTGTATATAGGTAAATGTGTCTCTGGCAAACAGCAAGTTTGGGAACCTGCACATGCTTAATATTGCATATTCTAGTGTCTGCATTCCTTCTTCACTCCCATATTCTGTTATACACTATAACTGCTTTATTTCTATCCTATTGCTGTTACTGCTATTACTTCCTCTTATGAGACAATCCCCTTTTCTCTCATTGGCTGACAACTTCCCAGCTCTGTACTGCTGCAGGGAGTTGTAGTTTCATTACAAATGCTAAAACATTAGACAGAACAATAATAGGCAAACGGAACTACAACTCCCAGCATGCAATGTTAACGTTAGAACCTACAATAGACAGGACATTACCCATAACAAAACTTTAAAGGTACAGAAGCTCAAAAGATGCATGAGATGCTTCTAACAGTGCTGTTATAACGACGTTTTCAGCATCATTGCAAATAATAGTTAGCTTACTGCCTTATTAAATTGCGATTCAACCAATTGAATAGGGCTCTAAGCACAGAGCATATTTATTTTACAGAAGTTTTTAGTTTAATGAACTTCTATCTAAAAGCAAAGTCTTCACTAACTAAAAACTTCTGTAAAAAAATATGCTCTGTGCTTATATAGAACACTATTCAATTAGCCGAATCGCAATTTAATAAGGCTGTTTATTTTTTTAACTTCCTATATACATTTGCCATACCATCAAGTGTTGGACCTAGTGCAAAATAAGGCATTTTTTTTGTTGTTGTTGTTGACCGCTCACTGGGCCCAGGGCCTGATTTATATATACACACACACATATATATATATATATATATATATATATATATATATATATATATATCACATATATAGTTGTGAGCATGCGAGCCCGCTCAAGCCGTTGCTCACGCTTGCGGGTTCACGTAGCGAGCCTGCGGCCCTTGCGAAGCTGGCAAGGAGCACAAAGCAAGGGCCGCAGTTGCTGGCAAAGAGCCCAAGGCGCTCCTTGCCAGCAACTGCGACCCTCGCAAACTTTACTGCGCAACGCAAACAACATACGAGACACGTTAACACACATTACGACCTCGCAAAATCGTCCGCAACCCGCGGACATGAAAAAATGAAAAACACAATAAATACACACAGCACATACATAAAAAGCTTACCTACAGCAAGAGGGAGCATCCAGGACGTCAAAAAAACAACTTACACCTTCATTTAACTAAAAATAAAAGAGTTTGAACACTACAAAATTCGCTAAGCAAGAGAAAAAATGGCCGCCGAACAAAACGAAAACGAGGCTACAGGACTCTAAACACGCAAAACACCACAAAACAGCTATGGATATTCTGCCACAGCCACATACCACGCATTAGCCGCCATTTTAGACAATAACTTATACAATGCGGAAGTACACAGCTATGCTAACGGTTTTGTCTCGCGCACGCACACTATTACACTGCACACATTCAGCACGCTTACACAGCAGCTCCACAGCACTAATGCTGCAGCAGCATCAAAACAGATTGTCAGCTCTTCAACAGAATGCTTCCTGCATATATTACTTCAAAATAGGTACAGTATATTACTTTATTAATATATTATTTATTTTATTATTATACACCAAACAGCATTAGCTCACTTACAATTTCATTGCCGTCATTTTTTGATGGGCAATTCGTTAGTATATAATATAAGTCAGCACCAGAGGAAGGGCCCAAAATTATTTTTTTGCACCCAGGCCCTCCATTGACAAGCTCCGCCACTGGGTTGATACATCTTTTTTTTATTGATTTCCTTTATTCACATAAATTAGATAGCTAGCCCTGAACTCAGCAACATTTTGTAATATTTTGTTTTTTACGTTTTCATGAACTATATTGGACTGTTTTAAATAGGTTTTGTTTGTCTTATAATCATTAAGATTATTTTGCTGGCCCCATTTTTGTGATTGTTGTTTTATGTATTTTTATATTTTTCATATACACATTTATAGATATTTGTAATTTGTACTTACACATATTAGCAACATTATTTACACTGTAATTTTTCTTCATGGGTGCTTACACTTTAATAAAAGAGAGAGAGAGAGACAGAGAGAGAGAGAGAGATACACAACCATCTCCCTTTGGGTCAATACCCTGTTTCTGAAATTTCTGATGGAGGAACATAGGGGGCCCTTAACAGCTTTACAAACTTTTAATGTTTCTTCACCAGGCCTAGTTCTTTCTGAGCACTACCCAGAACTTCAGAACAGTTTCTTAACTACCCATATCTCCTCCAAAATAAGCCTGGTAGCGACAAACAGTTAACAGTCCAATAAACTTAGTACTAGAGTACTGGTCTTTCTCCTGAAGTCCAGGGCACCCAGCCATGGTGTCTTTGCTTCACAGCTTCCCCACTTTAGTCTCTCTGGATTCTTATCCCAGTTTGGTATCCACCGTTTGGGTCAACCTCTCTTGCAACCCTTCAGACTGTCCTTTTTAGGCTCTCATCGCATTTATTGCTGCTCCTCTAGCAGTCTCTAATTGGAGCCACATCCACCCCTCTGAGTTGAGTCCTTCAAGGCTATGGATTGCTCCATAGTTAACTCTCTCTATTGGCTCTTGCAGACACTACACTCTTCAACAAACTGTATTGACCTTTTCACAGCTGCAACCCCATTGTGATATAAGATCGTTTTTAACACCTGCAATACTGGATTGGGCAAATGCCTCTATCCAGCATCAGGTTTACACACTTATCTTCCAAGACTCTCCCACATTTCAGTACAGCTTTGTTTATATACACACACACATTATATTTCCCTTTTTTTCACATTGATATGTTCCAACTTTTTTTGGCGGGTATGATATATATATATATATATTATTTGCCCAGTAGAGGCAATACGACTTTTTTATTATTTGAGCAATGTGGTTAGTTTGAAATACATTTTCTGCTTCTGCAGTCCAAAGATTGAAGTCTGTTAATGATTCTGTATTCACGGTTAATTTGTTTAGCCTAATATATATGTTCTAGCCTATATATTCTATGCTTGATTAAAATAATTAAATTGTATTTGACAACATTAATATCATAAATTAAAATGCAATCTTGTAAAAAAAAGAACACTTATTACTCTGTAATAGCTTGACGACAAATTATGTTAGTTACTGGCTATCATCAGCATGGAGCGGGATCTCAGCTTGTGTTGTGGAACTTATAAGTAGGTAGTTCACCACAACAATCATTTATAATATGGTGGGCAAAAGAGCGATAGAAGCCCTCCACCGTACAGTATTACAGTAAATAAATAGTGCATCTGTTTCAGTTTGAATGTCTAAAACAAGTTAAAAAATCTGTTTCCAGCTCATAATTCCGAGAAAAACAGTTATTACACTGCATTCTGGGAAGCTGAGCAAGGACATGCAAATTTGCCCACAAATGCCTCGCTCTTCAATCCATAAACCATTTTAAACATGGATTCCTTTAAGCTTATACCCGCTGCATTACACAGCCTTTATGCAAAGCCAAGGTTGGATTTTACACAAGCTGGGAATCCTATCCACATACAGCTGTTTCAAACTTACTGGCTATCATCAGTGTGGAGCTTTCTTATTACCTCTTGTCTCAAATGGAGCCATTGCTTAAAGATATATCTACGTTTTCCTGTTTTTACCTTTTTCCAATCAACCACATGCTACTTACCGTATAGACTCGAGTATAAGCCGAGTTTTTCAGCCCTTTTTTTAAGGCAAAAAAGGGCCCCCTCGGCTTATTCTCGAGTCACTCTCCCCCCCGTGTCTCTCTCCCCCCCCGTGTCTCTCTCCCCCCCCCCGTGTCTCTCTAACCCCCGTGTCTCTCTAACCCCCCTGTGTGTCTCTAACCCCCCGTGTGTCTCTAACCCCCCCGTGTGTCTCTCTACCCCCCCCGTGTCTCTTTCCCTCCCCCCTCCTCAGCATAAACCCCCCTTCTCAGCATAAACCCCCCTCAACCCCCCTCCTCCACCTAAACCCCCCTAAATACCTCCCCCCTCTCCCCTCACTTACCTTCTTGTGCTCCGGCCTCCGCTCCTTGACCCGGCGCCGGCAAACATGTGACGTCACATGCGCGCCGCCTCATTAGCATATACCGGGTGCCGGCACCCGGTATATGCTAATGACGCGGCTAGCGCGTGTGACGTCACATGCGCGTCGGGTCAAGGAGCAGAGGCCGGAGCACAAGCAGGTAAGTGAGGGGAGAGGGAGGAGGTATTTGGGGGGTTTAGGTGGAGGAGGGGGGTTGAGGGGGGTTTAGGTTGAGGAGGGGGGTTGGGGTTGAGGGAGGTTGAGGGGGTTGTGTTTGAGGAGGTGGGTTGGGGTTGAGGTTGAGGAGGGGGGTTGAGGGGGGTTGAGGTAGAGGAGGGAGGTTGAGGGGGGTTGAGGTTGAGGATGGGGGGTTGAGGATGAGGATGGGGGAGTTTAAGGGGGAGGTTGAGGATGGGGGGTTGAGGAGGAAGGTTGAGGAGGGGGTTGAGGATGGGGGGTTGAGGAGGGGGGTTGGGGTTGAGGGAGGTTAAGGGGGGAGGTTGAGGGGGGTTGAGGTTGAGGAGGTGGGTTGGGGTTGAGGGGGGTTGAGGTTGAGGAAGGGGGTTGAGGGGGGTTGAGGTTGAGGAGGGAGGTTGGGGATGGGGGTTGAGGATGAAGATGGAGGGTTGAGGAGGGGGTTGAGGATGGGGGTTGAGGAGGAAGGTTGAGGAGGGGGTTGAGGATGGGGGGATTGAGGAGTGGGGTTGAGGAGGGGGGTTGGGGTTGAGGGAGGTTGAGGGGGGAGGTTGAGGGGGGTTGAGGTTTAGGAGGTGGGTTGGGGTTGAGGTTGAGGAGGGGGGTTGAGGTTAAGAAGGTAGGTTGAGGATGGGGGTTGAGGATGAGGATGGGGGGTTGAGCAGGGGGTTGAGGAGGAAGGTTGAGGAGGGGGTTGAGGAGTGGGTATGAGGAGGGAGGTTGAGGAGGGGGTTGAGGATGAGGAGGGGGGGTTGAGGAGGGGGTTGAGGATGGGGGGGTTGAGGAGGAAGGTTGAGGATGGGGGGTTTAGGAGGGGGTTGAGGATGAGGAGGGGGTTGAGGATGAGGAGGAGGGGTTGAGGAGGGGGGTTGAGGATGGGGGGTTGAGGAGAGAGGATGAGGATGGGGGTTGAGGAGGGGGGGTTGGGGTTGAGGGGGGGTTTATGTTGAGGGGGGTTGAGGCTGAGGAGGGGGTTGAGGAGGGGGTTGAGGATGAGGATGGGGGGTGGAGGAGGGGGTTGAGGATGGGGGGTTGAGGAGGGAGGCTGAGGAAGGGGTTGAGGAAGGGGTTGAGGAGGGAGGTTGAGGATGGGGAGGGAGGTTGAGGAGGAGGGGTTGAGGAGGGGGGTTGAGGTTGAGGAGGGGTTTGAGATGGGTGGTTGAGGAGAGAGGATGAGGATGGGGGGTTGAGGAGGGGGATTGAAGATGGGGGGTTGAGGAGAGAGGATGAGGATGGGGGGGTTGAGGAGGGGGATTGAGGATGGAGGGGTTGAGGAGGGTGGTTGCGGAGGGGGATGAGGATGAGGATAAGGAGGGAGGTTGAGGAGGGGATTGAGGATGAGGAGGGAGGTTGAGGAGGGAGGTTGAGGATGAGGTGGGAGGTTGAGGAGTGGGGTTGAGGAGGGTGATAAGAGAGGGAGGAAGAGACACAGGGAATGGAGAGGTTGGAAGAGACACAGGGAAGGGAGAGGGGAGAAGAGACACAGGGAAGGGAGAGGGGAGAAGAGACACGGAGAGAGAGGGGGACACAGAGGGCACAAGAGGGACACAGGGGGCAGCACATTTCCCACCCTCGGCTTATACTCAAGTCATTCATTTTACCCAGTATTTTGTGGTAAAATGGGTGCCTCGGCTTATACTCGGGTCGGCTTATACTCGAGTATATACGGTATATCAGAAATGCACATTACATTTATTAATTCTATACACATACAAACTTATGTTATTTAAAAATAAAACTTGTTTTACACATGCCTAGAGCTACTTACATAGGCACAGTGAACCCTCCAATAGAAACACTGCATTTGGACCTCCTTCTGTGTACCCAAGGATAGGGCTTGTTATGATTGCCCAGCCATTAGCCAGAAAACTTTATACATATGTATGTGAATCAGAATAGAGGTGTTACTGTTTTGAACTTGTATAACTTTGTGTGTGAGTCTCATTCTGTGTATTAATCCAAAGTTTCATTGGGGTTATTGCTATTGATCCAGCTCTGGGATATAGTTACTAGTAACTACTACTACTGCCTAGTATACTGTCTTGCTTGTAGAGCTTCTGAGATGATTATCTCCTTCTAACAGGGGAGTAAAAGGACCTCACAATTCTACTGGGTAGGTTTGGACTAGGTCCTTATAAAGGCCATTGAAGAAGCAGATTATAACACCCTAAGTTCTTTACTATTATATGCAATTACGTTATCACCATCATTGTAATATAACTGTTAGTAGCATCTCATGAGCCATCTTTTAAGCTTCTGCTTCAATAAATGACTGTTATGTATAGTGTCCCATCAATTGTAGGCTCTATGATACACTATATGCTGTGAGTTAAAAATGGCCCCCGAATAAAATTAAAACGAGGCTACAGGACCCTAAAGACGCAGAACTCCACCAAGCACATACCGCTTTTCAAATAAGCGTACGAGGTACAAGATACACTCTTAACAAGGACGCACCATCATCCACAGCCGCTTACCACATACACATTCGCCGCCATTTTACATACACACAAAAAATACATAAAAAACTTACCCACAGCAAGGGGGGGCACCCAGGACCTCTACAAGTGAAGTTACACCTCAATTTAAGTCCAAATTCACGAGTTTACACACACAAAAATCCCCTAAGTAAGAGATAAAATGGCCGATGAAAAAAAGGAAAACGAGGCAAAACACCACCAAGCACAAACTGCTTTTCAAAAAAGCCGTACGAGGTAAAGATACACTTTTAGTGAGGATGCTAAATCATACACACCCGCGTACCACATACACACTCGCCGCCATTTCACAACACTAACTTACACCATGCAGAAGTACACAGCTACACTAACGGCTTTCCATCGTGCACGCAGCCTATTTACACTACACACTGCACACATTGCTGACACTTACACCTCAGCTCCAGAACAGTGCAAACCTACATTGTATGCTGCAGGGATATGAAAACAGATTGTCAGGTCTTCAGCACAATGCTTCCTGCATATATTACTTAGAAATAGGTAAAGTATATTAATTTATTATTCTATTAATTATTTCATTAGCATACAAAAAAAGACCGCCAACGCTGCTCATAGCACACAAAAAACCAACAGCCTCGCAAAGAGCGCCGAACGATCTTGGAACACCAACAAAATGAATGTCGCAAACAAACACCATTACCTGCCTTACAATCTTATTGCCGTCATTTTTTGATGGGCAAGCTGCTAGTATGTAAATAAAATATAACTTTTATTAAGCATATAAAAATATATCACAAATATAATAAAATATTCACTGTAAGTCTCCCGTATTGCACAAAAATACTCCCAAATTACTCATGTAGTTTAAACAAAATGTAGAATCTATATATACAAATCTAAATATATCTCATGGTGAGCCTGTGTACCCTATAATAAAGGCACATTAATATTTGTAAAGACCACTCTTAAATTAAATATGTATAGTAAGTACCATTAGACAAGCATAATAATATAAAACACTATATGTTAAACAGTAATCAGCGTGGTGATAATATAACTACGTTGAAGAGTAGGAAGTATGGAAGCCAGTAGGAGATTAAAGATTTGTACCGCTGTGGCCCTATTTAATTCGGTATAGTGGATTTAGGCAAATAAGGGCCCACATTAACCCATTAGTCTACCTATGAGCACATAAACTATACTGACTATCTAGGTCACACCACTGGCCCAATTACCTACTCTCCAACGAATACATAGACAGGCAAGACACCATCTAAAGAGATACAGGTACTCGTGTGCAGGCTAGTCACTCATAATGAAATGACGTCATCACTGGGAGACACAGGAAACGGATCCGACGCATGCGTTTCGCGCCAGCTTCTACAGGGATCATGAAACTTATTCAAAATCCAGTACAAAGATACTGATGTAACACATAATAATTACAAAATAAAAAAATAAATAAAAAAAATAATTAGAGTCAGAGCAGAGGTCTTAGATAAAGTACAAGTGTTATTAACCAAGAACTTTGGATCGTCTGACAAAAAGAAAAACAGTAACATCTTAATACATCTTGTACTGTTACAATGTGAATAATAATGAGAGTAGATTGCTAAAGCTCATAGTGTATATAGTAGCAAAAATTGTTACTAAAAGGACACTTCAAATAATTAAAGCCAGGAAAATTGTAACATCTGCATTAAGTCTATAGGGTATCAAACAACAAATACGCATAAATGTCCTGTCATTCATTAATCAATTTCAAGACAGGTATATTACAGGAACTGCAACTGAAACAAAACGGTAATATTAGTCCTAGAAATCTAATATCTATGAGTATCAAAGCTATCTGCAAAGTGACAGAACAAATCCCCATAGTGGCAATAATATGAATTGCATAGCTGAATAGAAAAACTTCAGAGAATATCACATATACATGTAAAAAAAGATCAAGACCTTATATTAGCCTCTTATTTAAGGAAATCATAGCTTAGTTTTCACTATGCTAGATCGTTAGATGTTGGTGATATTGTTAAATAAGATATGGATGACCTCAAATAAGTAAGCAAGCCATGTACTTAATTTAGGTATGAGTGAGCTCTAAGAGAATGGGGGAGTATGGTGTTTTAACACAAAGAACACAAAGAAACAATCTATTGATACATTTTGCTGAGAGAGTCTTCAAGGAGATTTACAGAAATACACTGAAGTTGTTATTTTCATTAAGTCCTCCCGGGACTACAGTATTTAGCAATGCTATCCACTTGTTTTCTGCCTTAAGTAACTCTAATTTAAGGTTACCCTTTCTTATCCCAATACTTATTTTTTCTAACACCCAACATTTTAGTATGGGTTTAGAGCAGTGTTTGTCACAGAAATGTCTGGAAACTGACTGAGCGGCACCTGTAATACTATTACGTATATTACAAAGATGTTCGCCAAGCCTTCTTCTGAGCTCTCTGCTCGTAATGCCAACATATCTCTGTTGGCACGGACATTGCAGGCAGTATACTACCGCAGATGTACCGCAATTGAAAAAGCCCTTTAGGCGTCTTATCTTTCCAGTCCTATCAATGATGGTCTCCATTTTATACATAAATGGGCAAAATTTACAGTGTCTGCACCCAAAAGTGCCACTTGGTAAGGGTCTGGTATTTTTCTTTTTACAGAAATGACTTTGTACAAGAACGTCATGGATATTTTTTGATCTTCTTCATCCTGTATCGATTTTGGCCCCAATCAAAGTTGATATATGGGAGTCTGTTTTTAAGACGTTGACAGATCTATTCAGAATGTCTTCTATTTTCCGCCAGTCTTCGTTGAAAATTGAGATGAACCTGACTGTCTCCTTTGCGTTAGTTCTTAATTTAGGGTATAATAAATTATCTCTTTGAGTATGTAGAGCTCTATGATAGGCTTTTTTAATAGAAGAATTACTATAACCTCTATTTTTTAATCGGTTCCTCAACTCATCAGCTCTTACTTTAAACTGATCTACATTTGAGCAGTTTCGTCTCACACAAAGAAATTCACCAACAGGTATAGCACGTAAAGTTGGAGGAAAGTGCGAGCTAGAGCGTTGTAGAGTACTATTGGTGGAAGTTGGTTTGTGATAGAGGTCAGTAACAATTCTGCCTTCCTCATCCTTGCTGATTGTGATATCCAAAAAGACCACTTCCTTTAAATCACAAGTATGGGTAAGTTTAAGATTAAGATCCTTATTATTTAATTTATTAATGAATCCATCCAAACATTCGTGTGTTCCATCCCAGATGATCAGGATGTCATCTATATATCTCAGCCAGGTGGTAACATGATCAGTGAATACTGAGTTTTCGTCAGAGAACACCCATTCTCTTTACCACCATCCTAAATAAACGTTGGCGTAAGTCGGTGCGCATGATGACCCCATAGCTGTTCCTCTTTTTTGTAGATAGAATACATTATTAAACACAAAATAATTGTGAGAGAGGGTATATTTCAGAAGTTTCAACACAAAATTGTTTCTATTATAGTCGGTAATGGTAGACATATTAAGGAAGTATTGTACTGCCAGACATCCTGCCTCATGTTTGATAGAAGTGTAGAGGCTCTATATATCACAGGTCACTAGAAGCGTTTCTCGGTCAACCCTGATGTCATTGAGCCAGTTCAAAATGTCCATAGTATCTCTCACGTATGAGGATAGACTCAATACATATGGGCAAAGTTGAATATCAATGAATTTACTCCCATTCTCACATAGGCTACCATTGCCTGAAATGATTGGTCTACCTGGTGGAGTCTCTGCATTCTTGTGTATCTTTGGCAATAAATAAAGAGTTCCCGTTATTGGCTTGTTTGATATCAGGAATTCATATTCTTTATTATTAATAATGAGGTTATCTTTTGCTTTATAATCTGAGGTTGGATCTCCTAGTAGGCGTTCATAACAAGCCTTATCATTAAGTTGTCTTAATGCCTCATGAATGTACATTTCTGTTGGCCAGATGACAATGTTTCCACCCTTATCTGAAGGTTTGATTATGACATCTGTCCATTCATTTAACTCCCTTAAGATTTGATTTTCATCACGAATCAGATTACTGAATTTGGTAGGTTGTAATTTTTCAATGTCTTGGGTTACCGCTTTGACGTATACTTCTACTGCTGGGCAGCCAGAAAGAGGCGGATAAAAACGGGATTTCACTTTGATCTTATTACTCAGTGTGGTAGGATCAGTTATCCCATCTGTCGCCGTTGTTGTTGTCGACAGTGTCCATCCAGTAGTATCTTCTTTGTTCATAAATAATTTTTTCACCATAAGTTTTCGTGCAAACAGATTGAGGTCCTTGAATACATTAAAAAATTGATAACTCTTGCTGGGTGAAAAGGAGAGTCCTTTCTTTAATACTGCAATTTGTGGAATGGTGAGTATCTTAGATGATAGATTCATAAACTGCATTGTCTTCATTTATCTCCTAAACTCTCTCGTCTAATTCTCCTTCTGGGAGTTGGCTCCCCCTTTGTATCCCCACTGTTTGCGATCTTGCAGGTTCCTGGTGGGCTCCCAGTTGTTCTCCTGGAATGACGTTCGATTCCTTTCTGTCCTGAAGGACGGACCTTGGTCTAAAAAAGAGACCAGTCTTCTTCCTTTGTGGGTGCCTGGATTTGGTCTTGTATCTTCCTCGTCTGTAATAAAGGAATCTAATTCAGTTTCTGAATTATAATACCATCAGGGTCCACACAGGGGTGTAATTTCCTCCTACTGTTGTTCCTATGAGTCCAGTTGAATATATTTCCATTCTCAAAATCTGATAGATCTCGATTATATTTGTGTTTTTTGAGGGATAGAATCTCATTTTCCCTTTAATCAAGATCATGTTGTATTCTTTTATAATTCTTTTTGAACTCCTCCAGAGATTCAAATTGTTTTAAGGTTTTATTAAGGGAGTTAATTTCCTTGTCTAACTCCGCCAATATCTCCTGTTCGTAGTCATCCAATATGGCTATTAAGGTCTCTGAGCAATTATTAAGAGCTGATTCCCATTTCTCTTTCTAGGAATCTAAATGAAATGTAAAAGCAGGGAACATCTTGATCCTCAACCCCCTTGGAATAAGATGTTTGGCTAAATATTTCTCATGGCTCACTTTATTCCAAAAGGAATTAAGTTGTTTTCTTAACTTACATTTTTTAGGCCCAATTGCCAATCACCATTAATGCTATCTGATGTGCATTTTTCAAATGCTCTATTTACACCTTCCAAGTGTTTGTTAGTTCTAATTTTATAGTCTGAGTCCAAATCTATTTCAGCCATAGCCAATTTGAAGGGTGTTCTTAATTAGGAATGGCTTATTGATAGAGCTACCTAATAGCCAAAAAATATTATAAAACTTTAAGATGGCCAGTAAGTCATGCCTAGGGTATAACAAGTTGTAAGTAATAATAGAAAATATGACTAGCATATATAGTATGAATAGAAAAGGATAAACAAAATAATTGTCATTGGCAGTGTAAATAGACTAATGGATTAATTTTTAAAGAAATAGAACAGTACACCTTTAATTCCAAAGACAATAGTCACCCAAAGAACATCCAAAATTGTTATGCACACAAAAGAGAATTAGAATCACACACCATTTATATGTAAATAAAATATAACTTTTATTAAGCATATAAAAATATATCACAAATATAAAATTAGTATAAAAAATATTCACTGTAAGTCTCCCGTATTGCACAAAAATACTCCCAAACTGGTGATAAAAAAAACAAAATTGTGATAAATTAAAAATACTGTTACAATAAATATTCAATGAATTTATAAGTGCTGTCATTGTGAACTAGTTTGTAAAGAACACCTTAATCTATTAAATGGTGCTGAAATATAAGTGATTTAATATGATAAGGATATATGTTAAGTGAAGTGTTGTGTGAAAGAAAATGTGTAATAATAAACTAAAACATAACCATAAATGTGAGACAATGTATTGTTAACCTATAATAGGACATAATGTCCTTAAAACTATAGATTATTTAGATACTTGTTTATGCATATTTAAGCTGATGCTGCTTGAGTTCTACTAGTAGTATATGCTGGCTTATACTAGATGTGAACCTGTAATGAATGATTAAAGTTTCAGTTTATAAAGGGATAATAAGTAAAGCCTTCATTTAGGCCTATTGGTGACTTTGTATCTAAGATTAAAATGATCTTAGCGTCAGTACAGAGTAATTTGTTTTTTTCAGTCCCCTTGTCTTGTACTTTGTTTGACTTGGTCAATACCTATAAATGTTAAGCACCTTGGATCATTCGCATGATTTTAACGTGTCTCGGAATTGGTGTGTCGTGCTCATTTAGAACTGAATTAATGTGTTCCAGTACTCGTCTTTTAAATTTTCTTTCAGTTTTCCCAGTGTATTTTAGGCCACAAATACATACAATTTGATAAATTACTGCCTTTGAGTCACATGTTATGTGATGTTTGATGTTATATTTCTTATTTCCTGAAGCATCTAAGAAATATTTAGTTTGCAATATCCGAGGACAAGCTTTGCATTTCTTACATGGAAAGCATCCTAGTGTTGAATGTTCAAGCTGATTTTTTGATTTGGGTACTTCATAGTGACTATGCACTAGTATGTCACGAAAATGTTGTGATCGTTTGTACTTTACTGTTGGATTTGTTGTAATTAGAAATTATAGATCTTTATCTAATTTCAGAATGTGCCAATGGTTAGAGAGTATTTTTCTGATCCTTTAAGTCTGATTGTTGTATCTTCCTATGAATCTTACTGGTTGTTGTTCCTGGTGTAAGACCTTTGCTGCCAATAGCTGTTACCGATCAGTATTTAATGCTTTTGTATAGGCACGTTTAAGGATATTTGGGGGGTAACCCCTTTCCGTGAATCTACTTTGTAAATCTTTAGCTTGTATCTTGAAAGGCTCTTCTGTACTACAGTTCCTACCTAACCGAATATATTGGCCTGTGGGTATTGCTTTTAAAGTAGATTTAGAATGATGGCTTGTCCAGTATAGTAAGCTATTTGTAGCTGTACTTTTTCTATAGACAGATGTTAATAACTCATTGTTTTTATTCTTACTCACTTGTAATAGGAAATACCTGATATACTCTTCCAGTGCCGCACCGGCTGAAATTCTACTGGTATGAGTGGTCATCCGGGTTCCCCCACGACCGCCATCATTCCGCAAGAGCTTCATACCTTACTGTCTTAGTCATATCCCAACCTTAATGCTGTAGGCCGAGGTCAGCCATGGAGTCCAAATATTTTGCAATAGGGGTACCGTGTTCTGAAGGACATGGGACAGTCTCTTGTTTACCATAACATAGTTCATTTTCAAAATTCTCTCTCCGGAGGTCAGTGTTACAGCTTTCCAGTTTTTTGCAATACAACTTTTGGTGGCGAGAGCCATGAATTGTCATAATTTGTTTTGGCTTTTAGAGAGACTGGGTCCATGAACCCCCAGAAGACAGGACTCAATCTCTGGCCCCAACTTGGTTTTTGTCACTTGCAAGAATAAGTCAGTCATCTCTTTCCACACCTTCTGCACCAATGGACACGTCCATCATATATGTAGAAAGTCTCCCCTAGCTTTGCATCCTCTAAAACGCTAAGACTATTATTAAGCCTGGACATTAGATAGGGAGTATAATAGGTCCTGTGCAAAATTTTGACTGAGGTCTCAAGTAGGCTATATGTGTAAGATCCTTTTGTTGAGTTGGTACAAATTTCTCTCCATGTGCTCCATTTAGCTCCCTACCTAGGTCTTTCTCCCATTGGAGCATATATTTCGGCTTCTGTTTGTTCAGAGAGTAATTAAGAAAAGAATATAGAGACCCTCAGGAGGCCTTTGATAGAGGACAGTTTTGCACATATAGTCGACCACCAGGAGTGTTTAGGGGTCCCATGTACCCGGGTTAGTGAGAGTATCCAATGTCTAATTTTTCTGTAATTCCAGAGTTCGCTCTCGGGTATGTGATATTTAGTGATAAGGAAGGTGTGGGATAGTAGAGCCTCGTCTGAAAACCAGGTTCCTGCTCTTTCCAATGGGCTGCTAAGCCACCATTGTCTAGAGGTGAGGCTAAACGCAGTCCCAAATTTCGGGAAAGATCTTACGGACAGCAATGGTGATAGGAGGACTGAGCCCAAGCCGCTAAAGCTGAAGATATTATGGGATTAGAGTGGCGCTGCCTGACGCCCGACGGGGGCACATCTCAGACTACAGTTTCAACAAAGGTCCACATCGGTTGTAACTTACCCGAGTGGGCTAGTGGAATAAACGCAAGTTTCGCTGCTCATAAATAAAGTCTCAGGTTTGGGCACAAGAGTCCCCCCTGAGACCTCTGACGGAACATAGTCTTTCTTGCTATTTGCGGCGACCTACCTCGCCATATAAAATAAAAAATAGAAGCTTGGAGTTTATCTAGTTCCTTCATATCTAGCGTTATTGGGAGAGTTCTAAATAAGTACAATATTCTTGGCAGAACCGTCATTTTTACTGAATTTATCCTCCCTGTCCACGAGATATGGTATTTCACCAAGCATCGCATTTCTTCAAATAGTTGTTTAAATAAAGGGGGGAAAGTTGGCCTTATATATCTCCGCCAGCTCCGAGGGCATCGGTTCCCCGTTTATGATGGAGTTAAACAGTTGGCAGAGATATGGTGCCAGGATATGCGTGAAAGACTTGTAGTAAGAGTTGGTAAAGCCGTCACGGCTGGGGGCTTTTCCTGATTTCAAGCTGTTGATGGCTTCTAATATCTCCTCTACCATTATATCTGAGTTGAGTGTAGCCGAGCTCTGGTCTGAGACCTTGTGGAGGTCGCAGAAATCCAAGTAAGACCAAAGAAGAGTCGCGTTCGGTTGCATCTTAGTGGAGTATATCGAGCTATAAAAGTCAGCAAACGTTTGTTTTTTAAATATTTTGGCTAACCGTTATTTGTTCCTTCGCAGTTCTAATCCACAAGATCTTAGACGCCGCTATCTTAGGCCGAAGCTTCTTAGCCAATAGAGAATCCGGCTTGTTGGCCTTGGAGTAGAATAGATGCTTGGTTCGTCTGAGGGCTTTATCCGTTTTGTGGGAGAGTACTGCGTCTAACTGAGGGCTACACTGCTCTATCATCTGGCGAAGTCTAGAGGAGGGGCATGACTGGTTCCTAGACTCCAGGTCCTGCAGCTTGGTGGTAAGTTCCTGCTCTTTGAATTTACATTGGTTTTTAAAAGCAGAAGCCAGCTTAAGGCAGGACCCCCGAATGAAGGCCTTATGGGCCATCCATACCCAGCCTATGCTCGAGTCACCAGGTCTATTACACTCAAAGTAAAGGGGAAGATCTTTTTCAAGTTGTTCTAACAGCTCCGGGTTAGCGAGTAGAAGCTCGTTTAGTTTCCAAGCATAAGGTGTGGATAAGTTCACCCTTAAGTCAATGTCTATGCTCACTGCCGTGTGGTCCTACCAGGGGCATACCCGTATTTCCGCCCTCCCTGAGGGATCAAACAATGACGAAGCGATTAAGAAGGTATCAATACGCGAATAAGATCCGTGGGTGTGGGAATAATACGTATAGTTCCTTGTATGTAGGTAATGCCCCCTCAAGGCGTCCCCTAGGCCCAGACTATTTAGTGCCTTCTTAATTTGTCTTAATTTGTTCGAGTACCTGTCTGTGGCCTGAGTACCCGAGCGGTCCAGGCCTTTGTCAATGGTAAGGTTAACCCCCCCCCCCCATCACCATTGTGTTACCAGAGTAAGGTTCTAAAAGCCTCAGGATAGGCAATAGTGACTTATGTGGTGCATTGGTAGGAGCATAAAAGGAAATGAGTGATATTTTAGTCTCCAGAACTGTTTCATGGAGTATCACATAGTGTCCATCTTTATCCACTATTTTAGACTCTACCTGAAAGGGGAAGTTATGATGAATCAGTATAGAGGCCCCCGCTTTCCTGGTGGCTTGGGTGGAGGAGTAACTGGTGGGATAGTCTCTAATAAGATAAGTAGGTATATGATTGTGGGCAAAATGTGTTTCCTGCATGAATATAATCGCTGGCTTCATATCTTTGTAATACATAAAGGCCTTCTTTCTCTTGAACTGGGAATTGAAGCCCTTAACGTTGTGAGTCACAAAAGTAAATTTTGCGTCAGCCTGTCTAGCCATTGCTAATGTATAGTGTGAGGCTGTAGTGTCCAGTCATCTTACCTTGTCATGTAGAGGACCAAACAAGGAGAGAGTGGTCGGGAGGGAGCCGAGGCCACCCTTGAGAGCCAAGCACGGCCCACATTGGAGTGGAGATGGAGAGAGTACACCAGGGGGAGAATGGAAAAAGAGGGACACAAATTAAATAAGTAATAGCAACTTCGTAAATCTTTACAAGTAGTACAACTAAATATTTATAGTAATGCAGTGGGTCCTTCAAACACATCTTCCTACACCAGTCGCCTATCCTGGTGCCCAGGGGGAAGATGAGTGGACATGCCACTCCTCCAAAAAAAACAATAGGAAAGGGTTGACAAATTTCAGGGGAGGGACAGGAAGAAACAAAAACAAATCAGTCTGTGAGGGGGAGTATCTCCGGATCTAGAAATCATAGTGTAGTAAGAACAGTATAATCAGCAGCCGTTCACCAATTAGAGAAGTAAAGCATTGGTGCTTAAAAAAAAAAAGAAAGCGAGAGAAAAATACAAAAAACTTGATACTTGTCCCAGAGAACCTGGTAGAAAACAATCAACTTTTCGAAAAGGAGCAAGACTCGACACAGCCGCACTCATGTATTTTCTGGTTTCCGCTCTGTCACAAGCCGCTTGCATCTGGGCCATCTGAGGCCACCTCGATCCGCGCCTGGGTAGGCCGGGTCCGGGGTGAGGATGTGGGGCCAAAAGCTGAAATCTCAGATGAATTGGATCAGGCTTTATATGGGACTGTATACCATTGCTGCCTGGGATTGAGACTTGGTCCCTCCCGTCGGAGCTCCGATCCCCTGTCCCCTTCTGCCAGGACCATTTGAGTAGAGTATGATTTGCCCTTGTGCTGGAATACCAGGGCAAAGGGGAAGCCCCACCGATATTGGACGTTGTGTTGAATCAGCACTCCCAAGATCGGTTTCATGTCTTCATTTGGCCAGCGTGATGGGGGAGAGGTCCGTAAAGACAAGGAGTGGAGCATTATCAGGCCCCTTGATGTCTGGGGATTTTGGGGCTGCTGCTAACACCAAGTCTCTTGATTGTTGCCAAGGAAATCGGATAATGTCTTTGGGCACCTTCAAGTTTCTTGTCGCCCCTAGAGCTCTATGGGCCCTTTCAACTTCCAGCCGGGAGGCCAGGACCTCCGGGTGGATTGTGGCCAGTGTCTCTGAGACATATTGCTTTAGATTCTGCACCGCCCTGGGGATCCCTCTTATTCTTATGTTGTGGTGTCTAGAGCGGTTCTCTAGGTCTTCGTATTTATCTTCCAAGGCCGTTATGTGAGAGGAGTTCTGATGAATTTCCTGCCTATCCCGTTCTTGTGCCTCGACGATCTCATCAGTGGTCTCTTCAAGCGGGTGGGTCCTCTGGCCCAGGTCGTGAAGATCTTTCTTGATGGCATAAACAGTTTTGGTCATGTATGTTTGAAATAGACCCTCGAACTGGGCTAATTAGCTTTTAGAGAGATTCATGTCGGGTTGAGGTGGATCTACCTAGCTCTCATCCTCCGATTCTCCCAAAGGATCCGATGCCATCTCCTTCGCTGCCCCCGGAGGTTTGCAGAAATCTGTAATTCTCTTTGTTGGTAGGGCTCTCTTGTTTCTCCCCATCTCTTGTGGTTGGGCTTTGTGCGCTGAGTTGAGCATAGGATCCGAGTGGCCGGATGTGCGGAGTACCAACAAGCGGTCTGGATATTTTAGGAAGTCTGCTATCCAGTGATAGTGCGGATGCCAGCTGTAGCTTTCAGTGTTGCTGTGCTAATGATCCATTGGGGTACCCCCCTCAAAGTGATTTTTAGTCCCAAGTGTGCATTGCTTTAGGCATTGGCCTCAGTGGACACATGCCCTTGGTATAGGTAAATGCATGGTATACAAGATGTTGTGGAGGCGGCCAATCAGGCTCCCCAGTGGCACTGTAGCTGGGTATAGTCCCGAACAAAAGTGATAGGGAAAGTGGCTCTTTCAGTATATTGTGTATTCCTGCTGCAGTCAAATATATGAAAAATGTAAGCAGGCCAGCAGAGGTGCAGGCAGTGCAATTGTTATCCACTAGGCAGCAGAGCCCCTCAGATACTCTTAATACTGGAAGATCTTCTAGGAAAACCACTTTAAATTGCTTATTATTCTTATCTATAGATCTGGTTTATGTAGCTCTATCATTTCCAGCCCAGATAGTTGTCAGGCGGTTCAGGCACCAATCAGGTAGATGATATTATTATTTTTTTTATATAAGTTGGTAAGAGGGCCTCTGTAGTATTAGCAGGGCAAGCAGACTCCTGGAGTTTTGCCTGCTTTGCCCTTATCCAAGATGGCGGCTTGCCGTTCTGCAGTCCTGGCATTCGGGCCTACTCTGAGATCTGCCCTAGTGTCTGCTTGCCCACGGGGGGGGGGGGATCGTGGGTTGTTCAGGGCTCTTTACCACTTGGGTGGTGTAGGGCTCTCCTATCTTCTACCTCCCCCCACTGGATCCCCACTGCACCTTGCTCTTGGCCCTTGCAGCTCCCGGTCTCTCTCTCCACGTTGTCCCCTCTCTGTGCTGCGCCACAATGTGGCGGCCGCACTTTTGCGGACTTAGTCTCTTGTGCAGTGGGGGGGGGGGGGGGTCCAGGTGCCGTCCTCCGGGCTCCCTGCCTCCCTGGTCTCACCAGATGGCACAGGAGGTCCTCCGCCGTCGATATCGGGGTACCACCTCCTCATCACCTCTTCCAGGCGGCAGACAGTGTGAGGGTCCCTGCTCTCCTTCCCCACCACAGCGTGCACGGGTAAGTCCTCACCCCTCTCTGGGCCTCGATGAGTCGGACGCAGCGGGCTTCAATTGGGGTGCCCCAGTCTTCCGTCCTCCTCCTCCTCTTCTATCCTTGGGAACCTGCTCAGGGGTAGCAGGGAGCTCACTCTGTGGGGGGCCAGGTGGAATAGGCATATACCCCACGGTGGATACTAAGAGCTCTTGTCTGGGCCCAGTTCACAACCAGATAGAAGGAGCAGAACTTATTAGGAGCATTTATATGTTTTCTGGGTAAAATTTGCCCCAATATGCCCCAAAACTCAATTGTGGGAGCAGAGCTCATGCAGGGCACGTCTGCTCAGTCTGCTTGCTTGGATATGCCCCCCCATATTCCAGTAATTTAATGACAAATTCACTTCAAATTGATTTCCTCTTGTTTTTAAAAATTCGCCAACCTATGCAATACCATTAGCATGATTTATACTTGTGTAGAGTGACTCAATGTCCATAGTTACCACATATATATTTTCAGATAATGTGTCTTTTGTGTCCTTAATATAGGATGGGAGTGTTGTGACAAAGTTTTTCAAAATCTCATCTATGTATTTGCTGGGATTTTGAGTAATATATAATCTTCCGGGAGGCTTTTGTTGGTTTTTATGAATCTGTGGTATTGTGTAGAATGTTGAGATTGTTGGTGTCTTGTTTACCAGGAATATATGTTCATGTTTATCTATTAGACCTTTTTGTAATGCTTCATCAACTATATCTTGTAGTTGAATTAGACAATCTGCCATTGGATCTTTAGACAGTTTAACATAGCAGTTTTTATCTGCTAGTAGATCTTCAGTTGTTTTAACATAGTCTGTTGTGTTCATCACTACTATGTTTCCCCCTTTGTCAGAGGTTTTTATTGTTATTTTGTTATTCTGCTGTAATTCTATTAGTGCCTGTTTTTTTGATTTTGTTAAATTCCTATTGGAAACAAATTTTAGAATTTGTTGATCCAATAGTTTTAAGTTTCTAGTAACCAATTCTACAAAGACCTCCAATGGATACCATATGTTAAACATAGGGGTAGATTTTGACTTTGTTTTAAATTTTGTATAAGGAGCAGTGTTTATATCCCTGAATGTAGATGTATCTGTTGACATTAATTCTGAAAAACAATATTTTTCATTTTCTGTTTGCCTCCATCTATCCAGTTCTTTTCTCTGTTGAACTTCAAAGAATTGTTTTAATGCCAGCTTCCGTGCAAATACATTTAGGTCTTTCACCCATTCAAAGAGGTCAAATCTACTCGTTGGTGAAAATGAGAGCCCATAACTTAACACTCTTTTGTGGATGTCTTTTAATATGATATCTGAGATGTTAAATACCTGCATTTTGTCTTTGTTATTTGCTACTTTTTCTGATAGCCCCAGACTTTTCTATCTCTGAAGTCTCTGATTTGTGGTGGTTTTCTGTGTCTGATTAGATTTCAGTATCTGTTTTATTTGATCTGTCCATCCTTCTCAGTTTCCATCCTGTCGATCTACTGAATCTGAGGTTATAGACTTTACCTTTTTCAAAGTCCTTGTTGTCTTTTAGGAATTTACTTTTTTCACTCTTAAAATTTTCTAGATCTTGTTGTAGCTTATCATTAAGTTCTTTATAGTCTTTGTCTTCACTTATTTTGGAGAATGTATCTTTTAATTCCAAAGTAGCTGCATTTATAGTTTCTAATTGTTTTCTTTCTTTCTGAATTATGAGTCACATTAGTTCAAGTGAACAGTTAGTTAACGTATGTTCCCATCTTAGTATGAACTCCTTATTTACTAAGTGAGGTAAAAGACTTAGTCTGATTCTCAGATCTCTAGGGACTATATTGTTTTTAACATAATTGTCTAGAATCGGCTAGAAAAGGATTTGCTCCTTATTTGTTTGATACTGACGGAATATTTGTATCCTAGTTATTTGTATAACACATTTAGACCAAATTTGACCGATAGACCGGTCAAAATAGAAATACCTTTTGGCAAAGCCTTTAGGGTATTATTTTAAAACATAACCTTTTATAAGAACGGTATTAAAAGTAAACAATAAAAAGAAAATTAAGTGATACCATAAATACTCTGATGACTTATTGTGCCCCTAGTTTTTGTATTTGTTCCCTGGATTTTCATATACTTTAGTGTACTCTCATAACATATATCTCTCCTGAGAATTAGATTTTTACTTGAAGTTCTTTAATGGGATATGCACTTCCATGTTTGATAGGTAGTTTGTGCTCTTTTTGGCACTTAATATTACTACTGTGTTGGGTACTTTAAAAACAGCACATTATCAAAGTCCCGTCATGAGTGATGTGTCTTTAATTTTCAGCTTATACCTAAACACTCACATTGTCTGTGGAGGCACACATATAATAGTAGAGTGCTCTAGAGTGCATATAATATGTCCATCTCTGTGATCGTTTACTTCCCAGACAGAGTTACATTTGATATTTAGAATGAATACTTATTGTTCCCTTTGCTGACTTGCTAGGTTTAAGAGTATATTTTCAATCAATTACCAATATGGCTTTCCTTATAAAGCACATCACTTAAACTTCAGCTTTGACCCATGTGGTTGGTTTGAATTCAGTTTTGCTACATAGTACTTATGTTGCTTTAGGTGCTAAGTTCCACTAGTAATTCCATATATCAGCTTGTACCATTAATGACAGTGAGATACAGTCAATAGAGCAGTGGTTCCAAACTTGTGGGTCGCGACCCCGTAAGGGGTCGAATGACGATTTGCCAGGGGTCGTCTGGAGCCATCAGGAATGTGTTTTTCTGTCTATTCTGGTCTGTACTTTTGCTGTTGGGGGTCACCACGGCTTGGAAGGTTTTGTTTGAGGGGTCGCGGTGCTGGAAGGGCTGAGAGACGCTGCACTAGAGGATCCATTGGTGAAGGCTGAATTGATATTTAATCAAAAGTTTTGTTATTGCCTTATCTGTTTTAAAATCTGTTTTAAGCTTGTGCAGGCACCACCTTGTTTATTTCTAAACATTTACTTGTTGTTTTCCAGCGACATATTTATCCATATACACAAAATTAATAATATCAGGTCAAAAGCTACTAATAGTTAAATAATCTCATTCTGCATAAAGAACATTGAAATGTACAGGGTTTACAGTCATGACACTTGGTTATCATTTCCTCCACACCCTCTACACAGAATAAGAACAGACTTTCAGTTTCTATTCCTGGTGTTACTCCCGAGCATGGCGTCTGCTGATCTGAGAGAGGAGCTGAACTGCTCCATCTGCCTGAGCATTTATACAGACCCTGTGATGCTGAGCTGTGGACATAACTTCTGCCGGGGCTGCATTGGAGATGTGCTGGATACCCAGGAGGGATCTGGGGTTTATACCTGTCCTGAGTGCAGAGCAGAGTATCAGGAGCGTCCGGCGCCGCAGAGGAACCTGAAGCTGTGTAACATAGCGGAGCGTTTCCTTTCTAATCACCCAGAGCAGGAGGAGACTGAGATCTTCTGTACTTATTGTGACTCTCCTGTACCTGCTGCTAAAACCTGTCTGCACTGTGAAGCCTCCCTGTGTGATAAACACCTAAAGAAACACAGCAAGTCACCACAACATGTCTTAATGGAGCCAACCATCTCACTGGAGAAGAGAAAATGCTCCATACACCAGAAACTCCTTGAGTATTACTGCACCGAGGATGCTGTGTGTGTCTGTTTGGTCTGTTGTGCATTTGGAGATCACAAGGGGCACCAGGTGGAGCTGATCAATGAGGTATCTGAGAAGAAGAAGATGAAACTGAGAAATGTTCTGGAGAAACTGGCTTCAAAGAGAAAGAATACTGAGAAAAGAGTACAGAGTCTGGAGGAGCACAGGAGAGAAGTGCAGGGAAAGGCAGCTGGTGTAACAGAGAGAGTCACTGCCCTGATTATGGACATCAGGAAACAGCTGGAAGGTCTAGAGAAGAGAGTCCTGGAAGAGATCACCAGGCAGCAGGAGGAGGTTTTACTTCAAGTCTCTGATCTGATCCAGCAACTGGAAAAAGAGAAGGACGAGCTGTCCATGGAGATGAGTCACATTGAGGAGCTGTGTAACATGACTGATCCAATAACTGTCATACAAAGAGAAGAGGCAGAGAAGGGAAGAAATACTGAATGTGGAGACAAGGATCTCCCTGCATCGGAGGAGTTGGATGAAGTTCTGATATCTGTGAGATTACACAGAGCTTTATCTGATATTGTGACTGATGTAAAAGCAAAGAGAGGTTTGTGTGAGCAGGAGGCCCCAGACATATTACTGGATGTAAACACTGCTCATTGTGTAATGTCTGTGTCAGGTGACTTCAAAACTGCAACAAACACAAATATAATCCAGGAGAGACCAGATAGACCAGAGAGGTTTGTAACTTATCGTAATGTTTTAAGCATCAACAGTTTTACCTCAGGGCGACATTATTGGGAGGTAGAGACCAGTGAGTCAGGGAACTGGCGTGTCGGCTTGGCTTATCCCAGTATAGAGAGGAAAGGAAAACAGTCTGCCATTGGGAATAATAACAGGTCCTGGGGTCTGATTAAATTGAATAAAACACATTTAGCACAACATAACTCAGTATCAACCCCACTGAATCCAGGGTCTTTCATGCAGAGATTAGGAATATTCCTGGACTATGAGGCCGGGCGTCTGTCCTTTTATCAGCTGTGTGACCCGATCAAACACTTACACACCTTCACTGCCACCTTCACTGAGCCTCTCCATGTTGTAATCTCTGTTGGTGAAGCCTGGATCAGAATAAGGAGCTAAATAAGGAAATAAACGGAAATAAAGATGTAAAATGAGGGAATGGATTTGCAGAGTTTTGGAGATATATTGAAATATAGTGTTTTACATTTATCATCTTTTAATCAGTTAACCCTTGTATTGCCAGTGAGCGTAACACTTTGTATCTAATTATATTATCTTTCATACTAGACATTGAGATATTGTGATTATTGCAATTAAAGATTTTTTTTTTATAAATAGTCTGTGAGAAGATATATATAGTGTATACAAGTTTATATATAAGAAAAATTTGTATAGATTCACTAAGCATTGTCTAAGCTGGGAATTGTTTTACTGTGGCAGTGTGAAAAATGTTGCCCATAAGTAATAGATGCTGTATCTGGGAAAATGTATATATTCACCTGTGTGTTTTGCTTCTTGATGCTTATTGTTTTGTCATTATTATTAGATGGAGGAGACTGAGCCAGTTTAATTGTTTCTCTTCCTCTATCACCTGAAGCTTTGTGGATATTTTCGTGTGATAGTTATATAGATTTAAAGCTACACTACCATTACTATTCATATGGTAACATATCAATAGGTACATCTAGGTTGCCTGTTCTGTCTGATCTAATACATTCTCAGTATAACATAATAAACTACTTTTTGATTGTTAAATTTGTATACTCCTCTTCTCTACTACTTTTTATGTAAATTAGTACTTAATATAATAATCTCTAAATTTTCTATCATTTAACTTCAAATCATAACCTTTAGTTTTGCATTCCATTTTTTCTAAAACATATTTCCCTTGTTCATTAAACGATTCCTCAAAGCACTGTCCCCATAGTGTGTCTCCGACCATGTCTGTATATTGCTATGTTTGCGATAAATTCTGGGAGAGGTCACACCTTAGTGAGTTTGTCAACTAATATAGAAACAGACAATGATAAAGACATCTCCAATAATGTCCCAAGGCTCTACACTTCATGAATCCGATTCTCTGTATCTCAGTGTGATTGTATGTTAAATATATAAAGAGTGTCAAGTAATCCAGATAGTATACAGTGATACCTTTATGTATTGTATAGTATGTATTGTTTAATAAATGGATGTCAAACCTCTGGAAAGCTTGTCACTCCAAATGAAATGTTTGTCCAATATCACTGTATACTGCAGTACTCTAATTATATATATATATATATATATATATATATATATATATATATATACCGTATATACTCGAGTATAAGCCAAGTTTTTCAGCCCTTTTTTTAAGGCTAAAAAGGGCCCCCTCGGCTTATACTCGAGTCACTCTCCCCCCCGTGTCTCTCTACCCCCCCCGTGTCGCCCTAACCCCCCGTGTCTCTCTAACCCCCCCGTATCTCTCTACCCCCCCGTGTCTCTCTAACCCCCCTGTGTCTCTCTACCCTCCGTGTCTCTTTCCCTCCCCCTCCTCATCCTCAACCCCCCCCTCCTCATTCTAAACCCCCCTCCTCACTTTACCCCTCTAAATACCTCCCCCTCTCCCTTTCCCCTCACTTACCTCCATCTCCATCTTCAGCTTCTGCTCCGGCCTACGCTCCTTCCGGCGTCTTGACCCGGCTAATGCTGGCACCCGGTATATGCTAAATGACATGATGTAACATGCGCGCCACATCATTAGCATATACCGGGTGCCGGCACCCGGTATATGCTAAGGACGTGACGTCACATGCGCGCCACGTCATTAGCATTGGCGGGGAAAGACGCCGGAGGCTTGCAAAAATACGACCTTAGCGCCTGAACCCCATGCACATGAAAACATTAACAACACAATAAATACACACAACAAACACATAAAAAGGTTACTCACAGCAGGGGGGGGGGGGGCACCCAGGACATCTGCAAGTGAAGTTACACCTCAATTTAAGTACAAATTAAAGTTTACCAACATGAAAATCCCCTAAGCGAGAAAAAAAATGGCCGAAAAAAAAAAAAAAAACGAGGCTACAGGACCCTAAACACGCAAAAGCACACAAAACACATACAGGTTTTCCGAAAAAGCCGTACGAGGTCCAAGATACACTATTAACAAGGACGCAAAAATACGACCTTAACGGCCGACCCGCACGCACACGAAAACAAGAGAAACACAATAAATACACACACAAACACATAAAAAGCTGTACTAGGTCCAAGATACATTATTAACAAGGACGCTAAATCATCCACAGCCGCGTACCACATACACATTAGCCGCCATTTTACAACACTAACTTACACAATGCGGAAGTACACAGCTACCCTAACGGATTTTCCTTGCTCACGCACACTATTTACACATTGCTGACACTTACACATCCGCTCCACAACAGTGCAAACCGACATTGTATGCTGCAGGAACATCAAAACAGATTGTCAGCTCTTCAACACAATGCTTCCAGCATATATTACTTCAAAATAGGTAAAGTATATTCATTTATTAATTATTTCAGTAGCATACAAAAAAACATAGACACACAAAAATAAAACACTCTCACATTACACATAGAAGCCATTCACTGCGCCACTCACAACGACCGCCAATACTGCTCATAGCACACAAAGACTTGCAATAAGCGCAAAAAAAACATCACCGCCGACCAAACAATAACACCAAAAGCGCCTATCAGAAAAAAAAAAAACAACATCCTCGCAATCCTGCTTAAAGTGGTAGCAACCCAAAATAATTGTATTATCCAAGGGTTAATGTTCATTGTAATAGACCTAGTGTCCATGAGAGTCTGTTTCCAGATCCAAAAGTCCATGAGTTCTGTGGGTGTTGTGACAAGATGTACAAGTCAATATCATGCTATTCAGCGCTACACATAAATCATGCAGATGTATACATTTATAGTAAGATTGCTTGGAAATTTCCTGTTATATGCCTACCACGCTACTGCATTTGCCCGCGCCAATCTGCCTGCTCCTGCACTTATCTGCCGATTTACCCACCACTACTTTATTCATTTTGTTTTTAGGGTGTAAAGTTAGGGTTTAGGGTTAGGGTAGTGACAGAGGATGTTCTTTAAATAGTAAAATGGTGGTGCGTGCAGAGCAGATAACAGGAAAGCTCCAAACGCTTTATTGTGCCTGAATATTAGATATTTATTTATTAAGTTCCATCCTCCTTTTACTATTGGACCAAAATGAAAGAGAGCAATGATTAATTTGTGCGAAACCCAGTTGAGCATTAAATCATGTTGAACAGTTTAAAAGCGATAGTATAGTTCTAAACTGTTGGTCCTGATGAGCAGAAGCACAGAGCAGTGGCTCCTTGGTAATTTGAAAATTATCTTGAGGTCCTTTCCCTTTATAGTAGCGTGCGTGACTGTGCGCTGTGCCATAGTGGTGAAGTGGTCAAAAAGGGTAGTGCAGGCAAAACAATTATTTCCCCCATCGACGTGCTGCATAAGGCGGGCCGGCAGAAAAGGCCTTGAGCTATGAGAGGTGCGCCCGAGGCCCTGGGGGGTCGAGTGCCTGCGCTGAACATAGCGATGGCCTCGCTGTCGACTCAGCACCGTCAAAATACGACACGTCAGAGGGGGGATAGTTTTTTGCCTGCACTACACTTTTTCACCACTTCAGCACTGTGGCGCAGGGCACAGTCACGTGCGCGACTATAACAGGATAGGTCTTATCTTGCTTTATTTTACCTATTTATATATTAGATTAGACATGAACAGGGTTGAGGGTTGAGTCACATTTTTATGACCACCACCTACTTTTGACATCAGCAGCAGCCTGTTGCCAATGAAATACGGTATGTCGTGAGCTGGCTTGGTGGGTATATAAGGTGACATGTATGTATTCTGCAAACATATTAACCATCGCTGTCATTGGTAAAACAGAGTAGTTTGTGAACTGTTCATGTGCTGCAGCTGCGGGTCTACCAGTGGTGCAGTGTACCAGGGTAATCCTCTGGGGCGCACAGTGGGGGGATGGCTGCTGACTTGCTATGTAGGGATGGATGCTAAGAGGGGTGGCTGCTGTGTGGGGGTGATGTTTATGTAGGTGTATATATAATTGTATATATATATCCTTAGAGGATGTCGTAGGAAAGTGGAGTGTGTGCGCCCTGTGGAGCATACAGAGGATCTTTGCACAGGAGCCTTATTTGGTATTACATTTTTTACATCCCCCCGAGGTGAGATTAATGATCAATTTCACCAATCAATGGCAACAAATTAAAAAATACTACAAAATCATAACAAAATGTTGAAACTAAACAGCTAGTTACATCTAATTGCATTTTAACTTACAGAAGAGCACACAATCTGAAAAATATAGTATGGCTAATATCAAACAAGGCAAAAAGCAAACTGGCTTGATTTTTTATACAGAAACCCATAGTATTCATATTCGCCCCTAAAAATACCCCCATAGTACTTAAATGAACCCCTATTTACATTAGGGGTCTGTATAGACCCCCATGGTAAACTAAAATTAATAAATGGGATCTAAATACATTAGGCACTACAAAAAAAAAAAAAAATAATACAACTTCCCCAACACATTACTGAAATTATAATACATAAAATAAAAAAGAATATGCCATAAAATAAAAAAGTTACATAAAATAAAAATATTACCAAAAAAATTACAATCTAGAATAAATAGAATTGAACCTGTAAAATTGCAGCCTCATTGCAGCCTAAGTCCCACAGGTCTTGCGATGAGCGACTGCGGCGATCATCACTACCCCTGCAATGAGTGCCTTTGGCACTCATTGCAGCCCAAGTCATGCGTGCCTAGCAAGGAGCGCCTGTGGCACTCATCGCGGGGCCTGCAATGAGCGCCTTTGTGACCAACATTCATAACATCCACAATTATATATATGATTAAAGTGGTTAAAAAGATTGAAGGCGCAAGAAGAAGGTGGACGACTGATGCGGAGATGGATAGATGAGATAATTGAAAAGATGAGCATGATTTTTTTTTTTTTCCTTCAAATATTTTTATTATAGTTTTGCAATACAAGTATAAAACATTTACAAAACAATCATGTATACGTTATTGATACAGAAGGTACAATTTGTAAAACCAGTAACATCGTCTAGAAACATCAGGTATGATCAATATATTACAGTAGCTTTAGTGGAAACGAGGAAGAAAAATAATAATTATCCCATAAAGACCCATTTTATCACAAAATGTATTTTTAAATTCAGCAAGTTATTCATATCTTTTTCAAGCATGCAATCTCTATGAGTCGTTCTCTCGATATCTGAGCAACCAGGAAGAGACTTTTGCTTCCAGGCTTTAACTATGTGCCGTTTAACTACTAACAGGATATGGGAAATCAAAAATCTAGAATCTGTTGGTAATAAGTCCAACGATATATGGAATAGTAGAGTCTCAAGAGAGAAAATAATTTTTATTTCAGTGATGTCACATATCCTGTTTATGAAGTTCCGCCATAATTTCTGCATGTATTTACATTGCCACCACATATGGAATAAGGTACCTCTTTCCCAGCATCCTCTCTAGGGTAAGGTGCCATCACTGGACTATTTTGAAATATAATTCAAGTAAGAAGTACATAGTGATACATTCTTCATACATCCAAATATTATTTATCAATACAAGACAACATCTTATACATCCAAAATGACTGAAAATCAATCAAAACATATACGATCTTTCCAAACATACACTCATAAAATCAGAGCAAGAAAGGTTATTTATCCTTTTCATTTTATATAGAAGAGGACATAATTTATTGTGTCTTAAAGGACCAACCAATATAGTAGAAGGAGAAAAGAAAGAAGTAAAAGGTGAGCATCGGGCCCTTAATCAAAAGGATTTATGCTTTACAGACTTTCTTATTTCTTTACATCTTACTTCCTTCCTTCCCTTTTCATCTCCACATATTTATCCCATACATTCCACTGGGTTGACAATCCCTTAATTTTTACTTGAGAACTTTGGTTTATGTGGTCAAAATCTCTGTTTCTGTTTATAATTCTAGATATTTCAGGAATTGAAGGCATTGTACTCATTTTCCAAGATTTGATGATTAATCCCTTAATTACCAATAGAATATATGATAACAGATAATAAAACTTCGGAAATAGTTTCTTAAGATGTAAATGTAATATTATAGTTTCCATATTAAAAGGGATTTCTTCCTCAAATACCTCGGATAGCCAAGCAAAACACTTCTCCAAAAACATCTCAATATAGTACAGTCCCACCAGACGTGTATGGTATCTGCCCTTGACCCACATTCTTTCCAACAAAGTATGGCATCTTTCTTTACAATTTTACTAATGAATTCAGGAGTGTAATGCCACATATTAATAATTTTAAAATATAATTCATAATATGCCAGAGATCTTGCTGATATTCTGAATATTTTATTAGTATTCTGCCATTCTTCAATAGAGCTAAGAAATCTTCCTTTTTTTCTCCCACTCTACCATTCCTGCTGTTTTATCCCATTGTTCATTCAAGTAAAGGATCTTTTGACATCTCAATATTCTATGAGTATTCTTGTTATTATATATCATTAGTTCAAATGTAGTTAAAGTTTCATATTTTTCTTTTTAAATCCTCTCTGTCTAAATAAGTTCTGAATCGACATAAACTGCAGCCACATATTGCTATTTAGTGTAATTTTTTTCCGAAGTTTTGGCCAGCTAAGCATCATTCCTCCTTCATAGAAGTCATTCATATATTTTATACCATATTTTTTCCAGGATTCTATTCAAACTTGCTCTTGATTTACTTTAAAAATTTCTATGGGGGTACCTAACGATGGATATTCTGATAATTTCATTTTTGTCTTGATTTTCATCCAAAATTTTAACAAAGACTTTATATTTCTCGGAATAAAGCTATTTTTCAATTCCTCCATATTAGGAATCCATAAAAGTACCTGGAATACGATTTTCCCAAAAAACTCTCCCTCCATTCATTTCCCATTAGACCTTGGTAATGGTGTCCCCCACTGTATTATCTGGAAGAGTTCAATTGCAGTGTATATATCCTTTATACATGGGGATGCCAGGCCCCCATTCTCTATCCTTCGTTTAGTAGTCTCACTGGAGATTCTAGTTTTTTTCCCCTGTAGAATAAGTTGATCTATATCTCTCTGCATTTTTTTTTTAGCCAGTACTCTGGTGGTACGCCTGGTATTGATCTAAAAATATATGTTAATTTGGGGATAGCTATCATTTTTACTACCGCAATCCTTGCTGTCCATGATAGATAAATCGATCTCCAGTCTGTCAAGATCTTTAATATTTTCCTATGAATAATAGCCAGATTGTTCTTTAAAATATTTTTTAGATCGAAAGATAAACTTATACCCAAATTATTTATTTCTTTAGAACTCCAATTCAAAGAGTAAAGATCTCTTAGCTTATTTTTAATTTCAAGAGGAATGCCCCTAGTAATAATATCTGTTTTTTTTTGTCTATTAATCTTAAAATATGAAATTCTACCAAATTTACGCAGTATTTTATCCAAGTTAAATAATGATTTTTCCGGATCGGTGAGGGTAACAATCATATCATCTGCATATACCGTTGCTTTATATTCCGTATTCCCAATTTTAACCGCTTTAATATCTTTTGTCATCCTTACTTTTTCAATCAGCGGTTCTAAAAATAAAATAAACAATAATGGAGACAGGGGGCATCCCTGCCTCGTTCCATTAGTAATACCGAAGAAATCCGTCTTTATTCTTGCATCCCTCTATCACTTCTTCAACCTCCTTCTCAGTTATATTTTTATTCAGGGTATCCAGTTCCAGTATCCATTTTATTTGTCTTATATTGCATTTCTAAATTGTAGAGCTTGGACCTGCTGCAGTGGTACCAGCAGGGGGGCGTTACCGGATATGCACACGTGAGCGGACGCTCGCACAGTCTGATGGAGGAGACCACGCTGGAGACTGGGATTTCCTAAACCTTTTCCCTCAGCCCTTCCCAAGGTACAATCACTCCAAGCCCGATATGGGTTCAGCAGCACGGGACCGGCTGCATGAAGAGCAGGACCGTTAAGGAGATATAGCCCCAGCATTTGCCCCCGGTCTCGATGTCCCACGAGCGGTGAGAGCGCACAAGCTGTGCAAAGAGACTGGAGGGGGCTAAGCTAAGCATAGCAGTGATTTGGAGAACTCTGGCAGGGGAATGCCAGACTGCGGGCCTGCAGAAAGGAGCTTTGACTACCTAGAGTATTGGATATTCCAGGCCTCTCACAGCAGTTTGTGCAGCTATTAGCTGATATCACCTGGAGGCCATGAGGTCTGGTAAGGCTCTAATAGAGCACTCTTTATACATAAACACTGACTCTTTTCTGTAAGGCCCTAAGATATTAACGGGCATAATATATACACAGGTCCTATAAAGGATATAAAGTCCAGTTCAGCAAGTAAGGACCTGAAGTATAATTTTGTGGGGTCTATAATCTCTTCAAGAATAAAAAAACATTATTGGGGCTTTGGTCTGGGAAAAGTGAGAGTAATAATACAATCTAATTGCTCCCTGACAGACCTTATGCAAAAGCTATACATTAATGGGAAAAATCTTACGGACCCATATCTCAAAGGAGTTAATACTAATATGGTTAAAAGTAATTAAGGAATAAAGGTCTGGAATGGACTTCACCAATCGACTAAAGGAATTAATCCCTAAAAAAAGGGGACCTGGCTCCAAACCTTTATATTACCTATAATTGTGAAATAAAACCATATATACTTAAAAGACAAAATATTCCCAATTAAAGTATTGGATCAGGACCACGGAGGGGGAAGAGAGAAAGAGAAATATATAAAAGAAATATATATCCCCAAATAAAAGTTTGTGATCAGGACCACATCTACTGTAAAGCGGATTTGGGACTACCTCTGTTTTTGCATGTTTTTTTTTTTTTTTTGGGGTGTTTGTTTTTTTGGTATATCTTTTTTTCTCTTTTATTATATTCCAGGAACTTGATTCTAGGTAAATTTCATACAATGCCTCCGAAAAATAAAAACAAAGATAAAATAAGATCTCCTCCTAAATCCAAACTATTTTTTTCGCCTAAAATGGCGCAAAAAACTATGGAGTTATCCCTTTTGGCTTCTCCAATAGGGGATAAATCTACAGAGGCATATGTAGATAATACGGTAGATACCTCTTCGGAAACAAATGCAGTTAATTTAGAGGAGGAAATCCTCACGGTTGGAAAACTGGAAAATATCCTAGAGAAGTTTCAAAACAAATTCTTGGATGAATTTAAAAATCAAATTCTTCTAAATATCAAGGCAACACAAGGTAACACAGTCAAAATTGCAGAATTGGGGAACACTTGTGAAACAATTAAAAAGGAACAAACTTATTCCAAAGAAAACATCAAAGCAATGGAGGGGAAATTAAAGGCATTGGAAAATAAGGTGAACTTCCTTGAAAATAGATCAAGAATTAATAACTTAAAAATACGAGGGATTGATGAAAAAATACCCAAAGAGGACCTGGGATTATATCTTACCAAGTTTATTTCATATTTAGTGCCTGATTTTGCGGATATAAAGTTCAAGTTCGATGCAGCCTATAGACTCTCTAAGAAGAAAAACATTGAGGTAGAGTTTCCTAGAGATGTAATGGTAAAAATCCATCATTTGCCACTGAAAAATCAACTATTAAAAGCTAGCTATGGAATAACATCCTTTGATCCTCCCTATTCAAATATTAAAATATTTTCGGACATTTCTACTTCCACGAGAAATAAAAGAAGACAATTTTTTCCTATTACCCAGAAACTGAGGGAAAAAGAAATACCATACAAGTGGACTTTTCCCATAGGACTTTCATTTTTAAGAGACTCTATATGGTATAAAATCACATCACTTAAAGAGGGAGAAGATTTATTTAGTAAATGGGATATTTGAGAGTCTTTGCCTCATTGTCATTTGGTGGGATTGCTAGATTTCCAAAAAAAAGGGAGGAATACTTTACTAATTCCTCGCTACTATCCCTTTTATTTTTAGGATATACTACCATTTCCTCACAAAAATGATGGATTACAATGTTTAAAGGGTTTGTGATTGTATATTGCGTTCCTTCTAAGAAATTGCACAGCACTTTTTTGTAATGAATGCACTTTAAACTTTATTATGTATTAGGAGTATTAAGGAAGGAAATAGGTGGTTTAGATAGGGTTTTTTTTTTTTTTTCTCTTCCCTTTTTTTTTTTTTTTTGTAGTCATGCAATTATGATTAGATGCAACATTTAAAGGGTCTAAGATTGCATATTGACTTTCCTCATAAAAAATTGCACAGCACTTTATTTGTATTGAATGCACTTTAACCTTATTATGAATTTTGGGTATTAATGATGGTTTTCTTTTACTTTTTTTTTTCTTATCTAAATATATTGAAGCCACGTAATTTTAATAAGAGGTTCACCAGCTTATGATTGAATCAACTATATGGTGATTTTAAAGGAAAGGAATGGAAGAGAAAGGAAAAAGGAAGGAATTTTTGGATGCACAAATTTTAATGTAATAGATTGAACCAGTATATGAAATGAAATGGAATGATTCTACACGTAAAATTATGCTAATTTGCACATGTAAATTGTATATAATAATTGATATTATGATTAAGAAGGATTTGTAGCACATGATTGCATTACAAGATTAAGGGGGATATGTAGCTTAATTTAGATTACGCTTGGAAATCAAGAGTGATAGAGTAAGTAAATGAAAAAGGGGTGAAGACAACTTGATCATGGTAACAATTTTGTATAATTACGATTTTGAACTCATTTTAAGGAATAAAAATAGAAATATAAAATGACAGGAAGGGAGGAGAGGGGTATATTTACAACAGGAATTGTGATTAGGTAAATTATTAATTAATAGAAATGAACAGGCAAAGAGAGCATATCCAGGATTAAAAAGGCTTGGAGAGAGCAGGGGTAAAGTAACATATTTGGGGGGGGGGGGGGGGTAGGGGGATGGTTGGGAACCAGAAGGTAAATTAGGAATACAAGATATACAGGCGTGGGGAAAACTCCATGGAGGACTTAACATATCCCTTCATCGTTCACGCCCATAAGGTACAACTAGGTGGTTGCAGTTGTAATCCCCTTGGAAGGGGAAGGGAGCGAATGGTTAGACTGGATAGGTATGACTCCAAGAGAGAGTGTGGTATGTTTGGAAGTATGGATGTAGCCAGGGGCTGCGGGATGGGAGGCGGGGGGGAGGGCCTAGTGGAGGGAAGATAATGCCGGGTTTGAAGATAGTGAGTTACAACGTTAGGGGATTAAATTCTCCGTCAAAGAAAGCCTCCATTTCGAGAATGCTGATCAAAACAAATCCAGATATTGTATTAATTCAGGAATCCCATTGGGATAAGGGAAGAATATTTCATATGGCCAAACATAGATTCCCTCAAGTATTTAATGCTTGCCATAAAAAAAACTCAGGAGGAGTTTTAATGATGTTTAATAAAAAATTAAAATTAAAAGAAGAATTAGTGGTCTTGGATAGTAAAGGCCGTTATATTATCTGGGTAGGAGAAATAAATGGCGAACATATGACAATAGTAAATGTATATGCCCCTAATAATAAACAAAATATATTTTTGATGGGAGTATTAAAGAAACTGGATAAGATAGCTATAGGAGGACGCATAGTAGGTGGTGACTTTAATATGACACCTGATGCTAAGATGGACAGAAGCTACAAAAAAGTTCCCAAAAACTATAAAGGTATAGAAAAAACAGCTCAGGACTTCTCCAAATTATTGGTGGAAAACCACTTATATGATGCATGGCGCCTTATAAATATAAATGAAAGAGACTATACCTATTATTCTGCATCTCATAAAATGTATTCAAGAATTGATAATATAATAGTGAATGAGTCTTTGTTAAACGCAATTCAATCAGTTAAAATTGGTTTAATAACAATCTCGGACCATGCTCCAGTCACCCTCCAAATACAGGAAAAGGGGGAGATAAAATCTAGCAGGGCATGGAGAATGGATGATAAAATCTTAGAAAATAAGGAAAGACTAAATACTATTAGAATGGAAATTAAAAAATTTTGGGAAATTAATATGGGGTCGGTTCCATTAAATACAACAATATGGAACTCACTAAAAGCATATACAAGAGGTATATTAATCAAGTTGAAAAGCATCTGGGTTAAACAGAGAGGATTGTCCTTACGACTTTTACATATAAAATTGTATAAATTGGAACAAGAAAACTAAATAAAAATAAATGATACCCTTACACAAGAGATAATAACAGTTCGGAACAAAATTAAAAACATTAACCAAAAACGCTCAGACATGAGTCTTTGGCAACTAAAACAAAAATCATTTCATTTCAATAATTGAATAGGAAAAGATCTCGCGAATAAGATTAAAAAACAAAAATATCAAGATTGTAATATTCCTTATCTTGTAAAACAGGGAATAACATTTTTTAAGCCTAAAGAAATCACGGATCAATTTGCGAAATTTTATCAAGCTTTGTATAATCTAAACTCGGAAGAAAACTTTATAACACCCAAAAGTGAAGACATATCATCATTCTTAGATCAGATTGACTTTCCAGTTATCTCAAATGAGGAAAAGTAGGCTTTAAATAGTCAGATAACGGAACTAGAAATTAGACGAGTTATTAAAAACCTAAAAAACTACACGGCACCAGGCCCAGATGGATTTTCTACAACATAATATAAAATATATGAGGAAGAGTTAATGCAAATCTTAGTAGCTACATTTAATGAAATTAAAACCACAGGTACATTCCCACCAGAGATGCTTAGAGCCAATATAATCACTATTCCAAAATCAGATAAGGAAGCACACTCTTGCAAAGAATTTAGACCAATTTCGGTTATGAATATAGATACCAAAATATATGCGAAAGTTTTGGCTCTAAGACTTACAGAAATATCTAAATCATTAATAGCGTCCGACCAAACAGGATTTGTCCCAGGGAGGCAGGGCGCCGATAATTCCCATAAACTGATTCATTTAATAACTTATGCGAAGAAAAAAGACACCCCCACCCTATTCCTATCCATGGATGCTGAAAAAGCTTTTGATAGGGTAGGGTGGGATTTTATGATGCAGACCCTCCATAAATATGGGTTTGACTCATTTGCATCGAAAGCTATAGCTGCCCTATATAAGGCTCCCTCGGCATCGGTTTTGGGGAAAGGGGTACAATCAGATTATTTTATGGTAACAAATGGAACCCGTCAGGGTTGTCCCCTGTCTCCCATTTTATTCGCATTGACCCTAGAACCCCTCGCTATAGCTATTAGGGCTTCGTCGGACTTTAAGGGGATTAAAGTAGGCAAAAGGGAATACAAGATCTCCCTCTTCGCGGATGATGTAGTAGTATATATGGAGCATCCTCATATATCTATGAAGGCGCTGATGGAAATCATTGCAAACTACAGTAAGGTGTCGAATTATAAATTAAACATAGAGAAATCTGAAGCACTAAGTGTTAATATTCCAGAGGAAGACGAAGAGCGCCTGACTAGTAGGTATCAAAGGGATTTACACACCTGGGAATTAACTTTAGTGATGATATAAGAAGTATTCAAACCTCCAATTTGAACAATTTATATAAATCATCTAAAAAGCTTATTGAGAACTGGCCGGTCAATCAAATATCCTTCTCTGGTAGAATTGCATCAATCAAGATGTCTCTCCTTCCTAAACTTAACTATGTATTTAGATCTTTCCCTTTTTAAATCTCAAGCCAATGGACAGCTAAATTCCAGAAGATGATCGATAGATATATTAATAAGAACGGTCAGATCAGAGTTAAAAAAGCAATAATGAGTCGAAAATTTATAAATGGTGGCATTGCATACCCAATGGTTTTTCACTATCAGGAAGCAATTAAATTGGCGCAATATATAAAGTGGAGTCAACCTCTTTCCACTCACCCGGAGAAACAGATTTTAAGTGATATGCTACACAATATCGACCTTAATGCTCTATTGTTCACTCCAAAACTAGCATTAGCATACATTGACCCGAGAGCAACTATTTTGACTATAATGGTAAAAGAGTGGATAAAAATGAACAAAAAATTTAAATTCATAGAGCAATATAGTGAACTTACTCCTTTGACAACATTAGCACGCATGAATTATATCTACTTAGAACCAGAATGGAAAGACAAAGGAATATATCTACTGGGGCACATTATAGATAAAGAAAAAGGAAAAATGTTAGATTATAACATGCTAAAGTTGAAATATAATATATCAACTAAACTTTGGTTCACTTCACATCGAATTTCACGAGTTTTGAAGAATATAAATAAAAACATTACTCGGCAAAGCTTAAACAACGTTGAAATTTTAATAAAGTCCCAAAATACTAGACACTTGATTTCTAAGTGTAGTGAGATCATTTATAAGCAAATACAAACGGATCAACTAGACCTATGGACCTCTGGGCTAAAGATATGCAGCTAAGGATACCTAAAGAGTCATGGCAACAAGCCTTAAAATCTCTAAATAGGTTTGTTAAAAATACAAACCAGAGAGAAATTCAATTTAAATTACTTAATAGATGGTACTGGGTTCCCTCCAAAATCTACTTTATAACATTTAAACCAGAAATTAAATTATGCTGGAGGAACTGTGGGAAATCTGCAGATATGTTCCATATATGGTGGGAATGCCCTATAACCCTTCATCTTTGGAAGGAATGTTCTGAATACTTATCTATTATATTTAAGACAGAAATGATAGTAAAACCGCAGATGGCCTTGTTTAATATTTTTCCCCCTAAGATGGAAATAAAAAATAAAGCGTTTATGACTCAAATTTTTCAGGTAGTAAAAACTGCAATTGCACGAAATTGGAAGAAAGAGGATCTTCCAAAACTAACTGAAATATTGGTCATGATGGGATACAATAGGGAACTAGAGAGGGGTTTTAATATGGCATTTCAGCTAAAACAAGACCCTGTAAAATGGGTAGTTTGGGACTCAATTTTTAAGTAACCTCTACGGGGTAATCTCACGAAGACACCATATCTTCCCTGGCAGATCGATCCCTCCCTGGCTCTTCCTCCCTACCTTCACCAAGCTGGCTAGAATATGAGTGGAATGAAAGGGTGTGATAGGATATGTAAGTAATTTAAGAGAGAAGTTTAACTGGTTAATCTCTCCATTAGGTTGAAGAATATTCAACCAAATATTAAAGTTTGGATTTCATTCATAGCCATATGTAAGTTTAATACAATGATACACTTAAAGTCTATTAATAGCAATAAACATGAAAGAACAGTTACACTCTTATGATTATTGTTATAATGTCAGGGCACAAATATATGCCTTCCGTATTTTTGTCTGGCTGTGAATATAATATGTAAGGTATTATTTATGTAAATGGAGATTTTAAATTTGAAAAAAAAAATAATAAAAAAAAAAAAAAAATTGTAGAGCTTGGAGTAGTATTGATAAAAGATATTTCCTATTTCTTTCGGGTGTTGATGAACCTTTCCATCCTCCCCTTTAATTTCTACAATCGAATTAGCTATTCTTTGTTTTTTCATCTTATTAGCTAAATATTTACCTGTTCTATCTCCCATCTCATATTTATTCGCTTGCATCTTCCATATTAATCGATCTAATTTGTATTCAATCTTTTTTATTTGTAATTTTATTATATCTATTTTTTTTAAAGTTTCCACATTTGGATCTTTTTTATTCAGTCTATGTTTTTCTTCTAGGTCAATATATAATGTTCTTAGAGTTTTTCCTCTTGCTCTTTTTAACTCTGTTGTTATATATGCTTTCGTCGAGCACCATAGCATTGATGGTGATAATACCGATCCTGTGTTTATCTCTAAATATTCTATTAAAAGTTTCTTAATCTCGTCTACTTTTGATTTGTCTTTTAGTAATATTGATTCCATTTTCCAGTTAGTGAATTTATCTCGAATTTCAGTAGCTTTTATTGTTAGCAATATCGGGGCATGGTCCGATACAGCACTTGTACCTATATTTATATTAAGTACATTATTTAATATAGAAGCATCTCCCAAAATATAATCTATTCTTGAATAAGTATTAAATCTCTTAGAGAGATAAGTATAATACTCTCTCATAGGATTACTTTTTCTCCAAAGATCAAAAAGGTTCATATCTATCATCATTTCTCTCATTTTTTTTACTCCAGATATTTTATTACTATCTTTAAGACTCTCTGGCCTATATGATTTATCTTTTAGTGGGTCCATCACCTGGTTGAAGTCTCCACAAATTATCGTCCTACCTTTCTTAAACCTATTTACCAGCTTTAACAGTGAGCTTGCAGGCTAAAAGGAACTTCTTATAAACTTCTCTTGTTTCTGATGAGGCGCATATACGTTAACAATTGTATATGGAATATTGTTAATATATCCCACCGATATAATATATCTGCCTTCCTCATCAATTTTTTGAAACTCTTCTTTTACCATTGAGCTTTTACAAAACAGTATGGATACCCCTCTATCTTTATATAGAATGTATACTCTTTGTGTATCTCCTGTGTAATAATAATGTACTTGATTTTTTTCCAAGTGAGTTTCTTGTAAACATATGACATTCATTTTTAATTTAACATACTCTGCCATGGCAATTCTTCTTTTTATTGGAGAATTCCATCCATTAATATTATGGGAAACTATCCTTATAGACATCTATCCAGCAGTTTTAATTCTATATTTATCCTCTTTTTCATCTTCTCTAATATTACCCGTCTTGCTCTTAACTTTCCATTTAACTTCACATTCATACATCCTTTCATAACATTGACTGTATTAGTTCTTTGATACAGTCTCCTCTTGGGGTGTCTTGACCTATTGGTCAGAAACGGTTGGCGTTACTTGTTGTTAATGGTACATCTAAGATCTATAGAGTTCTTCATATCTTATTAACATCTTTACCCAATTCCTAAGGTTTCTCTCATTTATTCACAACCTCATCCTACTTTTCTCATATTTTCATTTCACCAAAATTAATTTTAAAGTGTAATTATAATATATTATAATTTTGTGTATTATAATTTTCTTTACCTATATATAATATAAGTTATATCATCCCATATTGTTTATCCAAAAAGTGCTCATGTGCAATTTTATGTGCCATAACATACTTATAGCCATATATAATCCCTTTCTCACTAATATATCTAGCTCTTAATAAGAGAGGACAGAGAGGAAAAAATAAAAAACACAGCTAATTCATTAGTATATATCACCACAAATACCTTTCCCTTACTTCCTTTTGTGTTATACAGTCTTAAAACCTTTTTCTATGTGCATTAAATAAGTATTAACATTATTTCTTTATAATATAAATATTATATTACTCATAATTAGTGATGTCCCGAACAGAACTATTCGCGGTGATTTTCGCATGTTCGCATCGAACGGCGAACACATGCGCTTTTCGGTCCGCCCCCTATTCTTTATTATTGAGGAAACTTTGACCCTGCACCTTACAGTCAGCAGACACATTCCAGCCAATCAGAAGCATACAATCCCTTCCAGGGACTTCCATCTGAAGGACAGCCTCCATTTTAGAATCGTTCTGAAGCTACATTCGTTGAGAGAGGACATATATTGGAGCTGATGCTGATTTAATAGGGAAATAGATAGCCAGGCTGTGTATTTAGCTTTCACTACACACCTGAAGGACTCATTTGATATCTGCTGCAAGGACAGCAACCCAAAAAGGCCTTTTTAGGGCTGGAACATCATTTATTTATTTATTTATTTTTTTCTGTGTAATCTATTTGCAAATGCCTGCCTGCTAGCGTGTGTGTGAGGCCTATTGCATCTACTCTGCCAACTTTTGCCAGTGCACAGTGACACTCATATCTAGTGCAACCGTAGTGTACAGTGACATAAAAAAAACCTTTTTTGACTGTAATCGATTGAATATCACTTGCCTGCCTACATGCGTGTGTGTGAAGCCTATTGCATCTACTCGGCCAACTTTTGCCAGTGCACAGTGACACTCACATCTGGTGTTACAGTAGCTTGCACGCATAGTACCACTAATCAAAAAAATAATGACAGGCAGAGGCAGGCCATCCCGCAGGGGCCGTCGTGGTGCTGTGTTTTCCCTTTGGCCCTAGAATAATGCCCAGTTTTCAGAGGCAACGTACCCTGAACTTGAAAAGTTCTGAGGACATGGTTGACTGGCTAACACACGACACCCAATCTTCTACAGCTTCCGCTCGGAACCTAGACTCACCATCCTCCAGCTTAGCTTCGGGACCCTCTCCAGTTACCACTCGCCCGCCTGCTGCCACCACCAACACTAGCACCACAGCCGCTTCACTTGATCCGTCAGCAGAGTTATTTACACATCCGTTGGAAGAAATGAGTGATGCACAAACATTAGTGCCAGATGATGTAGATAACAGGGATATGTCCCAGTCAGGCAGCATTACACACATGGACGTACGGTCTGATGATGATGATGATGTTGTACCCAGTGCTGCTTCCTTTGTTGAGTTGTCAGATACAAGTGAAGCCGTTGATGATGACGATGCTTCCGTGGATGTCACGTGGGTGCCCGCTATAAGAGAAGAAGAACAGGAGGAAAGTTCAGATGGGGAGACTGAGAGCAGGAGGAGACGAGTTGGAAGCAGCGTGAGGTCATCGAAAGTAGCTAGTGGCACAGTCAGACAGCATGCATCGGCACCCGGGGTCAGCCAGACAGCACGCCAGTCAACGCATGCTGTTGCCACCACCAGAATGCCGTCATTGCAGAGCTCAGCAGTGTGGCAATTTTTTCGTGTGTCTGCCTGTGACAACAGCGATGCCATTTGCAACCTGTGCGAAAAGAAACTGAGTCGTGGGAAGTCCAACACCCACCTAGGTACAACTTTTCGAAGGCACATGAGGTCACATCACAAACGCCTATGGGATCAACACATCAGTACAAGCAGCACACAAAGTCAAAGCCGCCATCTTCCTCCTGGTCCAGCATCTTCAGCCACGTCAACCACTGCTGCCCTGCTTGCCCCCTCTCAACCATCTGCCACTCCGTGTCTCTCCCTGAGCAGTCCCTGTACATCTGCCCACAGTCAGGTGTCTGTCAAGGACATGTTTGAGAGTAAGAAGCCAATGTCACAAAGTCACCCCCTTGCCCGGCAACTGACAGCTGGCTTGTCTGAACTCTTAGCCCACCAGCTTTTACCATAAAAGCTGGTGGAGTCTGAGGCGTTCAAAAAAGTTGAAGCTATTGGGACACCGCAGTGAAGGGTACCCGGTCGCAATTTCTTTGCACAAAAGGCAATCCCCAACCTGTACTCGATTGTGCAAAAGGAAGTAATGGCATCTCTGGCACACAGTGTTGGGGCAAGGATCCATTTGACCACGGATACCTGGTCTGCAAAGCATGGTCAGGGCAGGTATATCACCTACACTGCGCATTGGGTAAACCTGGTGACGGCTGCCAAGCATGGAATAGGTGGCTCTGCAGAGGAGTTGGTGACACCGCCACGACTTGCAGGCAGGCCTGCTGCCACCTCCTCTACTCCTCCTACTGAGTCCTCTTCTGCTGCTGCTATGTCTTGCTCCACATCAACGGCACCCCCCCAGCAAAACAGGTACTATTCCACATCCCGGATACGGCAGTGTCACGCCGTCTTGGGGTTGACTTCCTTGAAAGCAGAGTCACACCGGACCAGCACTCCTCTCCGCCCTGAACGCACAAGTGGATCAGTGGCTTACTTCGCACCAACTGGAGATCGGCAAAGTGGTTTGTGACAACGGAAGAAATTTGTTGGCGGTATTGAATTTGGGCAGGTTGACATATGTGCCGTGCATGGGTGTAATCTGATTGTACAACGCTTTGTGCATAAGCACCCAGGCTTACAGGACATCCTGAAGCAGGCCAGGAAGGTGTGTGGCCATTTCAGGCGTTCCTACATGGCCATGGCGCATTTTACAGATATCCAGCGGCGAAACAACATGCCAGCGAGGGGCTTGATTTTAGACAGCCCGACACGTTGGAATTCAACACTCCTAATGTTCGACCGCCTGCTCCAACAAGAAAAGGCCGTTAACGAGTATTCGTATGACCGGGGTGCTAGGACAGCCTCTGCGGAGCTGGGGATTTTTTTGCCACGTTACTGGACGCTCATGCGCAATGCCTGTAGGCTTATGCGTCCTTTTGAGGAGGTGACAAACCTGGTCAGTCGCACCCAGGGCACCATCAGCGACGTCATACCATTTGTTTTCTTCCTGGAGCGTGCCCTGCGAAGATTGCTGGATCAGGCCATAGATGAGCTTGAAGAGGAAGAGGTAGAGTTGTGGTCACCATCACCACCAGAAACAGCCTTATCAGCATCGCTTGCTGGACCTGCGGCAACGCTGGAAGAGGATTATGAGGAAGAGGAGTCAGAGGAGAAATGTGGCTTTGAGGAGGAGGAGGAAGACCAACCACAACAGGCATCCCAGGGTGCTCGTTTTCACCTATCTGGTACCCGTGGTGTTGTACGTGGCTGCGGGGAAGAACATACCTTCAGTGAGATCACTGAGGACGAGGAACGGGACATGACTAGCTCGGCATCCAACCTTGTGCAAATGGGGTTTTCATGCTGTCGTGCCTTTTGAGGGACCCTCGTATAAAAAGGATGAAGGAGAACGACCTGTACTGGGTGTCCACGCTGCTAGACCCCCGGTATAAGCAGAAAGTGCCTGAAATGTTACCGAATTACCACAAGTCGGAAAGGATGCAGCACTTCCAAAATAAAATTAAAAAGTATGCTTTACACAGCGTTTATGGGTGATGTCACAGCACAACGGCAATCTACCAGCGGAAGAGGTGAACATAATCCTCCTCCTTCCACGTCCACGCCGGCAAGGAGAGGACGCTTTACAGACGTGTTGTTGATGGAGGACATGCAGAGCTTTTTAAGTCCTATGCATCGCCACAGGCCTTCGGGTTCCACCCTCAGAGTAAGACTCGACTGTCAGGTAACAGACAACCTTGCCATAACTACAGATATCGACATTATGAGGAGCGATGAACCCCTTGACTACTGGGTGTGCACGCTTGCCCTGTGGCCTGAGCTATCCCAATTTGCCATAGAACTTCTGTCCTGCCCCGCTTCAAGTGTCCTGTCAGAAAGGACCTTCAGTGCAGCAGGAGGTTTTGTCACTGAGAAGAGAAATCGCCTAGGTCAAAAAAGTCTAGATTACCTCACCTTTATTAAGATGAATGAGGGATGGATCCCGAAGGGACTGACAGTGGGCGATACATTCGACTAAAAAGGCCTGATAGATGAGCTGCCTTGAGCTAATAATGGTCCACACGCTGCTGTATTTTATCCCTGAATGCTGGATGACTTGCGTGACTTATCCGCCACCAACTAGGGTTCAAGACGCAATGTTTTAGGGCACTTTCTGCCTGGAAAACTAACATCAATTTTTCTGGTCGCTGCAACAATACCTAATTTTTGCATTTAAATTATTTTATTTTAGAAGGCGTACAGAATGTAATGAAAAATAAAGCATTTTTGAAAAGTCTTGCATAACAGTTGTGCAAAAATACATATTTACAATAAAGACATTTTGTGAAAGTTAGCTGGCTATTCCTTCTTATTTTTACTTTTTAGGTTCATAATTTTTCTTATTTTTTACTGTGATTGCAATTTAAGAGATACCTAAAACATGGTAAAACAGACAATAACAAAGAGTATATCTGCAGGAAACACCAAAGTCCTATTGGCTATCATCCCTCCAGCAGTATTAGCTTATTATTTACAATATCTAACCTGGGCAATCACCCTTGGGTTACCCTAGGGCAGGCTTCAGTAAGCGACCTCTCCTTTCCTGGGATGATTTTGCCGCCGGTTGCTTCTGAAGGGTCTCCAGGGCTCCCCCACTCCGGTCCTCCCCCCAGTGTTGCTTCAACCAGTAACAAATGTTTTATATTTGTAAAGCGACCCAATGATCCCCCTTGATAGAGGTTTATCTTTACAAATTTTGGAGAACCAATTTAAGACCGGTGTCCCCTGTTTCTGGGTCAGGGAGTGTGTGAAATGCCTCAGCCTACAGTAATTGTAATGTTCTGACAGCGGTAGCTCATGCTTGTCCCTCCGTTCCTCATAGGTGAGCATCTGGCCCTTTACTAACCAGTTTCCCAGTCTATCTAGTTTCCTTGACCTCCACCAGTGTTCTGATGTTGTGCTCATGTGTTTCAGGGCCTGAGGGTGGTCAAGAATTGGGGTCATTTGGGTGGATACAGGGAACAAACCCGTGTGTTTCTTGGCCCATTTCCAGTATGATAGTGAGTGTCTGATTAGGGGGTTTGGCGAGTTTTTAAGGCTCTGAGGCAATTCTGATAGCCAAGCCACCTTGTCCCAGGTTAAAGCCTTAAAGTGTGGTTCTCTAAATACACACAGGCCGGTTGATGACATATAGAATGTGCTATTGGGAGGAAAGATAGGTGACGTAACAGGTATTAAACTGATAGGAATGAATAGTACAACTTAATACACCACTCCTATCTGGTGGCACCTTAGATTGCACGCGCAGTGCCTCAAATTCGAAGTGGGAGGACCGACCAAGCATCTTTTTCCATCTCCATGTTCCAAAAATCCATGCCATATACACGTCCCCTAATAGTGGACGTAACAGGGATTAAACCGATAGGAATAGTACTACTTAACAGTACACACCTTATAATAACGCAGACAGAGGCAACGCAGAGAGAGGAGTCTGAAGAAGAGGAGTCAGAGGAGGAAGGTGGCTTTGAGGAGGTGGAAGACCAAACACAGCAGGCATCCCAGGGGGCTTGTTGTCACCTTTTGGGGACCCTTGGTGGCTGGGTGGAGGAAGAGACCTTCAATGACATCAGTGAGGACAAGGAACGAGACATGGCTAGCTTGGTATCCAACCTTGTGCAAATGAGGAGTTTGCGGTTGTGCAAAGGGACTGTTTGCGGTTGTTTGCGGTGCGTTAAACGGGGATATTAATCTGTTACTGTGAAGCGGGTGTAACCCTTACACTACCTGATCGATACAACATCATACCTGACATTTTAAAGCATGTTATTTCAAACAATTTAGGAATGTTAGGTGATTTATGCCCTTTATGGCTTAAAACCAGACTCAGCATCAACTATGTAATTTTCCGTGGGAGTTTTGCCATGGATCCCCCTCCGACATGCCACAGTCCAGGTGTTAGTCCCCTTGAAACAACTTTCCCATCACTATTGTGGCCAGAAAGAGTCCCTGTGGGTTTTGAAATTTGCCTGCCCATTGAAGTCTATGGCGGTTCGCCGATGTTCGTCCGTTCGCGAACATTTGATGGAATTTGCGTCCGCGTTTCACGAACCGTAAATTTGATGTTCGCGACATCACTACTCATAATATATAAATCTTTAAAAGTGCATTTCTACTAGTTCATTAATATTTATACCTTAAACACCTATCCCTTAAAGACTTTGAATCTTAAAATGTTAAAACCTATGTGCATTAAGTGAGCATTACCATTATTATTTTATAACTTAAATATTGCATTCCTCATAACATACCAAACTTTAAAGTGCATTTCCCCCCTTATCTGCCCCCCCCTCACTCCCCCGACAAAAGAAAAAAAGGAGAGAAAACAGAACACCAAAAGGAGGAAGAGAGAAGGGAGAGGAAAACTCATTCTGCATTCCATTCTCAGTGTCGTGATTTCTTTCTTCCTCCTATTCAAAAATAAACACATGAGAAAAGTATCTCAGTCACGAAATGAGACTCTAATCAAACAATGCGTTTCTAAGTGGACTTTCCCGTGATTCTACTTTAGTTGCCATTCTGGGGCTGATGAAATAGATTTTTGCAAAAAAGATGTTTGCAATTCCATCTCAATATTCCAACTTTTTAGCAAGTCTTCTCCTTCCTTTACGGATTTGATTTTATGCCATCTCGAATTTTTGTTAACAGAAAGTCCCTTTGGCATGGCCCATCTGTATTTCAGCTTTTCTCTTCTTAAAGCTTTTGTAATAGTGGAAAACTCCTTTCTTTTACTTAATGTATACGCTGAGATGTCCGAGAAGATTTTTATATTTTCATAAGGTGCCAAAAATCCTTCTGCCAGTAGGCTTATTTTGCTAATAGCATCTCTCATTGATAAATGATGTAGCCTAACAATTACATCTCTAGAGATTTTATTTTCCAAAAATGTAGGAATTGGAATCCTAAAAAAAAAGTCAAATCTATTTTCAACTTGGGAGAATCCTGGAACCAAGGATCAGAAAAACTTTGTTAAATATTTCTCCAAACCATCATCTGTAATGGTTTCCAAAATTCCTCTAACACGTAGATTATTTTTCCTCCATTTATCATCCAGAGTTGCAACTTTATGGCTCAGTGTTATTACCTTCTCTTCTAGTTCTAGATTTTGTTTTTGTAGTACATTAAAGTCCAGTATTACCTTTTCCAGTTTTTCTTCAATCTCCAAAGTTTTAATATTTACTGGTTTAATTTCCTTTACATTCTCTAGAATTTGTGTTTTAATATCCGACATAAAGTTTATTTGAAACTCTTGTAATAATATTTTTATCTTTGCCACCATGAGTATTTCATCTTTGTGTAGATTGGATTCCTACTAATAATGCTTTCATTTAAACTCTCAATACTATGACTTAAATTGTGTTCCATATCTGGAGAAATTGGTAGAGGAATTTCCTGAGGTTTCCCTTTGTCTTTTGGTAGGAAAAAAGTACTTGGTTTTTGATGAATGGACTTTTTGTCCTTATTTTTTACTCTTCCAGGCATAATGAGAAAGAAAGAAAAAAGAAGATTTCCTCTCCCACTTCTAAGCTTTCAGTACATAGGAGCGTTTAAACTATATAATTATCTACTCCCTTTCTCTTTCTCTTACGTTCTTTATTCCTTTTCTTTACCCCTCTCTTTCCCCTACTGAAATGGTCTTAGTGGTGGACAAATTTATGCAGTTATACACAGATCTTGTCTGGTTGTACTCCCCTCACAATGCAGCCTCTAACTTCCAGTCGTTTTAAGATATCCGGTAACTGTATGGTGTCTTGCTTTTGCTGGTCTTAGGATTCTTAGAGCAGAACTCTTGTTGCCTCCACAGGCACCCTTACTCCCAGAGACAAACTGCTCTCCTCACCCATATATGTCCTCTGGGTATTAGCATGGAATAAAAAGGGGATTATCGTCAATAGCTTCCAGCACTCTGCATCCCAAGCCCATATATTCCTTCTTAGGTTTATTTAGTATATATTTTCTAAGTTGGCAAACCCCATTTTCTCCTCAAAACACAAGGCTTTACTGAGTGTTCTGCCCCTTATTTACAAACTGACATAGAATTGACATAGAATTGTGCCTTGCTCTAAAATAGGGTTATAGGAAGATTCCGGAAACTTTCCTTGTACTTATGCCATCTCCTTTTTTCTTTATGTCCGTATATACAGAGATGTATACATTATTTGTGGTTTCTAGCTTTCACCCCCTTAGTATCCTCCTCCTTTTCCATAAAGTGCGATTCAGTCTTCCACCTGTCTTCTTATCAGCCGATTGCGCCATTACTCACAGTTATGTGCAGTTCTTATCTGATGGCACTCTCCACTCAGCGGTATCCAGTATCTAGATGGCGTCTTACTTGCACTCGGCTTAGGGATTCTTGAGACAGGACTTGTGATGCTACGCGGGCTTCTCAACTCCCAGCGACCAACTGTTCTCCTCACCCCGGGTCAGTTCGGGTATTTGCAGGGGGTGGCAGGGGGAGTAGCATCAACAGCTTCCAGCGCTCTGCATCTTGCTGCCGTACCACTCCAGCCGCCAAACTACCCTAAAAAAACGGCGCAAATCCCCATTTCCGGTCATGCCCCCAGTCCCCCACAGCTCAGATGAACATGAACTTAATCAAGCTCAGAGAGGAAGTGACTGACAGATGTACCTGGCGTGCTGCAGACCATAGGGTCACGTAGAGTCGGACATGACTGAATGAATAAACAAAAACAACAAAGTTATTGATGGGAAGAAGGATATTCTTTTCTTTTGTTATTTTTGGTTAATAAAGGTGTCCGTTCATAAAGAAAATATATACTGATTTAATTGTTATTTTGTACCCTGGAATTATATCCTGAGAAGGCCTAACTTTAGTTAAAGGCTTTCAATTTCACTAGGCCAATTTATGAGCTAGTTCAATATTAAAAATTGGAAGAAAATCCCGTTATAGGCCAAAAAATATACATTAGGCAAAACAAATAAACAATAAATGCAGAATCATTAACAGACTACAACCTTTGTACTGCAGAAGCAGAAGAAGTATTTCAAACTGCACATTTCTCAAATAACACAAGATTTAATGTTAAAGGATATACAACCTCAACTCCTAAAGGTGCACAAATTACAACAACAAAAAGTGTTGGGAGATTACAAGCTTAACTATTTTGTATCAAAAATCAAATTATCCCAAGGGGCTTAAAGGTGATATTAAACGCTATCAACCATCTAATGGGGAGTTTACTTTAAGATAGGAAAAATTTCTCACAATTTACTCCCTGAAATTGATTATACTAATAATAAATAAAGAGAAATAACTTTTAGAAGGAGTTAAAATAACATAGAAAAATTATAATAACAACCAACTTTGTTAAAAAAAAATGTATTTAATGAATCAACGCCATAAATATGGAGATAAATAAGCAGTATTGCCTCTAATAGCCAAATAATATATATCATACTCCCCAAAAAAGTTGAAATACATCAGTGTTAGAAAAATAAAAGTAAATATATACAGTAAACTCTCAGTTAACCAGCACCTGTGGGTATTGGTAGATGCCGGAAAAATGTAGTTTCTGGTTGCTTGAGCATTATTATTTAAAGAGGTCTAGATTAACTGCACATAGGATGCTCTGCTAAGTATATTTGTCAGTGAGGGCTGTTCAAGCAGCAGCAGCAGCTTTCTTTCCTTTAGTTACACACAGGTACGTTTGACTGGAGGGTGCGGTCTTGACCCTGGGGAATGTACCACCAACACTGCCATTGCTCAGTCACTCCTGCCTGTCTGTTTCCAGGTAAAATGTAAATAGAGAGATGTACAGTGGATACAATCTAGGTGCCTGTAAGCATTTTGTGGCATTACTACCTGGCTCCTGGCATCTGTTGGCATTTTTTATTTAAACTGCAGTATTCATTTTTTCTTCTGGTTGCTTGAGAGTTCTGGTTAACTGAGAGTCTACTGTAAATGTATAGAAAATGAATACATAATTAAATATATTATATATTTAGACCATAATATAATGAAAATCCCTATGCCTTCAAAGGAGTCCTCCTATCTGGAAGGCTCTTACCTAGTGTAAGGATGTCCCAAAACTTACTAAAAAGCCATGACATGAGCACAACATCAGAACACTGGTGAAGTGATAGTGAAGAAGCAAGGGAAAAAAAAATTACTATACAATATTAAAGTACCTGTGAAAAAAAATGACAGTGTAAATATATACCCACAAGTTATTGGAATATTGAAGAATGGCCTTTCTTGACTGAAAAATACAATATTTGAGGGTTTAAAGCACAAAAATGGTTAAAAAGCAAAACCAGCAAAACAATCTTAATGGTAATAAGACAAACAAAAATTACAGGTCATGAAAACTTTGAAAAACTAAGTATGACAAAATGTTGTTGAGTTCAGGGCTAGATAGCTAATTTATGTGAATAGAGGAAACCAATAAGAAGATGTATCAACCAATCCGATATGAATCTTGTAAATGGGCCACCTCAAACTTACATAGCATTCTCCTCCTGACCAGGAGGAGGAGGGCTGTGCTTGGAAATTATATTTTCAAGTTTTTGTTAGACCTGTTAGCCTGGAAGAGTAGATGTTCTGGGATTACAACAAGGGGTCTACCAGGACACATTTGTGATAGTGTGATTGGCTTTTTTTTTTTTTTAAAGGTTTTTATTAGGTAATTAAATAAACCGGAGGATAGCATAAAAGCCAAGTAGCAGTTTGACATTATTAACATACAGTCATACCCAATTAAGGAGAATAAGAAAGAAGAAAAGGTTAACATTACATTACACCAGAAGAAGATACCATATAATAGTCGAAATCAAGTTAACCAAAAAGATCTATCCCCACTCAGGAAATAGTTTACCTAAAATAAAACAGTTTGGTAGGCTCGGTCTAGCAGAGCCAACATCCAGAGCCTAAGTAAGAAACGAACAGAAAAGAAAAACAAAAAACTAACTATGTTGTATAGACACAATATAACTCTAATTGAGCTAAAACAGTATAATAAAAGAGAAAAATAAAAAGCATTGTTGACTACACATGAAATTTAAATCCGAAAACAAATTTTTGTCTCAAGGGTATTGAAGTATAAGTCCTGTTGGTTACCAGCTCAGGTCCACCGCCCGTCCGGCCTCCTCCAGTCCCCGGTCCGCAGCTCCAATGTAAGAATTAGCAAAATATAGCACAATGTTAATTAAGAAGACTTCACATGATAGTGGGGTTATAGGGAGAATGAATCCAGAGATTCCATATCTGTGGGAGTAATGAATGCTCAGGAAGATGTTGAGACCGCCACTAAGCTCATGGCGGCAGAGGACCAGAGGTGGAGGAGGAGCGAAGGACCGGAGCCAGAAAGCCCAGGATGCGGGGGAGAATAGAGACAAAATTAACAGTTTAAAACATTGAGACTAGGGCAGGGGCCTTTCTGGGAAGGTTAGTGGATCCACCACGGGTCTAAATTATATGGAAAGATCCAAATGGGCTTGATGTTGCCTTGTACAGGAGAATGGGAAGGGGGTTAAAGCTCTTTCTCAGGCATATAGTGGATACAGTTTAAGATCTGACTCCGAGGGACAATAAACAAAGGGGGCATACAAAACCTGGTCCAGGGGAAAGTCGACTTGGTGTGGGTAAGAGAACCAAGTAATCTAAGGTTCCAAAGTTGCCTTGGAAAGTATGTAGGAGTTCAGCATATCCTACTGGGAAGTGCAAGCCTAGAGTAATGACTCCGGATTGCAAGTCTTAAATAGTCATTGATGAATATCAGGGAAAGCAATCTAAAATTAGATTTTCGTGGGTGAGGAATGCACAACCGGATTACTAGGAATGTCCAGCGAGGGTTTAGAAAGAAGCGTAGAGATGTTTGGTGTGACCTCTACTATTCGGGAAGGCTGTCACCCATTGTGTAGTCGGGCGTTGAGAAGGCAGCATTTTTGCAGGTTCCACCGAGCTGGGGTCCAGAGGGTTTGGGGGTTCCGACAGTCCAGGATCTGGGGCTAGACTGAGTTGAGCCAGGAAAGCCATACATTCTTTCAGTGAGAAAGCTGTATAAGTGGATGAGCCCACTTGAAAGGAGAGGCTGAATGGGAAGCCCCATCTATATTTAATTTTGTTGTGAATGAGGATTGCAATTGCGGGCTTCATGAGTTTACGTTTCCAGAGATGGTGCTAAATCCGCATAAATCTGCAGAGTGGAGCCGTCTGGACCCACAATGGCGGGGGACTTTCTGGCTTCCTGTAGAAGAAGGTCTCTTGCATTCTGACAGAGAAAGCAGACCAAAATGTCCTTTGGTTGATCAGAGTTCGGGGGACCTCCTAAGGCTCTATGAGCTCTCTCGATTTCCCAAGCTGGCTCTGGGGCGTCAGTAAGATGGACTGAATAGTTGTTTGCAGGTACAGCAGATTAGTCACCGCTTTAGGAATGCCGTGGAAGCGAACATTGAATCGTCTCGAGCAGTTCTCCAGATCTTCTAGCTTGGCTTCAAGGGTGGAAATTTGCAGTGAGTGTTGGTCAATCACCTGCCTATCAGAAGATTGTGACAACGATTTGATCTGTTGGATAGACAAGCTTGTAAGAGAGCATCTATTCTTGCCACTGTTGCATCTGTCAAGTCCACATGTGGAGGGCAATCCGGGGTATCCTCGATGTCCGAGCTTTCTGAAAAAGTGGGATCTGGCTGCGGAGATAAAGCCGGTGGCGGGGCTTGTGTTGGAAAGTGATCCTTAATTCCTCTAGATTGCTGGGTTTTCTTGCTAGCTTTTCCCATGATGGATAGGAAGATAGTGTTTTTAGCGGGTGAAGCTGAGGCACGAAAATGTGAGAGGACACTGTCTAGGCTGACAATCGGGAGGCACAGGGATAGGCTTTCTTTCTGTTAACAAGTAGGGATTATATCCGCTTAGCCCCCGTCCCAGTCATAACACATCAGTAGGCCGGGTGCCCTCAGGTATAGATACAAATTTTTCATCGTTAGATAAGGATCATGTCCAAGAGGTCTCCAGTCTGGTCATATCAAGTCATTGGGCCCGGGGTCTTCAGGTACACTTATAGTGCTATTCAGGCCTTATGATAGGAAGACTAGACTGGTGAGAAAATGTGCGGAGAAAAAGTCTTGTCCCATGAGATAGCTGAGAGGAGCAGGTAATGAGGAGGGGTGCAGGGAGTGGTTAACTGGAAGGCCTTATAGATCTCAGTCAATGTTGTATAGAGCTGTAAATACTTTGTTGGCCCACCAGATGGCAGTGTGGTGTAGTTTTATTGTTGCAGGTCTGAATTTGCAGACCTGAAATTTGCCCGCTAGATGGAGCTGTGCAAATTAAGTGAGCTATTTCTATCAAGTTTTTATGTTCAGACCTTTGTCCAAATCATGTTGGGCGTGCCACCCTAGGTTGTGCCTTCTACCCCAGAGCAAGTCTTCCAGACCTTGGAGTAATTCCCAGCCACTATGTTTGATAAAAGACAGTTCTGACAAGAATGTACTGTAGAGATACCAAATTACAATGGATTTTCTTTTGGGCTTATAGTCCTGAAATACTGTAAATCACCAGACACAATAGATTAGGGCTTTCCTTTAACCCCTGGGGGGCTGGCTTGTTGTGTAACAGCCCTCTGTGTCCTGCTTCTAGGCCTTTAACACTGTGCAGGCACTGGGGTTGAAAGTGTTAGGTACTCCTTAGTGGTTCATCACTTTAGCTCTTAGCAACCCCAGATTAGAGGGTATATATGCAAGCATGTTAGCTTTTGTTTCTTGCCTTTGTTATACTTTGTCAATATGAGTGTGGGCAGACTTTGACTCAAAGCCCTTTAGGCTTCACTCTAGAATTGGAGGTGTGGGAGGTGTATGGGGCCCCTGGATTGGAAGCTCTGATCAGAGGGTGATAATCTGGGACCTTATAAAGCAGAAATAGTCTGCATTAATTTTTCACAGTCTCCCACATGAAAGGCATAGGTTATATCCGTATTATTATATGAGATATAAGCTGCTGGGTCTTTTTTTGATTTACATAATTCACAATTATACAGTTTATTGTGAGTACAATCCAGATTTTATTCTATATCTACAAATCGTTACACAGAAAAGATCTCCAAAAGTGTAAGGCATCTAGATTAGAACTGTATAGGTTTGATCCAGACAAGCAATGTTGGTGTTTACCATCCTTACGTATGGATGGTGTTTATCAGAGTCTCCTTTGTTCTGGTTCAGCAGCAAATCTCAGAAGAAAAAGTTTCCAAACTTGATTTTTAAAACCAGCTGGGTCCTCCTGTGCACAATCCTGGTCATATATATCAATTTGGTGATAGATAAGTCACTTTATATATGATCTTATATGTTTTTTCAGCAGAGCTCATGCAGCATACATCCTCTTTCATATATTATATATTTGAGAGATAAGCTGCTGGGTCTTCTCTTAAAAAGTAATACAGCTTATTGTGTACTATATATTTAAATTATTACACAGACTAGATCTCCAGTAGTGTAAGGTAAAGAACTGTATAGGTTTGAAACAGACAGGCAATATGAGTCTTTATCAACCTTAAGTATGCATGTTGTTTATCAGTGTTTCAGAGTCTCCTTTGTTCTGGTTCAGCAGCAAATCTCAGGAAAAAAGTTGCCAAACTTGGGGCCTCATTAAATTCCAGCCTCGTAAATAAGAGGCTTCTACTTAAGCCCTACGTACTGCACAGTTTCTCTAACTTACAATGCTATTAGCCCTGCTGCAAGCAACGTGTGAGCTACGCAGCAGGGCTGTACGTATCTACACTGCGTAAATGTACATGAGGAGTGACAGCCTGTGAGATGATATCGCAGGCTCCCACTCCTCATCAAGTGCTGCGGGGGTCCTAAAAGGGACCTCCTCGGCAGTCCCCCACATAAGCCCTGCCATGGGGGGTACTCCAAAACCCCCCCAGGCACCTAAAATTAACACCCCCTCAATGCGGGGGTCCCCGTCGGGACCCCCGAAGTGTCCTCACATGAACACCTTGCTGCAGGGGTCCATAGGAACCCCCGCAGCCCCCACACATTAACCCCTTGCAGCGGGGGTCCCCGATCGGCACCGATCAGGCCCCCGCTGCATTTAAAACTTTTAAATTCCCCGCCGCGGCTCCTTAAAGGGCCCGTGGCACACTATTACCCAATCCCGGCCGCGGCACTTAAAATTAACCCCCCTCTATGCTGGGGGTCCCCATCGGGACCCTCGAAGTGTCCCCACATAAACCCATTGCAGGGGGGGTCCCCGATCTGCATAGATCAGGCCCCCCGCTGCATTTAAAACTTTTAAATTCCCCGCCGCGGCTCCTTAAAGGGCCCGTGGCACACTATTACCCAATCCCGGCCGCGGCACTTAAAATTAACCCCCCTCTATGCTGGGGGTCCCCATCGGGACCCCCGAAGTGTCCCCATATAAACCCCCTGCCAATGCCAATTTCCTCCCGGAAACGACTCCGGGAGGTGCATTAGCGTCGGGGAGGTCTGCCAGTGCAGACCTCGGTTCGTTTTTTTTTTTTTTAGAGCGCGGATGGTTCCGCGGCCCAGCCGGGGCTGAAGGAGAGAAGGCCAGGGACATCGCGGGGAGGTAAGTTAAATGTATATTTAGATGTTTATATGTGTATTTTATTTATTGTTTATATATTGTATTAATGTATTCATGTATTGTGTTTTTTTTTTTGACAGGGCCGCGCCGGAAGAACTAAACAGTGACGGGACATGCTGTAAAGGTGAGTATATTATTTAGAATGTATAGAATGTTTATTTATTGGATGTTAATGTTTTGTACTAATTTTTTTTTTTGTTTGACCCATAGGTTAGTGATCTGAAGCAACATCTTAAAGGTAAGTGGTCTTAATTTATTGATTTTAGCTTAGAATTAGGGTCTGTGTAGTTAGGACTGTAATTATTTTATTTTATTTTAGAATTAGGGTCTGTGTATGTAGTTAGGATTTTTTGTATATTAGATAGATAGGGGGATGTATTTGATATAGTTAGGATTTATTTTAAATTAAATAGATTGTATGTTAGATAGATAGGGGGTATTTGATTTGTATTATATGTAATATATTATATGTAATATATTATATGTAATGTATGTAATGTCATGTATGTAATGTATTATATTTAATATATTATATGTAATATATTATATGTAATATATTATATGTAATATATTATATTTAATATATTATATGTAATATATTATATTTAATATATTATATGTAATATATTATATGTAATATATTATATTTAATATATTATATGTAATATATTATATGTAATGTATGTAATGTCATGTATTGTATGTAATGTATTATATGTATGTATTGTATTGTGTTTATCTGTCTTTCCTTTTCAGGTGTGTAATTTTTTTATTTTCTGTAGTGGGGGGTGGGGTTGTAATGTATTTTTTTGTTTTCTGTAGTGGGGGGTGGGGTTGTAATTTTTTTTTTTTTTTTCTGTACTGTAGGTTTTTTTGTTTTCCGTACTGTAGGTTTTTTGTAATTAGAGTGTTGGGGAGGTTTATTAGGGGGTGGGTAGTGTAGGTAGGTAGTGTAAGTGTTAATAGATTAGTGTAGAGGGGGGTTAGTTTAGATTAAATGGTTTATTGGGGGTTATAGTGTAGTGTTTGTAGTTAGTGTCATGATGGTCCTTGAGGACCATCATGGCACTTATGTGGTTAATGTTGGGTTGTAACAGGCCCATAATAGTAATAATATACCCTTATGGGACTGATGGGGTTAAATAGAGCCTTATGGTGGTCTGTATTGACCACCATGAGTTAATGGGTTAATTTAGGTCATATGGTGGTCTGTATTGACCATCATGAGTTAATGGGTTAATTTAGGCCTTATGGTGGTCTGTATTGACCATCATGAGTTAATGGGTTAATTTAGGCCTTATGGTGGTCTGTATTGACCACCATGAGTTAATGGGTTAATTTAGGCCTTATGGTGGTCTGTATTGACCACTATGAGTTAATGGGTAAATGTAGGCCTTATGGTGGTCTATATTGACCACCATGAGTTAATGGGTTAATTTAGGCCTTATGGTGGTCTGTATTGACCACCATGAGTTAATGGGGTAATTATAGTTGCTTGGGGTTAATATTTTTAGTGCGAGTCCTTTCAGGACCTTTACGGTCCTTTGAGGACCCGCGAGGCGGGAAATTTTAAATTGAATTGCAGCAGGGTCACGATCGGTGCCGATCGGGGACCCCCGCTGCAGGGGGTTTATATGGGGACACTTCGGGGGTCCCGATGGGTACCCCCAGCATAGAGGGGGGTTAATTTTAAGTGCCGCGTCCGGGATTGGGTAATAGTGTGCCGCGGCCCCTTTAAGGAGCCGCGGCGGGGAATTTAAAAGTTTTAAATGCAGCGGGGGGCCTGATCTATGCAGATCGGGGACCCCCCCTGCAATGGGTTTATGTGGGGACACTTCGGGGGTCCGATGGGGACCCCCAGCATAGAGGGGGGTTAATTTTAAGTGCCGTGGCCGGGATTGGGTAATAGTGTGCCGCTGCCCCTTTAAGGAGCCCCGGTCGGGGAATTTAAAAGTTTTAAATGCAGTGGGGGGCCTGATCTATGCAGATCGGGGACCACCGCTGCAAGGGGTTAATGTGGGGGTGCTGCAGGGGTCCTGATAGAGACCCCTGCAGCATGGGGATGTGTATAGGGTGCAGGGGGGAGCCTCACACTGCTGTCTCGGGCTGTTCCGAGGCAGCACGTAGAGGCTTTCGAATCCCTTGCGTGGACTTTTTGTCCACGTGGGGATTCTTACGATATGCGAGAATCATGCGTGGATTTAAGGCTACATAGCTCTCTCGGAGCCTATTCTCGGCCATTTTCTCGCAGTCATATCGCAAAGCAGGCTGCGAGAGATTCGGTACTCGCAAACAGCAGAAAAACTGCCTTTGCGAGCACCGAGAGAACTACGAGGGAGAATTTAATAGGGCCCTTGATTTTTAAAGCCAGCTGGGTCCTCCTGTGTGCAATCCTGGTTATATATGTTGATTTGGTGATAGATAAGTCTTTTTATATGTGATTTTATATGTTTTTTCAGCAGAGCTCATAGATCCCACATCCTCTCTCCTTGAATGTTCGATTGGCTTTTCTTTAAAGGTACTCTTGGTACTAACCCATAATATTATTATACCTCCCATGTTAAGATTTTGACCCAAAGCATCATACTGACTCAAAATAAGTCCCACCTAGAGGCTGTAAGGCTCTGATAACATAATGGTCTGGCCCTGGAGCCCTTTTAATACCTGCTTAAGGCCTCTAAGCCACATTTTACATTATCTATTACTTCAACCACATTTCAAACTATAACCTACTAGGAAATTGCCCGTCAAAAATCAAGGGATTAAAATTGTAAGCCTGGCAATGCTGTTTGCCACAAAATGCGAGGCTATGGGCCCTCTGAGCATATTTCCCCCTCCCCCATTTCCCCCTCTCACTCCCTTTTGCCTAATTTCCCCCCCTCTCCCTTATATCTCCCCCCCCTCCTTTATGTCTTCTTTTCCCCCCTCATCTCCCTCCCTTGTGTCTCATTTTCCCCCTCCTCTGCCGTCCTTGTGTCTCCTGTTCCCACAGGCCTGAGTCCCACAGGCCTGAGCGCCGAAGTCATGCGGGCCTAAGTCCCGCAGCCATCAAATGGTCGCCTTGCAAAGGGGGTTAGGAGGGTGGAGAAGGGTTGTGGCTCACTGCGGGCTTGAGAGCAGCACCACTGACGATGAGCGCCTGCAGCCCGTAACGGCTCGCCTCGCAATGCGAAGCTCGCAAAGCGTGACCGACATCGCAGACGTTACGAACAACCCTGCAGATCCACAACTATATATGTGATAAAAGCAAATAAAAAGCACAAAATGTCCATCTGTCCAGGGAGTTGTGACCGTCCCCCTTCATAGCTTCAGTAGCTTTATGTGTCCTTTAAAGACCTAAAAGATAGCAAGTTTCAGACAGTATTTTAATAAATAAATATTGAAAGGTGATGACGCATATAGATATACAGTTAATCATGAGTTTGAAAATGATAATTACTCCAAAGATAATACTGTTAGGATCCAATTTAGATAACTATAAGAAATATCAGCCTCATTCAATTTGAGACAAGTAAACTACTTACAACTGTAATTTCAGCTGTGGGAGCTTTCTTTAGTAATGTTAAAAAAAGGTATTCAGTACTCTACGGACCTAATAATTGCGAGCACACCTGCAACTCGTAAACCCAAGCATTCTAAGTATTGTTCCATGGTTAAGGGTTAAGAATAAGGCTGTGCTCCGTAATATTATGTTCCTACAAACCTACTGCCACCTATGAGAATCTCTGAGGAAGCCGTCTACCCATGCACATGGTGAAGGGAATACCTAGGATTCCCTTCCCCACTCACTCCCGATCGACCCTTTCCCTGATTACACCAATCCCTGTTCCCAGCGCACCCATCTACATAACCCTCATGGCATCTATAATATAAACCCTCTGCCAAATGGCTTCCTTAAATTACCCCATTGGAACCTAAATGCTAAACCCCCCCACCGGGGTCCCTAACGGACCTGCGTGGCACATATAGTCAACCCAGAGGCATCTAACTATTAACCACATCCTAGGAGAAGCTCTGTTTTTTTAGAGAGGAATATATTTTAATTGGAGGGCACAAATAGCCTGTGTAATTTAGGGCAGAATACCAGGGCATTGCTGATCATTGCTGGATGATCATTTGGGGTAGGTATTATTATTGTTTTATATATTTTACAGATTCAATTGTTTTTTATTTTATTTTAATGTTATTATTTTTTATTTTGATTAGAATTTTTTTATTTTTGATATTTTTTTATGTGATGTAACTTTTTTATTTTATGAGTTATTAGTTTTGATTATTTAATGTATATTTATTTTATTTTTTATTTCGGTAATGCATTGGGGGTTGCCTTATTATTTTCTTTACTAGTTGAAGCGTAGTGCTTAGTGGACTTAGAGTGCCACGAGGTGTTCTTGAGAACCCACATGGAACTATATGGTTTAATTTGAAGGTATCATGGGGGTCTATATAGTCCCCCATTGTTATTAGCAGTTAATAGGGATACCATGGGGTCTGTATCGACCTCCATTGTATTTAGAGGGATTAATGGGGAAACCATAAAGGTTCTTTAAGGATACTCCATACACCAAGCTACACTCCAAAACAAAATATTTCCACCGCCTTCATCAATTACATATACCTCATATACACAATATTAGTATACAAGCGACTTGCTCATCAAAAATTGTTCCCCCCCCACCTCCCCTGTGTCTCTTCTCTCCCCCTCTTTCTCCCTGTCTGTCTCTTACCCCTCTTTCTAGATTTTTTCTCTCCTCATCTCACTTTTTCTCTCACGCTCTCTCTACACCTATTTCTCTCTCTCCTCTCTCATTGTCTCTCTTTCCCTTGTGTTCTCCATCTTTTTCTCTCCCTTTCCCTCTCTAACTCTTTCTTTCTCCCTCTCTCATTCTTTCTCTTTGTCTTCCTATCCTCCTCTCTTCCCTCCCCTCTCTTTCTCTCTCTTCTACTTTTCTCCCTCTTTCTCTCCTTCCCTGTCTCCCCTTCTCTTTCTCTCTTCCTCTCTTCCCTCTTCCCTTTATTTCTCCTTCCCCCTCTCTCTCTCCCCTCTCTCTTTCTCTCCCTCTGCCCTCTATTTGTCTCTCTCCCTCTCCCTTTTTCTCTCTCTCTCCTTCTCCCCCTATTTCTTTATCTTCCTCTTTTTTTCTCTCCCCTCCCTTTCTTTCTCCACCTTTCTCTCTCCCTCGTCTCTCCCCCTCTTTCTGTGTATCCCTCTCTCTAACCCCTCTTTCGCTCTCCCTCTCCTCCTCATTCTCTTCCTCTCTCTTTTTCTTTCTCCCTCTCTCTTTTCATCTGTCTCCCCCTCTCTTCCTCTCTCTCTCTATACGTCTCTCTCTTTCACCTTCCCTCTCCCTTTTTCTATCCCACTCTCTTTCTCTCCCTCTTCCATCTCTCTCTTTCTCTCCCTCTCTCTGTATCACTCTTTATCTCCCTCTCCCACTCTAGCCCTCTCTCCGCTTCTTTCTTTCTATCTTCCTCAGCTCTATTTTGTCTCTCCTCCTTCCCCTCTCTCACTCTAGCCCTCTCCCCCCTCTTTCATTCTCTATCCCTCCCCTCTATTTTGTCTCTCTCTTCCTTTCTCTTCACTCTCTCCACTTTTCTCTCTCTCTCCCTCACTCTCTCTACCCTTTCTTTATCTCTCTCCCTATCTTTATCTCCCTACCTCACTTCTCCTATCCCCTTTTCTCTCCCCCTCTCCCTCTTTCTCTCTTTTACCTTCCTCTTTCTCTCCCCCTCTCTCTCTATCACTATTTCAGTCTATCACTCTCTCTCCTCCTACCCCCCTTTCTCTCCCTCTCCTTCTCTCTTTCTTTTTTCTCCCCCCTTCCCTTCCTCTCTCTCTCTGCTTCTCTATCTCCCTCTTCTCACATCTCTCTCTTTTTCTCTCTCTGCCCTTGCCTCTCACCCACTTCCCTTACCTGATTGCTTCAGGTCTGCAGTCTCCTCCCACTTTTGACTTCAATTGACCCTCCCCTTGGCAGCTCCTCCTCTCCTCCACCGGACTTGTAAAGAAGAGGGAGCAAAGGCCGGGGACAAACACACGCAGGGGAACCATCAGCAGCAACTGAGCTGGTGCAGCCCCCAAGGAGATGACACCAGTGCCTCAGCCCTCCCTCCAGATCCCGCCAGGCCCCCCCCCATCTGGATCCCCTCAACCTTCCCAATATATCCTCTTCTGTTCTTCTTATGTTCATCCTGCCTCTGCAGAGGCAGGGAAGTCTGAATGGTGACGTCACCACGCAGGCTTCCCTGCATGTGCAGAAGTAGGTGCAGGGACACAGGATGAACGTAAGAAGAACAGGAGAGGATATACCAGAAAGGCTGAGGGGATCCGGAGGGGGTCCTGGATAGGCCACTGGGATCGGGAAGTGGGGCTGGGGGGGTTCCTGGGTGAGGCAGAGGAGATTGGAGGCTGGGGTTGTGAGTCTTTCCCCCCCATCCTTAACGGGCTGAAGGTGCTCATCGCGGGCATCAGTTGTGGTAATTGCGAGTTGTGGTTGCGCATGCGCAACCCGTAACATTTAACATTGTGTGACGACAACTCGCAATTACCACAACTATATTAGAACTAGCAACTTGCCCATCAAAAAATGACAGCAAGAACATTTTACGCCAGGCAATGCTGTTTGCCACACAATGCGAGGCTCTGGCCCCTCTGAGCACCTTTGGCGCTCATCGCGAGCCTTCTGCGCTTATTGCGAGCCTCTCCCTCCGTCTACGGTACGTGCCTCGCAATGAGTGGCTTTGCTGCTCATTGCAGGGCTTGTGAACCCACAACTTTCGTGCTTCGCAATGATCACCTTTGGCGCTCACTGCAAGCCTTTCCTCCCGTTTACTGTTCGTGCCTCTCGATGAGTGCTTTTGGCGCTCATTGCGAGGGCAGCAATGAGAGGCTTCACCTCTCATTGAAGGCCTTGTTAACCTGCAACTTTTGTGCCTGGGAACGCCATGTATCTCCTTACACCATCTATCCCGTCCCTTCCTTGTGTCTTTCTCCTCTGTGTGTCTGCTGAATGTTTGCGTGGGGCGCCGCGACTGCCGCTGGTTTTATTTTCAAAGTCCCGCGTGCCTGTGTTACTGTTTACGCCATCTCCGTTTTCTAAGTCCCCCGTGCCTGGCGTTGCTCAACCTCGTTTTCATCCTGTTTCAAATAGTGCTCTAATTCGCTTGCAACCTCACTCACCCTCCCCTGTGCTGTGTGTGAGTGTGTTATTATTATTTTTTTAATATTTGGCTGTTTTGTGAAACTATTTTGGCGTTAAATTAGTAAACTGCGTGCCTAGCATTGAGTGGCAGAGTGTGATGTTTTTCGGCGGTTATCACGGCCATCGACATTAGCGCCTTCTGTGCTCATGTCTAGGCTGTTTAAAAGTCGTGCGGGCCTCAGGACACCTTCAGCGCTCATTGCAGCCTAACTCCCGCGTGCCTCAGCTGTGAGCCTCGCCTAACACCCGCGGGCCTCGTGATGAGCTTTAGGCGCTCATTGCAGCTTAACTCCTACATGCCTCAACTGCTCCCTTTGTGAGGCTCGCAGGCGGCCGGAGACTCGCAGTCAACAGCTCGCCTCGTTTTGCGAGGTTCACAGGCTGACCTCGCTACAAATTACCAGATAATTTCCTGGAAGTGTGAGATGGGCCCACTCTCACTCATATTTTAAATACCCTGAACTATCTCTAGACCAGTGCACATCTGTTTTCTCATCACACACCAACCTCTCCCCTTATTTCCACTATTCACATCTCTTAAAATCCCTCTAAGCAGGTCTTTTATGGATGTGGCTCTGGCCTTAGGGAATTATTGGAGTCGTTATTATAATAATTTAGAAAATGTGCTAAGGTGTGACATCCTCCAGGGTTCAATATGCCATATCATGCAAATGGTTTTAGCCCAATGTCTTTCATATATAGAGCATTATGAAAACAATGTCAGACAAACACAGAGGACAATACACTCTGAGGAACCAATGGAGCTAAAATGTATTGAGCTCCTGTGTGATGTTTCTTTTAATATAATGCAGCACATTGCAAGCCTGCTACTTCACACCCAAATCCTCCCCAACCCCAAAACAAAGAACATGCTCTCAGCCCCTGGCTAGAGAAAAGTGACTTGTTAAAAATTGATAATCTCAAATTTACATACATTGTTATTCAAAATGAGAAAGCAGGCAAATGCTCAGTAATCATTTCTTTTCTGCAAGATACATGACATATAATAGTTGTCAAACTACGAATCGTCGTCACGCTTTGCGAGGTGCGTACGACTCAGCGATGAGCGGCGCATGCGCTCATCGCCGACGAGCCGCGCATAGCGAGGCGAGACGATAAACCCGTAACACTTAGGCAATGAGCGCCGAAGGTGCTCATTGCCGGCGAGCTGTTAAACACGGAGCAATTGCGAGGTCGAGCAAAAATACGACCTTAACGGCGGAACCGCGCGCACCTGAAAACAGTAAAAACACAATAAATACCCACAAAAAATACATAAAATGCTTACCCACAGCAAGGGGGGGGGGCAGGGGGACACCCAGGACCTCTGCAAGTGAAGTTACTCCTCAATTTAAGTTTAAATTCCTGAGTTTAGACACATGAAAATCCGCTAAGCGAGAGAAAAAGATGGCCGCCGAAAAAAACTAAAACGAGGCTCCACGACCCCGGACCGCCCAGCCACGTATAACTTACCCAAGAAGGGATCCGAGATAAGATCGGAAACCCGCAAAAACCCCAGATTAACCCTCGCAGTGGGGGTCCCCGATCGCACGCGATCAGGGACCCAAGCTGCAATGAAAATTCTAATTACCCGCCTTACAGATCCATAAAGGACCGTAAAGGTCCTTAAAGGACCTGTAATAAAAAAAAAATTACCCTATCACACATGAGGCTCTTTACTGAGCCCCATCAACCCCTAAATAACCCTGTCACTCATGGGGCCAATCCAGACCCCCATGAACCCTTAATTAACCCATGAAGGGATCCGAGATAAGCTCTGAGACCCGCATTAACCCCACATTAATCCTCGCAGTGGGGGTCCCGATCGCACGCGATCGGGGACCCCCGCTGCAATGAAAATTCGAAATTCCCGCTTTACGGGTCCTTAAAGGACCTTAAAGGTCCATAAAGGACCCGTAATAAAAAAAAACAAAAAAAAACTATCATGCATGGGGCTCTATCCAACCCCTAAAAAACCCTGTCACTCATGGGGGTCAATACAGACACCCATAAACCCCTAATTAACCCCGTCACTCATGGGGGTCAAAACAGACCCCCATAAACCCATAATTAACCCTGTCACTCATGGGGGTCAATACAGACCCCCATAAGCCCTTAAATAACCCTGTCACTCATGGGGGTCAATATAGACCCCCATAAGCCCTTAATTAATCCTGTCACTCATGGGGGTCAATACAGACCCCCATAAGACCTTCATTAACCCTGTCACTCATGGGGGACAATACAGGCACCCACAAACCCCTAATTAACCCTGTCACTCATGGGGGTCAATACAGACCCCCATAAACCCATAATTAACCCTGTCACTCATGGGGGTCAATAGAGACCCTCATAAGCCTCTATTAACCCCATCAGTCCCATAAGGGTATATCATAACCCTTATGGGCCTGTTACAACCCAACAGTAACCACATAAGTGCCATGACGGTCCTCAAGGACCATCATGACACTAAGTATAGACACTACACTGCACTATACCCCCCCAATAAAACATTAAATATCAACTAAGCACCCTCTACACTAATCTATTAACACCTACACTACCTACCTACACTACCTACCTACGTACCCCCTAATTACATAAAATAAAAAAATGAAGTCACCAAAAATAAAAAATCTACATTATATAAAAATAAAAAAGGAACATTACAGAAAATAAAAAAATACATTACAAACACCCCCACTATACAATACAATACAAATACAATGAAATATAATTTAATACTCCCCTATCTATGTAACATACAATCAATTCTATCTATCTAATATACATCCCCCAATCTATGTAATAATATACAATACATCCTATCTATATGAAATACATCACCCAATCTATCTTATATACAATACATCCTATCTATCTAATATACATCACCCAATCTATCTAATATACAATAAATACTATCTATCTAAAATGCATCCTATCTATCTAATATACATCCTCCAATCTATCTAAGATACAATACAATACATCCTATCTATCTAAAATAAATACCACAATCTAATATACAATATATGCTTTCTATATAAAATACATCCCCCAATTTAATATTCAATACATCCTATCTATATAAAATACATCCCCCTATCTACCATACAATAAATGCTATCTCTATATAAAATAATCTAATTCTAAGCTAAAATAAAATAATTAAGACCACTTACCTTTGCAGATGTCCCTTCAGATCAGCAACCTAGGAAAAAAAATGAGTACAACAAATTTACAGAAAATAAATAAACATTATAAACATTCTAAATATTCTACTCACCTTTCCAGCATGTCCCTGTCCTTCCTCTTTTCTTCTGTTCCGGCACGGCCCCTGTTAAAAAAAAACAAAACATACCATTAGTACAAATACATAAACATAAAACAAAATAAAATAAACATAATCCACATTGTACTCACCTCCCCGCGATGTCCCTCCTCTTCTGCCCCGCCCTGGAACTGCGCTCTAAAAATAATTAATAATAATTACGGAGATCCACACTCGCGGACCTCCCCGACGCTAATGAGCCTCCTGGAGCCTTTTCCGGAACAAAAAAGGGAATGGTGTCTATCAAATTTAGCCAATCAGAAGGCGCCAATGGGTGAGCCAATCAGAAAGGGATACACCCCAAAATACCACGCTGATTGGACAATGCACCTGTCAATCTTTATTTAAACCAATCACAAGGAGCAGATGCCTTCAGCCAATCACAATGGGATACACCTCCACGTACTAATTGGCTGAAAGCATTTGCTTCTTCTCATTGGCTGTTGTCAATGTCAATCAGTATTACAGCCAATGAGAAGGTGCAGATATCTTCAACCAATCACCCCATGGGGGTGTATCCCATTGTGATTGGCTGATGGCAATACAGCCTTCTGGTTGGTTCAAATAAAGATTGACAGGTGCGTTATCCAATCAGAGTGGGATTTTGGGGTGTATCCCTTTCTCATTGGCTCACACATTGGCGTCTTCTGATTGGCTGAAAACGCTTTCTATCAAATTCAGCCAATCAGAAGCCGCCATTGCCAATTTTCTTCGAGAAAACTCTGTAGGAGGCTCATTAGCATCGGGTACATCCGCGAGTGCGGATCTCTGTGATTTTTTTAAAATATTTTTTATTTTACAGCGCGGATTGTTCCAGGGCCCATCCGGGGCAGAAGAGGATGAGGCCGGGGACATCGCGGGGAGGTAAGTACAATGTATATTATGTATATTTTACTTTGTTTTGATGTTTATGTCTGTTGTACTAATGTAATGTTATTTTTCAACAGGGGCCGCGCCAGAGAAAAAGAAAAGAAGAAGGACGGGGACATGCTGGAAAAGTGAGTAGAATATTTAGAATATTTACAATGTTTATTTATTTTATGTAAACATGTTGTAGTATTTTTTTTTATCTTCTTAACCCTAGGTTGCTGATCTGAAGGGACATCTGCAAAGGTAAGTGGTCCTTATTATTTTATTTTAGCTTAGCTTAGAATTAGAGTATTTTATTTAGAGATAGCATTTATTGTATGTTAGATAGGGGGATATATTTTATATAGATAGGATGTTTTGTATATTAGATAGATTGTGGTATGTATATTAGATAGATAGGATGTATTGTATATAAGATAGATTGGGTGATGTATTTCATATAGATAGGATGTATTGTATATTACATAGATTGGGGAATGTATATTAGATAGATAGTATTGATTGTATGTTACATAGATAGGGGAGTATTGTATTCTATTTCATTTTATTTGTATTGTATGTATTTCCTTTTCAGGTGTGTAATTTCTTTTTTTTCTTTCTGTAGTGGGGGTGGGGGTTGTAATGTATTTTTTTTATTTTCTGTAATGTAGATTTTTTTTGTGATTTAGTTTTTTTTATTTTATGTAATGTAGATTTTTTATTTTTGGTGACTTTAGTTTTTTTTCTTCTGTAATTACAGTGATGGGGGGTTATTAGGGGGTAGGTAAGTAGTGTAGATAGGTATTGTAGGTGTTAATAGGTTAGTGTAGAGGGGGAGTAGTTTAGATTTAATTGTTTATTGGGGGGCTATAGTGCAGTGTAGTGTTTATACTTAGTGTCATGAGGGTAATGGCGAACCCTCATAGCACTTACGGTGTAATGTTATGCTTCTAACTGTCCCATGAGGATCTTTAAATACCCTTATGGGACTAATGGGGTTAAATAGAGGCATATGAGGGTCTGTATAGACCCCCATAAGAGACTGGGTTAAAATGGTGTAGTTCTTACACTTTGGGTCATGAGGGTCCTGGATGACCCTCATGGCACGTATAGTGTTATTACATGTGTTCATTCCTGTGTTAGAGTGTGTTCATTACTGTGTTCTATATAGTTGAGGCACACAGTACACTCACATTGTGTGGCAAACAGCATTTCAACACTTTCTTTTATTGACCTTCATATTTTGACGGGCAAGTCGCTAGTCACATATATAGTTGTGAGCAATACGGGTTGTTGCTAAGGCGCTCCTTGCGCTGGTGGAGATAAGCGCCATAGGCGCTCATCCCTACGACCCTGTACGACTTAGGCAAGGAGCGCTGAAGGAGCTCACTGCGCTGGTGGAGATGAGCGCCATAGGCGCTCTTTCTTCGACCTAGCACGACTTGCGCATCATACCTACAACCCACGGAACTACACATCAACACAAAACTCAAATACCGTATTTTTCGCCCTATAAGACGCACCGGCAGATAAGACGCACCTAGTTTTTAGAGGAGGAAAACAAGAAAAAAAAAATCTGAATCAAACACAAATACACTTTACACACAGATACACACCTACATTACACACAAATATATATATATATATAATATATATATAGATACACATACATACATATACATACACACATAAATATACATACACATACATACATATATACACACACATACACATACACACACATACACACACACACACACACACACACATACATACATACACACATACATATCCATATACTGCAGCATTTGGGAGCATTTGGGAGCCCTTGACCCTCCCTGACCCTCCTGATCCTCCCTGACCGTCCTGATCCTCCCTGACCCCGCTGATCCTCCCTGACCCCGCTGATCCTCACCTTTCTTCTGATCTCTGCCATCTTGATCTCACCCCAGCGCTTCCTACCAGCACTCCTCGTGTACTGCAGCGTTGCGTGTGTGACGTCACTAGGACGCACCGGCCGACGCGATGCTGGTAGGAAGCGCTGGGGTGAGATCAAGAGGACAGAGGCAGTTTGAAAAGGTATATTCGCCGTATAAGACGCACCAACTTTCCTCCCCAAGTTTTGGGGAAGAAAAAGTGCGTCTTATACGGCGAAAAATACGGTACATAATTCAAAGTGCGAGACCCGTAGCACTTTAAAAAAATCACCTATAAAAAATTAAAGCCAGTAACACTTACAAAAGAAAACCGCAACTTATAAAAAAAATTACGAGCCGCAAAGAATACGAACTTAATGGCCGCACCACGCACAGTAAAAACACGAAAAACACACAAAATAAAAACTAAAATAAAAAAAAATACACACACAGCAAGGGGGGACAGCCAGGATGTCTGGGAATGAGGTTACACAGCAATTTAAATACAATTTAAAGATTAATCGGCACTCGAAAATCCCCTAAGCAAGAGAAAAAATGGCCGCCGAAAAAAACTAAAGCAAGGCTACACAACCCCTAAGCACGCAAAACATCACCAAGCACATAAGCCTTTTACACAGACCTGTACGAGCTGCTAAATACACTATTACGAAGGACATTAAATGCTCCACACCCGCCTAACACATACACAATCGCCGCCATTTTACAACACTAACTGCAAACTAATAACATTACCATTACAAAATGCGGAACTATTTACACTACACACTGCACACATTGCTGACACTTACACGTCAGCTCTTCAACAGTGCAAATGTACATTGTATGCTGCAGAAACATCAAAACAGATTGTTAGCTCTTCAGCATATTGCTTCCTGCATATATTAATTACAAATAGGTAAAGTATATTAATTTATTAATTTCAAAATGAATAAATAAACATTACAAAATACATACACAGACTCACAATAAACGCTAAAGGCGATAAGTGCGCGCTTCACAAGGAGCGTCAACGGTGTTTAGAGGAGCACAACTACACCAGGGGGGAGAGGCTTGCAATTTGCGCCAAAATGCCATCAGTGCAAACCTTGCAATGAGTGCCAAAGGAGCTCTCATAACCAAAAATACACCAACCAACAGGCTCGCAATGAGCGCCGAAGGATGTCAGACGACCAAAATACTTACTGTCTCTGGCAAACAGCATTACCTGCATTACAATTGTATTGCCCCGTCCTTTTTTGACTGGCAAATCGCTAGTGAAATATATCAGCAGGAGATACAACACTGAAAGTCATATATCTGCATTATTTTAGTATAATCACCTAAAATATATAAATATCTGATATACTGCTGAAGCAGGTGGTGCAATGCACCAGATCCCCCTTCTGAGAGGGCTCCAGTGCAATCTAATTTAGTCTTTTTTGTATAGTATTTATTTCTGTAGTGGAAGCCTCCAAGGACTCCCACAAACTCATCAGGGCCCCCCAAATGACGTTATCCTGAATCCCTGGTGTATTGTGTATATATAGACATTGGGTATATATGGACATAACCATAACACTAATGTAAAGGTACAGAAATTCTAAAGTTGTCTAATGAGATGCTATTAACAGTTCTATTGCAATAATGATGACAGTATAATTGCAAATGATAGTTAAGAGCTTAATGTAATGTATATCACATATTATAATTGTCCAACTATGAATCGTCGTTGCGGGACTTACAAAAAAAACATTACGACCTCGCAAAAATACGACCTTAACGGCTGAACCGGGCGCACCTGAAAACATTAAAAACACAATAAATACACACAAAAAATACATAAAAAAGCTTACCCACAGCAGGGGGGGGGGGGGGGGCGCACCCAGGACCTCTGTAACTGAAGTTACACCTCAATTTAACTCCAAATTTCCGAGTTTAGACACACGAAAATCCCCTAAGCGAAAGAAAAAATGTCCGCCGAAAAAAAACGAAAACGAGGCTACATCACCCTAAAGACGCAAAACACCACCAAGTAAATACGACTTTTCAAAAAAGCCGTACGAGGTCCAAGATACACTATTACCAAGGACGCTACATCATCCACAGCCGTGTACCACATACACATTCACCGCCATTTTACAACACTAACTTACACAATGCGGAAGTACATAGCTACCCTAACGGCTTTTCCCTTGCGCACGCAGCCTATTTACACTACACACATTGCTGACACTTACACCTCAGCTCCACAACAGTGCAAACCTACATTGTATGCTGCAGGAACATCAAAACAGATTATCAGCTCTTCAACACAATGGTTCCTGCATGTATTAATTACAAATAGGTAAAGTATATTCATTTATTAATTTATTATTATTTAATTAGCATACCAAAAAAATATACACAAAAAAATACACTCTTACAATAAACACAAAAGCCATTCACAACGAGCGCCAACGCTGCTCATAGCACACAAAGCCTTGCAATAAGCGCAAAAAGCAGATCACCGCCGAACAAACAATAACAGCAAAAGAGCCTAGCAGAAAAAAAAATACAACAGGCGCTCATTGCGAGCCACGTGACAAGCGCCGAAGGCGCTCAGCGCGAGGCTCGCAGTGAGCGCCGAAGGATCTCGGACCACCAACAAAATTAATGTCTGGACCAAACAGCATTACCTGCCTTACAATGTTATTGCGGTCATTAGTATACCGTATATATTTATATAGTAGCTAGTATATATATATATATATATATATATATATATCACATATTATAATTGTCTAACTACGATTCGTCGTCACGCTGCGTTCCGTAGTGCGTACAACTTAGCGATGAGCCCTGCAGGCGCTTATCGCCCGGCGAGCCTCGCACAGCGAGGCGAGCCGTTAAACCGCTCTGTTGCGTAGTGCCTACGACTTAGCGATGAGCGCCGCAGGCGCTCATCGCCCGGCGAGCCGTTAAATCGTAGCACTTTGGCAATGAGCGCCGCAGGCGCTCATTGCAGGCGAGCCGTTATGTTAAATCATAGCACTTTGGCAATGAGCGCCTGGGTGAGCCGTTAAACCGTAGCACTTAGAAAAAAAATACGAGGTGAAAAAAATTACGAGATATTGCGGCGGAACAAAAACAGTAAAAAAAACACTAAATACACACTAAAAAATAAAACAAAGGTCACTTACAGCATGGGGAACCAGGCAGGACGTCTGAAAGTGAGTTGGAACTGCAATTTGGATCGATTTAGCCGAGTTACAAAGATCGAAAATCGGCTAAGCGACAAAAAAATGGGCGTCGAAAAAAATTAAAACGAGGCTATACTACTACGAACTGCGTAAAACACAGCCACAGACGTATGTCTTTGAAAAACAACAAGATAAAGGATGCGGATTAACCGCGCAATGAGTAAAAAGACAGTAGTGAGTACATTTTACGAAACACAATTACAGATTTACGCATTAACACAGATTTAACGACTTTGTCTCGCGCAACATCGGATTTCCTGCCTAAACCAACGCATTTGATGTGAAATATAAGTTGCAAGTTAGAAAAATAAAAATAATTTTTTTTTTTTTTAAATTTATTTTAAGAAAAAAAAAAAGGGACAAATGTAGCGTCATGTTGTGTGGCAAACACATTTCACTACATTTAATTTTTAGTGACCGTCATTTGACCGTTTGACCATATTTACTGTTAAACCGTAGTACTTTAGCGGGCTTAGCGATGAGCGCCACAGGCGAACATTGCCCAGCGAGCCTCGCACAGCGAGGCGAGCCGTTAAACCGTAGTACTTTGTCAATGAGCGCCACAGAAAAAATGCCGCACGAACAAAACGAAAAACAGGCGACAGCACTATAACCACGGAAAACACGTACCGATAATCCGCTAAGACGCATACCACACATTATCCGCCATTTTAGGATAATGCGGAAGTACACAGTTACGTTAACGGTTTCGGATCGCGCACGCACACTATTACACTGCACACGTTCATCACGCTTACACAGCAGCTCCACACCACTAATGCTGCTGCAACATCAACACAGATTGTCAGCTCTTCAACACAATGCATAAAAATACGTAAATTCATTTATTAATTTGTATTTCAGTAGTACACAGAAAACAACATTAGCTACCTTACAATTCCATATGTATATTAATAACTAAACAACTTTTAAAACATACACATCTGATTGCCATCATTTTTTGACGGGCAATACGCTAGTATATATATAGTAAATAAAAAGTACATCTGTGTTCACATTTGAATGTCTAAAGCAAGTTAAAAAACCTGCTTCCAGCTCAGAGTTTCGAGAAAAACAGTTATTACACTGCATTCTGGGAAGTTGAGCTGGGACACACAAATATGCCCACAAGTGCCTCGCTCTTCATTCCGTAGCCATCATCAAACATGGCTTCCTTTAAGCTTATGCATGCTGTTTCACACAGCTTTAATGCAAAGCCAAGGTTGGAATAAACACAGGCTGAGTATCCAATCCATGTACAGCTGTTTCATTCATATATATATATATATATATATACACACAGTAGACTCTCAGTTAACTGGAACTAAAGCAACCAGAACTGTCAAGCAACCAGAAAAAAATGTAATACTTTACTTTAACTAAAAATGTAAATGTACAGGTCTCAACAAATGCCAGGAGCCAGGTTGTCATGCCACAAAATGCTTACAGGCACCTAGATTTTATCCACTGTACGTCTCTGAAGCAGACAGGCATGAGTGACTGAGCCAGTGCCGTGTTGGCGTTACATTCCCCGGGTTCAGCAACACACCCTCCAGCCGAACGTACCTGTGTGTAAGTGAGGAGCGAAAGCTGCTGCTGCTACAACGGCCCTCACTGTCAAATATACTTAGCAGAGCATCCTATGTGCAGCTAATCTAGGCCTCTTTTAATGGTAACGGTCTCAAGCAACCAGAAACTACATTTATCCGGAATCTACCAACCCCAATGGGTGCCGGATATATATATATATACAATAAGCTCTTAACTATTATTTGCAAATGATTCTGTCATCATCATTGCAATAGAAGCATCTCATGAGCCATGTTTTGAGGTTCTGTATCTTTAAATTAATGTTATGGGTAATGTTCCGTCTGGTTCAGACTTTTTGTTAGCAATGCATGCTGGGAATTGTAGTTCTGTTTGTCTAGTATTGCTCTGTGTCATGTCATAGCAGTTATACTGAAACTACAACTCCCTGCAGCAGTACAGAGCTGGGAAAATGTCAGCCAATAGAATAACATGGGCGGGTCTGATAACAGCAGCAGCAATAGGAGAGAAGTGGAGCATTCATTATGGTCGTCAGAATATAGGAGATAACATGGATCTGTGCTGTTGCAATATTAAGATTATGTAGGAACCACCTGGTTTGTTCCTAAACTTTCACTTGCCAGAGACACATTTTGTAATTTCAGGTAACAAGTTGCTAATAGTTACATAATCTCAGTCCACATAATGGCCGCTGCAGGCTGACATTTATAAGGCTAGCAGGACTCTTGTTTATCATTTTCTCCACACAGATATAACAGACTTTCAGTTTCTATTCCTGGTGTTACTCCCGAGCATGGCGTCTGCTGATCTGAGAGAGGAGCTGAACTGCTCCATCTGCCTGAGCATTTATACAGACCCTGTAATGCTGAGCTGTGGACATAACTTCTGCCAGGGCTGCATTGGAGATGTGCTGGATACCCAGGAGGGATCTGGGGGTTATACCTGTCCTAAGTGCAGAGCAGAGTATCAGGAGCGCCCGGCGCCGCAGAGGAGCCTGAAGCTGTGTAACATGGCGGAGCATTTCCTTTCTACTCACACAGAGCAGGAGGAGACTGAGATCTTCTGTACTTACTGTGACTCTCCTGTACCTGCTGCTAAAACCTGTCTGCAATGTGACGCCTCCCTGTGTGATAAACACCTAAAGAAACACAGCAAGTCACCAGAACATGTCTTAATGGAGCCAACCATCTCACTGGAGAAGAGAAAATGCTCCATACACAAGGAGATCCTGAAATATTACTGCACTGAGGATGCTGTGTGTGTCTGCGTGTCCTGCTTTACATTTGGAGATCACAAGGGGCACCAGGTGGAGCTGCTCAATGAGGCATCTGAGAAGAAGAAGGTGAAGCTGAGAAATGGTTTCGAGAAACTGAAGTCAAAAAGAAATGAGGCTGAGAAAAGAGTCCAGAGTCTGGAGGAGCACAGGAGAGAAGTGCAGGGAAAGGCAGCTGGTGTAACAGAGAGAGTCACTGCCCTGATTATGGACACCAGGAAACAGCTGGAAGCTCTAGAGAAGAGAGTCCTGGAAGAGATCACCAGGCAGCAGGAGGAGGTTTTACTCCAAGTCTCTGATCTGATCCAGCAACTGGAAAAAGAGAAGGATGAGCTGACCATACAAAGAGAAGAGTCAGACAAGGGAAGGAAAATTGAACGTGAAGAACAAGACAAGGATCTCCCTGCACCGGAGGAGTTGGATGAAGTTCTGATATCTGTGAGATTACACAGAGGTTTATCTGATATTGTGACTGATTTAGAAACAAAAAAAGTTTTGTGTGAGCAGGAGGCCCCAGACATATTACTGGATGTAAACACCGCTCATTGTAATATGGTTTTGTCAGGTGATTGGAAAACTGCAACATACACAAATATAGACAAGCAGAGACCAGATAGACCAGAGAGGTTTTTAACTTATTGTCAGGTTTTAAGCACCAACAGTTTTTCATCAGAACAACAATATTGGGAGGTAGAGACCAGTGAATCAGGGGGCTGGTGTGTGGGCTTGGCTTATCCCAGTATCGAGAGGAAAGGAAAACAGTCATTGATTGGAGAGAATAACAGGTCCTGGTGTCTGCGTCACTTAAAACAACAATATTCAGTACGACATAACTCTGTATCAACCACAGTAACTCCTGAGTCTTCCATGCACAGAATAGGAATATACCTGGATTATGAAGCCGGACGTCTGTCCTTTTATCAGCTGTGTGACCCGATCAGACACTTACACACCTTCACTGCCACCTTCAGTGAGCCTCTCCATGGTGCCTTCTATGTGTATAGAGCCTGGATCAGAATAAGGAGCTAGGATTGCTGACCAGTGCCCAGGACAGGACATAGAAATAAATATTGTATATAGTATTGTAGGTAGCAACCAAAACACTGTATAATATGAGATAATAGATTTAGAGAGTTAGGAAGAGATATTGAAATAGTGTTTTTTTACTTTTGTAATCTTTAACTCTTCATTCCAGACATTGACGTAATTATTTTGATGATTGCAAACAAATATATTAGTTAGTTACTATTCTATGAGAAGTTATAGTGTATACAAGTACATATGTAAGGATCAATGGGGGTTCATTCACTAAAGTTTGTGTGAGTTTTGATTTGCTTTGCTGTGGCTGTGTGAAAATGTCCCCATAAGTAATAGACACTGTGGGCCTCATTCAATTGCAATTCGGCCAATTGAATAGGGCTCTATATAAGCACATAGCATATATTTTTTACAGACGTTTTTAGTTAGTGAAGACCTTGCTTTTGGACACAAATTCACTAACTAGAAACTTCTGTAAAACAAATAAGTATGTGCTTATATAGAGCCCTATCCAATTGGCCAAATCGCAATTTAATAAGGCTGTAGCTTTGCAGCCACTTTCTTATGATAAAATACCAATAGTCACATCTTGGCAGCTCATTCTATCTGACTTGATACATTTTCAGTATAACCTTATAAACTACGGTAGATTGTTATTGTTAAGTTACTGCATTCGCCCTTATCACATATGCTGAAAGGCTGCTGGTTTTCTCTACTACTTCCCATGTAAAGTAGTACTTCTATTATCAACTAACTTGAAATCATAACCTCTTGTTCCTGTATTCATTTTTTTTTCAGAAAGAGATACCTTTCTTGCATGTGAAACGCAAATTAATTCAATATCAGCTCCAGTGATTTCCATGGTGTGTCTGACAATGTCTGTGTATTGCTATGTTTGTGATAGACCTTGTGCTAAAAGTACTGATGAGATATTATGGTCAACTCGGTAAAAGGTCATACCATAGTAAATATACAAAATACGATATTAAAGGAACTGAGAGTAATAAAACATTCTTTAATAATTTACGAAAGCTCCTCACTTTGATCCTATATATCTCAGTGTGAATGTGTGTGTGTATATATTAGTACATTTGTGTTCACATTTGAATGTCTAAAACAAGTTAAACTTGTTTCCTGCTCAGAATTCCAAGAAATACAGTTATTACACTGCATTCTGGGAAGCTGAGCAGGGACATGCGAATGTGCCCACAATTGCTTTGTTCTTCTATCTATAACCATTTTAAACATGGCTTCATTTAAGCTTATGCCCCCTGCCTTACACAGCTTTTATGCAAAGCCAATTATACACAAGCTAGGAATCCTACCTACAGACAGCCGTTTCAAGGTTACTACCTATCATCAGCGTGGGGTGGGATCCTAGCTTGTGTAGTGGATATTTTTAATAGGTAGTTCACCACAACAATCATTTTAATATAGGGTGGACAAAAGAGCGATAGAAGTCCTCCACCGTACAGTGGTACAGTATATAAATAGTACATCTGTGTTCACGTTTGAATGTCTAAAGCAAGTTAAAAAACCTGCTTCCTGCATAGCAATTAAGGCTGAAGAAATACTTTAGTCCATCAAGTTCAACCTTTTTAGATTTTCTCTGATCTGCAATATGCAGAATAGTTATTAATTGATCCAGAGGAAGGCAACCCGCAGTGAAACATTGCAATTTTCTCAAAAGAGAGAAAAAAAAATCCTTCCATACCCCAGATACTGGCGATCAGATTCCTCCCTGGAACAATACTATCTCTTTCTCTAATTATCCGGGATAACCCTGAATGCCCTTTTTACTCAAAAATATATCCAACCCCATTTTAAAGTTAACTATCAAATCTGCTGACATCACAACTTTTGGTAGAGAATTTCACAGATTAACCACCCAACCATTTTCTTTCTTTAAGGTGGAATCATTTTACTTCTAACCTCAAAGGATCTCCCCTTGTCAGTTGAAAACCTCTTGGCACAAAAAGTTAATTTGACAAAGTCTGACTCTTGATATATTTGAATACAGTTGTCATATCTCCTCTTAGACCTTTTTTTATTTTTAGGGAAAATAAGTTTAATGTTGTTAGACTTTCTTCATAACTTAGCCCCTCCCTTCCCCTAAATAGTTTTATTGCCCTTTTCTGTACTTTTTTTTCAACTTTAAAATGTTTTTTTTTTTTTTTTTTTTTCATGAAGTGGTGCCCAATATTGTACCCCATATTCCAAATGAGGACGTACTAGGGATATGTATTGTGGCAGAATTATATTCACTTCCCTGGCTTCTATACCCTTCTTAATACATGCTAATATTTTATTTGCCTTTGCAGATGCTGCTTGCATTGAGCTCTGTTACCTAGGTGGCTGTACAAAAGTACTTCCAAATCCCTTTCAGTATCATATACCCCTAGATTTGCTTCATTAAGATTATAAATTGCATTGCTATTCTTTCTTCCCGAATGCAAAACTCATCATTTATTTGTATTAAAACTCATCTGCCATTTACTTGCTTATTTCTCTAATTTATGATCTGATTTCATTACCTAAGTGTCCTCAGCAAAACTTGAGACAATTTCCAATCCTATTTCTAAGTCATTAAAGGTATATATGTAAGTGAGGTGGATTATTAATGCATCTGATAGAGGAGAATTAGTTTTGTATGAAAAAAAAATGTTTGCTTGAAAAAATACCAAAATAAACATTTAAACAGTTACCCTAAAGTTTGCTGAATTTCTTGCATTTGCAAACTGTTTTCTTCCATTGTTGACACCCCCTGAAAATTGCCCCGTCACCTCCCTCAGCCCCAGTGAATTGCCCCACCACCCTCCAGCGCAAGTGAATTGCCTCATCACCTCCCCCAGCCTCAGTGAATTACCCCATCACCTTTTCTGGCCTCAGTGAATTGCCCCATCACCTCCCCTAGCCCTAGTGAATTGCCCCATCACCTCCCCCAGCCCCAGTGAATTGCCCCATCACCTCTCAGCTCCAGTGAATTGCCCCATCACATCTCTCATCCCCAGTGAGTTGTCCAATAACCTCCCTCAGCCCCAGTGAGGGCGCATTTCACACATACAGACGCTCACACATTCAGACGCTCACTCACGCACACAGAGACACCCTCACAGACACTCACACAGAGACAGACATTCACACAGTCACACACACAGTCAGACACTCACACAGTCATACACACTTGCACAGAAACTCTCACACTCACAGAGACAGATACTCACCCAGACACTCACACAGATATAAACACTCACACAGAAACACACACTCACACAGAGACAGACACTCACATGTTTGTCATGATCTTCATCTTTTTAACATTGAGCAGCAGGCCAACTTTTGTGCTCTCTTCTTTTACCCTCATCAATAAGTCCTTTAGTTCCTCACTTTCAGCCATCAGAGTAGTATCATCAGCGTATCTGAGGTTGGTGATATTCCTTCCAGCAATATTGATTCTGGCTTTGGATTCATCCAGTCTGGCCTTACGCATGATGTACTCTGCATATAAGTTGAATAAATAGTGTGACAATATACAACCTGTGGCACTCCTTTTCCGATCTTGAACTATTCTGTTGTCCTATGTTCGGTTCTAACCGTGGCTTCTTGGTCGACATACAGATTCTCTAGGAGGAGGATGAGATGATCTGGTACTCCCATCTCTTTAAGGACATGCCACATTTTGTTGTGATCCACACAGTCAAAGGCTTTAGAATACTCTATGAAGCAGAAGTAAATGTTTTTGGAACTCTCTTGCTTTCTCTATTATCCAGTGGACATTGGCAATTTGATCTCTTGTGCCTATTCCCTGGCAAGCACATGTGGTAGTTCCTGATCCATATATTGTTGGAGTCGAGCTTGTAGAATCTTAAGCATTACATTGCTGGCATGTGAAATAAATGCAATTGTTCGATAATTGGAGCACTCCTTGGATCTGCCTTTTATGGGGATTGGGATGTAGACTGACCTTTTCCAGTCTATTGGCTATTGTTGAGTTTTCCAAATGTGTTAGCATAAGGCAAGCAGCACTTTCACAGCATCATCCTGTAGAATTTTGAATAGTTCAATTGAGATTTCATCACCTCCTGCAGCCTTATTATCAGCAAGACATCCTAGGGTGTATCTCACTTGGCTCTTCCAAATGTCTGGCTCCAGCTTATTGGACAAATTATTGAGGTCATTACTGCTGTATAGATCTTCAGTGTATACCTGCCATCTCTTCTTCTTTATCTAATCTTCTTCTGTTAAGTCCCTACCATTTTTGTCTTTTATCATGCCCACTTTGGCATGAAAGGTGCCTTTTAGATTCCCAATTTTCTTAAAGAGATCTCTTGATTTACCCATTCAGTTATCTTCAATCTCTTTGCATCGCTCATTGTAGAATGTCTCCTTCTCTCTTTTTGCTATCCTCTGGAATTCTGCATTCAGATGGACAAATCTTTTCCTATCTCCACTACCTTCCACTTTCCTTCTTTCCTGGGCTACTTTCAAAGCCTCATCAGCCAGTTTGACTAAATTAAATTAACTACTGAACCTTAAATAAGGTAATGGCTGCCTACCATACAGGAAGCAGGTGTATAAAATAGACTGTATTTGTAATTAGACTGTATATATAAAATAGACTGTATTTAAAATAGTATTTTGTCAAATCATGTCAGTGACAGAGGTAGCAAATCGAGAGCCCCTTGCAACTTCTCTATATGTCCTGTAGAGCTCTATAAAAAAGCCAAAATACATGTTAATGGTAAGATCATTCCGAGGGTAATCAAGCCACCTGGATAATAATAATTTGCCTTCTACCATAATAAAATGAATAGTCACCATTTACTCCAGACTGCTGCCAGTAACAGAGAGCCCCAGTAGCAAAGCTAGAGAATAGAGGGCCCTGGGGCAAAAAAAAATGCACTGCCCCCTCCCTGGTATGTATTTACATATATACATATACTATCTCTACATAGCAGCCATCTTCACATAGCACCCAGTTCCTCTCAACCTCCACCCTCACACAGCACCTACCCCTCATAGCATCCATCCCTACACTACGTACTTTTTTTTTACTGAAAAAAAAAAATACTCTGCACTTGGCCCACTCTCAGAGAAGGGCCCTGGTGCATTGCACCACCTGCACCACTGGTAGCGCCGCCTCTGGAGGGCCCTACTCTGTTGTGGGCACTCATGCTTTAACCACTGCACCAGCAGTAGCTTTGATCATGTTTCAAGTCTATTTACCAGCAGAGCTAACTAATAAAGATATTTCAGTGCTTGCAAATTCAGAGCATCAGTTGTAGTAATGCAAGTAAAAAAAAATGTGTTATGAAGAGTAAAGAAGCAAAAAGTGTAAATATAAGAGTGACTAACAGAAGTCAACAAAGAGGCTGCATTATTAAAAGAAAGTGAAAACAATGCAGAATTTAGGATAAAAGCAATACTTGATTTATACAGCAATGAACCTGTACAGCTGAGATGTCAATGGCTGCAACACTAGAGGGAGCTGTCGTGCATTTTGAGGGTAAAGAATGCCATACTTATCTATTAATTACATTATATAGTGGTTTCATTGCCTACTTACTAATTACATTGTACAGTATGTCTCTTTAATTTGTGAAGGGCCTAAATCATTTGTCTCTGTTCAAGTTAAATGTCGGAGTTTGTAAATATTTCTCTCTTGGGTAAGAAACTCGAAATGAAACATTGTAGGTCTCAACAGATAGTGTCTTCTAAAATGTACGTGTTTCTTCAATTCTCCATTGTCTCCTTCACATGTTATCATGCAGGTGGTAAGATAATGAATACAATGGTGTAGTCTAATCTACTAGAAATAATTTGGCACAAATTAATACCGAGGTCATAACGTTTTAATATTACTAGAGCGCTCCCATGTGGTTAGAAGCAGACATTTACAATATATCATTATATTATATTATAATTATTCCTATATATTAAAGAAGGGAGTGGCCGATTGTTATTGGTAGAAACCAGACTCATGATAAGGAGGCAGGAAGAGTTTATCAGAAGCAGGGAGAGAATATTCAGGGCTTTTTGTCTATTGTCTCCTGTCTGGGGCTTTTTCCTTGGGGTCTTTTGTCTTTGGCTATTTTCTCTGGTTCTTGGGTCTTTCCGTCCGCCTACTCTATACCATTTCCAATCTTATCTGACAGTCCTGTTCTGAGAACAAACTGACCGTCATTCTTGGCATATAACTTATGTCCCCTTCAAATCTTCCTTAATATATATTACTATATCTACTATATCAATTTCCATTCTGTCTCATCTCTCTCTAACCAATCCAATCACATAAAAAGGTATTTCTTTAGTGAGAAGGGATCCTCCAGGGACTAGGTGTTTATCCTGGAATTCCATACATTAGGTAATGTATAAAATGGTATTAACAACTTAGTTTGTAGTAGAGTTAAACTTAGCTCCATATATCACAATCCTTCTGTTACCCTTTTGGGAGTGGCCACAGACCCAGTCTAATTGGCACTTATATTCCGGACTGTAAGTGTTAATTCAATATTTTAATCTGTGCCCATATCCCCTAAAACAGACTGATTAACTGTATTTAATAGTGTAACTGTTTAGCTTTGTTACAAAGACCAATTATTATAACCTCCACAAAACAAACCATACTTAGCTATACTCAACATATATAATCTTGTATCACACAATCATCAAACTGTCTTACATCATTATTGATTTGCTTTTATTATGGGACAATTAAAATTAGAGAAAATCGCCACTACTTCAGTGAGTTAAAATTATTAATTGAAGAAATGTCTTGTACTACAATTGTAAGCCGCAAGGGGACTATGACATCTACTTGTCTCACATTAAGCTACTTATGGGACATACACTATTATGGAATATAATCCAGATTTTTAGTTTGTCAAATTTGCAGACACTATAATCAGATTTCAAAGAAAATCATCATATATCATAGGATTATATGGTTAGCGGTTTAAATAATCCACATAAATATCAGGAAACATGAACTAAATATCAAAGCTTACAAGTGTAAACACTTCTAATTGTTTATACTTGATGTTTACTGTTTTACCAATAAAAGCAATTTCTTCACACAGCGTATACTTGTCGATAACCTAAAACTATATTAATCTATACAGTGTAATATTTACGTCAGATCAATTGCACTGACAGAGCTATTGCTCTATATGGTATTGCCCAAGAATTCTATCCATTTTCAAGGTAAAGTGAAAATGAATGTAATTCTAGGTATTCATAAAATTATAGATACAAGAAATATTTATAAAATAAATAACATAATAAAAAAAACAATGCCATTTTAAATGGTATTTCCTATAATTATACTACTGTTTTCTTTATCTCCCTTGTTGTATGTGTTCCAGCAGCTGAAAGATGTTTCCACATATCTACTACTCTTTCTTTACAGCACAAAACCATGAGCCTGATTCAACTGAGCTTTCACAAGTTACTGGAGCCCGTAAGTGAGGTTGCAAGTTAATTTGCTATTCAATTGGCATCTTTTTGCGGGCTCCAAACGGTTTACTAGTTATGGCCTTGGAAACCTTGCGATGGTTATACTCATAACCTACAGCATCCAGAAGCTTTTGATCTTTCACTTTCGCAAGAGTTACGATGGCTAAAATTGCAAATCGCTATTCAATTGCTACAATTACCCAAGCCCGCAAATGTTTTCACACCCTTAAATTGCAAATGAAGGAGAAAATCCTACGATTGCTAGAGGACCCACAAGGGGGTTAAACACCTATTCGTTTTTACTGTAAATGCAAATAAAGAAACAATACTGCACTGTAAAAACCAGGAAAGTGATGACAGACATTAGAACTAATTGCACAACAGTCTGAAGATCGCAAATCAGCAGGAAATACATTTTATTTTTATGTTTTATTTCGGGGCTAAATCAATCTTGGGTATCAATGATACATATCAGGCCACCGATATGGACTTGAACAGTATTGGCATTCATTTTCAAAATTCATTATTTTGCAAGTCTGATCGCATATCGGATCCCTGAATCTAATTGAATGACATGTAACCTCCATGTTTTGCTGCAGTAATTCGGACAGTCTCATTTCCTATTGGCTGATTCGAAATTGGAGGTTATGGCCTTGCTTAATTGATCATGTTCCCGCCCTAAACTGCTACGAACCAGTGCATGGTTTACGGAGTCGGCTTTGGGCCAGTACCGTGCGGGCTTGAGCAATTGAATAACTCCAGAATCAGAGACGAATGGGAGCCCGCAACACACCTGCAGACATGCGGCCTACATTGCGCGAGTTGTTTACTTGCAATTGAATCGGGCCCCATGTTTGCAAATTACTGCTGGCCATATTATATTAGCTGCTCGCAAATTACTTTAAATCACAAATTTGTCTGCAAGTGTTTTTTTTTTTTTTAAATTAATGTTTCAATGTATTCTATTGATTCCAGCTCGCAAATTCCAACCAAAAGGCTGAACTCCTAAAACCTGCCTTTTAAAGTCTGATTTCAGGGGGCGTGGTCATATGATTGGACAATATTTAAGCAAGCCCGTAATTTACTTCTTAGACACAGACAATAGTAAATAACAGTGTCATCATGATGTCCGTAAAATATGGAAGTTGCACGTAATCTGCAATCGGAGGCTATAAATTAATTAGTGCCAATAAGTAATATTTGCTGATTGGACTTGCAATGAAGCACTCTATAAAATGAATTAGATCATCTGTTTTAGTCCATGTGGGTTTCATGATATGTATTAACCCCTTGAGTTCTGGGACCAGTATTACTCAGAAACAACATTTAAAAATAATATTTTTGAATTGCATATTTATGGGTTTGAGACTGTTGTGCAATTCTAATGTCTTTCCATGCCTTCTCATGCTTTTCAAGTACAGTATTGTGTATTTAATTGCCGTTACAGCTCAAATAAGTGTTTGAAAAAGCCCTTGCAAGTCCTATTTAGTACTCGTAATATTTTTGACAGAAACATGATACTTTTTTCAATTTCGGGTAAACTTTATTTGCGATCTGGAGTTAATATTCAAGCTGTGTTAGAAACAATGGAGTTCTAAGGCCGGTTTTGCGTCTTTGTCGTGCCCCTAGTGATTGTGGGCAGGTAACTCATAATCGGATTGTGAGAAGCTAATAGAACCTGTGGCAATAATAAGAGCAATTTTAAGTGTGTATAAATTGGCCAATAGAATAGGGCCTATTGTCTGTTACTATATATCTACAAATCAGGGGCCTCATTCAAATGCGATTTGACCAATTGAATAGGGCTCTATATAAGCACATAGCATATTTTTTTACAGAAGTTTTTAGTTAGTGAACATCTATACAAAAGCAAGGTCTTCACTAAGTAAAAACTTATGTAAAAAAATATGCTATGTGCTTATATAGAGCCCTATTCACTTGGCCAAATCGCATCTGATTGAGGGCCTATGACTGCCTGCGAATTGCTTCCTTTTGTAGTACCTTAAAGACTGCTTTAACCCTATATTTACTTTGTGCTGTTTTGAAGAACTGCATGTGCTAACAGGCAAAGTGTTTTTGAAAGCAAATAAATGAACACAGTCTTTAATTGTTTAACAATTTACCCCAAAAATATTGTCATGGGGGTGACCATTTTTGTTTCTGTTTCTACAAGTATGTGGGGTCCTTCAAAGACGGGAAGCATTTATTTGTTTCACATGAAATGTGCCAGTGCTAACTTTCTAAAACATTTTACCAATTGTTATTTTCTTTTTTTAAAGTACATATTGCTCTATTTTGCATATTTGCATTTTTTTTTTTAACCCAATCTATTTCAAATTAGTCAATATGTATGCATTTCTATGTATTTAAATACTGCAATATATTTAAATTTTACACTGTTACCTTATACTTATAGGTGCAATTATAATACTTTTTTTTTAAACATTTTATTATAGGATCAGTTGTTTGAGAAAACAATTCATGTTTATGCTTGTGTAAAACTAACAACATTAATACACATGCAAGCCACTAGCATCAATATATATTTAGATATTTTTTTTATTTTTATTTTGAAGATGCTGTGCTTGTTTTTATTGATCCATACTACTTGTTGTCTGAAGTTAAACGTCCATTTATTCCTATTGTAAGTTGAACTTTTGAGCCATTCAATAGATATGCATAAATATAGTATCCACAATTACTATAAATAGTTCCTTAAGTTGAAATGTAACTATTTTGTATTTAAACTACCGTATATACTCGCGTATAAGCCGAGGCACCTATTTTACCACAAAATACTGGGAAAAATGAGTGACTCGAGTATAAGCTGAGGGTGGGAAATGTGCTGCCCCCTTTGTCCCTCTTGTGCCCTCTGTGTCCCACCTCTCCCTCCCCTGTGTCTCTTCCCCCTCCCTCCCCTGTGTCTCTTCCCCCCTTCCCTCCCCTGTGTCTCTTCCACCCTCTCCCTCCCCTGTGTCTCTTCCACCCTCTCCCTCCCCTGTGTCTCTTCCCCCTCTCCCTTCCCCTGTGTCTCTTCCCCCCTCTCCCTTCCATGTGTCTCTTTCCCCCTCCCATATCACCCTCCTCAACCCCCCTCCTCATCCTCAACCTCCCTCCTCAACCTCAACCCCCCATCCTCAAACCCCCATCCTCATCCTCAACCCACCCTCCTTATCCCCTCCTCAACCCCCCTCCTCAACCTCATCCCCCCTCCTCATCCCCCCCTCCTCAACCCCCCATCCTCAATTCCCCATCCTCATCCCACCCTCCTCATCCTAAACCACCCTCCTCAGCCTCCCTCCTCAACCCCCCTCCTCATCCTCAACCCCCCCTCATCCTCAACCTCCCTCCTCATCCTCCCTCCTCATCCTCAACCTCCCTCCTCAACCCCCCTCCTCATCCTCAACCTCCCTCCTCAACATCAACCCCCCTCCTCAACCCCAACCCCCTACTCAACCTCAACCCCCATCCTAGTCCTCAACTCCCCCATCCTCAACCCCCCTCCTCATTCTAAACCCCCTTCTCAACCTCCCTCCTCAACCCCCTTCCTCAACCTCAACCCCCCAACCTCAACCCCCCATCCTCAACCCCCCCATCCTCAGTCCCCCCTCCTCAGTCCCCCATCCTCAACCCCCTTCCTTATGCTAAACCCCCCTCCTCAACCCCCTTCCTCAACCTCCACCCCCCTCTTCAACCGCAACCACCCAACCTCAACCCCCATCCTCAACCCCCCCATCCTCAACCCCCCCATCCTCAGTCCCCCCATCCTCAGTCCCCCCTCCTCAGTCCCCCATCCTCAACCCCCTTCCTCATCCCCCCTCCTTATCCTAAACCCCCCTCCTCAGCCCCCCTCCTCAACCTCAGCCCCCCTCCTCAACCTCAACCCCCCCCATCATCATCCTAAACCCCCCATCCAACCTCCCTCCTCATCCTCCCTCCTTATCCTCACCCTCCCTCCTCATCCTCAACCTCCCTCCTCAACCCCCTCCTCATCCTCACCCTCCCTCCTCATCCTCAACCCCCCCATCCTCAACACCCCCATCCTCAGTCCCCCCTCCTCAGTCCCCCATCCTCAGTCCCCCATCCTCAGTCCCCCATCCTCAACCCCCTTCCTCGTCTCCCCTCCTCAACCCCCCATACTCAATTCCCCATCCTCATCCCACCCTCCTCAGCCTCCCTCCTCAACCCCCCTCCTCATCCTCAACCCCCCCTCATCCTCAACCTCCCTCCTCATCCTCACCCTCCCTCCTCAACCCCCCTCCTCATCCTCAACCTCCCTCCTCAACCTCAACCCCCCTCCTCAACCCCAACCCCCTACTCAACCTCAACCCCCCATCCTAGTCCTCAACTCCCCCATCCTCAACCCCCCTCCTCATTCTAAACCCTCTCCTCAACCTCCCTCCTCAACCCCCTTCCTCAACCTCCACCCCCCTCTTCAACCTCAACCCCCCAACCTCAACCCCATCCTCAATCCCCCCCATCCTCAATCCCCTTCCTTATCCTAACCCCCCCTCAACCTCCCTCCTCAACCCCCTTCCTCAACCTCCACCCCCCTCTTCAACCTCAACCCCCCAATCCTCAGTCCCCATCCTCAACCCCCTACCTCGCAATTGCGGAGGTGGAGGCTCCAACGTCGGCTGTGTTAACACACACACACAACTTTTTAACAAAAAATAACTCAAAGGCGCCTCACAAGCGCCCCATCCTCAGTCCCCCATCCTCAGTCCCCCATCCTCAACCCCCTTCCTTATCCTAAACCCCCCTCCTCAGCCCCCCTCCTCAACCTCAGCCCCCCTCCTCAACCTCAACGCCCCATCATCATCCTAAACCCCCCATCCTCATCCTAAAAACCCCTCCTCACTTTACCCCACCTCATCCTAAAACCCCCTCCTCACTTTACCCCTCTAAATACCTCTCACTCTCCCCTCACTTACCTCCATCTGCTCCTCTCCTCCTCCATGCTCCTTCCTGCATCTTGACCCAGCCAATGCTAATGACGTGGCGCGCATATGACGTCACGTCATTAGCACATGCCGGGTCCCGACGCAGGAAGGAGTGTGGAGAAGCGGAGGAGCAGATGGAGGTAAGTGAGGGGAGAGCGGGAGGTATTTAGAGTGGTAAAGTGAGGAGGGGGGTTTAGAATGAGGAGGGGGGTTTAGAATGAGGAGGTCGGTTTAGCATGAGGAGGGAGGTTGAGGATGAGGAGGGGGGAGGGAAAGAGACAGATTGGTTAGAGAGACACAGGGGGGGGGTTAGAGAGACACAGGGGGAGAGTGGCTTGAGTATAAGCCGAGGGGGCCCTTTTCAGCCTTAAAAAAGGGCTGAAAAACTCGGCTTATACTCGAGTATATACGGTATGTGCTTTTCATATATAGTAGATATTATCGGAATCTTGAAAAGCATACTGTATAAATTATCATTGCCACACTCAGCTTTTATACACAATGTCATTATGTCTGCGAATGCTTACCGGGCTGATAGACCCATACTGATTTGCATTAGTGTATTCAATATCTTCATCAGTGGAGGTGCAAAATATTTGGGTCCCCCTATCTTTAAGGTTTGTGCTCCTGGGGGGAAATAAAAAGGTTAACAAATATATGTAGGTGGTCTTATTACCCTAGGGTAGTAGTAGCCCCCTACCATGTAGAGGGCCAGTGATATTCATCTTTTTTTTTTTTATTAATTTTTTCCACATACAAAATTTACAATAAAACAATACATCAAGTATTCAACATCCATCCATACAATCACATATATAGTTGTGAGCATGTGAGTTGTTGCTAACGCTGCGTCCCTCGCAACGCGAGGGGCCGCATTTGCGGTGGCAGAGCATCCCGACGTCCCCGCAAATGCGGATCCTCGCGAAGCGAGGGTCCGCATTTGCGGAGGTGGAGGCTCAATGTCGGCTTTGTTAACACACACACACGACTTTTTAACAAAAAAAACCCAACCTCCCAGCCAAAAAAAAAACAACATAAAGTCCCCGCAAATGCGGATCCTTGCCAAGCGAGGGTCCGCATTTGCGGAGGTGGAGGCTCCAACGTCGGCTGTGTTAACACACACAGACACACGACTTTTTAACAAAAAAAAACTCAAAGGCGCCTTACACCCGCTTACACACACACACACACACGTAAGACTTTAAAAAAAAAAGGCGCTTAAAACACATACGCACGACTTCGAAAAAAATACACTGCGTCGTACACGTAATAGCCAACTGCGTCTCTCGCAAAAAAATACGGCAGCATCGCAAAAACATACGGCCGCATCGCAAACAAATACGGCCGTGAAACGACCCATTCCAAACGACGTGCATCAAAATATCACAAACACAAGAAATAAACACAATGAACACATAAAAAGTTTACTTACAGCAAGGGGTGGCATCCGGCACCTCCAAAAGTTAACTTACACGGCCATTTAAGTCCAAAAAAAGAGTTTAAACTGCCGAAAATTGCCTAAGCGAGAGAAAAAATGTCCGCCAAACAAAACGAAAACGAGGCTTCAGACGTAACTATACTACAGTGACTCGCAAGAATGAAATACATACTATGCGGAATGTACCACACTGATATTAAACACCATTTTGAACACTACTAAGCACAAAATGGCGGATGGAACACAAATTGGAAGCTGGGACGCAAATAGCGCATGCGTATTGCGTTCTAATGGTCTGAGGCACTTGAAAGTTTAAAAATACTGCCTACTTTCCAGAAATTTCTACAAGTTTAAAAATACTGCCTACTTTCCAGAAATTTCTACATTTTGACTCAGGTGATGAACGGAGTGACTGGATAGTTAACAAAAAAACATTTTAATTATGAAAATGTGATTTATGTATAGTAACATGTGGCACGCACATTTATGTGTATAGCCCCTACAACAAACTAATCTTAATCCAAACTAATTAAACAAGTATATTTAAATGACCTTACAAAAAAATAAAAATTGAGTATTAAAATAGGATTCATGTATAGTGATATGTGACACACACATATATGTGTATCATCTATAGTCACATGTCACACACACATTTATGTGTGTAGGCCCCAAAAAAAAATTAGGTTAATTTCACTATTAAAATATGATTCATGTATAAAAAAAAAAAAAATTAACTATGAAAATGAGAGCCCCTGCAACAAACTAATCTTAATCCAAACTAATTAAGCAAATAATCCAAACTAATTAAAGAACTATATTTAAATGACAGTAAAAAAAAAACATTTAACTATTAACATGTGATTGATGTATAGTGATATGTGACACGCACATTTATGTGTGTAGGTCCAAAAGCTAAGTAATTTTATTTGAAAGTAATTACAGAAGTATATTTAAATGACATTAATTTATTGTAATTCAATATATAACCTAAAGATCAATCTTTCTCCTTTTTTTTTACTATTCAAACAGACTCTGCATCAACAGCGTCACTCAAGAATTTGCACCGTGCATTGTGACCCACAATCCCTTTTAAACAACTCCAAGAAAGAACAAGAGGTAAGATAGAAAAATACATTACATGCTGAAAAAGGCCATGCTTTGCTAAATCAAAAAGAAGAAATACAATTAAGCATTTCAATTTCTTTTTCAAACAGACCCTACAAGAAGACCGGCGGATTAAGATTGGCAGGAGGGGGCCCTCTGTCATTCGACACTTCTATCAAGGTAAAGTATAACAAGTACAAAAAAGAAATTAACTATATATGTTTAATGGCCGCCAATATCAATTAATATTCTTCTGTAATGTTTAACAACCTATAAGCCTTAGAAAGAAGCATAAATAAGCATAACAAAAGTGGTGGGCACAAAACAGGATTGCACCAAAACTCACACAAAAACATAGCAAACTAAATTTATATTCTTCTTTAATGTTTAAGAACCTAGAAGCCCTACAAAGAAGCCTAAATAAGCATACCAAAAGGGGTGGGCACAAAACAGGATTGTACCAAAACTCACACAAACACATAGCAAACTAAATTTATATTCTTCTTTAATGTTTAAGAACCCTTTACGCCTTAAAAAGAAGCCTAAATAAGCATAACAAAAGTGGTGGGCACAAAACAGGATTGAACCAAAACTCACACAAACACATAGCAAACTAAATTAATATTCTTCTTTAATGTTTAAGAACCTATAAGCCTTACAAAGAAGCCTAAAAAGGCATACCTAAAGTGGTGGGCACAAAACAGGATTGTAGAAAAACTCACACAAACGCATAGCAAAATAAATTAATATTCTTCTTTAGTGTTTAACAACCTATAAGCCTTAGAAAGAAGTCTAAATAAGCGTACCAAAAGTGGTGGGCACAAAACAGGATTGTAGAAAAACTCACACAAACACAATGCAAACTACATTAATATTCTTCTTTAATGTTTAAGAACCTATAAGCCTTACAAAGAAGCCTAAATAAGCATACCAAAAGTGGTGGGCACAAACAGGATTGTACCAAAACTCACACAAACACATAGCAAACTAAATTAATATTCTTCTTTAATGTTTAAGAACCTATAAGCCTTACATAGAAGCCTAAATAAGCATACCAAAAGTGGTAGACACAAAACAGGATTGTACCAAAAATCACACAAACACATAGCAAACTAAATTAATATTCTTCTTTAATGTTTAAGAACCTATAAGCCTTACATAGAAGCCTAAATAAGCATACCAAAAGTGGTAGACACAAAACAGGATTGTACCAAAAATCACACAAACACATAGCAAACTAAATTAATATTCTTCTTTAATGTTTAAGAACCTATAAGCCTTACAAAGAAGCCTAAATAAGCATAACAAAAGTGGTAGACACAAAACAGGATAATGCTAGAAACATTGCAATCATATCCAAAATAAGAACAACATTAATAATTACAGTATAAAAAAAAAATACTGCAATATACAAATACATTTAATTTATTTTTAAAACGTTGCACAAAAAACAGCATAGCACAAAAATTCACCATAACAGATACAATACACCAAAATTATGAAATTTTTGCTTTATTACAAATACATTTAAATCAAATAACATTTTCATTTTTCTTTTACAACAGATACTGTGTGAAGACAATCGGACGAGGACTATCAACAAAGGACCAGACCATCGGACGAGGACTATCAACAGAGGACCAGATCATCGGACGAGGTCTTTCACCAGAGGACCAGACCATCGGACGAGGACTTTCAACAGAGGACCACACCATCGGACGAGGACTTTCAACAGAGGCCCACACCATCGGACGAGGACTTTAACCAGAGGACCAGACCATCGGACCAGGACTTTCAACGAGGACCAGAACATCGGACAATGAATTTCAACAGAGGACCAACAAACATTCTGATTGAAATCACACTTCAACCAAGGTACAGTATAATAAGTAAAAAAGGAGATAACTAAATAAACATGTTTGATCTGCATCCTTGTCAACAGAAAAAAAAATAAAAGAACAAGCAATAACTATGTCCCTTATTCAACTGCTCATCTGTCCACAGTCAGGTGTCTGTCAAGGACATGTTTGAGCGTAAGAAGCCAATGTCACAAAGTCACCCCCTTGCCCGGCGTCTGACAGCTGGCTTATCTGAACTCTTAGCCCTCCAGCTTTTACCATACAAGCTGGTGGAGTCTGAGGTGTTCAAAAAATGTGTAGCTATTGGGACACCGCAGTGGAAGGTACCCGGCCGAAATTTCTTTGCACAAAAGGCAATCCCCAACCTGTACTCGATTGTGCAAAAAGGAAGTAATGGCATCTCTGGCACACAGTGTAGGGGCAAGGGTCCATCTGACCACTGATACCTGGTCTGCAAAGCATGGTCAGGACAGGTATATCACCTACACTGCGCATTGGGTAAACCTGGTGTCGGCTGCCAAGCATGGAATATGTGGCTCTGCAGAGGAGTTGGTGACACCGCCACGACTTGCAGGCAGGCCTGCTGCCACCTCCTATAATCCTCCTACTCCATCCTCTTCCATAACCTCCTCGGCTGAGTCCTCTTCTGGTGCTGCTATGTCTTGCTCCATATCAACGGCACCCCCCCAGCAAAACAGGTACTATTCCACATCCCGGATACGGCAGTGTCACGACGTCTTGGGGTTGACTTCCCTGAAAGCAGAGTCACACCGGACCAGCACTCCTGTCCACCCTGAACGCACAGGTGGATCAGTGGCTGACTCCGCACCAACTGGAAATCGGCAAAGTGGTTTGTGACAACGGAAGAAATTTGTTGGCGGCATTGAATTTGGGCAAGTTGACACATGTGCCGTGCATGGCACATGTGTGTAATCTGATTGTACAATGCTTTGTGCATAAGCACCCAGGCTTACAGGACGTCCTGAAGCAGGCCAGGAAGGTGTGTGCCCATTTCAGGCATTCCTACACGGCCATGGCGCACTTTACAGATATCCAGCGGCGAAACAACATGCCAGCGAGGCGCTTGATTTTAGACAGCCCGACACGTTGGAATTTAACATTCCTAATGTTCGACTGTCTGCTCCAACAAGAAAAGGCCATTAATGAGTATTTGTATGACCGGGGTGCTAGGACAGCCTCTGCAGAGCTGGGGATTTTTTGGCCACGTTACTGGACGCTCATGCGCAATGCCTGTAAACTTATGCGTCCTTTTGAGGAGGTGACAAACCTGGTCAGTCGCACCCAGGGCACTATCAGCGACAAGTCGGAAAGGATGCAGCACTTCCCAAATAAATTAAAAGGTATGCTTTACACAGCGTTTAAGGGTGATGTCACAGGACAACGGCAATCTAACAGCGGAAGAGGTGAACATAATCCTCCTCCTCCCATGACCACGCCGGCAAGGAGAGGACACTTTACAGACGTGTTGTGGATGGAGGACATGCTGAGCTTTTTAAGTCCTATGCATCGCTACAGCCCTTCAGGGTCCACCCTCAGATATCGACTCGACCGTCAGGTAACAGACTACCTCGCCATAACTACAGATATCGACACTATGAGGAGCGATGAACCCCTTGACTACTGGGTGTGCATGCTTGCCCTGTGGCCTGAGCTATCCCAATTTGCCATAGAACTTCTGTCCTGCCCCGCTTCAAGTGTCCTGTCAGAAAGGACCTTCAGTGCAGCAGGAGGTTTTGTCACTGATAAGAGAAGTCACCTAGGTCAAAAAAGTCTAGATTACCTCACCTTTATTAAGATGAATGAGGGATGGATCTCGAGGGACTGACAGTGAGCGATACATTCGACTAAAAAGGCCTGATAGATGAGCTGCCTTGAGCTAATAATGGTCCACACGCTGCTGTATTTTTTCCATGAATGCCGGATGACTTGCGTGACTTATCCGCCACCAACTAGGGTTCACAACGCAATGTTTTAGGACACTTTCTGCCTGGTAAACTAACATCAATTTTTCTGGTCAGAAAGCGTACAGCATGTAATGAAAAATAAAGCATTTTTAAACAGTCTTGCATAACAGTTGTGCAAAAATACATATTTACAATAAAAACATTTTGTGAAAGTTAGCTGGCTATTCCTTCTTATTTTTACTTTTTAGGTTGATAATTTTTCTTATTTTTTACTGTGATTGCAATTTAAGAGATACCTAAAACATGGTAAAACAGACAATAGTAAAGAGTATATCTGCAGGAAACACCAAAGTCCTATTAGCTATCATCCCTCCAGCAGTATTAGCTTATTATTTACGATATCTAACCTGGGCAATCACCCTTGGGTTACCCTAGGGCAGGATTCTGTAAGCGACCTCTCCTTTCCTACGATGATTTTGCCGCCGGTTGCTTTTGAAGGGTCTCCAGGGCTCCCCCACTCCGGTCCTTCCCCCAGTGTCGCTTCAACCAGTAACAAATGTTTTATATTTGTAAAGTGACCCAATGATCCCCCTTGATAGAGGTTTATCTTTACAAATTTTGGAGAAACAATTTAAGACCAGTGTCCCCTGTTTCTGGGTCAGGGAGTGTGTGAAATGCCTCAGCCTACAGTAATAGTAATGTTCTGACAGCGGTAGCTCATGCTTGTCCCTCAGTTCTTCATAAGTGAGCATCTGGCCCTTTACTAACCAGTCTCCCAGTCTATCTAGTTTCCTTGACCTCCACCAGTGTTGTGATGTTGTACTCATGTGTTTCGGGGCCTGAGGGTGGTCAAGAATTGGGGTCATTTGGGTGGATACAGGGAACAAACCCGTGTGTTTCTTGGCCCATTTCCAGTATGATAGTGAGTTTCTGATTAGGGGGTTTGGCGAGTTTTTAAGGCTCTGAGGCAATTCTGATAGCCAAGCCACCTTGTCCCAGGTTAATGGCCTTAAAGTGTGGTTCTCTAAATACACCCAGGCCGTTGATGACATGTAGAATGTGCTATTGGGAGGAAAGATAGGTGACGTAACAGGTATTAAACTGATAGGAATAAATAGTACAACTGAACACGCCACTCCTATCTGGTGGCACCTTAGATTGCACGCGCAGTGCCCCAAATTTGAAGTGGGAGGACCGACCAAGCATCTTTTTCCATCTCCCTGTTCCAAAAATCCATGCCATATACACGTCCCCTGATAGGTGACGTAACAGGTATTAAACTGATAGGAATAAATAGTACAACTGAACACACCACTCCTATCTGGTGGCACCTTAGATTGCACGCGCAGTGCCCCAAATTCGAAGTGGGAGGACCGACCAAGCATCTTTTTCCATCTCCCTGTTCCAAAAATCCATGCCATTTACACGTCCCCTAATAGTGGACGTAACAGGGATTAAACCGATAGGAATAGTACTACTTAACAGTACACACCTTATAATAACGCAGACAGAGGCAACGCAGAGAGAGGAGTCTGAAGAAGAGGAGTCAGAGGAGGAAGGTGGCTTTGAGGAGGTGGAAGACCAAACACAGTAGGCATCCCAGGGGGCTTGTTGTCACCTTTCGGGGACCCTTGGTGGCTGGGTGGAGGAAGAGACCTTCAATGACATCAGTGAGGACAAGGAACGGGACATGGCTAGCTTGGTATCCAACCTTGTGCAAATGGGGAGTTTGCGGTTGTGCAAAGGGACTGTTTGTGGTGCATTAAACGGTGAGATTGGTCTGTTACTGTGAAGCGGGTGTAACCCTTACACTACCTGATCGATACAACATCATACCTGATGTTTTAAAGCATGTTATTCCAAACAATTTAGGAATGTTAGGTGATTTATGCCCTTCATGGCTTAAAACCAGACTCTGCATCAACTATGTAACTTTCCGTGGGAGTTTTGCCATGGATCCCCCTCCGGCATACCACAGTCCAGGTGTTAGTCCCCTTGAAACAACTTTCCCATCACTATTGTGACCAGAAAGAGTCCCTGTGGGTTTTGAAATTCGCCTGCCCCTTGAAGTCTATGGCGGTTCGCCGATGTTTGCCCATTCACGAACATTTGATGAAGTTCGCGTTCGCTGTACCCGAACCCAAAATTTGATGTTCGCGACATCACTAAAGAAAATAAAAAATGCTTACCCAGTGTTTTTATAGAGCTGAATAACATTATGGACAATAACCCCTACAGTAAAGCTTATAAAAAATTGGCAGAAGTAGAAAATGAACAACTACTTCATGCACAAAGACATCAATTACCAATGCCAAAGGTTAATATGGTGCTTAAAAGAGACAGACATACTGATAAATTTTGTTATAACTTGCCAACATCAAATGAGGTTGCAATGGTGTTTCAAAATGATGAAGGAGAACCACCATTTCAAAGAGATAGAATATATCCTAGAAATGAGGAGCAACCATTCATTAACATGAGTATCTTAAGTCCAAATTTAGATCCAATGATATATCCCATTTTTTTCCCACACGGAGAGGCAGGTTGGCAACCAAAATTAACACTTTCAAGTTACCCAAATGCTAAAGCCAGAATCTGAAATAATGTTTCTATGCTTGAATTTAAAGTAGCTCAAATTGCCATTCAATATACATTTAATCCAATTTTATGTGGTGGAAAATTAACACAACAATGGATAATTGATTCCTATTTGCAAGTTGAGGCCAATAATTTAAACTTTATAAAATATCAACAAGATAAACTATGTGTAGAACAATATTCGGGACTAATGGACTATGTTGCTGACGTGGCTACAAGCAGAGACATAACAGCTGGCAAAGCCATCATTTGACCATCTTCCTTTCAAGGATCTCCTCGAAATATGAGAGAAAGATACAATGATGCTATGGCTATTGTCATCAAATTTGGCAAACCTGATTTATTTCTTACATTTACATGCAATCCACAATGTCCAGAAATTACACAAAATTTACTTCTTGGACAAAATGCTTCCGATAGACCTGATTTAGTAGCCAGAGTTTTTAAGATTAAATTAAATGAATTAATACGTGACATCACTATAAGTCAGTTATTTGGCAAATGTCTTGCTTATGTATATACCATTGAATTTCAAAAAAGAGGACTTCCACATGCACATCTTCTGATAATACTTCAAGAAAAAGATAAATTAGATACTTCTGACAAAGTGGATGCAGTCAATGTTGCTGAACTACCAGATCCAGAACTATATGGTAGACTATATGAGATTGTTACTCATCGCATGATTCATGGACCCTGTGGTGAGCTTAATCCACAATCACCATGTATGGAAAATAATAAATGTTCCAAAGAATTTCCAAAAGATTATAGAGACAAAACCTATGCCAATTGTGATGGCTATCCACTTTATAAAAGAAGAGAAGGAGATAGTGCCATTATTCGTGGAAACAAAGTTGACAATAGATATGTAGTACCCTACAATCCACATTTACGCATGAAGTACAACGCCCACATCAACGTAGAAGCCTGCACTTCCATCAAATCCATTAAATATGTCTATAAATATATTTACAAAGGCTACAATGCAGCTACTGTAGTCGTCAAAAGTGCAGACAACCCTGAAAGTAGTGAGTTAGTACATGATGAACTTGCATCTCATGTAGATGCTCGCTATGTCAGTGCGCCAGAAGCTATGTGGCGGCTTTTAAAATTTGAAATGCATGATAGATCACATGTAGTATATAGATTAGCAGTACATTTGCTACAAAGACATTTAGTGTATTTCCATGCTGGAAATGAAATGAATGCATTGGCCCAAAGTAAAGATCGTCACACTACACTAATTGCATGTTTTTAATTAAATTCCACAGATTCACAAGCAACACAATTCTTATATATTGAAATTCCATATCACTATGTTTTTGTGAATGGATTATGGAGACTGAGAAAAAGCAGAGGCAATAAAATAATCCCAAGAATTTACACAGTCAGTCCAAGAGATGTTGAACCTTTTTGCTTACGGATATTACTTCTAAATGTTCCTGGAGCACAAAGTTTTGAACACTTAAGAACTGTTAATGACATTGTATATGAATCCTTCCATTTGCTGCAAGACATAGAAACTTACTAGCTGATGATACAGAGTGGGAAAGATGTTTAGAAGAAGCAGCACAATGTCAAATGCCACGGCAGATGAGAGAACAATTTGCATTTATTTGTATCTTCGCAAATGCTCCAAATGCATTAGCTTTGTGGGAGAGATTTAAAAGTAATATGGCTGAAGACTTTATGCGACGATACAATGAACCCATTGCACACTTAAAAGCGTTAATGGAAATCCAAGAAGTATTTTTAACTCATGGAATAAGTTGTGCAAGTTTTAATTTGCCTGATCCAGGTCTTATAGATGACATAAACTTTGAAGACTTTGACATTCAACTACAAGCAATAAGAACAGAAGAAAAACTTGCTACTTTAAATACCTTACAATTGCAAGCATTTAATGCCATTAAAAATGCAATAGATGATGACATGGTGAAAGAGCGTTATTTCTATCTTGATGGACCTGGCGGATCAGGAAAAACCTATCTATATAATTTATTATCATTATCATCATTACAAGCAAAGAAATTGAACAAATGTAAATAAATTATAATAGATGAGGCCACAATGATGTCATGCTATGCCCTCCAATGTATTGACCGTTTGCTTCGTGAAGTCATGGATAATACTTTTTTATTTGGTGGAAAGGTAATGTTGTTAGGTGGCGATTTTAGACAAACATTACCTGTCGTTGTACATGGAAATCGAACTGACATTATCGAAACCTGTATAAAGTCAAGCACACTGTGGAAACATTTTACCCATCTTTAACTGCAACAAAATATGAGATCAGAAGGCCAAACTGATTTAAAAAATTGGCTTATTAAAATCAGAGAAGGCAGAACAGAAAAAATACCACATTTTTGACAGGACGATACTGTAGAGATCCCACCTCATATGATTTGTCACCAAAATATTATATCGGCTATATTTGAAGGTAGCATAAATAACCAGGAATATTCGGAGCTTGCCAACCAAGTCATACTAACGTGTAAAAATAAGGATGCATTAATCCTCAATAATGAAATCTTTAAAAAAATTAATGCACCACAAACAAATTATCACAGTGCTGATTCTGTACTTGCTGATGACAATGAAAGTCAGGCTAACTCTTCTACTGAATTCATAAACTCACTAACTCCTTCTGGAATGCCACCACATATTTTGCAGCTAAAGAAAAGTGCAATTATCATGTTACTGAGTAATATGAACCCCAAAAAAGGCCTATGCAATGGGACAAGATTAATTGTTCAACAATTAAAGGACCATTTTATAGATGCGGAAATTTTAACGGTACCCATAAAGGAGAGAGAGTTTTCATACCAAGAATAGATTTAGCACCAAGTGAAAGTAGTCTCCCTTTTATACTCCAAAGAAGACAATTTCCCATTGTTATGGCATTTGCCATGACCATTATTAAATCACAAGGTCAAACGTTCAAATCTGTGGGTATTTTCTTTGAAGAACCAGTATTTGCACATGGTCAATTGTACGTTGCGATGTCACGGTGTAAAAATCCACAGGCTATTAAAGTTTACATTGAAAAGAATGAAAGTCAAGGTGATTTATTAGAAGATGGACGTATTTTTACTAAAAACATTGTCTACTATGAAGTACTATAACTTTTCATTAAATAAATAAAACCCATGCAAAACTAATTTAAAAGCATTCAAAAATACAAAACCCGAAACAATTCAGTCATAATTCATGGAAGTACTGTTAATGGATGATTCGCCTCACAAAATACTTGCCTTGCATTTTTTTGACAAATTATGTTAAAATGTTAATTAACTATGTTACTGTTTCTAATGTTACAAGTTTGAAAACAATATTTTCAAGTTCTTTACTTCAACATATTACAAAGTTCATGTTAACAGCTCAACCACGTTTTAAGTCCCAATGTAAATATTGTCTGTTATCTTAAGATTACTCCCTGGATTAATGTTTATCGCCAGTTCATGTGGTCAGTAAGGAATTAATTTAATTGGGTACGTTTTAAGGAGAGTTTTTACTGTTTGCCTTCCTTTGCATTCAATGTATATTAAGTTAACAATTATTCTGATAGAAATTGCATGTTAATACTGATTAGTTTAAACTTCAACTATTTTTACATTCAAATGTTAATACTTTTAATACAAAATTATGTTTAAATATTAATTCACTATGTTACTGTTTATAATGTTCCAAGTTGTAAAAATGTTTTTGCAAGTTTCTTAGTTACACAGATAAGAAACTTCAAGTTTAAAAAAACATTATCTCAAGTTTCTGACTTAAACATATTACAAAGTTCATGTTAAAATTGGGTACGTTAAAGGAGGGTTTTTAATGTTTGTCTTACTCTGGATTAAACGTATATTGAAGGTAACAATTCTTCAGATAGAAATTGCATGTTAAAAAAACATTAACTCAAGTTTACAATACTGATTAGTTTAAAGTTCATCTTTTTTTACATTCAACTGTTAATACTTTTAATACAAAATATGTTAAAAAATGTATTCACTATGTTACTGTTTATAATGTTCCACATTCAAAAAAAGTTTTGTCAAGTTCCAAAGTTACACAGATAATAAAGTTCAAGTTTAAAAATATATACTTTCAAGTTTCTTACTTACATATATTTCAAACTTCATGTTAAAATTGTGTATGTTTGAACAAGGGTTTTTACTCTTTGCTTTCCTCTGGATTCAATGTATATTGAAGTTAACAATTTTTCAGATACAAATTGCACGTTACAAAAACATTACCTCAACTTTACAATACTGATTAATTTAAAGTTCAAATGTTCTTACATTCAAATGTTAATACTTTTAATACAAAATGCTTTAAGAGTTATTATTCACTAAGAGAACATTTTACAAAAATACACATGTTTAATATCACAATACTTACAAGTGTCAAATATGTATATTAATAACTAAACAACTTTACAAACATACACATCACATTGCCGTCATTTTTTGATGGGCAAGTCGCTAGTCTTTACATAATAAATACAACAGAAGAATGCTACTCCGACACCCACGAATTGCATAACAGCTGCTGAGAATTAACCACAATAACTCATATTATTTTAGCATGTATAGATCCCATTTTAACCACTTATTCTTATCCTTTATAGAATCCTTAGCGGTTCTTTGGCATTATCTCTCTCCAAAAATCTATTCCTTTGGAGGACTGTTACTATGGTCTTCCATACCGGGATTTTGCCCTCTTTTCAGTTCAAGGAAAACAACCCCTTAGCCACCATTAGTACATTAATAACCAATGGTTTACTAATGGGATCAAAATCCCGTGGAAAGATATTAAATAAGACCAGTTCAGGTGTCAACTCAATATTCAAATTGCAGATATTTGACAAATTGAAAATACAATCTCTCCATAATGGCTACATTATTGGGCACGACCACCACATGTGGGCCTGGGTTCCCACTAAGCCCACTAAGTCCTGGATCTAAATAATGTGACATAATGGGAACCCAGTACCACCTCTGTAGTATCTTGAAATTAATTTTCCCGAAAAGGAACACAGAGTAGATTTTTATATATGATAGACAAAGCCCCCTTCCATTGTTCCATTTCTTTTTTTTTTTTTGGGAAATTTTTTTTTATTGAAGGGAATATGCAATATTCCAACATAATAATGCAAGAAATAACATTTACATTCAAATTGTTCAACCAAATTAAATGCCTCATGATCTGAGTTATGGCATACCCCTTCAGTTTCATCTTTTCTGTTATAATGAAACTACAAAAAGAACTTTTAAACACAAAAAAAGAAACATAAACAATAACACAAAAAAAATTTAATATATGGAGATTAGAGATTTAAATATATACTTATTAAATTAAATAAATAGCTAGGAAGGCAGAACAAGGCTAAGGGACAAAGGCATATCTGAATATTTATACCTAGATGGTTCCTTAACAGAGCCAGATTTCTATACTTAGCAGCATTTCAATTATAGATTAATACTGTTCAGTTATGTTGAGTTAAGTAGATTAAATTAGGCTACTTAGCTAATCTAATACTACAGTATAGCAGCTTCCAGAATATTGCAAGTCTTAACTTTTACGGTTAAATGAAGTATAAATGTATGACAGCTCACACGAACCAGAGTTTCCAGGACCCCCTCTCGAGCCTCCCCCGCTACAGGTCCTCCTTTAGTTCAGTTTGGAAGGCTTTACAATCTCAATTAGGTCACAAGTAAGTCAGATCAAGTCAGGAGTGTGCTAAGAGACAAGTCCAGCCAGGGATTCTAAATTTTGTAAAATTGTGGCATAGTGTCTAATATAGCACTCGTTAGCTTCTCATTTATTGTTATATAGTTAACTTTCCTTACCACCTCCTGCAGATCTAAAGTTCCCGACTTCCACTGACTGGCAATGTGTGTTTTGGCAGCAGCTGCCATTATCTGGAACAACTTGTTCTGGCTCAATGATAAATTTGGGAGTTTAATCCCCAACAAGCAGGATTCCATGGTTGCCAGAACAGTAGTCCCAAACAATGACGTAGCCAGTGATGTCAAGTCTTCCCACAACCTGTGTACCACCGGACACAGCCACCAGTTGTGTATATGATCTCCTATCTGTTGGCAGCCCCTAAAACAATTACTGCTTACTCTAGGGTCATATTTGTGAAGTTTGTCGGGGGTACAATATATCCTGTGCAGGACCTTGACAGATGTTTCTAGGCGTGAATAATTACAGGTTGCCCTACTTAGGTACGAGAAGGATTTCTGCCAAATTCTCCATTCCCACTCCCTTCCAAGCTCTTTCTCCCATTTATGTATGTATGCTGGTTTCTCAAAATTTTTTGATTTTGAAAATTTGTCGTATAACGAGCCAATTATTCCTCTAGCCAATGGAAGGTTTTTGCATATAACTGAGAACCAGGAAGTTTTCGGAGACCCATATCTTTTACGCATCTCGCTGACCCAGCTCCTTATCCTCAAGTAATTGTAAAACTCTTCAGCAGGGAGGACATATTTTTCTTTAAACTGCTCAAAAGTCACCAAGTGATCCCCCCTATACCACGGGCCTAACCTATCTAATCCCCTAGAGGCCCACCAATGTTTTGATGTCATACTCAGGGTTGCCCATATTTCCAGGAAAGGAGAGAACCAACATTAGGGGGGATATATCTACATCTAACCTATTCTTGAACCTGGTCCACCCCCAAGATGTTATAGTCAGATTTATTATAAGGTTTTGGTGGGATTTAATCGGGCTCAGACCTTCAGGCATCCATAATAGCGTATCCCAACTATGAGGTTGCATTTGTTGTTGTTCTAAAATCACACAGCTCGGTTGGTGCTTGACTGAGTTGGGACAAGATAGCCCCCCCTCCTTCCTGTGTCTAAACATTATTTTCTTGGATATGCAAGATTTCTTATTATTCCAGATGTATCTAAAAATACTGGCTTGAAACCGATCTAGTTCCTTAAGGGATATCATCACTTAATTATTTGTACATAGGGGGGTAATTTGCCTGGTACAGGTTGGATAATTGGGGTGTAATATTAACCCCTAGGTATTTTATATGTCTGGCCGGCCATGAGAAGGTATATAGAGATTTCAGGAGTTTAATGTCATTCTGATTCATACCCAGGCTTAGGGCTTCTGATTTCCCCAGATTTAGTCTAAGTCCTGACACATTGCCAAACCTATCGAAAGACGACATTAATGCTGGTATGGAAGACCCGGGATTTGTCAGGGTGCATAAGATGTCGTCCGCAAAAAATGTGCATTTGTAGAGTTGTAACCCCACTTGTAACTCCTAAATTTCTTTGTTTGCTCTAATGAGTTGTGCCAACGGTTCAACGGCCAGGGCAAACAGAAGGGGCGAGAGTGGGCATCCTTGTCTCGTACCTCTTTGTATGCATATCTGGGCTCTATGTTCTCCCGGAAGCCTCAAGTTAGCTGTCGGAGACTCATAATATGTTCGGAGTAGGGTAGTGAAGCGACCCTTAATGCCAAACCTGTCTAGTACCTTAAACAAATATGGCCACTCAACCGTATCAAAGGCTTTCTCAATGTCTAGGGCCAGCATGCACATAGGGGAGCCTGCTTTGTGTGCCAAGTATTGACATTGTCCCCCGCCTGCCTATGAGGTACAAACCGTGCTTGATCCTTATGAATAATTTCCGGTAGGAACCTGGAAATCCTTACTGCCATGATTTTAGCTAGTAGTTTAACGTCTACATTCAATAAAGATATGGGTCGATAATTCCTCACCTCAAGATCATCCCTTACTTCTTTTGGGAACACTACCAGTTCTGCCTGATTTAATTCTGGTGGCATACTTTCCCCTTTCAAAATGGCATTAAAGAGGGACGTAAGATAAGGGTTTAATAGCGTTTCAAACTTCTTATAATATAAATTAGTAAACCCATCCGGTCCCGGGGATTTGCCTATTTTGAGGTTCTTAATCACTGCCCTCACTTCTTCTGGTGTAATGTCTTGGTTCAAATTAGTTAGCTGTTGCTCCTTTATTGAGGGGAGATCTATGGTGCTTAAAAAGGAGTCTATATCCAGCCCTTCAGTCTGCATTCTAGATGAATATATCTGCTGATAGAAGGACTGAAACTCCTCCTGTATGTCCCTTGGACTACAGGAAATTTTACCATCCGACTTCCTAATCTGGGTTACCCTGGTTCGGATTTCCTTAGATTTCAGTCTCCTGGCTAGCATTCTATCTGGTTTGTTCGCTTTCCAGTAGTATAAGTGTTTTGTTTTTCTCATAGCCTTCTCCGTATGATAAGATAAGACTCCATCTAGGTCTGACCTGACTTTGTCAATTTGGATGCAGAGCTTCCGGGTAGGGCGCTGCTGATTAAGGCTTTCTAGGTTGTTGAGGGTAGCTGTTAGCTCCTCCTCCTTTCGTCTAAGCGACTTATGGTGTTGAGCAGTCAGCTTAATACAGCAGCCCCTTATAAATGCCTTATGGGCTACCCAAAGCCAACCTGCTCCCGTATCAGGCGAGTCGTTCCAATCAAAATATTGTATAATGTCCTCCGTCTGAGTTGTTAAACTATTGGGATCTGACAGCAAGTGTTCGTCAATCCTCCAGCTCCTGGGTGGGGATAAACTAGGTCCCAGAGTTATTTTAATGACCACTATAGAATGATCAGACCAAGGGCAGGAGACAATGTCAGATTCTCGGACGCTATAGAAAAGTAGAGAGTCTATGAGAAACGTATCAATCCTCGAGTATGTGCCGTGCGTAGGTGAATAAAATGTATACTCCCTCCGGTCTATATGCAGGCCCCTCCAAGCGTCTACCAAACTCATTTTTGCTCATAACTGCTTAATTTGACCCTGTTTTTTGGAAAGTTTAGTATCCCGGATGTCTCCTGATCTATCCATTGCCGGGTCTAAAGTCAAATTAAAGTCCCCCCCAATCACCAGCCTACCTAACTCTAGCGATTCTAATTCTTTCAGTTATTTAATCAAGGTTTTTTGGGGTGAGCTTGTGGGAGAGTATAAAGATATGAGTGAGATTCTTTGGTCCAAGACAGTCCCGGTAACCAGAATGTGGTGTCCATCTTTATCTACCCTGCTGCGTTCTAAGTTAAATGGAAAATCTTTGTGTATCAAAATAGCTGCCCCTGCCTTCTTAGTGGTTTGAGTGGCCATATACATTGTAGGATAATCTTTATAAACAAATTTCGGCTTGTTTTAATGCGAAAAATGAGTTTCCTGCATGAAAACAACTGAGGGCCTAAGTTGCCTATAGTACCTGAAGGCTTTCCTCCTTTTGAAAGGCGAGTTAAATCCCTTTACATTATGGGTTATAAATGTATAATCTGACCCACTCATCCTGGCTTAGAATCTACGTGTGCGTGCATTCCCTGACTACCTGCTGCTTCACGTCCGTCGCAGTTTACAGTGTGTCTAAGGATGAGCGGAGGCCCGGAGGGAGTCTGCTGATGCTGGAAAATCTAGACGCTGTCAAACCAAAGGAAAACAGAAAGATAAAGTGTTAGTGGTACAATTTGCAGATATATACCCATAGTCAGAGCCGCTATCATAATTATTGCTACCTGATAACTGGTCTGCTGCTCTAGCAAGCTTAGCTCTCTCCCTTCTCCATAACAATTCGTACAAAAATTAAACTTCATAACAACTGATCGAAGTAGGACTGAGAATTTGTATGTCTATCTCAGGTGTCTACTTCTAACTATCTCTACATCTGAGGCTTTGACTATCACATATTTAAACTCGATTGCTCTACGTTGACTCTCCTTCATCAGAAGTATAATAAATATTTCAGAATTGACATAAAGTCTCTGTGATATTTCCAGATACTAAGCCGGCTTTCACTCTGATCGTGCTATTGCCAAATTCTCAGTGGTAAGATCCGGGTCTCCTCTACGTTGAGATGCGGCTCCGGTTTAGATGTGGGTTCTTGTTCCCCTATTAGGGGTATAAAGACCGGCTGAGCAACCCCTTCTCCAGTGTCTCGGCAATTCCACCGACAGTCCTGTAGGATTCAGGTAGGATCACGTCGGGTGTAGTTCCATTAAGTGGCCACAGGATGGAGGTTAGGAGCTTCAGGGACTCTGTTATCTTTGTATAATATTCTGCTGCAAGACTAGCTTTGTTTTTCTAACAGGAAAAGGATGATCTGCAGGTTAGTGTCACTGAGTCCAGTATATTATCAAGCCTTGTTAAAGTTGCAGTGTTCCCAGTCAGGATGTGGGTCCACAACCCCTGAGTCTTGTGTAGTCAGGGTAAAACAATGTCCTGGTAGGGCTTGTGGGGGGTGGAGGGTTCCAGTGATACAGTCTTTCTGGCCCAGTGTTTGCTCCCCAGAGGTATCTTCCAGTTTTTGCAAGATATAGGGATATTTATTGTGATTCTGGGCAGGTGACGGTGTTGAATCTAGTGAGCTTGTGGAGACAGCTCCCCTTTTATTGAGCTGCTTCTTTGGAGAGGGTATTTTCTATCTCTACAGATTTCAATTTACAATTACCCTGAACAAGTCTTAAAATGAGATTAAGAGTTACTGCTTTATATTAGCTTCCCAAACATGGACTACCAAGACCACCGTTACCATACCTCCTCCTCAGGACTGACTTTCTAATCCTAAAAGATCTCCGTTTATTAATAAACTTGTCCATCAAGACTTGAAATCTCTCATGTAATACCTTGGGTATTAGAAGTGGAATGCACCTCATCAGATAGAGAGTTTTCAGGAGTTTAAACATTTTAATAGCAATAATCCTACCTAACCAGGCCAAATTTAACTTTCCCCAGTTCCCCAAGGACAGTCTAATTTTGGCCAATAGAGGTTCGCAATTTAGCCTAACTAATAGATTTACATCAGGTACAAAGTGTATGCCCACATGAGTAATCGAGTTGCTACTCCAATTAAAATTATACCTAGATTTTAATTCCATTTTGTTAACTTATCTAGGTTCAGACTTATTGTTGCATTTTATTATGGTTAATCTTATAATATGAGACCTCTCCATAATGCTGAATTATTTCCATCGCACTACTAATAGACATAAACGGATCAGTAATAGTAAATATAACATTGTCAGCGAAAAGAGTAATTTTAGTATTTATTTCTTCAATTACCACCCCTTTAACTTCTGATGCATTTCTAATTCTTTCTGCAAGAGGTTCAATGATCAGGGAAAAGATAAGGGTAGATAATGGACAACCTTGTCTAGTTCCATTATTAATTATGAAACAGTCAGTTTCAAACCCAGGACCTACAACAAATGCAGAGGTATTGGAGTACAGTGCCATTATGGCCTTGATTACTCCAGGACCAAAACCAAACTTTTGCCTCGTTAAAACTAGGAAATTGCGATTCACGCAATCAAAGACCTTCTCTGCGTCGATTGCTAAGGCTAGAATAGGGATATTCTTAGTTTTACAATGATCTAAAACATTGATTAGTTTACGCATATTATACAGCCCTTGTCTAGGCTGTGATCTTCATGAAGTTGTATAAAATATATTAAAAATCTCTAGCAATTTTAAAACAATATTATTTACAATGCAGAAAGTTGTCTATTATTCTAGTGTGACAATCATCATAACCGGTGCTTCGGAAATAAACTATTTCTACCCAGGTGCTGATAGTAGAGCAGTTTAAAAGACAACTGTGGTCATATTTTACTATTTTAAAGAGGTAACATGCAACATTGTTTTAGAATGTAAAAAAAAAAAGAAATACAGCCACTAATGTATTATCTTTTCTATGCAATTTTGCTGATATGGAATCTACCATTTTAGCTTTATCAGTTTAATTTCCTGAGATGGGGAGAGACTGAATACTCAGGATTGAAGTTAGGCATATACTAGTTTAGTTAGGTAGGGCTTAATAAGAAAAACACCTAATTAATTACTATTTTTAAATCCGACTTTATAAACTCCAGATCTCTCCACACTCTGAATTATGTATTGCCAGTTGACTTTGCCATGTGAACTTTTCAGACGAAATAGGTTTATTTGTCATAATACTTATACAGTAAATGTCCATTGTAATGTTATATTCTATTACATGTGCTTTAGCCATACATTCTTCCTACAAATAATGACAATGCAAGCTTCTCTGTCAAGTGCTCATTGTGCATATAGAATTTGTAGATTCTAATGATCTAAAGACTGAGGTCATTTTTATAGTATTACAAACATCCACATAGGTCAATGCCCCCCCCCCCCACCCAAAAAAAAAACAATAAAAAAATGAAATATAACTTTTGCATTGGATATTCCTCTCTGGAACCCACAGAGTTAAAAGTTATGAATTCTCTTGCTATACTCTCCACCCCTTTGCTGAATGAGACAGGACTTTCCGTTTAATGTTTTCCTGATCATTTCAAGTCTGCTGATCTAAGAGAGGAGCTGAACTTCCATCTCTGTAAGCATTTATTCAGATTGTGTAGCTCTGTGCCGTGGACAAAATTTGTGCCAGGGCTGCATTAGGAGCGTTCTGACACCCACTGGTGTTTATACCTGTCCTGAATACAGAGCAGGTTTTTTGGAGTGTCCTGCACTGTATATGGCCATGGATCTATATAACACATATGATTTAATTCAACCTAATCAGTCAATGCAGGAGAGTGATGAGATCTTCTGTACCTATTGTGTTCATTCTCAGGTACCTGCTGCAAAATCCTGTTTGCTATGTGAAGCTTCCCTGTGTGATATACATGTGAATGTACACAGTAAGTCAGAGCAACATGTCTTAACTGAACCCACAAAGTCCTGGGTTAACAGAAAATGCCCCATCCACAAGGAGGTACTGAAGTATTACTGCACAGAAGATGCTGTCAGTGTCTGTGTGTCCTGCTCCCTGGCTGGAGCGCACAGGGGACATCAGGTAGAGCTACTGAATGAAGCTTCGGAGAAGAAGAAAAATAAACTAAGAAATATTATGGAAAAATTCACATCCGAGAGAGAAGAAATTGAGAAATAACTCCAGAGCCTGCAGCAGCAAAGGTGTGAAGTAGAAGACAACTCAACCTGCTTAAAAGAACAAGTTACTTCCCTGCTTATGGAAGTCATGAATGAAATTACTAGACAAGAGGAGCAGATTTTACTCCCTGTCTCTGATCTGATCCAGCAGATGGAAAAAGTAAAGCAAGAGTTTTCCAGGGAGATGAGTCGCATTGAGAAGTTGTGTAACATGACTAATCCATTATTAATCATGCAAGATCAGGAATTACACAATAATGATTTTTGTGACCCAGACAAAATAATTATTGAGGGCACAAAGACATATGATAACAATTTCACAACTGGTGATGACTTTAATGAGGATCTAATCTCAGAGATCTTCCAAAGAAGTTTAGATGATATTGTTAAAACTTTAAAAATAAGACAAATGTCCTATGTACAGAAGGCATCTTGCTTATTATTAGATGTAAACACAGCTGGTAATAATGTAAGTGTGTCGCATGACTTAAAAACTATATCAAGATCTGAAATAAACCAGCAGAGACCAAAAAACCGAGAGAGATTTCTAGGTTATCCTCAGGCTTTAAGTATCACAAGTTTCTCTTCAGGACGCCATTATTGGGAAGTGGATACAAGTGAACATGGAAAATGGAGGGTAGGGATGGCTTATCGCAGCATGGAAAGACAAGGGCGCCGGTCCAGCATCGGCGTTAATAACAAATCCTGGTGTTTGCGCAGCTCTGATAAAAATCTTTCGGTGCTGCATGACTCAATAAAAACCCAATTACCACACAAGTCTTCCATTCAGAGATTTGGAGTATTCCTGGACTACGAGGCTGGACGTTTGTCCTTTTATGAGCTGTGTTACCCGATCAGACTCTTACACACCTTCACTGCCACCTTCACTGAGCCTCTGCATGCTGCATTCTGGGTATTTTGCAATAAGTCTTGGGTCAAAATTAAGTTTTAATATTACTGTTCACTACTCAGCAAAGGAAATCTAGAGAGACATTATATTTAGTATATTAATCAATTAACCTTTTAGTTGAAAGATGGTTTATTCAATACAATATATCTTATAAGTATATCTTATTTATCTATTGTGGATGTTTGGCTGATATAAATGATATGTTCAATTCTTGTTTTATTGTTTCGTACTTTAGATCAGTGATATAGCAGTGGAATCATCTTTTTATGAACTTTTCTCAAGTTTTTTTTACAATGTTTTTTGCTGTATTATCTTTTTTACCTGTCATGATAAAGTTTTCTTGCTCTTTTGTACATTTTGAAACCACTTTACAAGAAATACAATATTTTTTTCTATAACAATGTCTATCTTGCCCTCTCACTCACATATGTATCTCTGAGCCTCTAGTTGTAACTTGCGCATCATAAATGATGGAATCATATGTTATGTTTAATTGTCTGTTCTGTTTCTTTCTGTGCTGTCTCTCTTTGTGTACCCTCTCCATGCGCCCTCTCTCTCTCTGCACTGTCTATCTCTCTTTGTGTCCTCCCTCTCTCCGCCTGCTCTCTCTCCCACTGAGCCCTCTCTCTCTGTGCCCTCTCTCTGTGTCTCTACCTCCCTCTTTCCCTCCTCTCCTTCTTTCTCCATTTCTCCTCTCTCCCCTTTCTCTATCTGCCTCCTCTCCCTCCCCCTCTCTCTCTCACCCCACCCTCTCTCCCTCTCTCTCTTTCTCCCTCCGTCCCACTCTTCCTCTTTCTCTCTCCCTCTCATCCCTCTCTGTCTCTCCCTACTCTCTCTCCCCTGTCTCTCTGCCTCCTCTCTCTACTCTACTCCTCGCTCTCTCCCCCTTTCTCCCTCTCTCTGTCTCCCTCACTCTCCTTCCCTCCATCTATCTCTCCCTCCATACCTCTAGCTCTCCTTCTCCCTCCCTCTCTCTGCCTTCCCCCCCCACTCCCTCTCTGTCCTTCTAGACCCTCTCCTTCTCGTTCTCCCAATCTCTGCCTCCTCTCTCCCTCCCCTGGCCCTACCTCACTCTCCCCCACTCATTCCCCTCCCTCTCTCTCTTTCTGCCTCCCTCTCTCTCTCCCTCCCTCTCTCCCCCTCCCTCCTTATCTCTCTCCCCTCTCTCCCCATCCCTCCCCCCTCTGCCTTCCCCTCCCTCCTTTTCTTTCTCTCATTTTGCCTCCCCTCCTTATCTCTTTCCCTCACCCCCTCCCTCTCTTTCTGCCTCCTTCCCTCTCTATCCTCCTCTCGTTCCTTCACTCTCTATCCCCTCTCTGTCTCCTTCCTTCACTACCCTCTCTCTCTACCTCTATCTCTCTGCCTCCTCTCTCCCTCTTTCTCTGCGTCCTCTCTCCCTTTCTCTGCCTCCTCTCTCCCTCTCTCTCTCTGCCTTCTCTCTCCCTCTCTCTCTGCCTTCTCTCTCCCACTTTCTCCCTCCCTCTCTCCCTCCATCACTCTCTCTCTTCCCCCCCTTCTTCTCTCTCTCCCCATCCTTCTCTCTCCCTCTCTATCTGCCTCCCTCCCTCTCCCCATCCATCTCTCTCTCCCCCTCTCTCCCCATCCCTCTCTCCCTGTCTCTCTCTCTCTGCCTTACTCTCTTTCCCCCTCTCTGTCTCCTTCCCTCTCTATCTCCACCCCTTCCTCTCTCTCTGTCTCCTCTCTCCTCTCTCTCTCTCTTCCTCTCCCCCCTCCCTATTACTTGCCTCCCTACCTCTCTATCTCTTTCTCTCCCTCCCAGTGACCCAGTGGTTCTCTACATTCCTCCCTTCCTCCCCTTCTCACTCCCTCTCTCTCCCTCACTATCCCCTCCCTTTCTTATTTCTCCTTCCCTCTGCCACCCTCTCTCACTCCCCTCCCTCTCTCTCCCCCTCCTTCTTGCTCTATCCATCCATCCATCTCTCCCCCTCCCTCTTTCTATCCCTCTCTCTACCTCCCTCCCACCCTCCCAGTGACCCAGATTTGTGTGGTTTTGTGGTAGATGCACCCCTGAACAATTGGGTGGCTTTTCCACACATGCGCACTTGTTCAGCTTTGCTGTGTATGCACAAATGCGCCATAACTGTGCATGCGCAACCATGTCGCAAATGAGCAATTACGCGATTGCCCACAATTTAGACATAGCAGTTGTGAGTAACGCCTGCGCAGAGCATATCCCGCAGCCGTAACTCACAACTGAAAACTACTACAGGTGATACCAAGGTTACTTCTTCTTACATCCTTTTGTTTCTATGCAAAATACAGTACCTTTGGCATTGTTAGAAGTGTTAAAAATGCTGTACAACTGGTTTGTTAATAGCTCTGAAGACTTAAATGATCATGGAAATGAACAGGAAGATTTTATTTTACTGTGTATAATATGAACACCCTTTAAAATAGATATTGTATTTACATAACTGTGTCTTTTCCTCTGGGCCATTTCCTCATACTATGTTATGAAAGATTACATTTTCTAATCTAATGTTATGGACATAATGACTATCTTTGTTGAACCAAATACTAATACAGTTTTAAAATTTTATACATCTAGTTTATATCTCTCTTTCCTTATAGTAAATATAACATTGTCTGCGAAAAGAGTAATTTTAGTATTTATTTCTCCGATTACCACCCCTTTAACTTTCGATTCATTTCTAATTCTTTCTGCAAGAGGTTCAATGATCAGGGAAAGTTAAGGGAAGATAATGGACAACCTTGTCTAGTTCCATTATTAATCATGAAACTGTCCGTATCAAACCCAGGACCTACAACAAATTCAAAGTTATTGGAGTACAGCGCCATAATGTAATGTAATGTAAGTGTGTCGCATGACTTCAAAACTATATCAAGATCTGAAATAAACCAGCAGAGACCAAAAAACCCAGAGAGATTTCTAGGTTATCCACAGGCTTTAAGTATCACAAGTTTCTCTTCAGGACGCCATTATTGGGAAGTGGATAGAAGTGAACATGGAAATGGAGAGTAGGGATGGCATATCGCAGCATGGAAAGTCAAGGGCACCGGTCCAGCATCGGCGTTAATAACAAATACTGGTGTTTGAGCAGCTCTGATAAAATTAATTCATTAACCCTGTCACTCATGGGGGTCAATACAGACCCCCATAAAGCCCTCATTAACAGTGTCACTCATGGGGGTTAATATAGACCCCCATAAGCCCTTCATTAACCCTGTCCCTCATGGGGGTCAATAGAGACCCCCATAAACCCCTCATTAACAGTGTCACTCATGGGGGTTAATATAGACCCCCATAAACCCTTCATTAACCCTGTCCCTCATGGGGGTCAATAGAGACCCCCATAAACCCTTCATTAACCCTGTCACTCATGGGTGTCAAAACAGACCCCCATAAGCCTCTATTTATCCCCATCAGTCCCATAAGGGTATATTAACACCATTATGGACCTGTTACAACACTACATTAACCACATAAGTGCCATGATGGTCCTCAAGGACCATCATGACACTAAGTATAAACACTATACTGCACTAGACCCCCCCCTCAATAAAACATTAAATATCAACTAAACACCCTCTACACTAACCTATTAACACCTACACTACCTACCCCCTATTAACCCCCACCACTCTAATTACAGAAAATAAAAAAGCCTAAAGTCGCACAAAAAAAAATCTACATTACATGAAATAAAAAACCTAAGTCACAAAAAAGAAAAAAGGTACATTACAGAAAAGAAAAAAAAAACATTACAACCCCCCCTCACTACAGAAAAAAAATACACACCTGAAAAGGAAATACATATAATACATACAATACAAATACAATACTAATACAATACAAATACATACAATTACATACAATACAAATACAATACAATACAATTACATACAGTACAATACAATACACCCCTATCTAATATACATCACACAATCTATCTAAATAAATACCATAATGTAATATACATGCTATCTATATAATAATACATCCCCAATCTATCTAAATAAATACCACAATCTATCTACAATACATCCTATGCTGTCTATATAAAACACATACCCCTAGCTAACATACAATAAATGCTATCTATATATAAACTAATCTAATTCTAAGCAAAAATAAATAATTAAGACCACTTACCTTTGCAGATGTCCATTGAGATCAGCCACCTACGAAAAAAAAAAAAAAATAGTGCAACACGTTTACTGTACATAAATAAACATTCTATACATTCTAAATATTCTACTCACCTTTCCGGCATGTCCCGTCCTTATTCTTTTAATCCTTCTCCGGCACCTGTTAAAAAAAACACAACATTAATACACATACATCAAAATAAAATAAACATAATCTACATTCTACTTACCTCCCCGCGATGTCTCCGGCCTCCTCCGGATCCTCTTCTGCCACACCCTGTATAAAAAAAAAATAATAAATAAATATATACTTACATCCGCACTCTGGACATCCCCGACGCTAATGTGGCTCCAGGAGAATTTTCCGGAAGAAAATAAGCAATGGCGCCTTCTGATTGGTTGAAAACGCTGTCTATCAAATTCACCCAATCAGGAGGCGCCAATGTGTGAACCAAACACAAAGGGATACACCCTAATATCCCACTCTGATTGGATAATGCACCTGTCAATCTTTATTTAAACCAATCACAAGGCGCAGATGCCTTCAGCCAATCACAATGGAATACTCCCCCACAGGGTGATTGGTTGGAGCCTCTGCGCATTCTGATTAGTTGCACTGACAATAGCCATATCACAATGGAATACACCCTCACGTACTGATTGGTGAAGGATTTGCGCATTCTCATTGGCAAGAAGGCACAGATGTCTTCACCAATCAGTACGTGGGGGTATATTCCATTGTGATTGGCTGATGGCAATAAAGCCTTAGGATTGGTTCAAATAAAGATTGACAGGTGTGTTATCCAATCAGCGTTGTATTTTGGGTTGTATACTTTTTTCATTTATTCACAATTGGGGTCTTCTCATTAGCTGAATTTGATAGACAGCCTTTTCAGCCAATCAGAAGCAGCCATTGCCAATTTTATTCTGGAACACTCCATAGGAAGGTCATTAGCGTCGGAGACATCTGCCAGGGCGGATGTGTTTCGCTTTTTATTTTTTACGCACGGATGCTTCCGGAGAAGAACACCAGGAGGCCTGAGACATCGAGGAAAGGTAAGTATAATGTAGATAGTGGCATGTATATTAGATAGTGGGATGTATATTACATTATATAGTGGGATGTATATTAGATAGTGGCATGTATATTAGATAGTGGCATGTATATTAGATAGGGGTGTATTGTTTTTAATTGTATTGTATTGTATTTTATTTAATTGTATTTTATTTTATTTAATTGTATTGTATTGTATGTATTATATGTATGTATTGTATTGTATGTATTATATGTATTTCCTTTTCAGGTGTGTTATTTTAAAAAAAAAAATTGTAGTGGGGGGGGTTGTAATGTATTTTTTTATTTTCTGTAATGTTCCTTTTTTTATTTTTGTGACTTAGGTTTTTTTTTTTGTTCCGTAATGTACATTTTTTATTTTTGGTGATTTTAGTTTTTCTTATTTTATGTAATGTAGATTTCTGCTTTTGGATGAATTCAGTTACTTGAGGCACACAGTAAACTCACATTGTGTGACAAACATCATTTCAACACTTTATTTTATTGACCGTCATTTTTTGACGGGCAAGTCGCTAGTATTTAGTATATTAATCAATTAACCTTTTAGTTGAAAGATGGTTTATTCAATACAATGTATCTTATAACTATATCTCACTAGCGACTTGCCCGTCAAAAAATTACGGCAATGAGATGTGTATGTTTGGAAAGTTGTTTAGTTATTAATATACATATTTGACACTTGTAAGTATTGTGATATTAAACATGTTCAGTTTTGTAAAATGTTCTCTTGGTGAACAATAAATCTTAAAGCATTTTGTATTCAAAGTATTAACATTTGAATGTAAGAATAGTTGAACTTTAAATTAATCAGTATTGTAAACTTGAGGTAATGTTTTTTTAACATGCAATTTGTATGTGAAGAATTGTTAGCTTCAATATACATTGAATCCAGAGGAAAGCAAACAGTAAAAAACGTTGTTGAAACGTACCCAATTTTAACATGAACTTTGTAATATATGTAAGTAAGAAACTTGAAAGTATTTTTTTTTTAAACTTGAACTTTATTATCTGTGTAACTTTGGAACTTGACAAAACATTTGTAGAAGTTGGAACATTATAAACAGTAACATAGTGAATACATTTTTTAACATAATTTTGTATTAAAAGTATTAACAGTTGAATGTAAAAACAGTTGAACTTTAAACTAATCAGTATTGTAATCTTGAGGTAATGGTTTTTTAACATGCAATTTCTATCAGAATAATTGTTAACTTCAATATACATTGAATGCAGACGAAGGCAAACAGTAAAAACTCTCTTTAAAACGTACCCAATAAAATTAATTCCTTCCTGAACCCATGAACTGTCGATAAACCTTAATACAGGGAGTAATCTTAACATAACAGACAATATTTACATTGTGTCTTAAAACGTGGTTGAGCTCTTAACACGAACTTTGTAATATGTTGAAGTAAAGAACTTGAAAGTATTGTTTTCAAACTTGTAACATTAGAAACAGTAACATAGTTAATTCAAATTTTAACATAATTTGTAAAAATAATGCAAGGCAAGTGTTTTGTGAGGTGAATCATCCATAAACAGTACTTCCATTAATTATGATTGAATTGTTTATTGTTTTGTATTTTTGAATGCTTTTCACTTTTTTTTGCTTGGGTTTTATTTCTTTACTGAAAATGTATAGTACTTCATAGTAGACAATGTTTTTAGTAAAAATACGTCCATCTTCTAATAAATCACCTTGACTTTCATTCTTTTCAATGTAAACTTTAATAGTCTGTGGATTTTTGCACCGTGACAACGCAACGTACAATTGACCATGTGCAAATACTGGTTCTTCAAAGAAAATACCCACAGATTTGAACGTTTGACCTTGTGATTTATTAATGGTCATGGCTAATGCCATAATAATGGGAAATTGTCTTCTTTGAAGTATAAAAGGGAGACTACTTTCACTTGGTGCTAAATCTATTCTTGGTATGAAAACTCTCTCTCCTTTATGGGTACGTTAAAATTTCCGCATCTATAAAATGGTCCTTTAATTGTTGAACAATTAATCTTGTCCCATTGCATAGGCCTTTTTTGGGGTTCATATTTCGCAGTAACATGATAATTGCACCTTTCTTTAGCTGCAAAATATGTGGTGGCATTCCAGAATGAGTTAGTGAGTTTATGAATTCAGAAGAAAAGTTAGCCTGACTTTCATTGTCATCAGCAAGTACAGAATCAGCACTGTGATAATTTCTTTGTGGTGTATTAATTTTTTTAAAGATTTCATTATTGAGGAATAATGCATCCTTATTTTTACACGTTAGTATGACTTGGTTGGCAAGCTCGGAATATTCCTGGTTATTTATGCTACCTTCAAATATAGCCGATATAATATCTTGGTGACAAATCATATGAGGTGGGATCTCTACAGTGTTGTCAGGTAAATGTGGTATTTTGTCTGTTCTGCCTTCTTCAATTTTAGAAAGCCAATCATTGAAATCAGTTTGGCCTTCTGATCTTATATTTTGTTACAGTTGAAGATGGGTAAAATGTTTCCATAGTGTGCTTGACTTTATATAGGTTTCGATAATGTCAGTTCGATTTCCATGTACAACGACAGGTAATGTTTGTCTAAAATCGCCACCTAACAACATTACCTTTCCACCAAATGGAAAAGTATTATCCATGACTTCACGAAGCAAACGGTCAATACATTGGAGGGCATAGCATGACATCATTGTGGCCTCATCTATTATAATTAATTTACATTTGTTCAATTTCTTTGCTTGTAATGATGTCATGCGAATATCTGACACAGAAGTTTTTAAAATAGGTACTGGCAGTTTAAATTCACTATGTACAGTTCTTCCACCTTCTAACAAAAGTGCAGCAATTCCAGTAGTGGCAAACGCCATTGCTATTTGACCTTGTGCTCGTACCGAACTCATTAATAAATTATATAGATAGGTTTTTCCTGATCCGCCAGGTCCATCAAGATAGAAATAACGCTCTGTCACCATGTCATCATCTATTGCATTTTTAATGGCATTAAATGCTTGCAATTGTAAAGTATTTAAAGTTGCAAGTCTTTCTTCTGTTCTTTCTGCTTGTAGTTGAATGTCATAGTCTTCAAAGTTAATGTCATCTATAAGACCTGGATCAGGCAAATTAAAACTTGCACAACTTAATCCATGAGTTAAAAATACTTCTTGGATTTCCATTAACGCTTAAGTGTGCAATGGGTTCATTGTATCGTCGCATAAAGTCTTCAGCCATATTACTTTTAAAAGTCTCCCACAAAGCTAATGCATTTGGAGCATTTGAGAAGATACAAATAAATGCAAATTGTGGCATTTGACATTGTGCTGCTTCTTCTAAACATCTTTCGCATTCTGTATCATCAGCTAGTAAGTTTCTATGTCTTGCAGCTAAATGGAAGGATTCATATACAATGTCATTAACAGTTCTTAAGTGTTCAAAACTTTGTGCTCCAGGAACATTTAAAAGTAATATCCGTAAGCAAAAAGGTTCAACATCTCTTGGACTGACTGTGTAAATTCTTGGGATTATTTTATTGCCTCTGCTTTTTCTCGGTCTCCATAATCCATTCACAAAAACATAGTGATATGGAATTTCAATATATAAGTATTGTGTTGCTTCAGCATCAGTGGAATTTAATGCAAACCATGCAGTTAGTGTAGTGTGACGATCTTCACTTTGGGCCAATGCATTCATTTCATTTCCAGCATGGAAATACACTAAATGTCTTTGTGGCAAATGTACTGCTAATCTATATACTGCATGTGATCTATCATGCATTTCAAATTTTAAAAGCCGGCACATAGCTTCTGGTGCACTGACATAGCGAGCATCTACATGAGATGCAAGTTCATCATGTACTAACTCACTACTTTCAGGGTTGTCTGCACTTTTGACGACTACAGTAGCTGCATCGTAGCCTTTGTAAATATATTTGTAGACATATTTAATGGATTTGATGGAAGTGCAGGCTTCTACGTTGATGTGGGCATTGTACTTCATGAGTAAATGTGGATTGTAGGGTACTACATATCTAGTGTCAACTTTTTTCCACGAATAATGGCACTATCTCCTTTTCTTCTTTTATAAAGTGGATAGCCATCACAATTGGCATAGGTTTTGTCTCTATAATCTTTTGGAAAATCTTTGGAACATTTATTATTTTCCATACATGTGATTGTGGATTAAGCTCACCACAGGGTCCATGAATCATGCAATGAGTAACAATATCATATAGTCTACCATATAGTTTTGGATCTGGAAGTTCAGCAACAATGACTGCATCCACTTTGTCAGAAGTATCTAATTTACCTTTTTCTTGAAGTATTATCATAAAATGTGCATGTGGAAGTCCTCTTTTTTTAAATTCATTGGTATATACATAAGCCAGACATTTGCCAAATAACTGACTTATAGTGATGTCACGTATTAATTCATTTAATTTAATCTTAAAAACTACTAAATCTGGTCTATCGGAAGCTCTTTGTACAAGAAGTAAATTTTGTGTAATTTCTGGCCATTGTGGATTACATGTAAATGTCAGAAATAAATCGGGTTTGCCAAATTTGGTGACAATAGCCATAGCATCATTGTATCTTTCTCTCATATTTCGAGGAGATCCTTGAAAGGAAGATGGTAAAAGGGTGGCTTTGCCAGCTGTCATGTCTCTGCTTGTAGCCACATCAGCAACATAGTCCATTAGTCCCGAATACTGTTCTACACGTAGTTTATCTTGTTGATATTTTATAAAGTTTAAAATATTGGCCTCAACTTGCAAATTATAATCAATAATCCATTGTTGTGTTAGTTTTCCACCACATAAAATTGGATTAAATGTATTTCGAATGGCAATTTGAGCTACTTTAAATTCAAGCATAGAAACATTATTTCAGATTCTGGCTTTAGCATTTGGGTAACTTGGAAGTTTTAATTTTGGTTGCCAACCTGCCTCTCCATGTGGGAAAAAAATGGGATATGTCATTGGATCTAAATTTGGACTTAAGTTACTCATATTAATGAATGGTTGCCTCTCATTTCTGGGATATATTCTAATGTCTCTTTGAAATGGTGGTTCTCCTTCATCATTTTGAAACACCATTGCAACCTCATTTGATGTTGGCAAGTTATAACAACGTTTATCAGTATGTCTGTCTCTTTTAAGCACCATATTAACCTTTGGCATTCGTAATTCATGTCTTTGTTCATGAAGTAGTTGTTCATTTTCTACTTCTGCCAATTTTTTGTAAGCTTTACTGTAGGGATTGTTGTTCATAATGTTATTTAGCTCTATGAAAACACTGGGTAAGCATTTTTTATTTTCTTCCATCTGCATACGTTGGCCAACAGCTTCCATTGTATCTAGGACATATATTTAGGCAAATTTTCTTTGCTCTCCTTCCTCTGGATGTAAATGGGAAGTCCGATAATAAATTTGGCCTTGGACTTTAAAACAGTAAGGACCATGTACTGGTACATTAGCAGCTAATGTTGCCCCCATAGATGCAAAGGATATGGCACTAATGTAGGATCTTATGTTTGTCTTAAAATTTTTGTAGTTTGGAAAAGTAGGTTCAGTCATAATGTTTTGTAAATAGATAGGAAATTCTTTCCTTTCTGGAAGTTTGAACTTGCCTTTTTGACAGCAACTAATAAATTGGCCATCTCTGGGTCTCTCCTTTTTAAAATAATAAGCCTCACAAAACTGACATTGAGTAGTCATGTCCCCACAACTATGAACCTCTACTGCTAAAGACTTGAGTAAAGGATATTTTGCAAAGCATTTAGGAGTTTGACTCATATTCATCAGGTGAAATGTCATATAATGTTTCAACAACAGGTTCTAAATGCTTTGTTTTTTTCGTAGATTTTCTTGGTATATGTTGTATTGGTTTAGGTAAAATGTCATGTAATATTTCAGGAACAGGTTCTAAATGCTTTGTTTTTTTCGTGGCTTTTTTTGGTATGTTTTTTTTTTTTCAGGTAAAATGTCATCTGATGTTTGAGGAACAGGTTCTAAATGCTTTATTTGCTTGGTAGCTTTTTTTTGGAGTATCTTTAATTTGTGCAGGTAATAGTCTTTTGCTTGCAAGTCTTTTGCGTTCTTTTTCTCGTCGAATTTCCTTCTTCTCCGGTGTCTGCTGGCTGTCTGCTCTCTGTCGTTGTTCTCTAGCTTGGCGTCTTTTCTTTTCTTGTTTACTCTCGTTATCAGCCATGTTAATCTATAAAAAAAAAGAATGTATCATTAGTTTATTTTGAGATGTTAAGTTTGTTTTTACAAAAAAATCTTATCAACAGTTTGTTTCTATGTAATAACGTATTTTTTTAAAGAAGTTTTTAGTTAGTAAACATCTATCCAAAAGCAAGGTTTTCAGTAACTAAAAACATATTTAAAAAAATATGTTATGGGGCTTATTTATAGCACTATTCAATTGGCCAAATTGCAATTGAATGAGGGCCTAGGACTGGAAATTTAGAATGACAAATTTTATTGAGTCTCTGTTTTGATCATTTTTTGGACTATGCATTTTTTTTGTTGTTCTGGCTACATTGAAGTTTGGATTTACTGTTAAACATTATTGGCCATAAAAGACAAATAAGAGATAGATGAGAAATGTGTTAGTTATATTTTGTTAAAAGTTATAGTTAGTGGTGTTTTTTTTATTTTTTATTTTATGTTGACATTAATGCAGAGCAAACATGTTTATTTAGTTTTCTCTTTTTTTACTTGTTATACTGTACCTTGGTTGAAGTGTGATTTGAAGCAGAATCTTTGTTGGTCCTGTGTTGAAAGTCTTCGTCCGATGGTCTGGTCCTCTGTTGAAAGTCCTCGTCCGATTGTCTGGTCCTCTGTTGAAAGTCCTGATCCGATGGTCTGGTCCTCTGTTGAAAGTCCTCGTCCAATGGTCTGGTCCTCTGTTGAAAGTCCTCGTCCGATGGTGTAGTCCTCTGTTGAAAGTCCTTGTCCGATGGTCTGGTCCTCTGTTGAAAGTCCTTGTCCGATGGTCTTCACGCAGTATCTGTTGTGAAACAAAAATGAAAATGTTATTTGATTTGAATGTATTTGTAATAAAGAACAAATGTCATTGTTTTTGTGTATTGTATCTGTTATGGTGAATTTTTCTGCTATGCTGTTTTTTGTGCAACCTTTTCAAAAAAATTAAATGTATTTGTATATTCCAGTTGTTCTTTTTTTATACTGTAATTATTAATGTTTTTCTTATTTTGGATATGATTGCAATGTTTTTAGCATTATCCTATTTTGTGTCCACCACTTTTGTTATAGAAATTTAGAGTTCTTTGTAAGGCTTATCGGTTGGTAAACAGTAAATAAGAATATTATTTTACTTTGCTATTTGTTAGTTTGTTTTTGATACAATCCTGTTTTGTGTACATCACTTTTGTTATGCTTATTTAGGCTTCTGTGTAAGGCTTATAGGTTCTTAAACATTAAAGAAGAATATTAATTTACTTTCCTATGTGTTTGTGTGATTTTTGGTACAATCCTGTTTTGTGTGTACCACTTTTGGTATGCTTATTAAGGCTTCTGTGTAAGGCTTATAGGTTCTTAAAGATTAAAGAATAATATTAATTTAGTTTGCTATGTGTTTGTGTGATTTTTGATACAATCCTGTTTGGTGTCTACCACTTTTGGTATGCTTATTTAGGCTTCTCTGTAAGGCTTATAGGTTGTTAAACATTAAAGAAGAATATTACTTTAGTTTGCTATGTGTTTGTGTGATTTTTGGTACAATCCTGTTTTGTGTCTACCACTTTTGGTATGCTTATTTAGGCTTTTATGTAAGGCTTATAGGTTCTTAAACATTAAAGAAGAATATTAATTTATTTTGCTGTGTGTTTGTGTGATTTTTGGTACAATCCTGTTTTGTGTCTACCACTTTTGGTATGCTTATTTAGGCTTCTTTGTAAGGCTTAAAGTTTCTAAAACATTAAAGAAGAATATTAATTTAGTTTGCTATGTGTTTGTGTGATTTTTGGTACAATCCTGTTTTGTGTCTAACACTTTTGGTATGCTTATTTAGGCTTCTTTGTAAGTCTTATAGGTTCTTAAACATTAAAGAGTAATATTATTTTAGTTTGCTATGTGTTTGTGTGATTTTTGGTACAATCCTGTTTTGTGTCTACCACTTTTGGTATGCCTTTTTAGGCTTCTTTGTAAGGCTTATAGGTTCTTAAACATTAAAGAAGAATATTAATTTACTTTGCTATGTGTTTGTGTGATTTTTGGTACAATCCTGTTTTGTGTTTACCACTTTTGGTATGCCTATTTAGGCTTCTATGTAAGACTTATAGGTTCTTAAACATTAAAGAAGAATATTAATTTATTTTGCTGTGTGTTTATGTGATTTTTGGTACAATCCTGTTTTGTGTCTACCACTTTTGGTATGCTTATTTAGGCTTCTTTGTAATGCTTAAAGTTTCTAAAACATTAAAGAAGAATATTAATTTAGTTTGCTATGTGTTTGTGTGATTTTTGGTACAATCCTGTTTTGTGTCTACCACTTTTGGTATGCTTATTTAGGCTTCTTTGTAAGTCTTATAGGTTCTTAAACATTAAAGAGTAATATTATTTTAGTTTGCTATGTGTTTGTGTGATTTTTGGTACAATCCTGTTTTGTGTCTACCACTTTTGGTATGCTTATTTAGGCTTCTTTGTAAGTCTTATAGGTTCTTACACATTATATGAGTATGAATTTTCAGTAACTAAAAACGTATTTAAAAAAATATGTTATGGGGCTTATTTATAGCACTATTCAATTGGCCAAATTGCAATTGAATGAGGGCCTAGGACTGGAAATTTAGAATGACAAATTTTATTGAGTCTCTGTTTTGATCATTTTTTGGACTATGCATTTTTTTTGTTGTTCTGGCTACATTGAAGTTTGGATTTACTGTTAAACATTATTGGCCATAAAAGACAAATAAGAGATAGATGAGAAATGTGTTAGTTATATTTTGTTAAAAGTTATAGTTAGTGGTGTTTTTTTTATTTTTTATTTTATGTTGACATTAATGCAGAGCAAACATGTTTATTTAGTTTTCTCTTTTTTTACTTGTTATACTGTACCTTGGTTGAAGTGTGATTTGAAGCAGAATCTTTGTTGGTCCTGTGTTGAAAGTCTTCGTCCGATGGTCTGGTCCTCTGTTGAAAGTCCTCGTCCGATTGTCTGGTCCTCTGTTGAAAGTCCTGATCCGATGGTCTGGTCCTCTGTTGAAAGTCCTCGTCCAATGGTCTGGTCCTCTGTTGAAAGTCCTCGTCCGATGGTGTAGTCCTCTGTTGAAAGTCCTTGTCCGATGGTCTGGTCCTCTGTTGAAAGTCCTTGTCCGATGGTCTTCACACAGTATCTGTTGTGAAACAAAAATGAAAATGTTATTTGATTTGAATGTATTTGTAATAAAGAACAAATGTCATTGTTTTTGTGTATTGTATCTGTTATGGTGAATTTTTCTGCTATGCTGTTTTTTGTGCAACCTTTTCAAAAAAATTAAATGTATTTGTATATTCCAGTTGTTCTTTTTTTATACTGTAATTATTAATGTTTTTCTTATTTTGGATATGATTGCAATGTTTTTAGCATTATCCTATTTTGTGTCCACCACTTTTGTTATAGAAATTTAGAGTTCTTTGTAAGGCTTATCGGTTGGTAAACAGTAAATAAGAATATTATTTTACTTTGCTATTTGTTAGTTTGTTTTTGATACAATCCTGTTTTGTGTACATCACTTTTGTTATGCTTATTTAGGCTTCTGTGTAAGGCTTATAGGTTCTTAAACATTAAAGAAGAATATTAATTTACTTTCCTATGTGTTTGTGTGATTTTTGGTACAATCCTGTTTTATGTGTACCACTTTTGGTATGCTTATTAAGGCTTCTGTGTAAGGCTTATAGGTTCTTAAAGATCAAAGAATAATATTAATTTAGTTTGCTATGTGTTTGTGTGATTTTTGATACAATCCTGTTTGGTGTTTACCACTTTTGGTATGCTTATTTAGGCTTCTCTGTAAGGCTTATAGGTTGTTAAACATTAAAGAAGAATATTACTTTAGTTTGCTATGTGTTTGTGTGATTTTTGGTACAATCCTGTTTTGTGTCTACCACTTTTGGTATGCTTATTTAGGCTTTTATGTAAGGCTTATAGGTTCTTAAACATTAAAGAAGAATATTAATTTATTTTGCTGTGTGTTTGTGTGATTTTTGGTACAATCCTGTTTTGTGTCTACCACTTTTGGTATGCTTATTTAGGCTTCTTTGTAAGGCTTAAAGTTTCTAAAACATTAAAGAAGAATATTAATTTAGTTTGCTATGTGTTTGTGTGATTTTTGGTACAATCCTGTTTTGTGTCTACCACTTTTGGTATGCTTATTTAGGCTTCTTTGTAAGTCTTTTAGGTTCTTAAACATTAAAGAGTAATATTATTTTAGTTTGCTATGTGTTTGTGTGATTTTTGGTACAATCCTGTTTTGTGTCTACCACTTTTGGTATGCTTATTTAGGCTTCTTTGTAAGGCTTATAGGTTCTTAAACATTAAAGAAGAATATTAATTTACTTTGCTATGTGTTTGTGTGATTTTTGGTACAATCCTGTTTTGTGTTTACCACTTTTGGTATGCCTATTTAGGCTTCTATGTAAGACTTATAGGTTCTTAAACATTAAAGAAGAATATTATTTAGTTTGCTATGTGTTTGTGTGATTTTTGGTAGAATCCTGTTTTGTGTCAACCACTTTTGGTATGCTTATTTAGGCTTCTTTGTAAGGCTTATAGGTTCTTAAACATTAAAGAGTAATATTAATTTAGTTTGCTATGTGTTTGTGTGATTTTTGGTACAATCCTGTTTTGTGTCTACCACTTTTGGTATGCTTATTTAGGCTTCTTTGTAAGGCTTATAGGTTCTTAAACATTAAAGAAGAATATTAATTTAGTTTGCTATGTGTTTGTGTGATTTTTGGTACAATCCTGTTTTGTGTCTACCACTTTTGGTATGCTTGTTTAGGCTTCTTTGTAAGGCTTATAGGTTCTTAAACATTAAAGAAGAATATTAATTTATTTTGCTATGTGTTTGTGTGATTTTTGGTACAATCCTGTTTTGTGTCTACCACTTTTGGTATGGTTATTTAGGCTTCTTTGTAAGTCTTATAGGTTCTTAAACATTAAAGAGTAATATTATTTTAGTTTGCTATGTGTTTGTGTGATTTTTGGTACAATCCTGTTTTGTGTCTACCACTTTTAGTATGCTTATTTAGGCTTCTTTGTAAGGCTTATAGGTTCTTAAACATTAAAGAGTAATATTATTTTAGTTTGCTATGTGTTTGTGTGAATTTTGGTACAATCCTGTTTTGTGTCTACCACTTTTGGTATGCTTATTTAGGCTTCTCTGTAAGGCTTATAGGTTGTTAAACATTAAAGAAGAATATTACTTTAGTTTGCTATGTGTTTGTGTGATTTTTGGTACAATCCTGTTTTGTGTCTACCACTTTTGGTATGCTTATTTAGGCTTCTTTGTAAGTCTTATAGTTTCTTAAACATTAAAGAGTAATATTATTTTAGTTTGCTATGTGTTTGTGTGATTTTTGGTACAATCCTGTTTTGTGTCTACCACTTTTGGTATGCCTTTTTAGGCTTCTTTGTAAGGCTTATAGGTTCTTAAACATTAAAGAAGAATATTAATTTACTTTGCTATGTGTTTGTGTGATTTTTGTTACAATCCTGTTTTGTGTCTACCACTTTTGGTATGCTTATTTAGGCTTCTTTGTAAGGCTTAAAGTTTCTAAAACATTAAAGAAGAATATTAATTTAGTTTGCTATGTGTTTGTGTGATTTTTGGTACAATCCTGTTTTGTGTCTACCACTTTTGGTATGCTTATTTAGGCTTCTTTGTAAGTCTTATAGGTTCTTAAACATTAAAGAGTAATATTATTTTAGTTTGCTATGTGTTTGTGTGATTTTTGGTACAATCCTGTTTTGTGTCTACCACTTTTGGTATGCTTATTTAGGCTTCTTTGTAAGTCTTATAGGTTCTTAAACATTAAAGAGTAATATTATTTTAGTTTGCTATGTGTTTGTGTGAATTTTGGTACAATCCTGTTTTTTGTCTACCACTTTTGGTATGCTTATTTAGGCTTCTCTGTAAGGCTTTTATGTTGTTAAACATTAAAGAAGAATATTACTTTATTTTGCTATGTGTTTGTGTGATTTTTGGTACAATCCTGTTTTGTGTCTACCACTTTTGGTATGCTTATTTAGGCTTCTTTGTAAGTCTTATAGGTTCTTAAACATTAAAGAGTAATATTATTTTAGTTTGCTATGTGTTTGTGTGATTTTTGGTACAATCCTGTTTTGTGTCTACCACTTTTGGTATGCTTATTTAGGTTTCTTTGTAAGGCTTATAGGTTCTTAAACATTAAAGAAGAATATTAAATTACTTTGCTATGTGTTTGTGTGATTTTTGTTACAATCCTGTTTTGTGTCTACCACTTTTGGTATGCTTATTTAGGCTTCTTTGTAAGGCTTAAAGTTTCTAAAACATTAAAGAAGAATATTAATTTAGTTTGCTATGTGTTTGTGTGATTTTTGGTACAATCCTGTTTTGTGTTTACCACTTTTGGTATGCTTATTTAGGCTTCTGTGTAAGGCTTATAGGTTCTTAAAGATTAAAGAATAATATTAATTTAGTTTGCTATGTGTTTGTGTGATTTTTGATACAATCCTGTTTGGTGTCTACCACTTTTGGTATGCTTATTTAGGCTTCTCTGTAAGACTTATAGGTTGTTAAACATTAAAGAAGAATATTACTTTAGTTTGCTATGTGTTTGTGTGATTTTTGGTACAATCCTGTTTTGTGTCTACCACTGTTGGTATGCTTATTTAGGCTTTTATGTAAGGCTTATAGGTTCTTAAACATTAAAGAAGAATATTAATTTATTTTGCTGTGTGTTTGTGTGATTTTTGGTACAATCCTGTTTTGTGTCTACCACTTTTGGTATGCTTATTTAGGCTTCTTTGTAAGGCTTAAAGTTTCTAAAACATTAAAGAAGAATATTAATTTAGTTTGCTATGTGTTTGTGTGATTTTTGGTACAATCCTGTTTTGTGTCTACCACTTTTGGTATGCTTATTTAGGCTTCTTTGTAAGTCTTATAGGTTCTTAAACATTAAAGAGTAATATTATTTTAGTTTGCTATGTGTTTGTGTGAATTTTGGTACAATCCTGTTTTGTGTCTACCACTTTTGGTATGCTTATTTAGGCTTCTCTGTAAGGCTTATAGGTTGTTAAACATTAAAGAAGAATATTACTTTAGTTTGCTATGTGTTTGTGTGATTTTTGATACAATCCTGTTTTGTGTCTACCACTTTTGGTATGCTTATTTAGGCTTCTTTGTAAGTCTTATAGGTTCTTAAACATTAAAGAGTAATTTTATTTTAGTTTGCTATGTGTTTGTGTGATTTTTGGTACAATCCTGTTTTGTGTCTACCACTTTTGGTATGCTTATTTATGCTTCTCTGTAAGGCTTATAGGTTGTTAAACATTAAAGAAGAATATTACTTTAGTTTGCTATGTGTTTGTGTGATTTTTTATACAATCCTGTTTTGTGTCTACCACTTTTGGTATGCTTATTTAGGCTTTTATGTAAGGCTTATAGGTTCTTAAACATTAAAGAAGAATATTAATTTATTTTGCTATGTGTTTGTGTGATTTTTGGTACAATCCTGTTTTGTGTCTACCAATTTTGGTATGCTTATTTAGGCTTCTTTGTAAGGCTTAAAGTTTCTAAAACATTAAAGAAGAATATTAATTTAGTTTGCTATGTGTTTGTGTGATTTTTGGTACAATCCTGTTTTGTGTCTACCACTTTTGGTATGCTTATTTAGGCTTCTTTGTAAGTCTTATAGGTTCTTAAACGTTAAAGAGTAATATTATTTTAGTTTGCTATGTGTTTGTGTGATTTTTGGTACAATCCTGTTTTGTGTCTACCACTTTTGGTATGCTTATTTAGGCTTCTTTGTAAGTCTTATAGGTTCTTAAACATTAAAGAGTAATATTATTTTAGTTTGCTATGTGTTTGTGTGATTTTTGGTACAATCCTGTTTTGTGTCTACCACTTTTGGTATGCTTATTTAGGCTTCTCTGTAAGGCTTATAGGTTGTTAAACATTAAAGAAAAATATTACTTTAGTTTGCTATGTGTTTGTGTGATTTTTGGTACAATCCTGTTTTGTGTCTACCACTTTTGGTATGCTTATTTAGGCTTCTTTGTAAGTCTTATAGGTTCTTAAACATTAAAGAGTAATATTAGTTTGCTATGTGTTTGTGTGATTTTTGGTACAGTCCTGTTTTGTGTCTACCACTTTTGGTATGCTTATTTAGGCTTCTTTGTAAGGCTTATAGGTTCTTAAACATTAAAGAAGAATATTAATTTACTTTGCTATGTGTTTGTGTGATTTTTGTTACAATCCTGTTTTGTGTCTACCACTTTTGGTATGCTTATTTAGGCTTCTTTGTAAGGCTTAAAGTTTCTAAAACATTAAAGAAGAATATTAATTTAGTTTGCTATGTGTTTGTGTGATTTTTGGTACAATCCTGTTTTGTGTCTACCACTTTTGGTATGCTTATTTAGGCTTCTTTGTAAGGCTTATAGGTTCTTAAACATTAGAGAAGAATATTAATTTAGTTTGCTATGTGTTTGTGTGATTTTTGGTACAATCCTGTTTTGTGTCTAGCAGTTTTGGTATGCTTATTTAGGCTTCTTTGTAAGGCTATAGGTTCTTAAACATTAAAGAAGAATATTAATTTTGTTTGCTATGTGTTTGTGTGATTTTTGGTACAATCCTGTTTTGTGTCTACCACTTTTGGTATGCTTGTTTAGGCTTCTTTGTAAGGCTTATAGGTTCTTAAACATTAAAGAAGAATATTAATTTAGTTTGCTATGTGTTTGTGTGATTTTTGGTACAATCCTGTTTTGTGTCTACCACTTTTGGTATGCTTATTTAGGCTTCTATGTAAGGCTTATACGTTCTTAAACATAAAAAAAGAATATGAATTTAGTTTGCTATGTGTTTGTGTGATTTTTGGTACCGTCCTGTTTTGTGTCTACCACTTTTGGTATGCTTATTTAGGCTTCTTTGTAAGTCTTATAGGTTCTTAAACATTAAAGAGTAATATTATTTTAGTTTGCTATGTGTTTGTGTGATTTTTGGTACAATCCTGTTTTGTGTCTACCACTTTTGGTATGCTTATTTAGGCTTCTTTGTAAGGCTTAAAGGTTCTTAAATATTAAAGAAGAATATTAATTTACTTTGCTATGTGTTTGTGTGATTTTTGGTACAATCCTGTTTTGTGTCTACCACTTTTGGTATGCTTATTTAGGTTTCTTTGTAAGGCTTATAGGTTCTTAAACATTAAAGAAGAATATTAAATTACTTTGCTATGTGTTTGTGTGATTTTTGGTACAATCCTGTTTTGTGTCTACCACTTTTGGTATGCTTATTTAGGCTTCTTTGTAAGGCTTAAAGTTTCTAAAACATTAAAGAAGAATATTAATTTAGTTTGCTATGTGTTTGTGTGATTTTTGGTACAATCCTGTTTTGTGTTTACCACTTTTGGTATGCTTATTTAGGCTTCTGTGTAAGGCTTATAGGTTCTTAAAGATTAAAGAATAATATTAATTTAGTTTGCTATGTGTTTGTGTGATTTTTGATACAATCCTGTTTGGTGTCTACCACTTTTGGTATGCTTATTTAGGCTTCTCTGTAAGACTTATAGGTTGTTAAACATTAAAGAAGAATATTACTTTAGTTTGCTATGTGTTTGTGTGATTTTTGGTACAATCCTGTTTTGTGTCTACCACTTTTGGTATGCTTATTTAGGCTTTTATGTAAGGCTTATAGGTTCTTAAACATTAAAGAAGAATATTAATTTATTTTGCTGTGTGTTTGTGTGATTTTTGGTACAATCCTGTTTTGTGTCTACCACTTTTGGTATGCTTATTTAGGCTTCTTTGTAAGGCTTAAAGTTTCTAAAACATTAAAGAAGAATATTAATTTAGTTTGCTATGTGTTTGTGTGATTTTTGGTACAATCCTGTTTTGTGTCTACCACTTTTGGTATGCTTATTTAGGCTTCTTTGTAAGTCTTATAGGTTCTTAAACATTAAAGAGTAATATTATTTTAGTTTGCTATGTGTTTGTGTGAATTTTGGTACAATCCTGTTTTGTGTCTACCACTTTTGGTATGCTTATTTAGGCTTCTCTGTAAGGCTTATAGGTTGTTAAACATTAAAGAAGAATATTACTTTAGTTTGCTATGTGTTTGTGTGATTTTTGGTACAATCCTGTTTTGTGTCTACCACTTTTGGTATGCTTATTTAGGCTTCTTTGTAAGTCTTATAGGTTCTTAAACATTAAAGAGTAATATTATTTTAGTTTGCTATGTGTTTGTGTGATTTTTGGTACAATCCTGTTTTGTGTCTACCACTTTTGGTATGCTTATTTAGGCTTCTCTGTAAGGCTTATAGGTTGTTAAACATTAAAGAAAAATATTACTTTAGTTTGCTATGTGTTTGTGTGATTTTTGGTACAATCCTGTTTTGTGTCTACCACTTTTGGTATGCTTATTTAGGCTTCTTTCTAAGTCTTATAGGTTCTTAAACATTAAAGAGTAATATTAGTTTGCTATGTGTTTGTGTGATTTTTTGTACAGTCCTGTTTTGTGTCTACCACTTTTGGTATGCTTATTTAGGCTTCTTTGTAAGGCTTATAGGTTCTTAAACATTAAAGAAGAATATTAATTTACTTTGCTATGTGTTTGTGTGATTTTTGTTACAATCCTGTTTTGTGTCTACCACTTTTGGTATGCTTATTTAGGCTTCTTTGTAAGGCTTAAAGTTTCTAAAACATTAAAGAAGAATATTAATTTAGTTTGCTATGTGTTTGTGTGATTTTTGGTACAATCCTGTTTTGTGTTTACCACTTTTGGTATGCCTATTTAGGCTTCTATGTAAGACTTATAGGTTCTTAAACATTAAAGAAGAATATTATTTAGTTTGCTATGTGTTTGTGTGATTTTTGGTACAATCCTGTTTTGTGTCTACCACTTTTGGTATGCTTATTTAGGCTTCTTTGTAAGGCTTATAGGTTCTTAAACATTAAAGAGTAATATTAATTTAGTTTGCTATGTGTTTGTGTGATTTTTGGTACAATCCTGTTTTGTGTCTACCACTTTTGGTATGCTTATTTAGGCTTCTTTGTAAGGCTTATAGGTTCTTAAACATTAAAGAAGAATATTAATTTTGTTTGCTATGTGTTTGTGTGATTTTTGGTACAATCCTGTTTTGTGTCTACCACTTTTGGTATGCTTGTTTAGGCTTCTTTGTAAGGCTTATAGGTTCTTAAACATTAAAGAAGAATATTAATTTAGTTTGCTATGTGTTTGTGTGATTTTTGGTACAATCCTGTTTTGTGTCTACCACTTTTGGTATGCTTATTTAGGCTTCTATGTAAGGCTTATACGTTCTTAAACATAAAAAAAGAATATGAATTTAGTTTGCTATGTGTTTGTGTGATTTTTGGTACCGTCCTGTTTTGTGTCTACCACTTTTGGTATGCTTATTTAGGCTTCTTTGTAAGTCTTATAGGTTCTTAAACATTAAAGAGTAATATTATTTTAGTTTGCTATGTGTTTGTGTGATTTTTGGTACAATCCTGTTTTGTGTCTACCACTTTTGGTATGCTTATTTAGGCTTCTTTGTAAGGCTTATAGGTTCTTAAATATTAAAGAAGAATATTAATTTACTTTGCTATGTGTTTGTGTGATTTTTGGTACAATCCTGTTTTGTGTCTACCACTTTTGGTATGCTTTTTTAGGCTTCTTTGTAAGGCTTATAGGTTCTTAAACATTAAAGAAGAATATTAATTTACTTTGCTATTTGTGTGTGTTTTTTTTTTGTAGGATCCTATTTGTGTCTACCATATGTTGCATACTTGATTTGCTTAATTAGTATTTTTTATGAAGCTTTAATATTTTTCTACAATGCAAATGAATGTTTTTTTTTTGATAGTCAGGCTATATTTTTAGCATTATCCTGTTTTGTGTTCACCAGTTGTTGGTTGCTGCATTTGTTATATTGGCGGCCATTAAACATATATAGTTTGTTTCTTTTTTGTACTTGTTATACTCTACCTTGATTGAAGTGTCGAATGACAGAGGGTCCCCTCCTGGCAATCTTAATCCGCCGGTCTTCTTATAGTGTCTGTTTGAAAAAGAAAGTGAAATGGTTAATTGTATTTTTTCTTTTTGATTTAGCAAAGCATGGTCTTTTTCAGAATGTAATGTATTTTTCTATCTTACCTCTTCTTTCTTGGTGTTCTTTAAAATGGATTATGGTTAACAATGCACGGTGCAAATTCTTGAGTGACGCTGTTGATGCAGAGTCTGTTTGAATAGTAAAAAAAAGGACAAAGATTGAGCTTTAGGTTATATATTGAATTCCAATAAATTAATGTCATTTAAATATACTTCTGTAATTAGTTTCATTTAACATGAGTTTGTTTTTGGGCCTACACACATAAATGTGCGTGTGACATGTACATGAATCACATTTTAATATTTTTTTTTTTACTGTCATTTAAATATACTTGTTTAATTAGTTTGTGTTAAGATTAGTTTCTTGTAGGGGCTATACACATAAATGTGCGTGTCACATGTCACTATACGTGAATCATATTTTAATAGTTAAATGAACCTTATTTTTTTGGGGGGCCTACACACATAAATGTGTGTGTGAAATGTGACTATACATGATATATATATTTGTGCTTGTCACATATGACTATACATGAATCATCTTTTAATAGTAAAATATGTTTTTTTTTTGTAATTTAAATATAGTTGTTTAATTAGTTTGGGTTAAGATCAGTTTGTTGCAGGGGCTATACACATAAATGTGCGTGCCACATGTCACTATACATAAATCACATTTTCATACTTAACATTTTTTTTTTGTCCTGTCTTGATAATAAAATGTAATATATTATATCTTACCTCTCAGTTGTAATTTGCACAATGTAAAGTAGGAAATTAGGAAACAATTATCTTCTCAAGTAACAGCAGCAGTTAACTATCCAGTCACTCCGTTCATCACCTGAGTAGAAATGTAGAAATTTCTGGAAAGTAGGCAGTATTTATAAACTTTCAAGTGCCTCAGACCGTTAGAACGCAATACGCATGCGCTATTTGCGTTACAGCTTACAATTTGCGTTCCATCCTCCATTTTGTGCGTAGTAGTTTTCAAAATGGTGGTTAATATCAGTGTGGTACGTTCCACATAGTATGTATTTCATTCTTGCGAGTCACTGTAGTATAGTTACATCTGAAGCCTCGTTTTCGTTTTGTTCGGCGGCCATTTTTTCTCTCGCTTAGGTGATTTTCGGCAGTTTAAACTCGTTTTTTTGTACTTAAATGGATGTGTAAATTAACTTTTTGAGGTACCGGATGCCTCCCCCTTGCTGTAAGTAAGCTTTTTATGTGTTTGTTGTGTTTATTTCTTGTGTTTCTGATGTTTTCATGATCGCCGTTTTCGGCTGGTTTTGCGTGTTGGGAATGGCTCGTTTCGCGCCTGTATTTTTTTGCGATGCGGACAAATTTTTTTTGCGAGGGACGCAGTTGTCTTTTACGTGTATGATGCATTTTTTTTTTCTAAGTCGTGCGAGGCGCCTTTGAGTTTTTTTTTTGTTAAGTCTTGCGTGTGTGTGTATGTGTAATCGCTTGTGAGGCGCCTTTGAGTTTTTTTTTGTTAAAAGTCTTGCATGTGTGTGTGTGTGTGTTGGCGACGTTGGACCTTCCACCACTGCAAATGCGGCCCCTCGCTTCGCGAGGGTCCGCATTTGCGGCCGAACACAGCCGAGGTGGGATACTCTACCACCGCAAATGCGGCCCCTCGCTTTGCGAGGATCCGCATTTGCGGGGACGTTGGGATGCTCCACCACCGCAAATGCGGCCCCTTGCTTCGCGAGGATCCGCATTTGCGGGGACGTTTGGATGCTCATCCACAGCAAATGCGGGCTCGCTGCGCGAGCCCGCAAGCATCAGCAACAGCTCGTATGCTCACAACTATATATGTGATTTATCTGTCATGAATGTTTGGTTGATATAAATGATATGTTCAATTCTTGTTTTATTGTTTTGTACTTTAGATCAGTGATCTAACAGTGGAATTATCTTTTTTATGAACTTTTCTTAAGTTTTTTACAATGTTTTTTGCTGTATTATCTTTTTTACCTGTCATGATAAAGTTTTCTTGCTCTTTTGTACATTTTGAAACCACTTTACAAGAAATACAATATTTTTTTTTATAACAATGTCTATCTTGCCCTCTCACTCACTCACATATTTATCTCTGTGCCTCTAGTTGTAACTTGCTCATCATAAATGATGGAATCATATGTTATGTTTAATTGTCTGTTCTGTTTCTCTCTGTGCTGTCTCTCTGTGTGCCATCTGTCTCTCTCTCTCTTTGTGTACCCTCTCCATGCGCCCTCTCTCTCTCTGCACTGTCTATCTCTCTCTGTGTCCTCCCTCTCTCCGTCTGCTCTCTCTCCCACTGAGCCCTCTTTCTCTGTGCCCTCTCTCTGTGTCCCTACCTCCCTCTCTCCCTCCTCTCCTTCTTTCTCCATTTCCTCCTCTCTCCCCCTTCTCTATCTGCCTCCTCTCCCTCCCCTCCCTCTCTCACCCCACCCTCTCTCTCCCTCTCTCTCTTTCTCCCTCCGTCCCACTCTTCCTCTTCTCTCTCCCTCTCATCCCTCTCTGTCTCTCCCTACTCTCTCTCCCCTGTCTCTCTGCCTCCTCTCTCTACTCCTCCCTCTCTCCCCCTTTCTCCCTCTCTCTGTCTCCCTCACTCTCCCTCCCTCCCTCCCTCTATCTCTCCATCCCTACCGCTAGCTCTCCCTCTCCCTCCCTCTCTCTGCCTTCCTCCCCCACTCCTTCTCTGTCCTTCTAGATCCCCTCCTGCTCGTTATCCCTCTCTTTGCCTCCTCTCTCCCTCCGCTGGCCCTCCCTCTCTCTCCCCCACTCATTCCCCTCCCTCTCTCTCTCCCTCCCTCTCTCCCCCTCCCTACTTATCTCTCTCCCCTCTCTCCCATCCCTCCCACCCCCTCTCTGCCTACCCCTCCCTCCTTTTCTCTCTCTCCTTTTGCCTCCCCTCCTTCTCTCTTTCCCTCACCCCCTCCCTCTCTCTCTGCCTCCTTCCCTCTCTATCCTCCTTTCGTTCCTTCCCTTTCTCTCTCCCTCTCATTCCTCTCTGTCTCTCCCTACTCTCTCTCCCCTGTCTCTCTGCCTCCTCTCTCTACTCCTCCCTCTCTCCCCCTTTCTCCCTCTCTCTGTCTCCCTCACTCTCCCGCCCTCCCTCCCTCTATCTCTCCCTCCCTACCGCTAGCTCTCCCTCTCCCTCCCTCTCTCTGCCTTCCTCCCCCACTCCTTCTCTGTCCTTCTAGATCCCCTCCTGCTTGTTCTCCCTCTCTCCCTCCACTGGCCCTCCATCTCTCTCCCCCACTCATTCCCCTCCCTCTCTCTATTTCTGCCTCCCTCTCTCTCTCCCTCCCTCTCTCCCCCTCCCTCCTTATCTCTCTCCCCTCTCTCCCCATCCCTCCCACCCCCTCTCTGCCTACCCCTCCCTCCTTTTCTCTCTCTCCTTTTGCCTCCCCTCCTTCTCTCTTTCCCTCACCCCCTCCCTCTCTCTCTGCCTCCTTCTCTCTCTATCCTCCTTTCGTTCCTTCCCTTTCTCTCCCCTCTCTGTCTCCTTCCTTCACCACCCCCTCTCTCTACCTCTATCTCTCTGCCTCCTCTCTCCCTCTTTCTCTGCCTTTTCTCTCCCTTTCTCTGCCTCCTCTCTCCCTCTCTCTTGCCTCCTCTCCCACTTTCTCCCTTCCTCTCTGCCTCCATCACTCTCTCTCTCACCCTTTTTCTCTCTCTCCCCATCCTTCTCTCTCCCTCTCTCTCTGCCTCCCTCCCTCCCTCTCCCCATCCGTCTCTCTCTCCCCCTCTTTCCCCATCCCTCTTTCCCTCTCTCTCTCTGCCTTCCTCTCTTTCCCCCTCTCTGTCTCCTTCCCTCTCCATCTCCACCCCTCCCTCTCTCTCTGTCTCCTATCTCCTCTCTCTCTCTCTCTCCCTCTCCCCCCTCCCTATTACGTGCCTCCCTACCTCTCTATCTCTTTCTATCCCTCCCAGTGACCCAGTGCTTCTCTACATTCCTCCCTTCCTCCCCTTCTCACTCCCTCTCTCTCCTCTTCCTCACTATCCCCTCCCCTTCTTATTTCTCCTTCCCTCTGCCACCCTCTCTCACTCCCCTCCCTCTCTCTCTCCCCCTCCCTCTCGCTCTATACATCCATCTCTCCCCTCCCTCTTTCTGTCCCCCTCTCTCTCTCTCTACCTCCTCCCCCCTCTCTCTACCCCCCTCCCAGTGACCCAGATTTGTGTGGTTTTGTGGCAGATGCACCCCTGAACAATTGGGTGGCTCTTCCACACATGCGCACTTGTGCAGCTTTGCTGTGTATGCACAAATGCGCCATAACTGTGCATGCGCAACCATGTCGCAAATGAGCAATTACCTGATTGCCCACAATTTAGACATAGCAGTTGTGAGTAACGCCTGCGCAGAGCATATCCCGCAGCCATAACTCACAACTGAAAACTACTACAGGTGATACCAAGGTTACTTCTTCTTACATCCTTTTGTTTCTATGCACAATACCTTTGGCATTGTTAGAAGTATTAAAAATGCTGTACTACTGGTTTGTTAATAGCTCTGAAGATTTAAATGATCATGGAAATGAACAGGAAGATTTTATTTTACTGTGTATAATATGAACACCCTTTAAAATAGATATTGTATTTACATACATAACTGCGTCTTTTCCTCTGGGCCATTTCCTCATACTATGTTATGAAAGATTACATTTTCTAATCTAATATTATGGACACAATGACTATCTTTGTAGAACCAAACACTAATACAGTTTTTAAATTGTATACATCTAGTTTATATCTCTCTTACCTTATATTAAATATAACTTTGTCTGGGAAAAGAGTAATTTTAGTACTTATTTCTTCTATTACCACCCCTTTAATTTTCGATTCATTTCTAATTCTTACCGCAAGAGGTTCAATGATCAGGGAAAAGATAAGGGAAGATAATGGACAACTTTGTCTTGTTCCATTATTAATCATGAAACTGTCCGTATCAAACCCAGGACCTACAACAAATTCAGAGTTATTGGAGTACAGCACCATAATGTAGTGTAAGTGTGTCGCATGACTTCAAAACTATATCAAGATCTGAAATCAACCAGCAGAGACCAAAAAACCCAGAGAGATTTCTAGGTTATCCACAGGCTTTAAGTATCACAAGTTTCTCTTCAGGATGCCATTATTGGGAAGTGGATACAAGTGAACATGGGAAATTACAAATAATGAGAGTGCAAGCTCCTCTGTCAAGTGCTCATTGTGCATATAGAATTTGTAGATTCTAATGAACTAAAGACTGAGGTCATTTTTATAGTATGACAAACATCCATATAGGCCAATGCCAATTGCCAATGCCAAAAAAAAAAAACATAAAAAATGAAATATAACTTTTGCATTGGATATTCCTCTCTGGAACCCACAGAGTTAAAAGTCATGAATGCTCTTGCTATACTCTCCACCCCTTTGCTGAATGAGACGGGACTTTCTGTTTAGTGTTTTCCTGAACATTTCAAGCCTGCTGATCTAAGAGAGGAGCTGGACTTCCATCTCTCTAAGCATTTATTCAGATTGTGTAGCTCTGTGCTGAGGACAACATTTCTACCGGGGATGAATTAGGAGCGCACTGACACCCACTGGTGTTTATACCTGTCCTGAATACAGAGCAGGTTTTTCTGAGTGTCCTGCACTGTATATGGCCATGGATCCATATAACACATATGATTTAATTCAACCTAATCACTCAATACAGGAGAGTGATGAGATCTTCTGTACCTATTGTGTTCATTCTCAGGTACCTGCTGCAAAATCCTGTCTGCTATGTGAAGCTTCCCTTTGTGATATACATGTGAATGTACACAGCAAGTCAGAGCAACATGTCTTAACTGAACCCACAACGTCCTGGGTTAACAGAAAATGCCCCATCCACAAGGAGGTACTGAAGTATTACTGCACAGAAGATGCTGTCAGTGTCTGTGTGTCCTGCTCCCTGGCTGGAGCGCACCGGGGACATCAGGTAGAGCTACTGAATGAAGCTTCGGAGAAGAAGAAAAGTAAACTAAGAAATATTTTGGAAAAAATCACATCCGAGAGGGAAGAAATTGAGAAAAGAGTCCAGAGCCTGCAGCAGCAAAGGTGTAAAGTAGAAGACAAAGCAACCGGCTTAAAAGAACAAGTTACTTCCCTACTTATGGAAGTCATGAATGAAATTACTAGACAGGAGGAGCAGATTTTACTCCCTGTCTCTGATCTGATCCAGCAGATGGAAAAAGAAAAGGAAGAGTTGTCCAGGGAGATGAGTCGCATTGAGAAGTTGTGTAACATGACTGATCCATTAATAATCATGCAAGATCAGGAATTACACAATACTCACTTTTGTGACCCAGACAAAAGAATTATTGAGGGCACAATGACATATGATAACAATTTCACAACTGGTGATGACTTTGATGAGAATCTAATCTCAGAGATCTTCCAAAAAAGTTTAGATGATATTGTTAAAACTTTAAAAATAAGACAAATGTCCTATGTACAGAAGGCATCTTGCTTATTAATAGATGTAAACACAGCTGGTAACAATGTAAGTGTGTCACAAGACTTCAAAACGATATCAAGATCTGAAATAAACCAGCAGAGACCAAAAAACCCAGAGAGATTTCTAGGTTATCCTCAGGCTTTAAGTATCACAAGTTTCTCTTCAGGACGCCATTATTGGGAAGTGGATACAAGTGAACATGGAAAATGGAGGGTAGGGATGGCATATCGCAGCATGGAAAGACAAGGGCGCCGGTCCAGCATCGGTGTTAATAACAAATCCTGGTGTTTGCGCAGCTCTGATAAAAATCTTTCGGTGCTGCATGACTCAATAAAAACCCAATTACCACACAAGTCTTCCATTCAGAGATTTGGAGTATTCCTGGACTACGAGGCTGGACGTCTGTCCTTTTATGAGCTGTGTGACCCGATCAGACTCTTACACACCTTCACTGCCACCTTCACTGAGCCTCTTCATGCAGCATTCTGGGTATTTTGCAATAAATCTTGGGTCAAAATCAAGTTTTAATATTAGTGTTCACTACTCTGCAAAGGAAATCTAGAGAAACATTATATTTAGTATATTAATCAATTAACCTTTTAGTTGAAAGATGGTTTATTCAATACAATATATCTTATAAGTATATCTTATTTATCTGTTGTGGATGTTTGGTTGATATAAATGATATGTTCAATTTTTGTTTTACTGTTTTGTACTTTAGATAAGTGATCTAGCAGTGGAATTATCTTTTTTATAAACTTTTCTTAATTTTTTTACAATGTTTTTTGCTGTATTATCTTTTTTACCTGTCATGATAAAGTTTTCTTGCTCTTTTGTATATTTTGAAACCACTTTACAAGAAATACAATATTTTTTTCTATAACAATGTCTATCTTGCCCTCTCACTCACATATGTATCTCTGAGCCTCTAGTTGTAACTTGCGCATCATAAATGATGGAATCATATGTTATGTTTAATTGTCTGTTCTGTTTCTTTCTGTGCTGTCTCTCTTTCTGTGCCATCTGTCTCTCTCTCTTTGTGTACCCTCTCCATGCACCCTCTCTCTCTCTGCACTGTCTATCTCTCTCTGTGTCCTCCCTCTCTCCGTCTGTTCTCTCTCCCACTGAGCACTCTCTCTCTGTGCCCTCTCTCTGTGTCCTTAACTCCCTCTCTCCCTCCTCTCCTTCTTTCTCCATTTCTTCCACTCTCCCCCTTCTCTATCTGCCTCCTCTCCCTCCCTCTCTCACCCCAGCCTCTCTCTCTCTCTTTCTCCCTCTGTCCCACTCTTCCTCTTTCCCTCTCCCTTTCATCCTTCTCTGTCTCTCCCTACTTCTCTCTCTGCCTCCTCTCTCTACTCCTCCCTCTCTCCCCCTTTCTCCCTCTCTCTGTCTCCCTCACTCCCCCTCCCTCCCTCTATCTCTCCCTCCCTACCTCTATCTCTCCCTCTCCCTCCCTCTCTCTGCCTTCCTCCCCCACTCCCTCTCTGTCCTTCTATATCCCCTCCTTCTCTTTCTCCCTCTCTCTGCCTCTTCTCTCTCTCCCCTGCCCCTCCCTCTCTCTCCCCCACTCATTCCCCTCCCTCCCTCTTTTCCTCCCTCTCTTTCTGCCTCCCTCTCTCTCTCCCTCCCTCTCTCCCCCCTCCCCTCCTTATCTCTCTCCCTTCTCTCCCCATCCCTCTTCCTCCCTCTCTGCCTTCCCCTCCCTCCTTTTCTCTCTCTTCTTTTGCCTCCCCTCCTTCTCTCTTTCCCTCACCCCCTCCCTCTCTCTCCCCATTAAACCACTCCCTCCCTCTCTCTCTCTGCCTCCTACCCTCTCTATCCTCCTCTCTTTCCCTCCCTCTCTTTCCCTTTCTCTCCCCTCTCTGTTTACTTCCTTCACCACCCCCTCTCTCTCTACCTCTCTCTCTCTGCCTCCTCTCTCCCTCTTTCTCTGCCTCCTCTCTCCCTCTCTCTCTGCCTCCTCTCTCCCTCTTTCTCCCTCCCTCTCTCCCTCCATCACTCTCTCTCTCCCCCTCCTTCTCTCTCTCCCCATCCTTCTCTCAGCCTCCGTCTCTCTCTCTTCCCATCCGTCTCTCCCCCTCTCTCCCCATCCCTCTCTCCCTCTCTCTCTCTCTGCCTTCCTCTCTTTCCCCCTCTCTGTTTCCTTCCCTCTCCATCTGCACCCCTCCTTCTCTCTCTGCCTCCTCTCGTTCTCTCTCCTCTCTCTCCCTATCCCCCCTCCCTATTACCTGCCTCCCTCCCTCTCTCTCCCCCACTCATTCCCCTCCCTCCCTCTCTCCCTCCATCTCTTTCTGCATCCCTCTCTCCCCCTTCCCTTATTATCTCTCTCCCTTCTCTCCCCTTCCCTCTTCCACCCTCTGCCTTCCCCTCCCTCCTTTTCTCTCTCTCCTTTTGCCTCCCCTCCTTCTCTCTTTCCCTCACCCCCTCCCTCTCTCTCCCCATCCCCCTCTCCCTCCCTCTCTCTCTCTGCCTCATTCCCTCTCTATCCTCCTCTCTTTCCCTCCCTCTCTTTCCCTTTCTCTCCCTTCTCTGTTTACTTCCTTCACCACCCCTCTCTCTCTGCCTCCTCTCTCCCTCTTTCTCTGCCTCCTCTCTCCCTTTCTCTCTGCCTCCTCTCTCCCTCTTTCTCCCTCCCTCTCTCCCTCCATCACTCTCTCTCTCCCCCTCCTTCTCTCTCTCCCCATCCTTCTCTTTGCCTCTCTCTCTCTCTCCCCATCCGTCTCTCTCTCCCCATCCCTCTCTCCCTCTCTGCCTTCCTCTCTTTCCCCCTCTCTGTCTCCTTCCCTCTCCATCTCCACCCCTCCCTCTCTCTCTGCCTCCTCTCTTTCTCTCTTCTCTCCCTCCCTATCCCCCCTCCCTATTACTTGCCTTCCTCCCTCTTTATCTCTTTCTCTCCCTCCCAGAGACCCAGTGCTTCTCTACATTCCTCCCTTCCTCCCCTTCTCACTCCCTCTCTCTCCTCTCCCTCACTATCCCCTCCCCTTCTTATTTCTCCTTCCCTCTGCCACCCTCTCTCACTCCAATCCCTCTCTCTCTCCCTCCCTCTCTCCCCCTCCCCTCATCTCTCTCCCATCTCTCCACATCCCTCTTCCTCCCTCTCTGCCTTCCCCTCCCTCCTTTTCTCTCTCTCCTTTTGCCTCCCCTCCTTCTCTTTTTCCCTCACCCTCTCCCTCTCTCTCCCCACCCCCTCTCCCTCCCCCTCTCTCTCTGCCTACTTCCCTCTCTATTCTCCTCTTTTCTTTCCCTCCCTCTCTTTCCCTTTCTCTCCCCTCTCTGTTATCTTCCTTCACCACCCCCTCTCTCTACCTCTCTCTCTCTGCCTCCTCTCTCCCTCTTTCTCTGCCTCCTCTCTTCCTCTCTCTCTGCTTCCTCTCTCACTCTTTCTCTCCCCCTCCTTCTCTCTGCCTCCCTCCCTCTCTCTCCCCATCCGTCTCTCTCTCCCCATCCATCTCTCCCTCTCTCTCTCTTTGCCTTCCTCTTTTTCCCCCTCTCTGTCTCCACTCCTCCCTCTCTCTCTGCCTCCTCTCTTTCTCTCTCCTCTCCCTCCCTATCCCCCTCCCTATTACTTGCCTTCCTCCCTCTCTATCTCTTTCTCTCCCTCCCAGTGACCCAGTGCTTCTCTACATTTCTCCCTTCCTCCCCTTCTCACTCCCTCTCTCTCCTCTCCCTCAATATCCCCTCCCCTTCTTATTTCTCCTTCCCTCTGCCACCCTCTCTCACTCCCCTCTCTCTCTCCCCCTCCCTCTCGCTCTATCCATCCATCTCTCCCCCTCCCTCTTTCTATCCCTCTCTCTCTCTCTCTCTCTACCTCCTCTCCCCCTCTCTCTACCTCCCTCCCAGTGACCCAGATTTGGGTGGTTTTGTGGCAGATGCACCCCTGAACAATTGGGTGGCTCTTCCACACATGCGCACTTGTTCAGCTTTGCTGTTTATGCACAAATGCGCCATAACTGTGCATGCGCAACCATGTCACAAATGAGCAATTACGCGATTGCCTACAATTTAGACATAGCAGTTGTGAGTAACGCCTGCGCAGAGCATATCCCTCAGGCGTAACCCACAACTGAAAACTACTACAGGTGATACCAAAATTACTTCTTCTAACATCCTTTTGTTTCTTTGCAAAATACAGTACCTTTGGCATTGTTAGAAGTGCTAAAAATGCTGTACTACTGGTTTGTTAATAGCTCTGAAGACTTAAATGATCATGGAAATGAACAGGAAGATTTTATTTTACTGTGTTTAATATGAACACCCTTTAAAATAGATATTGTATTTACATAACTGTGTATTTTCCACTGGGCCATTTCCTCATACTATGTTATGAAAGATTACATTTTCTAATCTAATGTTATGGACATAATGACTATCTTTGTTGAACCAAACACTAATACAGTTTTTAAATTTTATACATCTAGTTTATATCTCTCTTTCCTTATAGTAAATATAACATCGTCTGCGAAAAGAGTAATTTTAGTATTTATTTCTTCGATTACCACCCCTTTAACTTTCGATTCATTTCTAATTCTTTCTGCAAGAGGTTCAATGATCAGGGAAAGTTAAGGGAAGATAATGGACAACCTTGTCTAGTTCCATTATTAATCATGAAACTGTCCGTATCAAACCCAGGACCTACAACAAATTCAAAGTTATTGGAGTACAGCGCCATAATGTAATGTAATGTAAGTGTGTCGCATGACTTCAAAACTATATCAAGATCTGAAATAAACCAGCAGAGACCAAAAAACCCAGAGAGATTTCTAGGTTATCCTCAGGCTTTAAGTATCACAATTTTCGCTTCAGGATGCCATTATTGGAAAGTGGATACAAGTGAACATGGGAAATGGAGGGTAGGGATGGCACATCGCAGCATGGAAAGACAAGGGCGCCGGTCCAGCATCTGCGTTAATAACAAATCCTGGTGTTTGCGCAGCTCTGATAAAAATCTTTTGGTGCTGCATGACTCAGTAAAAACCCAATTACCACACAAGTCTTCCATTCAGAGATTTGGAGTATTCCTGGACTACGAGGCCGGACGTCTGTCCTTTTATGAGCTGTGTTACCCGATCAGACACTTGCACACCTTCACTGCCACCTTCAATGAGCCTCTTCATGCTGCATTCTGGGTATTTTGCAATAAGTCTTGGGTCACTGTTACTGTTCACTACTCTGCAAAGGAAATCTAGAGAAACATTATATTTAGTATATTAATCAATTAACCTTTTAGTTGAAAGATGGTTTATTCAATACAATATATCTTATAAGTATATCTTATTTATCTGTCGTGGATGTTTGGTTGATATAAATGATATCTTCAATTCTTGTTTTGTACTTTAGATCAGTGATCTAACAGTGGAATTATCTTTTTTATGAACTTTTCTTAAGTTTTTTACAATGTTTTTTGCTGTATTATCTTTTTTACCTGTCATGACAAAGTTTTCTTGCTCTTTTGTACATTTTGAAACCACTTTACAAGAAATACAATATTTTTTTTCTATAACAATGTCTATCGTGCCCTCTCACTCACTCACATATGTATCTCTGTGCCTCTAGTTGTAACTTGCCCGTCATTAATGATGGAATCATATGTTATGTTTAATTGTCTGTTCTGTTTCTTTCTGTGCTGTCTCTCTTTGTGTGCCATCTGTCTCTCTCTGTGTACCCTCTCCATGCACCCTTTCTCTCTCTGTACTGTCTATCTATCTCTGTGTCCTGCCTCTCTACATGTGCTCTCTCTCCCACTGGGCCCTCTCTCTCTCTGTGCCCTCTTTCTGCACTGTCTCTCCCCCTCCCTCCCCCTCACTGCCTCCCTCCCTCTCTCTTTCTCCCTCCCTCTCTCCATCCCTGCCGCCTTCCCCTCTCCCTCCCCTCCTTTTCCCTCTCCCTTCTGTCTCCTCCTTCTCTCTCCCCTTCTCCTCTCCCTCACCTTCATTCTCTCTTCCCCTCTCTCTGCCTCCTCCCCCTCTTCCTCTCTCTCCTCCTCCCTCCTTCTTTCTCTCTGCCTCCTCTCTCTTCCTCTCTCCACCCCTCTCTCCCTCTCACCCACTTCCTCTCTCCATCCCTGCCTCCCTTCTTCCCTCTCTCTGTCTCCCTTGCTCTCTCTCACCCTTCCTCTCTCTCCCTCCCTCTTTACTCTCTCTGTCTCCTCTCCCCTTCCTCCTCTCTACCACTTACCTCTCTACTACACCCTCTTGGTCTCTCCCTCTCTCTTACCCCCCTCTCTTACCCCCTCTGTACCTCCTCTCCTTGTTTCTCCCTCTCCTCCCCAACCCCGCTTCTCTTTCTGCCTCCTCTCCCTACCTCGCTTGCCCCACCCACTCTCTCTTCCTCTGTTTCTCCCTCCTTCCCACTCTTCCTCTTTCTCTCTCCCTCTCATCCCTCTCTATATCTCCCTACTTCTCTCTCTCCCCTCTCTGTCTGCCTCCTCTTTCTCCCTCTCTCTACTCCTCCTTCTCTCTCCTCCTCCTCCTCCCTCTCTCTCTTTCCCCACTCTCTCTACCTCCCTCCCTCTCTCTCTGCAACCTCTCCCTCTCTCTTACCCCCTGTCTCTGCCTATGTCTGTGTCCCTCTCTCTTCCTCCCTCCCTCTGCCTTCCTCCCTCTCTCTCTATCTCTCTCTCTCCTTCTATCTCCCCTCCTCTTTCTCCCTCTCTCTGCCTTCTTTCTCTCTCTCCCTCGCTCTTCCCTCTCTCTCTCCCCCCCACTCATTCCCCCATCCCTCCCCCTCTCTCTGCCTCCCTCTCTCTCTCCCCCTCCCTTTCTCTCCCTAGCTCTCCCTCCCTTTCTCTCTCTCTCTCTCTGCTCCTCCTTATCTCTCTCCCCTCTCTCCCCATCCATCTCCCTCTTTCTCTGCCTCCCTCCCTTTCCTTACCCTCTCTCACCATCACTCCCTCTCCCTGCCTCCCCCTCCCTCCTTCTCTCTCTCTCCTTTTCTCTCACCCTCCTTCTCTCTTTCCCTCACCCCTCCTTCTCTCCGCATCCCTCTCTCCCTCCTTCTTTTTGCCTCCTTCCCTCTCTCTCCCCCTCTCTCTCCCTCCCTCTCTCTCCCTTTCTCTCCCCTCTCTGTTTCCTTCCCTCTCTACTCCATATCTCTCTCTCTTTCTCACTCTCTCACTCCCTCACTCTCTCTCTCTCCCCCTCCTTTTCTCTCTCCCCATCCCCCTCTCTCTCCCTCCCTCTCTCTCCCTATCCATCTCTCCCTCTCTCTCTGCCTCCCTCTCTCCATTTCCTTCCCTCTCTGTCTCCTACCCCTCCATCTCTCTCTGCCTCCTGTCTCCCTCTCTCCCCTCCCTCTCTTTCCTTATATCTCTGCCTCCCTCTCTAGCTCTTTCTCTCCCTCCCAGTGACCCAGTGCTTCTCTACATCCCTCGCATCATTCCCCTTCTCCCTCCCTCCCTCTCCTCTCCCTCACTATCCCATCCCTTTCTTATTTCTCCCTCTCTTAAATGATCATGGCAATGCATTGTGTTTGTATTCAGCCCTTCAGTCATGTCCCGCTCTTGGTGACAGATGACAGCACATATGTCTGTTTCTTTTTGTGATTATCCATATGTTGTTCTTAGCAAAGATACTGGTTGCCAGGTCCATCTCCAGTGGACCGCGATATGTCTGATAGCTCTACTGTGACCTTTCCATCTTGCGTGACCCTACATGGTATAGCTAACAGCTTCATTGAGGTACACAAGCCCCATCAACATGACACGATAGGGATCCCAAAGGGGACACATGCATTATTCCTTATATAAAGTGAAAGGAGCATGCTGAACCATTTCAGGACCATCATGTTAGGTAAAAAAACACTACACAGTATCCTAGCACCAGTTCATGATGGTGCAAAGGGTATGTAAGAAAATGCAGATCTCTATGAATGTTTAAATTAATCATGTATTGTTGATACATGGAATTGCTTAAAGATCCACTATATAATTTTTTGTTAAAAACATACTACCTATGTAGGCAGTATGACAAATAATAAGTACATATCCTCCTTTGCTGCCAGGAGGCTTCAATGTAAATTATAATGGCATGTGTAAGTGCACAATCCCCCATAATCTACATAGACACAGCAGCAAAGGATGAATATGTACTGATTGATGGCAGCTTCTAATAGAATGCTCAATTCTTATTTTTTGGTATACTGCATACACAGGCAGTAATCAGTAATTCATATCAGTTGCCGGACACAATAACCTGGATTGGCTAAAATGTATTTTTGTTAAGAGTATTTACTACTGATAACGTTTATGAGCCTCTTCTGGATCACTACCTTGTTGTGTACTTCAATGAAACTGTGAGCTATAGGGACACCCAAGATGGGCAGGTCGTAGCAAAGATTTCAGACAAATTGTGGTCCATTGGAGAAGGAACTGGAAACCCACTCCGGTATCTTTGCCAAGAAAACCATATGGATAAGCACAACCAGAAACACAGACAGTTGTTCCTGGGTGCTATAGTTCATATGGTCACCAGTGAGTAGGACACAACTGAAGGAGTGGACAACAACAACAAACCACAACACCTGCCTTTAGCTTACAGGAACCCCTCTGGGTTGTTATTTTTTGCGGTCATCGCCCAGGGCCCAGCTTCCTAGTCAGTCCATTAACAACCAGTCCTCATGATACAGGAACATAGGAGCTCAATAATACCCCCTCAGGTTAGTAGTAGAGTTGCAGGCAGAGTCCTTCATAACAATTCCAATTGTTAGAATTATTATCCCCTCTGAATGACACACACCTCAACTTATGTGTGTCCAACTAACCCATTTATTGATCTGACACAGTATTTATAGCATACAGGGACCAATCACAAGAGGTTTATTAATATTCCCACAGTGGTCACTTACTGTCATGTCAGGATCATTAATTACCCATGAGAGTTAATCAGACATTTTCCTTCCTTTCTTTTGAACTCACCAGGGGTCTAATTCACTCCCCTAGTGTCACTCTGCTTCCCTCAGCAACCAGCTTGGCACATCACCACACCTCCCCCTAGGGAGATCCTTCCTGCTCTAGTGTTCCTGGTAGGGGGCCTTTTGATTTCCGATTGTCCAGGAAAAGAAACACTTCACACATTAATGTAAGGAGTTGTCTGGAACCCTTCACCACAGGGAGGTTAGTATTATCAACACTTACTTTCAGATAGTGTCTATATACGACCCCACTAGTCTGCTAGCTAATGTATGCCTTTCAAAATAGATAAAGCCCATAAGTGGACTCCCTTCACCCAGAGCCCCCAGTAATATACACTATCACACTCCTTGGAAAAAATGCTGCATTTAGTTATTATAATGCCTGGTTAAACCTTTACATTAATAAATCCATACAATCAAAACCGTCTGTTAGGGCCACACACACACTGCTCTGTATAATACATCACATAGTGACTCCAAAATGTATTATTGAGGACTACCTTACATTACACATAGCAACATCATGACATATTCCTTAGCAAGTCCCATGTCAATTGCAATATTTAGCAATCACATGGGGCCTCATTCTACTGCGATTTGGCCAGTTGAATAAGGCTCTATTTAAGCACATAGCATATTTTTTTTAAATAAGTTTTTAGTTAGTGAAAACCTTGCTTTTGGATATAAGTTCACTGACTAAAAACGTATTTAAAAAAATATGCTATGTGCTTATTTTGAGCCTGATTCAATTGATTAAATCACAATTGAATGAGGCCCATGGGCTGGGGTTATACATAACAGAATCCAAGATTCAAGCATCAGGTTCCATTCAGGGCTTACAATAGTCCATAGTCCAATAAGTTCAATGGGGGCCCTCCTGGGCATGACACATACCAACTATCTACAAATTGTGGCTGCACAGTATACTACTCTACACTATGCAGGCTGATTTTTTTTATGTCTTAATAATCACTCATTGAATGAACATTGAGTACATGGACAGAACAAAATTTGGAAATATATGGAAAGTGCTTAACGGACCACTGCACAATAAAAAAAAATGTTTGAAAACTTTGAGTCTAACTAAGCATAATTAACATATCGCTAATTTTGAATAAGAAGTTTTGTGTATGTGAGGATTTAAATTTCTGGAGAGATACGATTTACATTTCCTGAAGCAGAGTCTGCTTCTGGGCCACTGAGGGGGAATAGGTGTGATGTCAATGTTAATCATATCCAATTATCTTAAAAAAGGCTCATTGTTCTCTCCTTCTTAAACACTACCTTCCATTCATAAAGCAGGTCTAAGGAGGTCCAGTAACAAACACAATATGGATTCCTATTCTCATAAAGAGAGTCTTCAAAAGTTTAGATTTTCTCAATTTTTTTTTTATATCAATGGCTTATACAGCTACTGCTATTGTTAGTTTGATACATAATTGACAATAGGACTGAATATATAAGAATACTATCAGCCTTATTAAATTGCGATTCGGACAATTGAAAAGGGCGCTATATAAGCACAGAGCATATTTTTTTTACAGAAGTTTTTAGTTAGTGAACTTCTATCCAAAAGCAAGGTCTTCACTAAGTAAAAACTTCTGTAAAGAAATATGCTATGTTCTTATATAGTGCCCTATTCAATTGGCCAAATCGCAATTTAATAAGGCTGTATATCCTTAAAAAAGAGATAAATGGAAATGATGACTATCTTTGTTGAATCAAACACTGATATAGTTGCTGGTGTGCAAAACATTTCACAAAGCAAAAAAAAAAAGTTCTAACATTACCTTAGTTAATGGTTGTGTACATAACACAACATTTAGGTAGTGATTTAATCATGTACATCAACAAAAATGAAGAGGAAGATCAAAGTAGCAATACACAGTTTTACACAATTTAAATGACAAAAATAGAAAAAAAAATGACAAAATGGTCAAAAATGTATGTAGGATGAAAATAGGAGAGATTAAGTTGATGTCAAAAGTTCAGAAACCATATAAATGGAAAACAAAAATATGAATCATATAGCAGGACTACAAAGATCATCCATGTTGTGATGCTAATCTACATCATATGAAGCTGTTCTACCTTAGTACTACAAGCTGTGATTCTAAAGAGTATTTTCAGTCATACAGACACATTTCAGAAGACCATAGACCAAAGAAGCAAGGACACCTTTCAAACCAATGACAGCACACAAGTCTCAAAGGGATATATACAGTTATTCCATGACCAATATAATCAGAATAATGCATTTGTAAAACTTTTATTACAAATTATAAAAAATGATTTAGTAAAAAATACGATTAAAAAGAAAAAATACAAAATTACTTACAGTTCCCTCTGAAGACTTCAAATATATGTACAATATTTACATGGAATTGGGCTAAATCTTTGGGCTGACAATAATTGTAATGCCCACTTTCACAGTATTGTCTCTGAGCCTTCAGAAAATAAGAACAAGTAACACAATCACTGTGCAAGATCTCATCTAAGAGAGAGCTACATAATCCAAAAAGCCAATCTCTTTTTTAAAGATGTAGTGGCGTTTGGATTAGGACCCACTACTTGCCCTCTAGCTTGTAAAAGTAATCTGACTACACTCTACTAATTATCTTGAGTGTCCTATGGAAATAGTTCCAGTAGGAAAAACATTTAACTATCCTTCCATATGTTCTAGCATGCAATCTACCTTATCCAAGTAAAGCCCCCTCCAAACAACACAACATAGATCCAAAAACTAACAATGTTAAATGACAGTGTTATATAAAACAGGTCAGTATAAATATCCTATATATGAATAGCAAGGATTCCAGTAGAGCATATTCAAAAAAGATGGAGTAACCTGTCCCATCTTAAATCTCAAAAACTATTATATCAGATCGGACCAATAATATAGAGTTTACTACCTACATCTATATGTATAGTACTTGCAAGACATCAATATTTTACATCATATCCATAGATTTAAAAAAAAAAAAAGTCAAAGGTGCTCATCAAAGAACGAACCAACCTTAATAGGTTAGTTCTATGGCCATCATGATAATCTCGTTGCTGCACCTCACTGACGAGGCCCATAAAGGCCGAAACACGTCTGGGGTTTGCCGTTTCTCCTGTTCAGGGTAGAATTGCCTGGTATTTCGGGGCTGGGTCACTCTTTCGAGTGGGACCAGACTGATATACTACAGGATATTTCTCCCTGTGAAGGGCACAAGTGAGCTAAAAGAGGTTGCTCTCAGAGTGGCTTATCATGGCCATAGAACTAACCTATTAAGGTTGGTTCGTTCTCTGATGAGCACCTCTGACTTAGTTTTTTTTTTGTTCATATCCATAAATACACAGAAAACAAATGCCAGAATCTGCACCCGCGTGGACCTGTCATCAGAGGAAGACTGCCGCTATTAGCTGATACGCACGTTTCGTGTTTTCTGTCTTGCATTTCATAAGACATTATAGTGCTTAAGACTTATATCTTTAATTTAGTACTGATGATCACTGATAAAACTCATTTGTTTTAAACTGTTACTATGAACAATTCTTCTGGACATTTTTGAAATAACATTTTGTTTAACTGTTATGGAGTTTATTTCAAAGGCTGTATTAATTGTATATTATCAAAGCTACAGTAAAGTTGTTACAAGGAATGAGGTTTTGCTAATGGGACTTATTCCAGTTTTATTATTGCATGGCAAACAGAAAAAAAAAGTGAAACATTGGCAATTGTCTTATAAGGGAAACAAATTAAATCCCTTCTTGACCCCAGTGGCAGTTGGATTCCTCACTGAATGCCCTTTTTATTCAAAAATATATTCAACCCCTTTTAAAAGTTATTTATCAAATCAAGGGATGTCCTCTTGTCAGTTGAAAACCTCATGTCACAAAAAGTTCACTTGACAAAACCTTATATTGTCCCTGGATGGATTTATATAAGGGAATCATATCTCCTCTTAGATGCCTTTATTTTTTAGAGAAAATAAGTTTAATTTGGTTAGTCTTCATAACTTAGCCCACTTTCCCCTTATTAGTTTTTTTGCCCTTCTCTGTATTTTTTTCAGCTCTAAAATGCCCAAAATTGTACTCCATATTCAAAATGAGGGAGTACTAGGGGTTTATATAATGGCAGAATTATATTTATTTCCCTTGCTTCTATACCCTTCTAAATGCATGCTAATATTTGACTTGCATTTGAAGCTGCTGCTTGGCATTGAGCACTGTTAGCTAGGTGGTTGTCCACAAACACTCCCAAATCCATTTTAATATTTGATACCCGTATATTTACTTCATTAAGATTATAAATTGCCAAGAGATACCGTAATTATCGGCGTATAACAAACACTTTTTCTCCCTGAAAATAGGGAGCAAATTATAGGTGCGTGTTATACGCCGATATTCCCTCCCCCTCCTCATCCTCAATCTCCCTCCTCAGTCTAACCTCCCTCCTCAGTCTAACCCCCCCTCCTCAACCTAAACCCCCCCTCCTCAACCTAAACCCCCCTAAATTACTCCCCCTCACTTACCTGCTTCTGTTCCGGGCCCCCGCTCCGCTCCCTGACCCGGCGCGCGAAAGGAGGATGGGGGGGTTGAGAGGGGGGTTTGAGGAGGGGGTTTGAGGAGGGAGGTTGAGGATAGGGTGTTGAGGAAGGAGGATGAGGATGGGGGGTTGAGGAGGGGGGTTTGAGGATGGGGGGGTTGAGGAGTGGGTTTGAGGAGGGGGTTGAGGAAGGAGGATGAGGGGGGTTGAGGGGGTCTGAGGATGGGGGGTTGAGGAGGGGGTTTGAGGATGGGGGGTTGAGGAGGGTGGTTGAGGAGGGGGTTGAGGATGGGGGGGTTGAGGAGGGAGGTTGGGGAGGGAGGTTGAGGAGGGGGTTGAGGATGAGGAGGGGGGTTGAGGATGAGGAGGGGGGTTAAGGATGAGGAGGGGGGTTGAGGATGAGGAGGTGGATTGAGGAGGGGGGTTGAGGAAGGAGGATGAGGATGGGGAGGTGGAGGAGGGGGTTGAAGATGGGGGGATTGAGGAGGGGGTTGAGGAGGGAGGATGAGGAGGGAGGTTGAGGATTTTGCTTCAAAGTTCTTTATTTAATGAGGTGCCTGTTATACGCCGGTGCGTGTTATATGCCGATAAATATGGCACTTTGCACAGCTCTGACTTGCACATGATGGTTTGTAACATGAACATTTTACCTTATTTTATCATTTCCATTTGAAGGTAGTGGCCTGTTGTTCATGTGTGAATATATATGCGTGTGGTATATTTACAAATAGAAGTAATTTTTTAAATTGTCTTATGTTTTATCTACAAATCTTCCTTTATGATGCAACAGAGTAAGCCATAATAAAAAATGTGAAGGGTGAATAACAACACTTATTCCAATTTTGTCTCAGAGTTGAAAATCAATTTTTCAGCCTCTGATGGGATGACAAAATAGTAACATCAAGATGGACTTCATATTGACTTGATAATTAATTTTAAAAAAATTTAAAAAAATAAAAATAAATACCCAGACAACCATAGTATTATTAGCAGTAACTGCATTGGTTGCTAAAGGACAACTGTGTTTACATATTTAAAATATACAATGTTGTGATTATTTTTTACTTTCACAATAAAATTACCCAATACCAAGTTGTGTTATTAAAAAAAACACATAGAAAAAAAAAAATCAGAGTAATGTATTAAGTACATTTTCTCATTGTGGCCAGGCTTTCATGTTGCTTCCTTGGACTACTTTTAAAGAAGTAAATTAGTAATTTCCTGTATATCTAAATACAGAAAATGTGCTTTTGTTCAGCAAGAAATGCTGCATTACCAGTTTGTCCCTATACCTGTAAATCTACACTTCCTCATGATACAACATGGGGAATTTTTTACTATATTTATCTAAAAGCAAGTACTGCATTTGCATATAATAATGCATTTCTTCCCTTTAGACACACATTTTGCTCTTCCAGAAACATATCTCTCTATCTCTTAGTGTCATTTACTCATACATCTGCAAAATGGTTGAAAAATAAGCTACAGTGCCTTGCAAAAGTATTCACCTCCCTTGACTTTTTACCTATTTTGTTACATTACAGCCCTAAATTCAATGTTTTGTTAATCTGAATTGTATGTGATGGATCAGAACACAATAGTCTAAGTTGGGGAAGTGAAATGTGAAAAATATATACATAAAACTATTTTTTAGAGATAGAAAACAGAAAATTGGCATGTGCGTATGTATTCACCCCCTTTGTTATGAATCCCATATAAAGCTCTGGTGGAACTAATTACCTTCAAAAGTCACATAATTAGTGAAATGATGTCCACCTGTGTGCAATATAAGTGTCACATGAACTGTCATTACATATACACACCTTTTTGAAAGGCCCCAGAGGCTGCAACACCTAAGCAAGAGGCACCACTAACCAAACACTGCCATGAAGAGCAAGGGACTCTCCAAACAAATAAGGGACAATGTTTTTGAGAAGTACAAGTCAGGGTTAGGTTATAAAAAGATATCCAAATCTTTGATTATCCCCAGGAGCACCATAAAATCTATCATAACCAAATGGAAAGAACATGGCACAACAGCAAACCTGCCAAGAGACGGCCGCCCACCGAAACTCACGGACCGGGCAAGGAGGTCATTAATCAGAGAGGCAGCACAGAGACCTAAGGTAACCCTGGAGGAGCTGCAGAGTTCCACAGCAGAGACTGGAGTATCTGTACATAGGAGGACAATAAGCTGTACGCTCCATAGAGTTGGGCTTTATGGCAGAGTGGCCAGAAGAGAGCTAATACTTTCAGGGGAAAAAATGGCATGTTTTGAGTTTGCAAAAAGGCCTGTGGGAGACTCCCAAAATGTATGGAGGAAGGTGCTCTGGTCTGTTGAGACTAAAATTTTACACATCATCCAAAGAACACCATCCTCACAGTAAAACATGGTGGTGGCAGCATCATACTGTGGGGATGTTTATCAGCAGCCGGGACTGGGAAACTGGTCAGAGTTGAGGGAAAGATGGATGGTGCGAAATACAGGGATATTCTTGAGCAAAACCTGTACCACTCTGTGCGTGATTTGAAGCTAGGACGGAGGTTCATCTTCCAGCAGGACAATGACCCCAAACACACTGCTAAAGCAACACTTGAGTGGTTAATGGGAAAACATGTAAATGTGTTGGAATGGCCTAGTCAAAACCCAGACCTCAATCCAATAGAAAATCTGTGGTCAGACTTAAAGATTGCTGTTCACAAGGGCAAACCATCCAACTTGAAGGAGCTGCAGCAGTTTTTGCAAGGAGGAATGGGCAATAATCCCAGTGGTAAGATGTGGCAAGCTCATAGAGACTTATCCAAAGCGACTTGGAGCTGTGATTGCCACAAAAAGTTGCTCTACAAAGTATTGACTTTAGGGGGGTGAGTAGTTATGCACATTGACTTTTTCTGTTATTTTGTCCTATTTGTTGTTTGCTTCACAATAATAAAAAAATAAAAACATCTTCAAAGTTGTGGGCATGTTCTGTAAATTAAATGATGCAAATCCTCAAACAATCCATGTTAATTCCAGGTTGTGAGGCAACAAAACACGAAAAATGCCAAGGGAGGTGAATACTTTTGCAAGGCAATGTATATACTAACCTTTAAAAGGCCAGTGTAAGTGATTATCTAATTAAACTTATCTTCGACATTAACATAAAAGGTATATGTAAGTGAGCTGGGTTATTAATGCATCTGATAGAGGAGCATTTATAGTGTTTGGAATTTTTTCATTTTCAATTTTTTTTTCCAAAGTAAACAGTTAAACCGTTAGCCTGAAGTTTGCTGATTTTCTTGCTTTTACAAAGAGTTTTCTCTCAATGTTGACACCCCCAGAAATTCCCAGGGAAAATTAGCATATTTTATACATTGTTTCTTTTTTGCCTGGGGATTTACAGACATGCTCAGTTATCACCTGCAGTCTGCCCTACTGTGGGAAGTCACATGATCGCAGACACTTTCCTTTCCTTTAAAGTAGTTTCCTTCCTTTACTGAATATGTAAAGCTGTGATATAATTTATTGAGTTCTGCAGTGAGCACTGTCTAATGCTGTGTTATTTCTTGTGTTCTGCCTGTGAGTATTGTGTAATGCTGTGAGCTCTGTGTAATCCTATGATAGCATTTATATAGCTCTGTCTTTGAGTATTGTGTAATGCTATGTTATTTCTTGTATTCTGTCTGTGAGTACAGTGTAATGCTGTGTTATTTCTTGTGTTCTGTCTGTGAGTATTGTGTAATGCTGTGTTATTTCCTGTGTTATGTATGTGAGCTCTGTGTAATCCTGTGATAGCATTTATATAGCTCTGTCTGTGAGTATTGTGTAATGCTGTGTTATTTCTTGTGTTCCATCAGTGAGTATTGTGTAATGCTGTGTTATTTCCTGTGTTATGTCTGTGAGCTCAGTGTAATCCTATGATAGCATTTATATAGCTGTCTGTGAGTATTGTGTAATGCTGTGTTATTTCTTGTGTTCCATCTGTGAGTATTGTGTAATGCTGTGTTATTTCTTGTGTTCCGTCTGTGAGTATTGTGTAATGCTGTGTTATTTATGGTGTTCCATCTGTGAGTATTGTGTAATGCTGTGTTATTTCTTGTGTTCCGTCTGTGAGTATTGTGTAATGCAGTGTTATTTCTTGTGTTCTGTCTGTGAGTATTGTGTAATGCTGTGTTATTTCTTGTGTTCTGTCTGTGAGTATTGTGTAATGCTTTGCTATTTCTTGTGTTCTGTCTTTGAGTACAGTGTAATGCTGTGTTATTTACTGTGTTATGTCTGTGAGCTCTGTGTAATCCTATGGTAGCATTTATATAGCTCTGTCTGTGAGTATTATGTAATGCTGTGTTATTTTTTGTGTTCTGTCTGAGCTCAGTGTAATACTATGATAGCATTTATATAGTTCTGTCTGAGTATTGTGTAATGCTGTGTTATTTCTTGTGTTCTGTCTGTGAAACTATTGTATAATTTATAATTTTAGAGTCTGTGACCATCTCAGCTTATAAAACGGTTTGTGATATACTTTGACTGTCACATCAAATCAAAATGTATTTGTTTGTGTTCAACTTTTCTTACTTTATCATTGTTTTCTCTAAGCATAAGCTTATTTAGAGATTTATGTGTGTTTATCAACTCTTCCCCCAACTCTTTCTTGCCATCCAGTGTCACAGCCGCTTGCTGATTGGCTGAAAAGCCAACCAGCATGCGCATGTGCTGCATAATGGATATCTCATTAAAAACTAGATATCCTTTATGCAAATCACAGTTGCTGGGGGTGTCTAAATCACCCCTAGCACACATTTTATTATATTGCAAAAACGGTTTGCATGTTTTCATGCAAACATTTTTTGCTAGGTAGGTTATGATGCATTCTACAGGATGCATTCATAACCCACCTAACTTACATATGCCTTTAACAATGCAGATACAAACAGTGGGAAAGCCAATAAAATATAATTTAAAAAACACAGTTTACCTCGTTATTGGCCACTGATGTACCCATCCCAATCACTCACATTGTCATAAGCTCTACGGAAAGGAAGTAGAAGATTTCAAATGTGATTAGTAAAGCTCGAATTATGTCATTGCAGTTGAAATCTTCTACTTCCTTTTAGTAGTGCTTATGATAATGAGAGAGATGGGATCGACTACAGCAGTGGTTATTTATGAGGTAAAGAGAGTTTTTAAATTATAGTTTATGGATAACGATTACTGCTGTGTGTACATGTATTTTTATGTTAATTAGTGGTGAACGAAAAAAACAGATTTAAAGCCTTATTCAATTGCAATTCGGCCAATTGAATAGGGCTCTATTTAATATATTTTTACAGAAGTTTTTAGTTAGTGAACTTCTATCCAAAAGCAAAGTCTTCACTAACTAAAAACTTCTGTAAAAAAAAATTGCTATGTGCTTATGTAGAGCCCTTTTCAATTGGCCGGATTGCAATTTAATAAGGCTGATAACATTTAATGACCCATTAACTGCTAACCCAATTCAATTAACATATAACTAAAAAATTAGCACACACACGTAGAAATTATACAAAGTTAAGTAAATAGACTTGTAGATGTGCATAGGTAAGGTATAAAATAAATATAAGACACAGATAAAATATAGATGTATAACTAAGACCTATAAAGAATTTAGATTGAGCTTGATATATAATGCAATTTATATTAAACAGACTTTAAGGCAATGTTTTGGTTCATATACATATTTGGACCTTTCCTGTTTTCTGCCTACTAGATTACACGGCAGATAACTTCTTCAATTTCTTAGGGTTAGAGTTAGATTTAGGGGTTAGGATTAGAGTTAGATTTAGGGGTTAACAGTTATTGTGAGGGCTTAGGGTTAGATTTAGGGATTAGGGTTAAGGGTTTGATTTATGGGTCCGAGTTAGGGTGTAGGTTTAGGGTAGTGGCAGATGATAAGCTTTACACTAACAAGAAATTGAAGAAAATCTTGGCCATGCCACCTAATGGCCACTGGCAGCAAATGCTGGCAACCAAAAATAGGAATGATCCAAATATTGTAAATAGGTAATTTAATTATATCCTCCTCAAAGTAATTATGATATAAAGTTTATACTACTTTCTTTCACAACTGTGACATCAAGCATGGCCTCAGGGGAGAGGTTTTACACCGCTAGAGTGTCAGTATGAGAAACTATAGTGTAAAGCTGCCTCCGTGGGTGGTTCAGGTCACAGCTGTGCAATATGGCAGCCTGTACTGAAAAAAGAACAGGAAAAAAAGGGAGGCTCCCGAAGACTAGAGACTGCTACTCTGGGGGCTTCTCAGTTGGTTTTCTGGGTCACTATGAATGCTTATTTGTGATCAAGACTGTCTATGCTATCATTTGTAATTAAATTCTCAGGTTAAATGTCAACTGTAGTTAAAAAAGATTATTTACTTATTTTTTATGTATGTAACAAACTAATAGCCATAGCATTAGCAGCGGTGTAATACAACAAAAACATTTTAGATCAGGTTTTTAAAATAAAAAAATCTTTCTGTAATTTTCTGCGAGTTGGAGTAAGAGGGTGTGTTTTTATCCGTTTGGGGAGAGGATGGAGATGTGAGGAAGATTTGTTAGATACTGAATATGATACAAAACCCTTCCTCAGCCCTACTTGACTATCTAACTTTGTCTGTTTTTTTCACCTGATTCAGGGCCTCATTCAATTGCAATTTGGCCATTTGAATAGGGCTCTATATAAGCACACAGCATATTTTTTACAGATCTTTTTAGTTAGTGAACTTCTATCCAATAGCAAGGTCTTTACTAACTAAAAACTTCTGTGAAAATAATATGCTCTGTGCTTATATAGAGCTCTATTCATTTAACCAAATCGCAATTGAATGAGGCCCTCCAATTACTACAGTGATTTTGCTTCTCTTTCCATATCCTTTGGCTCCACCTAGTGGTGTATTTGTATATATCTAATTTTCTTATCTGGAAAGACTGTTTTGTCACTCTCTGAAAGTACTCTGTTGTTTTTGCACTAGTTTTAAAACCTTATATCACATCTTCATTACAATGGTATAGACCTTATTTTTACCTTTTTATTTACTGGGATTTATGCAGTGGCAGCTGGTGACCTTCCAAGTTGGTGGGTGGGTAGACACAGACATGTCCCACCCCCTTACATTCCATTCCCTTACATTGGCCCTCATTCAATTGCGATTTCGCCAATTGAATAGGGCTCTAAATAAGCACATAACATATTTTTTTTAAATAAGTTTTTAGTTAGTGAAAACCTTCCTTTTGGATAGATGTTTACTAAGTAAAAACTTCTTTAAAAAATATGTTATGTGCTTATTTAGACCCCTATTCAATTGGCCAAATTGCAATTGAATGAGGGCCATTGTCTCCACCCAATAGTATAAACTCATCCCCATCATCTAATGTTGACCTCTTTATATCTATCTATAAAAGGGTTGATGCGCGTGAGAGTGTGTTTTCATTTCTAGAGAGAAATTGTTTAATTTTCTGAAGTAAGGGGTCTCCTACTGGGCCAGTGAAGGGGAAAAGAGTGGTGTTAATTTCTGTCTTATCCTTTGTGATGGAACAAACAAAATAGATTCCTGCACTCCGAGTCTTCAAAAAAATCCAATTTTTCCAAACCAATGTTTAGCATTTATGTCTTTACACAGTTGCTAATATTGTTAGGGCCTCATTTAAATGTGATTTGGTCAATTGAATAGGGCTCTATATAAGCACAGAGCATATTTTTTTCAGAAGTTTTTATTTAGTGAAGACCTTGCTTTTGGATAGAAGTTCACTAACTAAAAACTTCTGTAAAAAAAATATGCTATGTGCTTATATAGAGCCCTATTCAATTGACCAAATCACATTTAAATTAGGCCTTTGGTTATTGGGACAATACTCCCTTTGGCCCTCATTCAATTGCGATTTGGCCAATTGAATAGGGCTCTAAATAAGCACATAACATATTTTTTTTTAATAAGTTTTTAGTTAGTGAAAACCTTGCTTTTGGATAGATGTTTACTAAGTAAAAACTTCTTTAAAAAAATATGTTATGTGCTTATTTAGAGCCCTATTCAATTGGCCAAATTGCAATCGAATGAGGGCCTTTGTGGCTCCTGCTAATGTGCATCTCAGTTTGCTAATATGCGGCTCAGAGTGCTTGATAAGCGAGGGAGATGGATCTACCTGCTAGATAACATTGCAAGGCCCTCATTCAATTGCAATTTGGCCAATTGAATAGGGCCCTAAATAAGCACATAACATATATTTTTTAAAGAAGTTTTTAGTTAGCAAGCATCTATCCAAAAGAAAGCTTTTCACTAACTAAAAACTGCTTTAATAAAAATATGCTATGTGCTTCTTTAGGGCCCTATTCAATTGCCCACATCGCAATTGAATGAGGCCCCAAGTCTTTATTTTGTCCACTACAGATACAGACACGCAGACCGTAATCCTTATTAGCATATCAAAGCCGCTAATTAATATGTATGAGCTTATTTGCATACAAACATGGATTGATTCACTATATAAAAAAATGATTTTTTTTTTCTGCTGATAGTAGAACTTGAGCGATTCTAACGGTTCAGAAATTTGTACTATGAGCATTTGTACGATCAGGAATATTTTTATTAAAGGTATATGCAAGTGCATGATTACATTTATTTGTATGCACTATGTTTTTTTAGCTTTGCATTTAAGTGAGAGGAAAAGTAAAAACACAAGTTGGTTGAATTACATTTTATTGACATTTCACTGTAGTTTGTGTTATCCATAAAATAATGAATGTATACAGTTTGTTCATTTGGACATATATAGAAAGTATATACATCCTATAATTCCTTTGCTAAATGTTAATCTGTATTCATCTTTGTCTGAACCTATGTCGGCGCGTTATAAATTAACTATAATAATAATAATATAAGTGTACATATTATAACCACATACATTATTTATACATAAAGATTGACATATTGAAAACTTTTTGAAGGGTAAGAATCAACAATCGTTTCCCTCTTCACCTTCGCAAAATCTGACAGCTGCAATCTCGCCGCCAAACGACAGATGGCGCTGCCGATTTTCATATAAGGTGCGCAGACAAAAGGGGCCTTGAGCTATGAGAGTCACGCCCGAGGCCCTGGGGGGCAGAGTGCTTGCCCTGAACATAGCGATGGCCCCGCTGTCCACTCAGCGCCGTCGAGTTGCGCCACGTCGGAGGGGAGAATAGTTCTTTACCTTATATAAAACATGACAGCACCCGAAAATTGACAGCGCCCTCTGCCGGATGGCTCCTGTAACTGCAGCTGTCAGTGCTGCCGAAGACACGCAAAGGTGAAGAGGGATAGATCCCAACATTGTCAGAAAGATTGAAAAACATTCTAAAGAGTTTACATTTTATACATTTTAATGAGTAAATATCGTTTTTTTCCGAAAAGTATAAGTGGGTTCTGAAAAGTATACAGCTCTATATAAATATACATATATATATATATATATAAATATTATAAGGAATATCTATAAACCACTCCATATAGAGTAAAATGTAATTCCTATAGATTAGAAGTGGGGTGTCTTCCTATGCCTAATACACAAATAATCCACTCATATATTCCAAAGTATTGGCCTCATTCAATTGCGATTTGGCCAATTGAATAGGGCTCTATATAAGCACATAGCATATATTTTTTAAAGACGTTTTTAGTTAGTAAGCATCTATCCAAAAGCAAGGTTTTCACTAACTAAAAACTTTAAAAAAAATATATGCTATGTGCTTATATAGAGCCCTATTCAATTGGCCAAATCGCAATTGAATGAGGGCCATAGTATATATTTTTAGAGAAGATTTTAGTTAGTGAACTTCAATCCAAAAGCAAGGTCTTCACTACCTAAAACCTTCTGTAAAAAATATATGCTATATGCTTATATAGTGCCCTATTCAATTGGCCAAATCGTAATTGAATGAGGCCCTATGTTGGGACAATATATGTGCTCAAACAATGTATGTGTAATAGGACTTAAAAAACATAGATTATCAGACAATGCAGGTACAATAGGGCTTAAATCCCATAAAACAAGTTTGTTTGTAATGCGCACAAAGTTGCATGTTGTTTGTAGCGCGTGCTGATGCTTGCAATGAACGCTGAAAGTTGCGAGTATCGCATGCGCATGGCGAGGCCCGCAATGTATGCCGAAAGTTGCAAGTATTGCATGCACATAGCGCATGTCGCGGCCCGCAATGGGTACTGAAAATTGCAAGTATCTCATGCGCATAGCGCATGGCGAGACCCGCAATGAGCCCCGTAGGAGAGGGAATGAGAGAGGGGAGAAGACACAGGAGGGAATGAGAGAGAGAGATTGCGTGCTGGGGAGACATGGGGGGGGGAGGGGAGTGGGAGAGACACTGGTGGGAGAGACACAGGGGAAAAGAGACACAAGGGAAAAGAGACACAGCGGAGGGAGGGGGAAGAGACACAGCGGAGGAAGATGGGGAAGAGACAGAAGCGAGGAAGAGGATGGGGAGACACAGCAGAGGAAGGGAGGGGGAGAGACACAGGGTAAGGAGAGGGGGAAGAGACACAGGGGAGGTAGAGGTAGAGAAGAGACACAAGGGAGGGAGAGGGAGGGAAGAGACACAGGGGAGGAAGAGTGGAGAGACACTGGAGGAAGAGGGGGGGAAGAGACACAGAGGAGGGAAGGGGAAGATACAGAGTGAGAGGGGAAGAGACAGAGAGGAGGGAGGGGTGAGAGGCACAGGGGAGGGAGAAGGGGAATAGACACAGGGGAGGGAGAGGGAGGGAAGAGACAGGGGAGGAAGGGAGGGAGAGACACAGGGGAGGAAGGGGTGGAAGAAACACGGGAGGGATAGGGGGAGAGACACAGAGGGGGAGAGACAGAGGGAAGGGAGGGGGTAAGAGAGACACAGGGGAGGGAGAGGGGTGGAAAGAGACACACGGGAGGGAGAGTGGGAAGAGACACTGGGGAGGAGGGGAAGAGACACATCAAATATTACTGTCATTATTATTACTGTATATACTGTCATTTAAAAAATTTAGAGAAGGAGAGAGAGAAGGAGGGAAGGAGAGAAAAGGAAGGAGGGGGAAGGAGAGAAATTGTGAGAAGGAGAGAGATAGAGAGAAGAAGAGGGAGAGAGAGAAAAGGAGGGAGAGAGAGAAAGGGAGGGAGAAAGTGAGAAGGAGAGGGATGGGAAGAAAGTGGAAGGGAGGGAGAGATAGAGGGCGCACAGAGAGAGAGGGCGTACACAGAGAGAGGGTGCACAAACAGAGAGAAGACACAATTTATATCATGCCGTCATTTTTGACGGGTAAGTTACCAGTTTATATATAAAGACGATTCTTGAGTGACACACCATACTTTTCATAATTGTGATTCTTGTGAGTGAAATGGAGTGATTTCAATATCTATATGATTGTGTCTCAAAAAATTATTAAAAGGGAGCATAATTAACCAAAAAAATCCTTATTATCACAATGGGAAGGATTAATAAAACGCTCCCTTCCAATTTCAGAATGAAGGCGGTATCTGATATAAATTCACCAGATTATAAATACTCTGACCTCGATTAACCGATATATATTTCTGGCACGAACACAGAGAATAATGACTCAGACAGTAGAGTGAGATCAGTGACTAGATCATATCAGGGAAGACCTTTTCAAGAAAGAAAGAAAATTAACAAAAATCCCAAACAGAGAAGAGACCAGTTTTTCTAGACAGTGATGAGACAAACCAGGAAGAGGATATACTAATCATAAATCTATCTACTTCCGATTTCGACTAAGTCATATATCTGTATAGAAAAGGATACTCTCTTATGTACCATCCCCAAATCCAGATTTATTCATAAATGACTGACATTTGTACGTTACAAAATTAAAACTCCATAAGTATTATAACATCAAAAAGAAAAAATAATTTCTCATTTTGGGGGTGGGAAAGAATGTGTAATGATATAGGAATCACAAAGTTGTGGAGACCAGTAGCCAAGGTCAGCAATAATCCGGTTCAGCAACTTGTAGGTTAAACAGGAACAAGCTTTTATTGAAGGGATCAGGAACCAACAATAATCTGGCAAGGTACATTTGACAGGAAGTGCCTTATATAGGCCAAGGACCAGACACCTGACCAGACACAGCTGAAGAGACTTAGGTACTGATAAAATTGCTAGCAGAGTCAAGCTTATAAGGTCTCAATGGATTTCACAAAAGGCAGGCTGGCGCAGTGGTAGGGAAGAGGTATAGCAGCCTGGGGACCAGGGTTCAAAACCCAGCAGAGTAAATTCCTCACAGAATGATATAGAGTCTCACTACGCTGATATCACTATTGGAAGAAAATGAATGTAAACAAATGGGAAATAAAAGACCAGTAAAGTTTTTGATGAATCAATGGAAAATGTTACAGACTATACCCTCCTTTGGTGGTGCTACACTGATGATATTTTGTTAGTGTGGCAGGGCTCAAAAACTAACCTGATGTTATTTATCCAAGTTTTGAATTGTAACCCCCTATGATTGAGGTTAATTTATGAGATGAAGCAAATGTATGTCATCAAGATTTGGTGATTCAAAAAGGTCCCCAGGGGATATCAGCACAACCACATACAGCAAAATGTTGCCACAAAAAGCTTGCTTCACCTGTCTAGCCAACATTACACCCCCACCCCCTCTCAAAAAGTGGTATTCCAAAAGGCCAGTACTTGAGAATTAGGAGAAACTGTAGCATTGATGATGAATTTAAAAAAAGAAGCACAGAAGTTAAGAACCAGATTTAAGAATGGGGGTATTCAAATAGATGTGTAACCTATCTCATTGACCTGAGTACTGTAAAAAAAATATATATTCAACTGAGTATACAATTATGCATGGTGGGTTTCCTGGTGCATCTTCTATAGGATAAGGGGTATAGTTATAATCGCATCTCCAAAGTGAGCATGCTCCAGGTTACCCACTCTCAACAATGAAATTTATATCAGGAGGGGTACAGCAAAAGCCATTATTGAGGCAAACTGATTTTTAAGTTATATTTTCTGGCTAAACCTTTGCTTTGCTGCTGTTTGCACATGTATAATTAATTTAAATACCCCAATTCCCTATGCTTTGCAGGGGACCTATATATTAAGCAGGAAAAAACGTATTCTGACAAAATGTTCCTATAAATGGAGATATTTAACTCTACTTGTTTATGCACAATTATCCACTCTTGATAAATATACTCCAACGTGCTTTTTCAATGTAGGGTATCCTTAGTGTCTCCATAGTGGGGAAAGTGCAGAGCAAATCTGAAGATCACACACAAAACTCAACCAAAATGTTCCATAATGTGTCATTTGTGTAATCATCAAACATATAATGATGGCATAGTTGCCAACTCTGCCTCTTTTGAAGGAAAGTCTGTTAAAGGTATATGTAAGTGAGTTGGATTATGAATGCATCTGCCATTGTAATATAAAAATGTTTGCATGGAAAATAACTTTAATGTAACACCTTTAAAAAAATAAATTTGATGGAAGTAATATTTACACCCCCAGTAGAGCTCGCTGCACTTGAAAGTTTGTTACTTTAAAAACAAACCCGTGCGTCCTGTGCATGTGTGAAGTTGATTGACGTTCCAGACAATTAGCAATGAGCGGTGACATCAGCCGATTCCAACGACCACTACTACGCCGCTTCGGTGACCAATACTGCGGTTATACTCCTCCCTACTCCCTACTCCACTGCCAAGAATCAATCAGACGCCTCCCTCCTCACATTAACCCTCTGCTGCCACCAATGCTCAAATTTAGAAAACATATATATATATATATAAATAAAAAACAAAATACCCCCACACCCAAGAAAATGAGCAAAAGGTAATGTTCACATCTAAAGAGATTATCATTATTATTGGTATATAATATCTCATATATATATTTTTTTATATATATATATATATATAATTTGTATGATATATGTATTAATTGTGAGTATATTTCTGTGAACAAATATATTTATATGTGCGTATAATATTTGTGTAAATATATATAGGTGATGTGTAATACAGCAGGCATAAGCTTAAAGGAGCCATGTTTGAAAATGGCCATGGATATAAGAGCGAGGCATTTGTGAGCACATTTGCACGTTCCTGCTCAGCTTCCCAGAATGCAGTGTAATAACTGTTTTTCTCGGAATTCTGAGCTGGAAACAGTTTTTTTTTACTTGTTTTAGACATTCAAATGTGAACACAGATGTACCATTTTGTTTACTGTATATATTCATATAAATTTATATACATAAAAAAAAGGTCTCATTTGCATGTCTCCACCCAGTTATCCCAGAGTGCAGTGCCTATACTGTATTTGAGAAATTTGAGCAGGAAATTAGTTTATTAACTTATTTTTTACACATTCAAATAAAATTGCTAATGTACTATTCATTGTTTGTGCCGGCACCCAGTATATGCTAATGACGCGGCGCGCATGTGACGAAAAAGCAGGTAAGTGAGGGGGAGGTATTTAGAGGGGAGACAGTGAGGAGGGGGTTGAGGAGGGGGCTGATGAGGAGGAGGGGGGTTGAGGTTGAGGGGGGGTGAGGAAGGGGTTGATGAGGAGGAGGGAGGTTGAGGAGGGGGGATGAGGATGGGGGGGTTGAGGAGGGGGGTTGAGGATGAGGGTTGAGGATGGGGGTTGAGGATGGGGGGTTGAGGATGGGGGGTTGAGGAGGGGGTTAATGAGGAGGAGGAAGGTTGAGGATGAGGAGGGGGGTTGAGGTTGAGGAGGGGGTTGAGGATGGGGGGGTTGAAGATGAGGGGGTTGTGGATGAGGAGGGACGTTGAGGATGAGCAGTGGGGTTGAGAAAGGGAGGTTAAGAATGAGGAGGGGGTTGAGGAGGGTGATAAGGGAGGGGGGAAGAGACACAGGGAAGGGAGAGGGAAGAAGAGACACGGGAGAGAGAGGGGGGACACAGGGGGCAGCGGCTTATACTCGAGTCACTCATTTTACCCAGTATTTTGTGGTAAAATAGGTGCCTCGGCTTATACTCGGGTCGGCTTATACTCAAGTATATACGGTATATATATATATATATATATATATATATATATATGTATATATATATATATATATATATAATTTAAAAAAAAGGGGGGGTAAGAGGGAAGAAGAGTGGACCGTACTAAAAGTGTAAATATATGGGAAAATAAATGTGAAAGTTTGAATGTGGGAATATGAAAATATAAAAGTGTAAAAATGTAAGGATGTGGGTAAGGAGTAAAGGGAAAGTGTGATATAGAACAGGTAAGTAAATTTGCCTGCAAGCGCCCTCTACTGAGGGTTATAATAAAGCAATAAGTCAATAAAGTAAGACCAATAAAAATAAATATAAATGCTGAGTATGTCTATGATAGCCCCTCTATGACCCACAATATAATGACCACTGCAATACGTATATTGTATAATGGATAAATATAATGGATAGATAAAAACATAAAAAGGTCTTAAATAGAAATTGTGGGTAAAGGGGCAAGTCCTCCGACCAGTAAGAGTATTTGAATAAATAAATAAATAATGATAGTAAATATTAATGTGTGGTCAGAGCGTCAGGACTTATCCCCATCATCTCATCTGACGATCACTCGTGTGACCCAAAGGATCAGAGGCACAGACATAGACAATTGCAGCTTGCCTGACCGGACGCCGATTTCGCACATATGCGCTTTCTCAAAGGCAGGTAGTGGACTCAGTTATGGTTGTGGGTTCGCAGGCTTTATTTAAAACCATCCTAGAGAGCATCCTATTGGTAAATGCAAAACGTTGTGACGTATGGGCGAAAGTGCTTAGAGCGGAACAGAGGGGCAGGAAAGGGAGGATCCAGGAGTGAGCATAGAAAATAGGTAAGTTTAAAAGTAGTAAAAAAGAGAGAAGAGAGAGAGCAGGGGTTTCTCAAAAAGCGAAGGGACAATTAAGGCCTTCAAATCCAAGTCCCAATCGGCTTGTCAATCTTGAGAGACACAACACTGACCATCCAGGCAATGGTAAAATAAGGGGCAAGTGCTCAAAAAAATTGTAAAGGAAAGAATGCCACCTAGTCAAAACACAGACATAAAATATAATAATAGTAGGGAAGGGGAAAAAATGTTTCCTCCCGGTTAACTTTAAATACATGGCACAAATACTTAAGTGTCAGAAGACACTATTGGAAGATCAAAAACACATTGTTATAATTAAGTCCCCGACCCTGACACCAAGCCTGCACCTCTCAATTGGGGAAAGGAAGGGAGGAGAAAAAAAAGACAAGGGAAAGAAAATAATTAGTAACAAAGAACAAAATAAGAAAAAAGGAGGCTGAAAGGGAACTGGAATATGAACTAAATCTCTAAAAATATTAGGCTCTGAGAATGAATAATGAGAATTAATAATTAAAAATCCAGTGGGATGACTTTTAAATAAGGGGGTGCAAGTTGTTCGTATGAAAGGGTAAAAAGAAAACCCTTCATTGAGTCCTTTGGGGGACTGTGTTTTTGTAATCGCCTCCCCTGATATTGGGTTTTATGGTATCAAGGACATGAGTTGTTAGACCTGTCATGTTGTTGTGGGCAATTTTTTTGCACATTCAAATAAAATCACTAATGTCCTATTAATTGTTTCTACTACTGTACAAATTTTGAACGGTGGAGGGCTTCTATCACTCTTAGCCCACCATATGTGATATATATATATATATATATATATATATATATATTAAAAAATATATATATTTATATATATATATATATATATATATATATATATATGTATATATATATTTATATTTATATTATATATATATATTTTATATATATAGGCCCTCATTCAATTTCGATTTGGCCAATTGAATAGGGGTCTAAATAAGCACATAACATATATATTTTAAAGAAGTTTTTAGTTAGTAAGCATCTATCCAAAAGCAAGGTTTTCACTAATTAAAAACTTCTTTAAAAAATATATGTTATGTGCTTATTTAGAGCCCTATTCAATTGGCCAAATTGCAATTGAATGAGGGCCATATATATATATATATATATATATATATATATATATATATATATATATATTTATATTTATATATCAGTGCAGCCTTCGTCTAGCGTAATGGGTGGAGAAACGCTCCAACAAAAAGCCCGCGAATGGAGATGGAAGAAGTGGTGTGCCTTTGAGAAAGGTACCAGTAAGGGTAACTAAACCGGTCTGGCCCCAATTGCACAAGCAAAGAGACCAGAGATAGGACAAGAAATTGAGTAAGTAAGCTGCAATTTTTGCAATATGATAGTAATTTTTTGACTTGTTGTGCCAAATATTGAATGGTCCCCTCATTAGGGTAAACCCCTTGTTTATAACTCACGAAGCAGTGAGAAGCATTGGGCAGATTTAGACCTCATATTTTAGTGTTATGCTAAATGGCATGTTTTTTTGCTCTTTTTGCCTTATTTGCAGCATTCTATCATACACTCTGTAATATCAGTCTGCAATTTCTCTGGTCACTCTATGCTTTTTGGTTTTCATTTTTTGTATAGCCCTCTACACAAATTTTTTTTGATTATCCTATGATTTACAATTTTTTGTTCATATGAGGATAATCTTGTCTAAATATCATTGGCCCTACTAGAGACTCATACCCCCTTTTCTTTTGGTGAACACAATGTATGGTCAATTTTTGATAAATACTTTTTTCTCGCATTAGTGAGTTGTCTTATATTATTGATTTCAGATAACTCACATATAGATGCTCAATAATATAAGATAATACAAGTTAACACTCACTTCTTAATAGACATATATACACTTTCACATTATTTCCTTTATATGTAGGAATCTTATTCATTGTTTATCACAAATTATTTACCACAAGTTGATTTCAACTATTACGGCATGTTTTAATATTAGTAATTTTTCTATAGTGTATATAGCCATTCACAGACACTTTTCAGGATTATCCTTTTGTTATACACCTTGGTTTGTCACTAGGTGATAAGGCCAATAGACAAAGATGTTTTCTATGTGTAGAAGTGGCTCTTCCACTACTTCCCTATTCTATTCCCTTGCTGCCCTACTTTCCCTTGTGTCCACCCTTGCCGCAGTTTACTGCAGGGAAAGCCTTTGATGTCACGCAGCCGCAAGAGATTCGGCCGCATGAAACCACCCATCCCTAATCAAATACTCCGATAACCCCTCTGCTAACCCTGCAAAACACCCAAAAATGGCCGCAGATTACTTGCAGCCTGGAGCCGTTGCAAGGGCTGTAAAGCCCTTGCGGCTGCTCCAATTAAGCCCCCTGCTGGCTGCAGGGGTCCCGATCGGGACCCAGTCGGGACCCCTGCAGTGTCCCTACATCCCCCCTATAATGCAGGGGTCTGATCGAGAACCCTGCAGGGTGCACACAAGAACCCTATAATGCAGGGGTCTGAACAGGACCCCTGCAGGCTCCCCAATTTAACCCCTTGCCTTGCTGCTGATCGGGACTCCCTGGAGCATCTATGACATTTACATTTCCCGCCGCTGGCTTGAATTCAAAATTCAAGCCCAGGGAATTGCAGGGTTTGAATTTCCCACAGCGGGTCCTTAAAAGGCCCGCAGCACACTAATGGTTCCCCCAAGCTGCAGGGATACTATACATAGCCCCCGGCACCTAAAATGTACCCCATCACTCATGGGGGTTAATATAGACCCCCATGAGACTAAAATTACCCCACACAGGCCAAAGGTTGTCTATATAGTGCCATGAGGGTCGTCCAGGGCCCTTATGACAAAGTCTAAGCACTACACTACACTATTAACCCTAGCTATACCCCATTAACCCCTTAACCTTAACTATACCCCATTAACCCATACTAAGCCCTATTTAAACCTAACTGGGCCTATTTAACCCCTTCTAGACCTATGAAACAATAACTGGGCCTATCTAACTCTAACTGGGCCTATCTAATCCTAACTAGGCCTATCTAACCCTAACTGGGACTATCTAACCCTAACTAGGCCTATCTAACCTAACTTAACCGATTTAACCCTAGCTGCACCTAATAAACCTAACTGGAACTATGTAACCCTAACTGGGCCTATGTTACTATAACTAGGCCTATTTAACCCTATCTAGACCTAATAACACTAACTAGGCCATTTAACCCCATCTAAGCCTATTTAACCCCATCACCTATGGGGATCTATACAGACCCCCATAAGCCTCCCTCAAACTTCATCACATATGGGGTCTATACAGACCCCCATAAGCCTCCATTTAACCCCATCACTTATGGGGGTCCATACAGACCCCCGTAAGCCTCTATGTAAACCAATCATTCCCATAAGGGTCTATAAAGACTCTCATAGGAAAATGAAAACCCTCATACTAACCCCATAAGTGCCATGAGGGTCCTCCAGGACCCTCAGGACACCAAGTACAAACACTGCATTACAGAATTCCCCCCAATAAACCACTAAATCTAAACTAACCCCCCTCTAACCTAACCTATTAACCCCTAAATACCTAACACTACCTACCTAACCCCCTATCAAACCTCCCACCCACTACTTAAAAAAATACTCAAAATACTAAAAAATACTCCCCACTACATAAAATAAAAAAATACCATTACAATTTCCCACTATAAGAAATAAAAAAAGAACATTACAATACCCCCACTACAAAAAATAAAAAAAGAACATCACAAACCCCCCACTACAAAAAAAAAAAAAAAAAAAATTCTCACCTGCAAAGAAAAGACATACACATATATACATAACATTACAGTATATCAATAAATATGTTACAAATATACCCCTAACTACAATACTATTAATTCCTAACTACAATACATTACCCCATATATAAAACATTACCCCCTATCTATGAAACATTTTCCCCTATCTACCAAACATTAACCCCTAACTGCAATACATTAAACCCTAACTACAATACATAACCCCATCTATTAAACATTACAAAATATCTATTAAACATCACCCTATTGACACATATTCCCTTCAGCCAATCAGAATTAGATGCACCCCGTGTGGGTGTATCCCATTGTGATTGGCTATAAGCATCTGCGCTTTCTGATTGGCAGTTGTCACTGTCAATCAGACTGCAGCCAATCAGAAGGCGCATATGCCTGCAGCCAATCACCCCCTGGGGGTGTATACCATTGTGATTGGCTGAAGGCAATAATGCCTTCTGATTTTTTTAACAAATATTGACAGGCCCATCAGCCAATCAGAATGGGATATAGGGGTGTATCCTATTCTGATTGGCTCACACCTTGGTGCCTTCTGATTGGCTGAAATTTGATTGACAGCCATTTCAGCCAATCAAAAGGCGCCATACCATTTTTTTTACTGGAAGAAGCGCTAGAGGCCTCATTAGCATCCATTATTTTCTTAATACATTTTTTTAGAGCGGCAGGTTTTTTAAGGGCCCAGCCGTAGCAGAAGATGAGATAGACGGGGACATAGCGGCAAGGCAAGTTTAATGTATAGTATTTTTAGTTTATTATGTTTTGTGTATGTGTATGTGTGACTAATGTGATGTTTCTTTTTTCCAGGGGCGAGAAGACAAGAAAAAGGACAAGGACATGGTGGAAAGGTAAGTTTAATATTTAGAATGTGTATTTCTTTATGTTGTGTTTTTTCGCGACTAAATTCATGTCATCCAAAATCAAATCCTGGGATGTGTGGGGCTCTCCAGGACCCAATGTCCACCACTGCTCTATATGAAATACTATTATTGATAGCAGCTTTTTCCTGAACTCGGTTTACACTGCACTGACCAGTTAATCCATAGCTGTCTTGTTTTAGGTGAGTCCAGCATACCATGCCTGCACAGATAGACGTGGTACTGGTTCATTTTCTTTTGTTTTCATTACTACACAGAGCTGCAGGAGCACAGGTCAGCATTGTTCAAATTCCAGAGAGACAATACAGCGGAAACTATGATTTCCACTTTATTTTGGGGTTAGTACCACTTTAAAGGCCACCAATAGACGCTTCCAGTAGGCAACCATGATACCTAGTTATCTCCCACTCCGAACACCATGATAGGCTGCAGGCCAGGTTTGAACTTGCGGTTAAGTGGTAGATTAGGCCCCAAAGATTTCACGGGGCTGATCAAGGCCCTCATTAAATTAGCCCTCGTAGTTCCCTCGGTCCTCGCAAAAGACAGTTTTTGCTGTTTGCAGGGACCCATTCCTCAATATATCCCTCGCAGCCTTCTTTACAAGATGACACCGGAGAACGGCAGAGAATAGGCTCCGAGAGATCTACATAGTAACATGAAGCCATAAATCTATGAGGTGAACCTCAGAAGATTCCCTACCTGCACAAAAAAGTGCCAGCAAGGGCTCCTAAAGCCTCTACGTGCTGCCTCGGAGCAGACCGGCACAGCCATCTGATGCTACCCCCTGCTCCCTAAACACATCCCCATGCTGCAGGGGTCCCTTTATAGACCCCTGCAGCCTCCAAGCATTAACCCCTTGCAGCGCGGCTCTCCGATTGGCATCGATCAGCTGCATTTAAAAATTTTAATTAAGGGCTTATGGGGCTCTGTATAGAGCCCCATGAGTTACAGGGTTCATTTAAGTGCTCATGGGGCTCTGTATGGAGCCACATGATTTATAGGGTTAATTTAAGTGCTTATGGGGCTTTGTATAGAGCCCCATGAGTTATAGGGTGAATTCATTTATTATCAGGGTCTGGATTGACCCCCATGAGTGACATGGTTAATTAAGGGCTTATGGGGGTCTGTATTGACCCCATCAGTGACAGGGTAATTAAGGGATCATGGGGCTCTGTATAGAGCCCCATGAGTTATAGGGTTAATTTAAGTGCTCATGGGGCTCTGTATGGAGCCACATGAGTCATAGGGTTAATTGTTTAGAGCCCTATGAGTAATGGGGTTAATTTTAGCTGCCTGAGGGGGTACTTATAGGGGTTAATATTTTTTAACGCAGGTACTTTCAGCACCTTTACATTCCTTTATGGACCAGCAAAGTGGGAAATTTGAATTTATAAATGCAGCGGTGTCACGATCAGGGACACCTGCTCCAAGGGGTTAATATGGGGGGGCTGGGGGGGTCCCTATGGGTCCCTGTAGCAAGTGGTTAATGTGGGGTCACTTCTGGCCCCCAATTGGGACCCCTAGCATAGAGCAGTGCTGCGGCCGGGGTTGGCTAATAGTGTGTCTTGTCCGTTTACGGAGCCGCGGCAGGGAATTTGAATTTTTTAAATGCAGCAGGGGCCCGATCTGTGCCGATCGGGGGCCCCCCCACTGCAAGAGTTAATGTAGGGGGCTGTGGATCCCTGTAGCAAGTGGCTAATGTGAGGTCACTTTGGGGTCCCAATGGGGACCCCCAGCATAGAGGTGGGTTAATTTTAGGTGCCAGGGGGGGGCGGTACTTGGAGGACCCCCCACAGCATGGCTGGTATGTAGGACTGTCATGGAGGTACCGGTCAAAACCCCCCGTAGCAATTGATGAGGTGGGGAAGCTTGCAAGATCATCTCGCAGCCTGTCACTCCTCATGTACATTTTCTCTGTGCTGACATGGAAGGCCATGCTGCGTTGCTCACACGTTGCTCGCAGCAGGGCTTATTTAATAGCGTTGTAGCTTTTCAAAATTTACAGCACGTAGGGCTTAAGTACAAACCTCGCATCTATGAGGCTGGAATTTAATAAGGCTGCAAGTCACCAATTATTCTTAACAAGGCTGTCAAAACAGTAATTGAAACACTTTGTTTAAACAGAGCATGATCAAGTGGTGCCAAGATTTTGTTTCTTTTGTCTTGTGGTTAACCACAAATGAGGAAGTACTTGACCTTAGTCATTGTTTGTGACCACATTCAATCTAATAGGCCCAAATTGCTAAAATTGTTATGGAAGCCTGTCATGCCCAGGGCCTTACTGGACTGTTTTGGTCCATGGCCTGGGCCTGAGTTGTCAAGATGTTACCCTGTTTTATTGTTATTGTTATACATATATATGTATTATGTATTACTTTTGGTTAACATGACATATACGTTGTATGAATCTTGATTATGTTACAGTGTGGTTATATGGTGATGACTCACTCAGCCCCGCCTAAATAAACAAACACAGGGCGTCTTGAGCAGATAAACAGTCTGAGTGTTTACAGCAAATGGTTAGCTCATACGATGTACAGGGTTTCCCAGTAATCAGGGGCAGCCTTTTATGTTAATTGGTCCCTCTTATATGTACCTGAGGATGGGGCTTGCTGTGATTGGAAAGCCTGTGTGCCAGAACATTATATAAAATGTGGCAATTAATAAATGTATGACAGTTCTGTCTGGACTTATAAACAAGGTGTAAGTGTCATTCTGTGCATTAATCCTACTTTTAAGGGATTATATGGTGTTCATGATATCCTAGTCTGTGGAAGCAAGCTCCTGTGCGTGGTATTGGTGTTTGTTCCATCTTCTGCTATTAGAGGTGTAAAAGGACCGCACGATTCTGCTGGATAGGTTTGAACCAGGAACTTACCAAGTCCAATTGAAGTAGCAGATTGTGACAAAGACAAAGTAGGTACACCCTAGGAGATCATCCAACCCCCCTAGTTGACCCCTTCCAGCTCAATTAAGATATCCATGGAGAGTCAGTTAAGGAGCGGATAGACCAACTGTCAAGTTCCCTTGAATTTACTGGGAAGGAGACAGGCTGGCACCAGGTGCTTGAAGACAGACCTAGCCCACGTGGGGTAGTTAAAATGCTATGGAATATGTTGGCAAGTTACAAATAAGGGAAATAATAATAAATAATAAACTTGTGTTTACCAAGGGAAGTGGCCAACTGGTGATTGGTGAAAACTCTATATAAAAATGTGTACTGCAAAATAAAGTTTATGTTCTGTTTGGGACACATATGTATGGTGTGTTTCATTAAGAGGGAAGGTATTTATTTATTTTTTAATCAGAAATTAACTTCTGTAACTTGACTTTGAAACTTCAACTCTGTCTCAAAAACGTTATCCTAGCTTCTGGCTAAGCTATCCTGTGTGTGGTGATAAGGAGCCTAGATAACCTGTGGGTATGCTGGTCTTCTTGGCCTTTTCAAGCAAAACAAAGATGGCTTAAGAAACCGGTAACTTGTCCTAGCATCCAGCTAAGCCGTACTGCATGAGGGGATAAAGAACCTAGTCAACCTATTGGTAGGATCATAGTTACATAGTTACATAGTTACATAGTTACATAGGGCCTCATTCTATTATCGGCCGTAAAACGGCCGCAAGGCTGCGATTCCTTGCGGGGGTTCCGTTATCTTGCAATTCAATTATATGGCCCGCAAGGATCTCCCCTTACGGCCGGCCATATATCTTGCAACCGGCCGTAAGCTCAGAAATCTTTAAACGCAAAAATATTTTCAAGACGGCACTGTACAGCTCTGTAAATGCTAGGGATCATAATGGGGGACATGAGGATTAATAGCAACCCCCTCTCAAGCTTGCACATCAGCCCAAATCCGAGTTTACATTAACTGTTTATTTTCCGGCCGCAGCGTGGGCGCGTCTGAGGTGCTCCAAGCCCTCTGGACTTTTTACATGGATATGTGACATAAATTAAAAAATACTTTTTTGACGGATTTGAGTGTAGGGGAATGTTGTGCTATTTTTGCTAACACCTACAATCACTTTATAGTCTCCTCAGAGTGCAGGATGGCTTTATTTCGGCTTTATAATGTGCTTAATTGGTGCTAGCGGGACCTTTTTGCTGCAAGTAAGCTGCGGCTCGGTTTTAGCCTTGCAGTGAGGGTTCCCGGAGCAATTGAATAGCAACCAGGATTTTCTTGCGGCCGAAACTTTTGCAGCCGTTTTAGATCAAAGGCTTTCCTCCGGCGCGAGTGGCTGCAAGGGATAGCAAGGCGCCGGCCGCAAGCCTGCCGGAATCCCCGGCCTGAGGGGAATAGAATAGCCGAATAGCTTGCGGCCGGTCCTTGCGGCCCCGCATCTCCTACGGCCGATAATAGAATGAGGCCCATAGTATTTAAGGTTGAAAAAAGACTTTCAGTCCATCAAGTTCAACCTTTTAAGATCTCCTCTGATCTGCAATATGCGGATTAACTATTAATTCATTCGTTGTTATTTAATTATTAATCAATTATTTAATGTTTTTTTTATTGTTTTTATTATTAATTAGTCCAGATGAAGGCAAATAGAAAAAAAAAAACAAGCGAGACTTAGCCAATTGTTTCAAGGGGAAATGTAAAAAATTTGGATCATTACTGTCTCTCTAATTATCCATGATAACCCTGAATACCCTTTATAATTAGAAAAAAATCTAGTCCCCTTTTAAAGTTATCTATCGAATCCGCTGTCACCACCTCCTCTGGTAGAGAATTCTACAGATTACCCACCCTTACTGTGAAGAACCCTTTTCTTTCTTTGAGGTGGAATCTTTTTACTTCTAACCTCAAGGGATGTCCTCTTGTCAGTTGAAAACCTCTTGGCACAAAAAGCTCCCCCGACAAATCTTTATACTGACCCTGGATGTATTTATATAAGGTAATCATATCTCCTCTTAGACGCCTTTTTTCTAGAGAAAATAAGTTTAATTTGGTTAGTCTTTCTTCATAACTTAGCCCCTCCATTCCCCTTATTAGTTTTGTTGCCCTTCTCTGTACCTTTTCCAGCTCTAAAATGTCCTTTTTATGAAGTGGTGCCCAAAATTGTACTCCATATTCCAAATGAGGGCGTACTAGAGATTTGTATAGTGGCAGAATTATATTTGCTTCCCTGGCTTCTATACCCTTCTTAATACATGCTAATATTTTATTTGCCTTTGCAGCTGCTGCTTGGCTTTGAGCACTGTTACCTAGGTGGTTGTCCACAAGCACTCCCAAATCCCTTTCAATATCTGATACACCTAGATTTGCTCCATTAAGATTATAAATTGCATGGCTATTTTTTCTTCCCAGATGCATAACCTTACATTTATTTGTATTAAATCTCATCTGCCATTTAGATGCCCATTCCTCAATTTTATGTAAATCCCCTTGGAGGGAAAGCACATCATTTTCTGATTTAATTACCTTGCATAACTTTGTGTCATCAGCGAAAATGGAGACCCCACACTCCAATCCTACCTCCAAGTCATTAATAAATATGTTAAAAAGGAGAGGACCTAATACTGAACCCTGAGGAACCCCACTTACCACATTAGTCCAATCGGCGTTTGTTCCATTTACAACAACCCTTTGCTTCCTGTCTTTTAGCCAGCTCTCAATCCATGAGCAGATATTTACTGCAATTCCTGTATCCCTTAGTTTGCCCAATAGTCTCCCATGTGGCACTGTATCAAAAGCCTTTGCAAAATCCAAAAAGACTATATCCACTAAGTTGCCTTGATCCAGGTTCCTACTAACCTCCTCATAGAAACTAATTAGATTTGTTTGACATGACCTATCCCTCATAAACCCATGTTGACTCCTACTTATAATCCTGTTCAAATAGACATATTCTTGTATATTATCCCTTATTAACCCTTCTAAATGCTTCCCCACTACAGAAGTGAGGCTCACTGGTCTATAATTCCCTGAATTTGCTCTTGCTCCCTTTTTAAATATAGGTATCACATCAGCTTTTCTCCAGTCATCTGGTAGAGACCCTGTGTTGAGTGAATCTTGAAAAATTAAATATAATGGTTTGGCTATTACAGAACCCAGTTCCCTTAGTACCCTTGGATGTATTCCATCAGGACCCGGGGCTTTATTAACATTTATTTTTTCCAACCTCTTTTGGATTACTTCCTGTGTTAACCAATTATTTGGCAAAGGTAGTGTAGCCCCATTATGTTGCAGTGTCCCAACCACTGGTACCTCCCTTGTGTATACCGAAGAAAATAACCTATTTAGCTCATCTGCCTTTTCCTGGTCACTAATTTTCAGACAGCCTGTTTCACATTCTAATGTTCCTATAGCTTACTTCCTCGCCTTCTTCCCATTAATATACTTAAAAAAATATTTTAGGGTTAGTCTTACTCTCTTTTGCAATTAATTTTTCATTTTCTATTTTAGCCAGTCTAATCGCGCTTTTGCAAGCCTTGTTGATTTCCTTGTATTCCTGTAAAGCAGTCTCTGTCCCCTCTTGTTTGTATAATTTAAATGCCTGTTTTTTACTCTGTATCTTGATCTTTAATCATTGTTAAGCCACATGGGTTATGATTTACTCCTTTTACTTTTATTCCCACACGGTATATGCCGATGTGTATGTATATTTAGTAAGGATTTAAATGTTGTCCATTTATGTTCAGAGTTTTTACCTATCAGTTCTCTGTCCCAGTCTATACTTCTTATTGCTGCCCTTAGACCGTTAAAATCTGCCCTTTTAAAATTAAGAGTTTTTGTTGGCCCCTTAAAATGTTGTTTTTTTAATTCAATCTCAAATGAGACTGTGTTGTGATCACTGTTTCCCAAAGGTTGCCCAATTTCAACATTTGATACAATATCAATATTATTTGTAATGAGTAAATTTTAGATAGCTTCATTTCTAGTAGGCTCCTGTATAAACTGGGCCAGATAATGATCCCTGAGTGTACTCAAGAACCTGCTCCCCTTAGCTGAACTGCTGGTCTCATTTATCCAGTTTATTTCAGGGTAATTAAAATCTCCCATTATTAGAACTTGCCGTGCTTAGCTGCATTTTCAATTTGTAACAATAATTGTATTTCCTCACTTTCAGCTATATTTGGGGGTTTATAGCATACTCCTACTAATATTCTTTTGGAATTTGCTGCTCCGCTATTTAACTCTACCCACAAACATTCAACTTTATCCCTAGGTCCACCATAAATATCTTCTCTGACTATAGCCTTAAATTCAGGCTTAATATACAGACAAAGCGAGGGCCGCGGCTCGCGCAGCGAGTCGCGGGCCTCGCGTAGCGAGGGCACTGTGCCAGGTTCTCAGTTGCTGGCATGGAGCGCCGAAGGCGCTCCTTGCCAGCAACTGAGGACCCTCGCGAAGCGAGGGCCTCAGTTGCTGGCATGGAGCGCCGCAGGCGCTCCTTGCCAGCAACTGAGGACCCTCGCGAAGCGAGGGCCTCAGTTGCTGGCTTGGAGCGCCGCAGGCGCTCCATGCCAGCACCTGAGGACCTCGCAAAGCGAGGTCTTCAGTTGCAGCAACTGCGACCCTTGAAAAAAAAAGTTTACGTCCAAACACATTACGACACTCGCAAACAACATACGACACACGTTCAAACACATTACGACACTCGCAAACAACATACGACACACGTTCACACACATTACGGCCTCGCAACACTCGGACGCAACTCGCGAACATTACAAAATTACAAACACAATACATACACACAGCACATACATAAAAACCTTACCTACACAAACAGGAAGCACCCAGGACCTCAAAAATGCAACTTACAACTTAATTGCACTCAAAATAAAAGAGTTTCGACACTAAATAGTTTGTTAAGCGACAAAAAAAATGGCCGACGAATAAAACGAAAACGAGGCTACACACGCAAACACCATGCTACACACGCAAACACCATACGAGACACGTTACCACAAATTACGACTTCGCAAACATCGGACGCAACACGCCGACATACAAACATTTAAAACTTAACAAAGACACACAACAAACACATAAAAAGCTTACCTACAGCAAGAGGAACCAGCCAGCACCTCAAAAAAACAAGTTACACCTACATTTAAATCAAAATAAACACTTTAGACACTAATACCATCGCTAAGCGAGAGAAAAAATGGCCGACGAACAAAACGAAAACGAGGCTTCAGACGTAACTACACTACACTTACTCGCAATAATGAAACACATACTATGCGGAACGTATCACAATCATATTAAACACCATTTTGAACAGTAATACGCCTAAAATGGCGGATGGAACGCAAATTGTAAGCTGGAACGCAAATAGCGCATGCGTATTGCGTTGTAACGGTCTTACTTTCCAGAACTTTCTACAAGTTTATAAATACTGGCTATTTCCAACTAAAAAATACATTTCTCCTCAGGTGATCAACGGAGTGACTTCTGAGATAACTGCTGCTTTTACTTGAGAAGACAATTCTTTACTAATTTACTACTTTACATTGTGCAAATTACAACTGACAGGTAAGCTATAATATATTACATTTTATTATCAGGTCAGGTCAAACAAATAAAAAAATAAACTAGGATTTATGTAGTCATCATGTATGGCACATTTATGTGTATAGGCTCCCAAAAAAAATTAAACAGAGGTTTATGTATAGTGACATCTGACACGCACATATATGTCTATAATGTATAGTTACATGTGACACGCACATATATGTCTATAATGTATAGTGACATTTGACACACACATTTCTGTGTATTGCCCCTTCATAGTGACATGTGACACGCACGTATATGTGTATAATGTATAGTGACATGTGACACGCACATATATGTCTATAATGTATAGTGACATGTGACACGCACATTTCTGTGTATTGGCCCTTCATAGTGACATCTGACACCGACATATATGTCTATAATGTATAGTGACATGTGACACGCACATTTATGTGTATTACCAATGCAACAAAATTAGCTTACAACAAAATCAGTAAACAACTACATTTTAATGACATTATATGTCATGTATACTGATATGTCACACGCACATATATGTGTATCATCTATAGTTACATCTCACACACACACATTTATGTGTGTTGGAAAAAAAAAATATAAGGTTAATTTAACCATTTAAATTTGACTCATGTATACTGATATGTCACACGTACACAAAATAATTACATTAAACTATGTAATGTGCTTCATGTATGTGACATATGTGTGTAGCCCCCAACAAAAAATAAGGTTAATTGAATTAATTTACTGCAATTCAATACATCAGATAAAGCTGAATCTTTCTATTTCGTTTAATATTCAAACAGACTCTGCATCAACAGCGTCTCTCAACAATTTGCACCGTGCACTGTGAAGCACAATCCCTTTTAAAGAACACCAACAAATTTGAAGAGGTAAGATACAACAACACATTACATGCTCAAAAGGACATGCTTTGCTAGATGACAAATTATAAATATACAAATAACTATTTCACTTTCTTTTTCAAACAGACACTAAAAGAAGACCGGCGGATTAAGATTGGCAGGAGGGGACCGTCTGTCATTCAAAACTTCTATCAAGGTAAAGTATTAAGTATAAACAAGAAATAACCATGAGCCTTATTCAATTGCAACTTCCTCATTTGAATAGGGCTCTATATAAGCACATAACATTTTTTTTATACAGAACTTTTTAGTTACTGAATTTCTAACCACAATCAAGGTTTTCAATAACTAAAAACTTTGCTCAATAAATATGTTATGTGATTATATAGAGCCCTCTTCAATTGGCAAAATTGCAATTCAATGAGGACCTATATGTCTTTAATGGCCAAGGGCCTCACTGAAATGTGATTTGCCCATTTCAATAGGGCTCTATATAAGCACATAACATATTTTTGAAACAGAACTTTTTAGTTACTGAACTTCTAACCACAATCAAGGTTTTCAATAACTAAAAACTTTGCTCAATACATATGTTATGTAATTATATAGAGCCCTCTTCAATTGGCAAAATTGCAATTCAATGAGGACCTATATGTCTTTAATGCCCAAGGGCCTCACTCAAATGTGATTTGCCCATTTCAATAGGGCTCTATATAAGCACAGAGCATATTTTTTAGGAAATTTTTCTTTTGTGAACATGTTCCTTTTGGATACAAGTTCACTAAATACAAAATTCCGTACAAACATATGCTCTGTGCTGATATTGAGCTCTATTCCATTGGCCAAAACACAATTGAATAAGGAGCTCACAATATAACAAATGCAGTAACCAAAGGCCCTTATTCAATTGCTATTTTGGAAAATTAAATATGGCTATAAATAAGAACTTTTAGGCCCTTACTCTATTTTAACAAATATATGTGATGTGCTTATTTACAACCCTATTCAAATTTCTACATTGCAATTCAATTACGGCCTTACAGTACTATTACATTGTAAAAAATGCAATTGCATGAGGGCCAAACTATGCAACATATGGTACACACAAAGGCCCTCATTCAATTGCAATTTGCCCAATTGAATAGGGCTCTAAATAACAACACAACAATAGCTTAAAACTAAGGTTTTAGTTAATAAAAAAATATAAAAAATACAGTTTTTCAATGACTACAAAATTATTTTAACTAATATGCTAATATGCTATGTGCTCATTTACAGCACAATTCAATTAGCCAAATCGCAATTCAATGACACACAAACTGCTACACACAAAACAGAATTTCTTATTAAGGCCCTCATTCAATTGCAATTTTGCCAATTGAATAGGGGTCTAAATAAGCACATCACATATATTTTTTAAAGAAGTTTTTAGTTATTAAGCATCTATCCAAAAGCACGGTTTTCACTACCTAAAAACTTCTTTAAAAAATATATATTATGTGCTTATTTAGAGCCGTATTCAATTGGCAAAATCGCTATTGAATGAGGGCCTAAATGTTTAACAACCTATAAGCCTTACAAATAACCAAAAATAAGAATAACAAAAGTGTTGTGCACCTAATAGCATTGTATAAAAAAGCACACAAACTCATAGCAAACTATATTAACATTCTTCTTTAATGTTTAACAACCTATAACCTGTACAATCAAGAAGAAATTAGTTTTGCACAAGTGATGTGCACCAAACAGGATTGTCAATAACTAACACAAACACATAGCAAACTACATTAATTATATTATTTCATGTTTCACTAACTATAACCATCCAAATAAAGGTTAAATAAGTATACCACAAGTGGTGCGCACAAAACAGGATTGTACAAAAACTAACATAAACACATAGCAAAATAAATTCATATTCTTATGTAATATATCACAACCCACAAGCCTTACTAAGAACCTTAAATAAGAATAACAAAAGTCTTGGGATTGTACAGAAAGTTAAAAAAAAAATATTTGAAAAAAATAACCATAACTGATACAATACAGCAAAATTAATACATTTTTTACTTATTTAAAAGACATTTCACTCAAACAACATTTTCTATTTTACATTACAACAGATACTGCGTGAAGACAATCGGACGAGGACTTTTTCCACAGGACCGGACCATCGGACGAGGACTCGGACCAGACCAGCAGACGAGGAATTTCAACACAGGACCAGACCAGCAGATGAGGAATTTCAACACAGGACCAGACCATCGGACGAGGACTTTCACCAACGGACCACAACATCGGACGAGGGATATCGCCACAGGACCACAATATCGGACAGGGGCTATCGCCACAGGACCACACCATCGGACGAGGACTTCCGACAGAGGACCACACCATTGGACAACGATTTTGAAACGAGGACCAACAAACATTCGGATTTAAATCACACTTCAACCAAGGTAAACTATAATAACTACTAAAGAATAACACTAAAGAAACTGCTTTCAGTTGCATCCGTCTCAACAGAAAAATAAATTAATTAATTTACTATCTCCCTTATTTTATTTAAATTGCTACTATGCAATACATAGCTCAATAACCACATCACTTTTTTTTTCAGCAAAGAAGTTTTGCAGTGGTAAATATCTATCCACAAACAAAGTTTTTAATAAATAAAACCATTATTTTAAATAAATATGTTACATGCTTATTTACAGCAGTATTCCATTGGAAAAATTCTGAGCCACTGAAGACAGGAATTATAAATTTAACTAAATATCAATGATACATTCATGATTTGCCTTTTATTTCAACAATTGTGCACAATAATCTTTAACAGGAATTACAAATTTAAATATACACAATTACATTTATTTGTTTCCGTTTACAGATTAATATGGCTGATAACGAGACCAAAGAAGAGAAGAAAAGACGTCAAACTAGAGAAAGACAAGAGAGATGGGCCGCCCATCAGACACCGGAGGAGAAAGAAATTAGAAGAGAAAAAGAACGCAAAAGACTTGCAAATAAAAGAATATCCGCTGCAAAAATGAAAGATACAACCAAAATAAATAAAAAAATAATAAAGCATTTACAAACTGTTCCTAAAACATCAGATGACATTTTACAACATACCAGTCAAGACAGACCAAAAAAAAAAACTACCAAAAAAAAGCATTTACAAACTCTTACTAAAAACTTACAGGAAATTTCAACCGAACAAGTCCAACATATACCAAGAAAATGTACGAAAAAAACTAAACATTTAGAACCTGTTGTTGAAACATTTCATGACTTTTCATCTGATGAATATCAAAGTCAACATCCAATATGCATTGCAAATTGTCCTTTAATGAAGTCTTTAGCAGTAGAGGTTCATAGTTGTGGGGACATGACTACTCAATGTCAATTTTGTGAGGCTTATTATTTTAAACAGGAGAGACCCCGAGATGGACAATTTATTAGTTGTTGTCAAAAAGGAAAGTTCAAACTTCCACAAAGGAAACAATTTCCAACCTATTTACTAAATATTCTGACTGAACCTACTTTTCCAAATTACAAAAATTTTAAGACAAACATAAGATCCTACAATAGTGCCATATCATTTGCATCTATGGGGGCAACATTGGCTGCTAATGTACCAGGACATGGTCCTTACTGTTTTAAAGTCCAAGGACAAATTTATCATCGGACTTCACATTTACATCCAGAGGAAGGAGAGCAAAGAAAATTCGCTCAACTATATGTCCTAGATACAATGGAAGCTGTTGACCAACGTATGCAGATGGAAGAAAATAAAAAATGCTTACCCAGTGTTTTTATAGAGCTAAATAACATTATGGACAACAATCCCTACAGTAAAGCTTACAAAAAATTGGCAGAAGTAGAAAATGAACAACTACTTCATGCACAAAGACATCAATTACCCATGCCAAAGGTTAATATGGTGCTTAAAAGAGACAGACATACTGATAAACGTCGTTATAACTTGCCAACATCAAATGAGGTTGCAATGGTCTTTCACAATGATGAAGGAGAACCACCATTTCAAAGAGACATTAGAGTATATCCCAGAAATGAGGACCAACCATTTATTAATATTAATATCTTAAGTCCAAATTTAGATCCAATGACATATCCCATCTTTTTCCCACACGGAGAAGCAGGTTGGCAACCAAAATTAACCCTTCCCAGTTACCCAAATGCTAAAGCCAGAATCCGAAATAATGTTTCTATGCTTGAATTTAAAGTTGCTCAAATTGCCATTAGAGATGAATTTAATCCCATTTTATGTGGTGGAAAACTAACACAACAATGGATTATTGATTCATATTTGCAAGTTGAGGCAAATAATTTAAACTTTATAAAATATCAACAAGATAAACTACGTGTAGAACAATATTGTGGACTCATGGACTATGTTGCTGACGTGGCTACAAGCAGAGACATGACAGCTGGCAAAGCCATCATTTTACCATCTTCCTTTCAAGGATCTCCTCGAAATATGAGAGAAAGATACAATGATGCTATGGCTATTGTGACAAAATTTGGAAAACCAGATTTATTTGTGACATTTACATGTAATCCACAATGGCCAGAAATTAATCAAAATCTACTTCTTGGACAAAGTGCTTCAGATCGACCAGATTTAGTAGCCAGAGTTTTTAAGATAAAATTAAATGAATTAATACGTGACTTTACTATAAATCAGTTATTTGGCAAATGTCTTGCTTATGTATATACCATTGAATTTCAAAAAGAGGCCTTCCACATGCACATCTTCTCATAATACTTCAAGAGAAAGATAAATTAGATACTTCGGACAAAGTGGATGCAGTCATAGTTGCTGAACTACCGGATCCAGAACTATATGGTAGACTATATGAGATTGTTACTCATCGCATGATTCATGGACCCTGTGGAGACCTTAATCCACAATCACCATGTATGGAAAATAATCAATGTTCAAAAGATTTTCCAAAAGATTATAGAGACAAAACATATGCCAATTGTGATGGATATCCACTTTATAAAAGAAGAGAAGGAGATAGTGCCATTATTCGTGGAAAAAAAGTGGACAATAGATATGTAGTACCCTACAATCCACATTTACTCATGAAGTACAACGCCCACATCAACGTAGAAGCCTGCACTTCCATCAAATCCATTAAATATGTCTACAAATATATTTACAAAGGTTACGATGCAGCTACTGTAGTCGTCAAAAGTGCAGACAACCCTGAAAGTAGTGAGTTAGTACATGATGAACTTGCATCTCATGTAGATGCTCGCTATGTCAGTGCGCCAGAAGCTATGTGGCGGCTTCTAAAATTTGAAATGCATGATAGATCCCATGCAGTATATAGGTTAGCAGTACATTTGCCACAACGACATTTAGTCTATTTCCATTCTGGAAATGAAATGAATGCATTGGCCCAAAGTGAAGATCGTCACACTACACTAACTGCATGGTTTGCATTAAATTCCACTGATGCTCAAGCAACACAATACTTATATATTGAAATTCCATATCACTATGTTTTTGTGAATGGATTATGGAGAGCAAGAAAAACCAGAGGCAATAAAATAATTCCACGAATTTACACAGTCAGTCCAAGAGATGTTGAACGATTTTGCTTACGGATATTACTTTTAAATGTTCCAGGAGCACAAAGTTTTGAACACTTAAGAACTGTTAATGACATTGTATATGAATCCTTCCATTTAGCTGCAAGAAATAGAAACTTACTCGCTGATGATACAGAGTGGGAAAGATGTTTAGAAGAAGCAGCACAATGTCAAATGCCACGACAGATGAGAGAACAATTTGCTTTTATTTGTATCTTCTCAAATGCTCCAAATGCATTAGCTTTGTGGGAGACTTTTAAAAGTAATATGGCTGAAGACTTTATGCGACGATACAATGAACCCATTGCACACTTAAAAGCCTTAATGGAAATTCAAGAAGTCTTTTTAACTCATGGATTAAGTTGTGCAAGTTTTAATTTGCCTGATCCAGGTCTAATAGATGACATTAACTTTGAAGACTATGACATTCAACTACAAGCAGAAAGAACACAAGAAAGACTTGCAACTTTAAATACACTACAATTGCAAGCATTTCATGCCATTAAAAATGCTATAGATGATGACATGGTGACAGAGCGTTATTTCTATCTTGATGGACCTGGCGGATCAGGGAAAACATATTTGTACAATTTATTAATGAGTTCAGTACGAGCACAAGGACAAATAGCAATGGCGTTTGCCACTACTGGAATTGCTGCACTTTTATTAGAAGGTGGAAGAACTGTTCATAGTGGATTCAAACTGCCAGTGCCTATTTTGGAAAATTCAGTGTCAGATATTCGCATGACATCCTTACAAGCAAAGAAATTGAAGAAATGTAAATTAATTATAATAGATGAGGCCACAATGATGTCATGCTATGCCCTCCAATGTATTGACCGTTTGCTTCGTGAAGTCATGGATAATATTTTTCCATTTGGTGGAAAGGTAATTTTGTTGGGTGGCGATTTTAGACAAACATTACCTGTCGTTGTACATGGAAATCGAACAGACATTATTGAAACATGTATAAAGTCAAGTACAGTATGGAAACATTTTACCCATCTTCAACTGCAACAAAATATGAGATCAGAAGGCCAAACTGATTTCAATGATTGGCTTATTAAAATTGGAGAAGGAAGAACAGAAAAAATACTACATTTACCTGACGACACTGTAGAGATCCCACCTCAGATGATTTGTCAACAAGATATTATATCGGCAATATTTGAAGGGAGCATAAATAACGAAGAATATTCTGAGCTTGCCAACCAAGTCATACTGACGTGTAAAAATAAAGATGCATTAATACTCAATAATGAAATCTTAAAAAAAATTAATGCACCACAAAGAAATTATCACAGTGCTGATTCTGTACTTGCTGATGACAATGAAAGTCAGGCAAACTTTTCAACTGAATTCATTAACTCTTTAACTCCTTCTGGAATGCCACCACATATTTTCCAGCTAAAGAAAGGTGCAATTATCATGTTACTGCGAAATATGAACCCCAAAAAAGGCCTATGCAATGGCACAAGATTAATTGTTCAACAATTAAAGGACCATTTTATAGATGCTGAAATTTTAACTGGGACCCATAAAGGAGAGAGAGTTTTCATACCAAGAATAGATTTAGCACCAAGTGAAAGTAGTCTCCCTTTTATACTTCAAAGAAGACAATTTCCCATTATTATGGCATTTGCCATGACCATTAATAAATCACAAGGTCAGACTTTCAAATCTGTGGGTATTTACTTAGAAGAACCAGTTTTTGCACATGGTCAATTGTACGTTGCGTTGTCACGGTGCAAAAATCCACAGGCTATTAAAGTTTACATTGAAAACAATGAAAGTCAAGGTGATTTATTAGAAGATGGACGTATTTTTACTAAAAACATTGTCTACTATGAAGTACTATAACTTTGCAGAATACAAATTCAAGATGCCAACATTTTTTAAAAGCATTGCAAAATACATAACAATTGGTTGTTTAATTCAGTCATAATTAATGAAAGTACTGTTTAGGAATGATTCGCCTCACAAAATACTTGCCTTGCATTGTTAGTCAAAATTATGTGAAAATGTTAAGTCACTATGTTAATGTTTCTAATGTTACAAGTTTAAAAAATATATTTGCAAGTTATTTCATTCAACAGATTACAAAGTGGATGTTAAGAGGTCAAGCACCTTTTAAGTCACAATGTAAATATTGTCTGTTATCTTAAGATTACTAACTACATTAATGTTTATCGCCAGTTTATGTGCTCAGTAATGAATTACTTTAATTACGTACGTTTTAAGCAGAGTTTTACTGTATGCCTTCCTCTACATTCAATGTATATTCAAGTTAACAATTATTGTGATAGAAATTGCATGTTAATACTGATTAATTTAAAGGTCAATTGTTTTTACATTCAAATGTTAATACTTTTAATAAAAAATTAGGTTACAAAATGTTTTCGCTATGTTCCTGTTTATAATGTTCAAAATTATACAAATGTTTTGTCAACTTCTAAACTTACATAAAAAATAAAGTTAAAGTTTCAAAATATATACTTTGAAGGTTATTACTTACATATATTTTAAACTTCATGTTAACATTCGTAACGTTTCAAGAAGGCTTTTTACTTTTTGCTTTCCTATTCATTCAATGTATATTAAAGTTAACAATTCTTCAGATACAAATTACATTTTAAAAAACCATTACATCAACATTTTACAAAAATACACGTTCATATTAAAATACTTACAAGTGTCAAAAATATATGTTAATAACTAAACAACTTGACAAACATATACATCACATTGCCGTCATTTTTTGACGGGCAAGTCGCTAGTTCAACATATTGATAAGCGTATAGGCGAATTTCTGTTTTCAGAAAAAGAGCTGATTTAACATGCACTATTTTTTAATTTGAATATGTGAATATGCAGTGGAGAAAAAGAATAGTTTAAGGGACTAGACATGGAAGATAGAATACCTGAAAAACCTTGGACTGAAGCTTGCAACATTATCCAGGAAATAGCAGGGGCGGCCCGTCCATTGGGGCGTCAGGGCAAACGGCCCCCCAAATATTTTCTTCACCCTGCAATAAAAAAAACACAACAATGTATTAGTATAACCCAAAAACAAATAAATATAAGGTGTACATCATCATTTCAAGTCTAAATAGTATTAAAAATGAAGTAAAGTTAGTAAAGGGACACTGTCACTTTAAAATAACCCTTGCGCTACATTAACTAATGCTGTGTATCTATATAGCCCCCTGCCTGCACCCTGTGTGATCAAATTACAATAGTTATACTATGAGTGCAGAATTATTAGGCAAATTAGTATTTTGACCACATCATCCTCTTTATGCATGTTGTCTTACTCCAAGCTGTATAGGCTCGAAAGCCTACTACCAATTAAGCATATTAGGTGATGTGCATCTCTGTAATGAGAAGGGGTGTGGTCTAATGACATCAACACCCTATATCAGGTGTGCATAATTATTAGGCAACTTCCTTTCCTTTGGCAAAATGGGTCAAAAGAAGGACTTGACAGGCTCAGAAAAGTCAAAAATAGTGAGATATCTTGCAGAGGGATGCAGCACTCTTAAAATTGCAAAGCTTCTGAAGCGTGATCATCGAACAATCAAGCATTTCATTCAAAATAGTCAACAGGGTCGCAAGAAGCGTGTGGAAAAACCAAGGCGCAAAATAACTGCCCATGAGCTGAGAAAAGTCAAGCGTGCAGCTGCCACAATGCCACTTGCCACCAGTTTGGCCTTATTTCAGAGCTGCAACATCACTGGAGTGCCCAAAAGCACAAGGTGTGCAATACTCAGAGACATGGCCAAGGTAAGAAAGGCTGAAAGACGACCACCACTGAACAAGACACACAAGCTGAAACATCAAGACTGGGCCAAGAAATATCTCAAGACTGATTTTTCTAAGGTTTTATGGACTGATGAAATGAGAGTGAGTCTTGATGGGCCAGATGGATGGGCCCGTGGCTGGATTGGTAAAGGGCAGAGAGCTCCAGTCCGACTCAGACGCCAGCAAGGTGGAGGTGGAGTACTGGTTTGGGCTGGTATCATCAAAGATGAGCTTGTGGGGCCTTTTCGGGTTGAGGATGGAGTCAAGCTCAACTCCCAGTCCTACTGCCAGTTCCTGGAAGACACCTTCTTCAAGCAGTTGTACAGGAAGAAGTCTGCATCCTTCAAGAAAAACATGATTTTCATGCAGGACAATGCTCCATCACACGCGTCCAAGTACTCCACAGCGTGGCTGGCAAGAAAGGGTATAAAAGAAGAAAATCTAATGACATGGCCTCCTTGTTCACCTGATCTGAACCCCATTGAGAACCTGTGGTCTATCATCAAATGTGAGATTTACAAGGAGCGAAAACAGTACACCTCTCTGAACAGTGTCTGGGAGGCTGTGGTTGCTGCTGCACGCAATGTTGATGGTGAACAGATCAAAACACTGACAGAATCCATAGATGGCAGGCTTTTGAGTGTCCTTGCAAAGAAAGGTGGCTATATTGGTCACTGATTTGTTTTTGTGTTGTTTTTGAATGTCAGAAATGTATATTTGTGAATGTTTAGATGTTATTTTGGTTTCACTGGTAAAAATAAATAATTGAAATGGGTATATATTTGTTTTTTGTTAAGTTGCCTAATAATTATGCACAGTAATAGTCACCTGCACACACAGATATCCCCCTAAAATAGCTAAAACTAAAAACAAACTAAAAACTACTTCCAAAAATATTCAGCTTTGATATTAATGAGTTTTTTGGGTTCATTGAGAACATGGTTGTTGTTCAATAATAAAATTAATCCTCAAAAATACAACTTGCCTAATAATTCTGCACTCCCTGTACTGTGTACACTAACCTTAGACTCTTCTCTCTCTTCAATGAGTCCTGGCCTGGCCCCCTGACCGTTAATGCATGCCGCCCACCATCACAGTGACGATATGCATGGGCGGTCATAAATGTATCAATTAATAACTGACAGTCTTCCATCATTGACCAATCAATGATGGAAGGCTGTCCAGTTACTAAGTGATCAATCTAAACCCACCCAGACCGTTAGCCCTGAGCGCCCGCCAGCAAATAGGGCCTCGAGTTATCATTTTGATTGACTGATACAGTCAATAAAACCACCAGTTGCCTGTCCCTTCCCCCTTTCTGTTTCCTGACCCTGGTCACGCTGAGACTGAGAGACCTCCCTGGCTGAATCTACTCACATCTGCTCTGCCTGCCTAACACAGTAAGTCTACCTGCCTGGCACCTGCCCTGCCCCTGCCCCTGGCCAAACTAAAACCCCTAGTAGCCCCTAATAAAAGTTAGGGGTGACCAGTTACCCCCAGTCCCCCACTATGCCTGCCTGGCCTGCCAGTGCCACCTACCCAGCCACCCACCAACTACCACTGACGACCCCAGCCATCACCCCCATGTGGCCTGTGCCACCCCCGATCAGGCCTGCCCTATGCTAGCCTAGCTATGCCATCATGCCACCGCCGGATTACCCCGATCACGGGATCGGGGTAGTCGGGTGGTGAGCGGGGTGGCACAGGCCCACATGGGGGTGATCGGATCACCCCCTTGATGAGGCCTGTGCCACCCCTGATGACCTCCATGTCGCCGCCCTATGCCAACCCCGAGGCCCGATCACCACCACCCCGATGCGGCCTATGCTAGCACCGCCCGATTACCCCGGGTATTCGGGCAGTGAGCGGGGTTGACCAGGCCACATGGGGGTGGATGTTCACCCCCATGAGGCCTGTGCCACCCCTGATCGTGGCCTACGCAGTCCGATGGGCGACCGATGGGCGCCTAAGCGTGACCGACCCCACCCTGGATGAACCAACTACCTACCCCCGCCCCCTATTTTTATTCCATTTTTAGAAGTAACAGGCATGTATATGTGCCTGTCACTTCTAAAGATAAAATAAAAATAAGGGAAGGGAAAAAAAAAATACAGTAAAAACATTATTATTACAAGTAAACAGTAAGCAAACACATTGTTAGTACAGTTAGTAACACAACACATTTTATACAAAAATAAACAGCTTTAAACAAACATTAATAAAAAATAAAATAAACAACAGCACATACTTACCTGTAAAATTGACCCCTCCAGCGTTGGCCTTCTGTCCTCTGGATATAGTCATGAAAAATAAATAATCCAATGTTGATTGAAGCCAATGGTCAAATAAAATAATCCAATGTTGATTGAAGCCAATGGTCAAAATAAAATAATCCAATGTTGATTGAAGCCAATGGTCAAAATAAAATAATCCAATGTTGATTGAAGCCAATGGTCAAAATAATCCAATGTTGATTGAAGCCAATGGTCAAATAATCCAATCTTGATTGAAGCCATTGTCCATCCATCCATTCTGGCCTATTGAAAGAGGCCTCCACAAAAAAAAAAACGACGCTCTAAAAAAAAAAAAACAACACACTAAAAGAGCTCCTCCTACAAGGAGCCCCTCCCGCGATTAATTGTTTTTTTCCCACGGTCTGCTATATATACTAATTTTTGAAGGACTCTGATTGGCTGAAATTTTTGATTGACATCGATTTCAACCAATGAGAGTCTTTAAAAAAATTAGCAAATCAGCAAGCAGGTATGGAAGCCTGTAAGGGTAAAAAAGGTTAGTGTGAACTTGTTTGACCCTGTATGTATTATACATATTACAGGGCTATTTTATGTGATATACATGTTACAGGATAATATCCTGTAACATGTATAGCCAAAAAATAGCACTGTAATATGTATAACAAATAATGTGTAATAGAAATGCATGAACAATGTAATATAACAAGTAATAAAGAACATCAATTAATCAAATAATAAATATCAATTAATATATATTGTTGTATGTATATGTTTATGTATATTTATGTGTATTTTTTATGCGTATATAAATATATATTTGGATATATATATATATATATATATATATATATATATATATATAAATTGATATCAATATATCACAATAAATAAATATATATATATATATATATATATATATATATATATCAATTTGATATATATATATATATATATATTTATTTATTATGATATATTGATATCAATTTTTATATATATATATATATATATATATATATATATCAATCAATATATCTATCAATATATATATATATATATATATATATATATATATATATATATATATATATATTTATATATATATATATTTATATATTATTTTTTTTTATTTTTTTTTACAATTTGGGCCTATATGGTCCCAATTTGTTACTTAGGGTTTTTAAGGTGCGGTTGGGGCCTATATGGTCTTAATTTGTTATTTAAGGTTTTTAAGGTGCGGTTTGGGCCTATATGGTCCCAATTTGTTATTTAGGGTTTTAAAGGTGCGGTTGGGGCCTATATGGTCCCAATTTGTTATTTAGGGTTTTTAAGGTGCGGTTGGGGCCTATATGGTCCCAATTTGTTATTTAGGGTTTTAAAGGTGCGGTTGGGGCCTATATGGTCCCAATTTGTTATTTAAGGTTTTTAAGGTGCGGTTGGGGCCTATATGGTCCAAATTTGTTATTTAAGGTTTTTAAGGTGCGGTTGGGGCCTATATGGTCCCAATTTGTTATTTAGGGTTTTAAAGGTGCGGTTGGGGCCTATATGGTCCCAATTTGTTATTTAGGGTTTTTAAGGTGCGGTTGGGGCCTATATGGTCCCAATTTGTTATTTAGGTTTTTAAAGGTGCGGTTGGGGCCTATATGGTCCCAATTTGTTATTTAAGGTTTTTAAGGTGCGGTTGGGGCCTATATGGTCCCAATTTGTTATTTAGGGTTTTTAAGGTGCGGTTGGAGCCTATATGGTCCCAATTTGTTATTTAAGGTTTTTAAGGTGCGGTTGGGGCCTATATGGTCCCAATTTGTTATTTAGGGTTTTTAAGGTGCGGTTGGGGCCTATATGGTCCCACTTGGTCTTTTAAGGTTTTAAAAGTTACGGTTTGGGTCTTGAGATTTCTAATGTTTTTTTTTGTTGTTTTCTATCACCCCCCAGGTGCAAACTATCTGTGAAAGCAGATTTGTTTGGACTCGTTGGTTGACTTACTGGACGTGAATACCCCGAGAAGGAGAGTCAACTGTTGGTGAGTATCATTGCCTTTAATTTTCTGTCCATGTGTATAGGTGCAAATTTGATGTTGATGTAGTCTTGCCACATGAGGGTTTGCAATCTGTAATGTATACCAATGAAATCAACATACTGTTATTTTAAAGTAATTTTGTGACATAATATAAATTAATATACCGTGATCTCTTTCTTTTATTGGTATCAATATCAGAAATGAATACTATTGACTCTCTACTTGTGAAGCCTTTCGTCACCCTAACCTATGAGGAGAAGGTGGAAGTAAAACGGTTAGGAGCTGACCAACCAGAGATAAATCTGCAGCAAATCGCAAGAGATAGAGGGAAGCAATATGTCCGTAATTTCAATACTGAATGGTACAAGAAGAACGACTGGCTTTCTGGAAGCGTTTCTAGGAAGTCCTTATATTGTTTCCCATGCATCCTATTTGGTGGTGACGCTGCTTGGACCAAAACTGGAGTGACTGACGTCAAACATCTAGCTGACAAATTGGCAAAACACAAAAGTTCTAAAGCTCACTTGGATAACAGGATCAAGTTTGAGATGCTTGGACAGGCGAACATTGCTGTTCAACTGGACCAAGGATACCAAGTCAGCATTCAAAAACACAACGAAGAAGTGGCTAAGAACCGGTACATCCTTTCCAAGATAATTGATTGTGTTCGCTTTTGTGGAGCTTTTGAACTGGCATTAAGAGGACACGACGAGAGTGAAACATCGCTAAATCCAGGAGTGTTTAGAGGCCTGGTGGATTTGGTTGGCAGTATCGATAGTGCAATGGAACAGCATTTGAAGACTGCAACTGTGTTTAAGGGCACTTCCAAAACCGTGCAGAATGAGCTACTGGACTGCATGCATGAAGTTATAAAGGAAGTGATTCACCAAGAGCTTAAAGAAGCCCAGTTTGTGAAAATCCAAGCGGATGAAACAACCGATATTTCCGCTAGGACACAGTGCGTTGTAGTCTATCGCTACATTGACAAGAAGCATCAAGTGGTGGAAAGATTTGATGGCTTCACGGAAATGAAATCAACGGATGCAGACTCCATTGCTGCTGTTGTGCTGGAAACACTGAATACTGTTCTCCCAGAGCCAGAAGACAAGAAGAAACTCATAGCTCAAAGCTACGATGGTGCCAGTGTGATGCGTGGAGATCAAGGAGGAGTTCAAAGAAAAATAAAAGACGTGTACCCGAACGCACACTACATCCATTGCTATGCTCACCAACTGAACCTAATAATGGAGAAAGCAGTTTCAAGGATTGGAAGAGTTCGAGTTTTTTTTTCCAACATAGGCGGCATACCATCTTTTTTTTCACGCTCTCCAAAAAGGACTGGAGTTCTGGATGAGGTAGTTGGTAGAAGACTTCCAAGAGGTGCACCAACACGATGGAACTTCAACGTTAGGACCGTGAACGTGATCTACGAGAACAGAGATGCGCTACTTGAGTGTTTCCAGACAATTGAAGCATGTCTAAACTTTGATCCAACATCTATACGGGAAGCCGCAGGTTTCATTGGAATGCTGGAAGACAGGGAGTTCCTTTACTTCCTTAAATTATTTCATTTAATAATGCCACATGTTGACATCCTCAACAGCATAGGGCATAGCTAGGCTAGCATAGGGCAGAAGACTTTGTCGCCAGCATCCAGAAAATCCGTAATTCTGTGGAAGAGATAGAAGCAAGTTTGCCGAGCGATCTAACCGTCAACAGACGGAGTGCGGAGATCTCAACCTTGAGACAACTTTCAAGAGAGGTATGTGACATAGTGGTGGTTCATGCAAAAGAACGTTTTTCATTTTCAAATCACCTAGTCAGTGCCAAACTTGTTCAAAGTGACTTGTATAAAACCCATGACACTTGCTTTCCAACCCAAGCTCTGGAAGACACCGTGCAAGCATATCCAATACTGAAGAAGGAACAATTACGCACTGAGCTGTCACTTCTGTATGGGAAGACAGATTTTCATACTTGTACAAGTGCTGTTGCTCTGCACAAACTTTTCCATCAATTTAATCTGCAGAATGATTAATAATTTCACAGAGACAGTGAAATTATTAAGAATCCTGATTACAACACCGATGACCACTGCAGAATCAGAAAGATGCTTCTCCACATTGAAGAGGATAAAAACCTTTTTAAGAAGCACCATGTCCCTGGAGCGGTTGAATGCATTGGCGATGCTCTCAATGGAAAAGCAACTGATTTCCGAGATCCCAGACTTCAATGAAAAAAACATTGAGAAGTTTTCTTCTTTGAAAGATCGCCGTGCAAAATTAAAATACAAGTGATTGAAGCAAAGAAGAATGCATACCCCCAAGGTGTGCAAAGATAAACTGCGTTAAGCAGCACCACCTCACACTACCAAACATAACTAGTGGTAAGTAAAGTATGAACGGTGTGTGGGTGTTCATATGGAAGGAGCTATGAAAGGTGTGTGCATGGTCAGTAACAAGCCTTGGCGTGGTTTGAAGGAATTGGAGGCACCTTCAAGGGTACGTAAAGTTCTCAGAAATGGCACCACCTCACTACCAAAAATAACTAGTGGTAAGTAAAGTATGAATGGTGTGTGGGTGTGCATATTGAAGGAGCTATGAAAGGTGTGTGAATGGTCAGTAACAATTGTTGAAGCCTTGGCGTGGCGTTACTGCTCATATGGTTATCCATATGCTAATTCAACGTGTTTGTTTGACATTGATTATTGTGTTGTCTAAACAGAAGTTAAATGTTGTTGTTTTCTTGAATCCCAAGATCCACTGGTTTGGGCCTATGCAGTGCTGATTGGTCTTCTAAGGTATGTTTGAGGCCTATATGGTCACACTTGGTCTTCTAAGGTATGTTTGGGGCCTATGGTCACACTTGGTCTTCTAAAGTATGTTTGAGGCCTATATGGTCACACTTGGTCTTCTAAGGTATGTTTGGGGCCTATGGTCACACTTGGTCTTCTAAGGTATGTTTGAGGCCTATATGGTCACACTTGGTCTTCTAAGGTATGTTTGGGGCCTATGGTCACACTTGGTCTTCTAAGGTATGTTTGGGGCCTATATATTTACACTTGGTCTTCTAAGGTATGTTTGGGGCCTATGGTCACACTTGGTCTTCTAAGGTATGTTTGGGGCCTATGGTCACACTTGGTCTTCTAAGGTATGTTTGAGGCCTATATGGTCACACTTGGTCTTCTAAGGTATGTTTGGGGCCTATGGTCACACTTGGTCTTCTAAGGTATGTTTGGGGCCTATATAGTTACACTTGGTCTTCTAAGGTATGTTTGGGGCCTATGGTCACACTTGGTCTTCTAAGGTATGTTTGAGGCCTATATGGTCACACTTGGTCTTCTAAGGTATGTTTGGGGCCTATGGTCACACTTGGTCTTCTAAGGTATGTTTGAGGCCTATATGGTTCCACTTGGTCGTTTAATGTTTTTTAAGTATGGTTTTGTTCTTGAATGGTCTGATTGATTTGCTTGTTTTCTTTTAACCACAGGTGCAAACCCTATGTGGCTGCAGATTTGTTTCTACTCGTTGGTCAACTTAATGAACATGAATACCCTGAGAAGAAGACCCGACTAATGGTAGGTGTCACTCCTTTAATTTTTCTGTTAATACATATAGGTGCAATTATGATATTGCTGTAGTCTTGTCACATGAGTTTTTTCAATCTATATTGTATACCAATGAATTTAACACATTGTTACTTTACTTCTTGACATTTCTGCATTGCTGATCATGTATTTCAATGGGCTTTACAAGTATAAGGTCATTGGGCGGGGCTTATAAAGGTCATTATGACGTCAGGGGAGGAGTTATAAAAATGGATGTGGTTTGAAAAGGGGGGAGTGGCTATGTTTCGCCCTGTCGCCCCTCCAACTTGAAAAGTCACCAGCCGCCACTGGGAAATAGCAACAAAAAATATCCCCAAAAGAAAGAAAACTAAGAATGCAAACTGACTGTCTGATGAGGCTGTAAAAGTAATCCAGGAAAGAAGGAAAGTGAAAGGTAATGGAGACAGGAAACGATTTGTCCATCTGAATGCAGAATTCCAGAGGATATCAAGAAAAGACAAGGAGATCTTCTAGAATGAGTGATGTAAAAAGATAGAAGAAGATAACAAAATGTGAAAGTCAAGAGAACTTTTCAAGAAAATTGGGGATCTCAAAGGAACCTTTCATGCCAATGTGGGCATAGTAAACGCCCAAATTGGTATGGACTTAACAGTTATATAACAGCTAAAGAAGAGATAGCAGGAATATTCAGAATATCTATACAGGACACATCTAAACAGCAGTGATGACCTCAAGAGTTGGTCCAAGGAGCTGGAGCCAGACATCTTGGAGATCGAAGTGAGATGGATTCTAGGATGCCTTGCTAATAACAAGGATGCACTAGTTGATGGAATCCCAGCTGAACTGTTCAAAATTCTTCAAGATGATGCTGTGAAAGTGTTGCTTGCCTTATGCCAACAAATTTGGAAAATTCACCAGTGTTCAATAGACTGAAAAAGATCAATCTATATCCCAATCCCAAAAAATAGCAGTGCCAAAGAGTGCTACAATTATCAAACAATTGCACTAATTTCACATGCTAGCCAGATAATGCTTAAGATCTTACAAGCTTGGCTCCAACAATATACTGTATGGACCTGTAACTATCAGATGTGCAAGCCGGGTTCTGCAGAGGAAGAGGCACAAGAGATCAAATTGCCAATGTCCACTGGGTAACCAAGAAAGCCAGAGAGTTCCAGAAAAATATTTACCTCTGCTTCATATAGCCTTTGAATGTGTAGATTGCAACAAAATGTGACAAGTTCTTCAAGAGATGGGAGTACAAGATCATCTCATCTGCTTGCTGAGGAATCTGTATGTGGACCAAGAAGCCACGGACAGACCTTAACACGGAACAACAGAATAGTTCAAGATCAAGAAAGGTGTGAGACAAGGTTGTATATTGTAACCTTATTTATGCGTAAGGCTGGCTGGATGAATCCAAAGCCAAAATAAAAATTGTTGGGAGAAATATCAACAACCTCAGATAGGCGGATGATACTAGGCTGATGGCTTAAAGTGAGGAAGAATTAAAGTACCTATGGATGAAAGTGGAAGTAGAGAGTGCAAAAGCTGGCCTACTGCTCAATGTTAAAAAGATGAAGATCAAGGCAAACTGCAATGTCAGTTGCTGGCAAATAGATGGGAAAGAAGTGGAGGCAATGAGAGATGTAATTTTTCTGGGATCCAAGATATCTTCAGATAGTGGCTGCAGCCATGAAATGAAAAGATGTTTACTTCTGGGGAGGAAAGGTATGGCAAGGTTGGACAAGCTAGTAAAAAGTAAAGATATTACACTATCAACAAAGATCTGCATTCTTAGAACTATGGTATTCTCAGCAGTAACATACAAATTTGAGAGTTGGACCATAAAGAAGTCTGAGCGCCTTTGAATTGTGGTGTTGCCGAAAATTGCTTAGAATCCCTTGGACTGCAATAAGATCCAATAAATCAGTACTACAGGAAATCAAGACAAACTCACTAGGAACGTATGATTTTGAGGCTGATACTCAAATATTTTGTTTGTATCATGAGAAGACAGAATTCCTTAAGAAGACTCTGATGCTGAGAAAGATTAAAGGCAGGGGGAGGCAGAGATGAATACATGAGGTCATTGAAGCAATGATGAGCTCAGAGAGGCAGTGGCTGACAGATGTGCCTGCCATGATATGGTCTATAAGGTCACAGAGAGTTGAACACGACTGAATGACTAAACAACAACAACAATTTTCAACACTAGTGGATAAAATGGAAATGAATAAGCTCAAAATAATGCATGAACCATTTCACTTGCTGTACTATTAAATTACTTTTAGATGTTTCTACAGGACGTGCTGTGCCACTTCCTTCCATGTTTTCTGGTATCTGACTGGTATAGATCTGAGGGATGATTTACAGCAGGAAGACACAGGAACACACAGCAGAAAGTCTGCTACAGCTGCTCTATCCCTAATTATGTAAAAGGGGAATAGCTAAGCAACACAGCATGGTGGCAAGAAATCTATAAAATGAAGATACTTATAGTATAACTACTAGCATTACAAGGTTGAAATGTTATAAATCAAGTATACTTTAATTTTAACAGCCTTTATTTTTATGGTACAGTGGCTGTTTAAATAAGATAGAGTCACCCAAACCTGCATTAAGTATATTTTTCACAACTAATTTAAATGTAGCACAATCCAGGCACAGCGCATTCAGATTAACTAGGTCTTTAAATAAAATATTACGGCCACAAAATATGTATGAATCTTGGGAATATAAGATTTATTACTTTATACTGTATCTTCCTGTTGAAAACTGAGGTGACCCAGACATTTAATACCCCAGAAGGAAAATAGAATAATTTCCAGCACATTTGACAATCTTGGATATTTTAAAATACACTTAAATTATTATTAATGTAAATACTTTAGACAATGACTGACAGTACATGGAAATTGACTTATAATGCAGCTCCAAGAAGTTCTGGGAACATTGTTACACACAATGAATATTCTCTAGCTGAGTCTCCAAAGATTCATAACTCTACAGTGAAAAGAGTTTCTACTGGCAACTTTAGTATTAGCATACATTTAATTATCCCTGATAACGAATACTAGTTAGGAGGTAATTTGAGTCCCACAGAACTGGACTAAATAATAGTCAATAAACAGGTTGTTAGCAGTGATGTCCCGAACAGTTCGCCGGAGAACTATTTGCGGGGATTTTCGCATGTTCGCGTCCGCTGCGAATGGCGAACACATGCGCTTTTCGGTTCTATACTTTCTATACTATATACTTTCTATACTATACTATATACTATACTTTATCATTGAGGAAACTTTGAACATCATTTATTTTATTTTATAATTTTTTTTGTGTAATCTATGCCTGCCTGCCAGCGTGTGTGTGTGACAGGCTAACACCTAACAGCTTATATTGTGCTTATTTTCACTACTCATACCTGGTGGTGTAACATACATTGAAAACAACAATTTTTTTCCTGTAATCTAATTTCAGTTGCCTGCCTGTGTCAGGCTCACAGCTTATATTGTGCTCAGTGACATAAAACAACACTTTTTTGACTGTAATAGATTGAATAGAAATTGCCTGCCTACAGGCGTGTGTGTGAAGCCTATTGCATCTACTCTGCCAACTTTTGCCAGTGCACAGTGATACGTCATATCTGGTGCAACCGTAGTGTACAGTGACATAAAACAACACTTTTTTTGACTGTAATAGATTGAATAGCAGTTGCCTGCCTACAGGAGTGTGTGTGAAGCCTATTGCATCTACTCTGCCAACTTTTGCCAGTGCACAGTGCACAGTGACACTCTGGTGGCACCTTAGATTGCACGCGCAGTGCCCCAAATTTGAAGTGGGAGGACCGACCAAGCATCTTTTTCCATCTCCCGCTTCCAAAAATCCATGCCATATACACGTCCCCTGATAGTGGACGTAACAGGGATTAAACCGATAGGAATAGTACTACTTAACAGTACACACCTTATAATAACGCAGACAGAAGCAAGGCGTATAATCTTCCATGCTGTGCAGTGGAAGCCCCCAGACTCTGACCTGTGTATAATCTTCCATGCTGGGCAGTGGAAGCCCCCAGACTCTGACCTGTGTATAATCTTCCATGCTGGGCAGTGGAAGCCCCCAGACTCTGACCTGTGTATAATCTTCCATGCTGGGCAGTGGAAGCCCCAGACTCTGGGAGTCTGAAGAAGAGGAGTCAGAGGAGGAAGGTGGCTTTGAGGAGGTGGAAGACCAAACACAGCAGGCGTCCCAGGGGGCTTGTTGTCACTTTTCGGGGACCCTTGGTGTCTGGGTGGAGGAAGAGACCTTCAATGACATCAGTGAGGACAAGGAACGGGACATGGCTAGCTTGGTATCCAACCTTGTGCAAATGGGGATTTTGCGGTTGTGCAAAGGGACTGTTTGCGGTTGTTTGCGGCGCATTAAACGGAAAGATTGGTCTGTTACTGTGAAGCGGGCGTAACCCTTACACTATCTGATCGATACAACATCATACCTGATGTTTTAAAGCATGTTATTCCAAACAATTTAGGATTGTTAGGTGATTTATGCCCTTTATGGCTTAAAACCAGACTCTGCATCAACTATGTAATTTTCCGTGGGAGTTTTGCCATGGACCCCCCTCTGCCACAGTCCAGGTGTTAGTCCCCTTGAAACAACTTTCCCATCACTATTGTGGCCAGAAAGAGTCCCTGTGGGTTTTGAAATTCGCCTGCCCATTGAAGTCTATGGCGGTTCGCCGATGTTCGCCCGTTCGCGAACATTTGGTAAAGTTCGCGTTCGCTGTTCGCGAACCCAAAATTTGATGTTCGCGACATCACTAGTTGTTAGTTATTTGCTAGGTTAGATTTCTTTAAGATGGGGTAACAATCTTGTGTGAGAGGGCAACAATCTTGGAAAATGAACCAATTTGTCTATTGTCTGAACAGATGACAACTGGTCACTCTTTCCAAACCTGCTGAAAATAATCTCTAATAGTCTCAGAGTTAATGGGCAACAAACAAAGACCTTCACTCCAGGTTACCTATGTAGGGTCTAAAGCATGTATAATCACTCTGATGTACCTATGTAGGGTCTAAAGCATGTATAATCTATGGGGTTTTAAGGTTAAACAGTGTATATGCTCTATTCCAGTGGTTCTCAAACTCTATGGGGCTGTCTACCATGAAGAATTTATCTGGGCTGCTTGAGATCCAAACAATTATTTACAGGCCAGTTCTTCAAAAATGTATTTAATATTGTGTCAGTGATTTGCTAAATATGTTAATATTTCCTATTTAACAGTTTTTCTCACTCCACTCACACATTGTTTGCTCTGCCTACCACTCACTTTCTATTCTCTCTAAGGGGCCAGCAGACAAAATCTCTTCTACGAGCACTTGTTCATGGGCTGGTTTTGAGATGTACTGCCTTATAGTACAATTTTTATGAGAAAACAAGCCTTTAAAATGACTCAATGTTTTAAATACAATGGCAGTGCTTTGCATTGAGAGAAAACACGCTATTTAAAAAGTAAGAAATACATATTATTATTGTAATAGTATATGCCCAACAAACAGACACATGAGCATTAATGATAAATGCAGTACAGTAGTCATTTAGTCATACTATGGACATATCTTGAGAAAGTGGAAGTAAGTGACCGATGCTTGTGCTGATCCTTCATATTGCCTTTGTCCTACAAAATATTAATACAACTAGTCATTGTAACAGGATAATATTCCCCCCCAACCCCCCTTCCCCTGTATCTCTTTTCCCCTCTCCCTCCCCTGTGTCTCTACCCTCCCCCTTTCCCCCTCTGTCTCTTTCCTCTTCTTCCCCCCTCTGTTTCTTTCCTCCCCCTCTCCTGTCTCTCTCCCCCCTGTGTCTCTTCCCCCAACTCTCTCCCCTATATCTATTCCCCCTCCCCTGTATCTTTTCCCCCCATGTCTCTTCCCCATCTCCAGTGTGTCTCCCCCATGTCTCTGCTCCTCCCCTGTGTCTCTTCCCCCCTCCCTCCACTGTATATCTTTCCTCCACCTCCCTTCCATGTGTCTCTTTCCCCCTCCTCCCTTCCCTGTGTCTCTGTCTCTCTCCTCCCTCCCCTGTGTCTTTTTTCCCCTTTTCTCTTCTGTCTCTTTCCTCCATTCTCCTGTCTCTTTCCCCCCTCCCCCCTCACCTGTGTCTCTTTACCCCCTCCGTCCCCTGTGTCTCTTCGCCCCTCCTCCCTCTTCTGTGTCTCTTTTCCCCCTCCTTTCTCCCCTGTGTCTCATTCTCCCTTCCTTTCTCCCCTGTGTCTCATTCTCCCTTCCACCCTCCCCTGTGTCTCTTTACCCCCCTCCCTCCCCTGTGTCTCTTTACCCCTCTGTCTCTCTCCCCCTTTCTCCTGTGTCTTTCCTCCCTCCCTTGTGTCTCTTTCCCCCTCTGTCTCTCCCCCCCTTTTCCCTGTATCTTTCCTCCCTCCCTGTGTCTCTTTCCCCCTCTTCCCTCCCCTGTGTCTCTTTCCCCCTTTCTCCCTCCGTCTCTTTCCCCCTTTGCCCCTTTGTCTATTTACCTACCTCTGGCACCGCGCACAAGCGCGGCTTGCGGCTATGCGCACTGGGGCATTTAAGGACTTCCGTACATATAGTTTCTAAACTGCGCATGCGCTCCCTATGGAGCGTTACACACAGTTTAGAAACTATACAAGTGATTATAGGTTATCACATACTGCTCACTATGCTTCAACACGTCAGTAATAATGTATCTCGCTGTGTACTGGCTTTATGGAGTTCCATACTAAGTAACAATTACTATAAACTCTCTTATGCTATACTTTTTAGTCAGGGGTTTTGCATTAATTTGATTTGATGATTATTGTCCTGCCCTACAAATAGTGCAGATTTATCAATTGAAACACTTCTTTGCATGTATTTTTATTATTAGACCAATTTAGCTCAGGAAAAACTTCACGTTTGTGAACTATGTAAAAGGCTAGAAACATTTGCAACTATGTAAACCATACCTGTAAAATAATTTTAGAGAAAAATCTGAAGTTTAACATATTATGCACAGGTGCCATAACTTTTGTCTACAGTTGCTTCCTGCTAGCTCTAAGTCGGAAATGATTTGTTGTTTTTGGGGATTAGGAAGATGGGAATTTGATATATCACTGGAGATTTTTAGTATTTGACACCTACTCTCCTCCTCTGTACATGCTCAGAAACAGGGAGTTGCAAGGTAAACAGCAAATATCCTAATGCTGATATGTAAACAACCCTCTCACAAATGCAACCTTGACCAAACTATTATGGATGACTCTAGCAACTGGAAGAGGCATCAACATTTATTTTATCCTTCTAAAGGGCTAGATTTATAAGCATTTCCCTACTCTTTGTTAGACTAAAACATTTCAGATGTATATATTTTCTGATTATATGATGGTTTTTTAACTACATATCTACAAATCCAAAGTTAGCCATAAATAAGGTAGTAATGATCTCACCGCATACAGTTTTAAGAAAAGAGATTGAGGGGAATTTACTTACAAATCACAGGTGCTAATGCGTCCGTTTTAGCCCATGTTTATTTGTGATCCAGGTTCTCATTTCACTGTGTCCCTTCACCCAATCTTCGGGAGTTATCATGAACTGCGTCTGTAATGGGTGTGTTATGGGGGTATTACCTGCATCTACAGTGAAAACCCAAGTTCTCAGAATTTACTAAATACTCATAATGCAATTCTGACATTGAGCAACAAGTTTCAACCCCAGGTTAGCATAAATAAATAATATGATATTCCCAATATTAACATACTACATACACTTCTAGATGTTATGATTAGCAGCATATGCTGCTACTTTAATAGATGCATGTTAGCTTTATAATGTTATCTCAATATAAAACATACTATCATGGGTTCCCTGGTGGCTCAGTAGTTGGGATGCAGGTGCTTTCACCACAGCATCCTGGGTTCAAGTCCAGTCAGGGAACCAATAGGTCACACTGGTCAGTACTTGTATGGGAGACCACCTGGGAATACTAGGAGCTGTGTGCTGTGGCCCACTGGTGAAGGAACTGGCAACCCACTCCAGTGACTCTGCCATGAACACCAAGTGGATCAGCATGGTGTGTTGTCCATGTGGTCACAGAGAGTCAGACATGACTGAGCGACACCTTTTACATCCTGGGGAAAAGTTTTATACCACCAGGGGGCCTCAAAATATAACCATAGGGGTACTTATGTCTCTCTGTGGCACCTAACAGCTTCCCTGATGACTAACATCACTCTAATCGTGTCCTCATACACTGATTTTTATGACTTCTTATTGCCTCAAATATCTATCAATGATATTTCAACCAATAAGAATTAAGTATGTGAATATTGGAACTGTGATTGTTTACTCAGTAATCAGAGAAGGCTACTACCACTTTTCTGAATGGTTACATTTTCAACCAATCTGAATACACAGGCTGAAACCTATGCATTCAGATTGGTTAACCTTTAACCAATCGAAGGGCACTAATTTCCCCTATACTGATTGGTTGAATTGCAATCAATAAGAATAGGGTTTCATTCTACTGTTACTCTTTTCACAATTTTTTCTTTAACAATTGAAACCGCCATTCAAAGTTTATAGAATATTAGCTACAATCAGTGTGGATGCACCCACTTATCCGGGGATGAATATTGAGGACAAGGGCATCACGGATCATCAATAGTGGATCACCCAAGGTAGGATAAATATATGACTAAGTATTAGTATTGCAAATAGAGTGTACTCGTCCCCGAAGGTAGTGTATACACACACTGGGAGCACTGGCAAATCTAGGTAAATGAAAATAGGTATATACCCAACATAATTATTTGAAGATAAAGTAAGGCCTGAATAGCCAACTTCAAAATATTTTCGTACTCCCACTTATATGTGGGAGTACGAATATTTCATAGTCTGGTAAATGGTTCAAATTTCTCCTTCCTTGTTGGACCTGTACAAAAGGAATATTACATATCCATTTTGGGCCATGGCTACTGGTGGCGTCTAAGTAGCCATTAGTATCTGTAGGTTTAGTGTATAACCTTGTACTGACTCTGTTTCCTGTACCCATTAGAGTGACATCTTTTTTAATTCATTTGACACAAGGCATTTTATTCCATATCTGTATTATATATTATAAGTTATGTTTACTAATTTATGTGTAAGTCCCTGCCAGCATGCTCCCATTTTTTATTATCTTGCCTTGATCTGATTGTCGAACACGCCCCTAATCCACCCTCTTAGGAGCTTGCTTACTTCCAGGGAAAGGGGATGAACAGTCAGGTGACGCCATGTTTACTAAGGTCATGTGACTGCCATGAAAGCGTCACATGGCGCAGGGAACCATGTGAACAGGAAGTGAAACCCAGTGACCCGGAAGCGACATGTAATCACTTCAAGGTTCACTTTCCGTCGCAAAGAGGATCAAGAGGGGTTATTTAAACAGGTACCACTCCTTGTGCCTCACCTATTAACCACTGAAAAAGTCCAAAATTGGACGAAACACATTTGGTTGCACATATATTTGCTTATGTTGGGCATATATATATATATGTTTTTTACTTTTTTTAATAGTATTAAATTACCCTATCTGTTTTTTGGTGTGTACTATTACCACTTTACTGCAATTGTCAGTCTTTCTGGACAGGTCTCATTTAGACACTTGTGTCTGACCTGCAACAGTACTACTAGTTTTTGATATCTATGTAATGCTATATATATATATATATATACATCTTTTTACTAAAGACATCTTCAACGTTTACCTACCAGTACATGTATGAGTCTTTTTTTTGGTAGTATAGCTGCAATATACTTTCCCAACTGGGACACTACATGTGGAGGTTGCAGACCTAACACACCCACATATATGATATCTGGGTGGATCCCATCTTTTCCACTCCTAAGAATAGGAGCTTTCTGAATAACAATGGACCATTGGAGACTCACCACAGATGTAAGACTTACCGTGATGATCTGAGGAGAGAGGCCCTTCTGATGTGCCTTCCATACCTCATGTGCTGAGGTCACCAAATGTGAGTTTTTTAATTTTACCTTCTTTAGCTCAGTATTAGTATTGTTTTTTTTTTTGGTAGCTCATATTTTTTATTATTTATTTGATACTTTTAATATTTCATTTGTAATTCTTTTTTTATCTTCCTATAATTATGTTTCTGTATTTATCTGTAGTGACAGGGAATGTGGGTGTAAATTTGTACCCCCATTTGAGTAGACTCCATGGGTGTCAATAATGATCCCTATAGTGTAGCGAGGGCTGTGGGCGAGGGCCTCAGTTGCTGGCATGGAGCGCCGAAGGCGCTCCTTGCCAGCAACTGCGACCCTCGCAAAATTTACGTTAAAATGCAAACAACACGACACAACAACTGCGACCCTCGCAAACTTTACCTCGCAACACAAAAAACATACGAGACACGTAACCACACATTACGACCTCACAAAAATTGCCCGCAACTTGCTAACATCACAAAATTCAAAACACAATAAATACACACAGCACATACATAAAAAGCTTACCTACAGCAAGGGGAAGCATCCAGGACCTCAAAAAAACAACTTACACCTTCAGTTAACTAAAAATAACAGAGTTTAGACACTAAAGAAATCGCTAAGCGAGAGAAAAAATGGCCGCCGAACAAAACGAAAACGAGGCTACAGCACTCTAAACATGCACCACAAGAAACTCGCAAAACACCACAAAAGACCTATGGATATTCCGCAAAGACGCATACCACACATTACCCGCCATTTTACTTTAATGCGGAAGTACACAACTACGCTAACGGTTTTGGCTCGCGCACGCATACTCTTACACTGCACACATTCATCATGCTTACACAGCAGATCCACACCACTAATGCTGCAGCAACATCAAAACACATTGCCAGCTCTTCAACACAATGCTTTAAAATAGGTAAACTATATTCATTTATTAATTGAATTACATATTTCAGTACTACACACAAAACACCCTTAGCTCACTTACAATTTCATTGCCGTCATTTTTTGACAGGCAATTCGCTAGTATAATTATAATAACAGGGATTTAGTGAATGTGCCATAGACCAGGGAGATCAAAGAGGGACACGGTACAATGGAAACTGTCTATAACCCTGATAACAGTATTTCATTAAGTTTTATCTATGCAACAATTCTGTTCACAGCAATCATGCAACATATGTAGTGGGAAAAAATGTAAACTAGATCTAGGAAAGGCAAAGTGTTTGTAGGTGGAGACCTAGTAGGTCATCACCACAAATCCCAGGACTCATTATGATAAGTGAGTCTTAGTAAATAACGTGATAGACATTGCTGAGATGAGCAGCAATCTAATTATCTATACTAAATGCCCCCTAACATATTAATAAAATGATAACCTTAATGTATTACCTTTTGTCATGAGACCTGTATATGGTAATTATGTCCAGTTATATCTCTCCTTTTGCTTTTTTAAACTTGTTGTGTCACATGATGACTTTCTTTCATTGCTGTAAGGTGACCGTAAGTGGACAAAGCAGAAAAATGTTTTTTCACAAACCAACGGGTTACGGCCTTGAAAACTTTGCGATGGTTAAACCCAGAACTTACAAGCTCCCGAATCCTTTGATCTGCGATGGCCGCAAGACTGGAGATCGATAAAATCGCAAATTGCTATTCAACTTCAAAAAACACTCAAGACAGCACCCGCAGGCAAGCCCGCAAACGGCAAATGTTGGCCCAAAGCTTACGGGTGCCAAATAGGACCAACAAAGGATTTTACAGACTAGTTAGGGACACTGCAAATCACAATAAAACACACCAATACACTTTAAAACATGGGGAAAGCAATGGAAGGCATTACAACTATCAAATATTGCAAAAAATGTAATTGTATTTTCCTCATAGGTTGTAATGGTCATGCATATGCCAATATGAAAAGCCATGCTGCAACATGCTGAAAGCTATTAAAGACACATTAACTCATTAAATTGTAACACAAATACATGGAAATAGCTGATAAATTAACCCTCTCAAAGAGGCTCTAATGTGGACCCTAAAAATACAAAGATCATTTTATATACATCTCACTTATCGCATCTACAATGGGAAAAAAAATAGTGGCCAAATTACACCAAATTACATCAAGTACCAGGTGAACATTTTAGATTTGTTCAGCCCCTTAGTTGTGTCCGACTCTCTGTGACCCTATGGACTGCAGCATAATTACTTATGTCTCTGTCTGTGCGTATCCACAAGTTTTGTATGACAGGTGATACTGGAGTGGGTTGCCAGTTCCTTCTCTATTGCACTGTGATTTGTCTGACCTCTCTGCTATGAATTGTACACCTACAGTGGCTCTACATGCTATAGCTCGCAGCTTAATTTAGGGTGTGGTGTGCGCTGATTCCGGGAGGGCAAGAGGCTATTGTTGGAAAAAAGGGGATATCTAAAGGGGGTTATGTCATAGTCCAGAATAAGGATGATGCATGCTAATTTGCTATTCAATTGAAGTCTTTTGTGAGCAACAATCGGTCTACGGGTTACAGGCTTGAAATCCTTGCGGTTGTTACAACCATAACTTACACCCCATCTAAGCCTTTGATCTTTCCTGTCCACAAGAGTTACAATCACTAAAATCGCAAATTGCTACAATTCCTCAAGACCCCAAATGTTTTCACCCTCGTAAATGGCAAATGTAGAAGAAAATCCTACCAGTACCAGATAGGCGTTAAAGACATGTCCGTAGCACTGTAAATTCAAGTAAAAAATCAGTACTCCAATGTAAATGACAGGGAAAGAGATGAAAGACATTAGAATTAATTACACAACAGTCCCAAGCTTGTAAATCGGCAATAGTTTAATTTCGGGGGTTAGATTGATCTTGGGAATCAATGAGTTAATACATATCAGGCCACCCACATGGACTAGAACAGTATTGGCATTCATTTTTATTATTTTGTATTTTGGTTGGTGAGTCTGATCACATATCAAATCTCTAAATGCTAATTGATTGACATGTAACCTCCATCTTACACTGACATAATGATGATGGACTCATCTACTATTGGCTGTTTCTAAATCGGTAGTTACAGCCTTGTTTAATTGATTATGTTCCGGCCCTGAAATGCTATCTACGAGTGCATGGTTTACGGTTTCGGCTTACAGACAATTGAAAAGCACCGTAATTTGTAGCAGACTGCAAGTCTGCAGCTGGCCCGCAGACATACGGCCTGTGTGCCATGAGATGCGGCCTTCAAATTGAATGAGGCTCACAGTATTTACTTGACTTCATAATTGTTACTTTGCAATACCCTTGACTTTGTAGTTTCATGGAGGTTTGCCTTTCAGAGTCTAGTCACCACTACTTGTGTAATCTACAATCAGTGAATAATCTACAGTTGGCGAACAGCAAAAATAAATGTTATATGTTAACTGAGATATTCATTGTATTATATTAAGTATCTTTCCACCACAATCAAATAAAAAGTGGTGGAGTTGTGTTAAACGATCCTATGGTCATTGTGTAATATATTAACTTGTTGAAAAACGCAAGCAATGTATGTGTGGGTGGAAATTATAACTTCTTGTAAGAGGTTTTATTGTCCACACACAATTTTCTCAGAAATACACTTTACTCCTGACATAATAAACATGGGAACACTAAGAAGTTTGAAACCACTCTGTATTATGTTAAAAAATAATAACTGCAATATGTTGTTATCGTGTTCAACTGTATGGAAATGTAATTAGGATTTCTCAGAAGGGAGTTACAAAGTGTAGCTAAACTGCTCCTGTGATAGTGAATCTATACATAAATCTTTAGACATTATAATTTATTAGCTCCGAGGATAACCAACAAAAATGAAGATTTTATTTTAAATAACATCTGTATTTCAAGGAAAAAGACACTTGTTTGTGAAGTGTGTAACAAAAAATAACATTAGTAGCTGTTCAAGTCATGGACATTTTTTTGAGGAAAACCTGAATTTTGAACTCTGTTATGGGTACAGTAATCCACTTTGTTTATGGGTACAGTAATCCACTTTGTCTTTTTTACATCACTTCCTAAGAGCTTAAACAGTAGGGTGTGTTGTAACTGGTGAGAGAGTGGGGAAAAGGGGAACCAGGAGAGGGCAGAATATTTTAAATTTAAATCACAGTCCCAGAAACAGACTGTTTGCATCCAAAAATGTCAAAACTCCTCTCATATCTCTCTCATCATTGTATCATGGATCTCTCCAGGGTTCTACAGAGGCATCAAAGTATATCTTATTGGTTAAAAACTAGCTTAATGACTCTTGTTAGCATGGCCGGATTACCCATTAGGCCAATTAGGTAGCCGCCTAGAGGGTGCTTCCTTGTGTGGGGCGCCACTTAAAAAAAAATGGTTCCTGGCTTAAAAAAACTAAATGCTGCAGTTCATAGACTGGCTATTAGAGGGTAATCACCTCCATAAAAGGCGAAGGACCTTCTCAGCCAGGTGCCCACCGCTGGAGCTTCAGGCCTGGTGGCTCAGCAGGATCCAGCTTGCAAAAAAAAACAATTGAAAAGCAAAATAACTTACGGCCTACTCTCCTCATCCTCCTCCTCCACCCCTCATCTGCCACTCCTCACCTCCCCACCTCCACCACCTTCTCCAACTCCTCCTATCATCCACCACTCCTCACCACCTCCTCCTCCTCTCCTCCACCACTCCCCAGGGTCACCTCTCTCTCCCCTCGCCCCTCCTCACCACTCCTCTTCTCCTCCTCCCAGCCTCTCAATGCCAAATATAATATAACAATAAATAAAAATAAGTGTTACTATATATATATATATATATATATATATATATATATATATATATGACAAAAAATGCTGTTCTATGTGTATTTATTAACTGTTGGGGGATGGAGGAGGTGTATGGAGTGACCTAGCTCTATGTGTATCTATGTGTGTAATTTAATTTCTATGCATTTGTATTATGTGTAATCTATAAATATGTGTAATTAAAGATTAAGTGTAAAATTGTAATTAAATGAATATAAAATAACCAAACTGCAAGATACTGCTCTGAAAACTCTCCTACTCTCACTCACTCTGCTGAAACCACCATCTTTGGGACCTGCGTGCTATTTCATCAGAATCTACAACACATGGGCACCATTATACTCTCTCTCTGTCAATCATCTTCGGCTAGAATGCTTTCTATTGGCTGAGAGGCCTGCATCACACTCCGTTATGCCATGATTGGATCGTAACTGTCGACCACTTTTATTCCAGCCCAATAACAGCTTGTAGGCGCGGGAGGGGTTTAACTTGCGTAACTTGCTCCCTTGTGTAATTGAATAGCACTGGAATTGTAGCAGAGTGCAAGCCCGCAGACATACGGCCTGTAATCCTTGAGATGCAGGATTCTAATTGAATGAGGCTCTAACTGTTTTCCTCCTAGCCTTAATAATGTACAATATTAATTGCATTTGTAAGTAATCGTTTGCCGGAGTCATTCATTTACATTTTTGCTAATTAGTACCGTTAGTAATTATTTCTGTAACTATGATTTCTTCGATACTCAGACATTGTGCTCAAGTTCAATTGTTCAGTTAGCTGCAAGAATAGCTCCCCCCTTTAACTGTGGGAGCTTTTTTCCCCATGAACTACAAAGTCATTTTATGGTTTCTGTAAAAAAAAAAAAAAAAACACTTAAAACAGACTTGCACAAGAAGTGCTTTTCCATATTTCTCTAGTCCTTAGGTTTGCTTTCAGACTCAGAGTCTCCTGTGCACAGGCTGTAACTCAGTAGTCTCCATACAATGCTATGGAATGGTACCCACTTACACTGAGATTCCCCTTTTTCACATGCTAACTCTTATGGGATACCCATCTAATGTCTAACCATGGGGGTCCCTATAGATCTCCATGGCACCTAAAATTAACCTCCATATAACGTGGGTCTCCATGGACTGCTATGGAATATTCCAATATACCTATGGGGTCTTATGGACCTCCATGGCACCTCAAATGAATGTCCTAAACACAGAGACCCAGACCCAAGTGGCAACTAAAATTAACACCCAGATCAAATCCTGAATGGATCTTGTGGCATTTAAAATTAGCTTCTGTGCAGTGGTGGTCTTCAAAGGATCTCCATGACACCTATCATTAACACATACACAGGGTACTCCTAGACCCCATGGCACTTAACATAAACCCGATAACATCGGGATTCTTATAGACCCCCCATGTCACTTAACAGTAACCCCTGTGTCATGGGTGTTCTCAACGACCCCCATGGCATCCTTCTAACCACCACAGGGGTCCTTATTGGACTGCAATGTAACCAACGTCCCCAATAGGGTCCAAGAAGACCCCATAGTCCATAACACTAATACATAAAAAAACTATAAATAAATAGTTTAGCCATCAGAATTGAGTATTTGATGTAACCCTGCTCCATGTCTGATTGATAAAATGTCTAACTCATCAGACTTCACAGATTTTCAATCCTGAATTATGACTGGATAGATATTTAACCAATAAGATATGGAGCAGGGTTACGTCCAATATTCAAATCATATTTGCTGAAAAATGATTAACACATTTCAGCCAATCAATATTCTTAAAGTGGCTATTTTAAGACCATTTGTTAGTGCAGGAGCTCCTCTTCAAGACCACTTCCAAGTGTACTTTATTTTTTATTTTTGATCACCATAGTTATTGCTATTTGTACCATGGGAGTCCATTGCAGAACCCAATGGTATGGGTTCTGCTGAGGACTCCAGTTGCCCATGGGTTAATTTTAGTTGTTATAGGCATTTGATGGAGACCGCCTTCATATGGGGTTATATTTTGGATGCAACAAGGATCTTTTAAGGTTCCCTATAATATGGAAGTTCATTTTAGGTACCAAGGGGGTTTATAAGGAAACCCATATTATTGTTACATATACAAAAGGGATCTGTGGGTCTCATTGAGTTAATTATATAGGATTATTTAGTACCCCATTGTAATTTTTTGAGATGGGGGATCTCTGGGGTCATATGGGGCTAGTTTGTGAGAAGGAGGAATCCCATGGGATTCGTCCGGCTCATATTGTGTAGGAAGGGGAAATTGCAGGGGATGCCGTGGGTCATTTTAGGTAGCAGGTCAAAAGCAGGTATTGAGGATGAGAGGGGGTAGAAATCCCTGTGCTCATGGGAATAGTGGTATTTCTCTTCATTTTGTTGGATTTGAGAAATCAAGCGTCAAATCCAACACAAGGTGCTAGATTGCATACCTTGTCAAATTTGACACATCTTGACTTCTCAGAGGCATTCATTGTGCGTTCAAGTATGCTTTTTAAAAAATGTCAGCACTCATCAGGACTTACGAGTAAAGCTGCAAGTACAGGGATTTCACTGCTGGAACAATGTGATGGTCTTTTTGAAAATATCAATGTGACCGTTACAATTTTAGTTAACTCACAGGCATTCAGAAGGCAGGTTTGCGGGTAACTGATTAATGAGTAAACTTTATTTGCTATTTTTGCTAACGAGAGACATGGAATGGATGCCATTGTTTGGCACATTGTTTTTTTTTTATTTCTTGTGCAAATTAGATGTGTTTTGCCTATTACATTTCTAACACTAGATGGTACTGTTGCCCACAAAAGAGTCATGAAATATATATTTGTTCATTTGTAATTTTTGATGCAAAAAAGATTTGCTGTCACTAATATGTAATGTAAGGCTAGTAATTGGATATCCTTGACAAGATGTTTAATTGTGGATTGATGGGATGTGTAGAAATGTAGGGCCTCATTAAATTTTACCTCGTAGTTCTCTCGGTCCTCGCAAAAGGCAGTTTTTTTGCTGTTTGCGAGGACTGAATCCCTCGCCGCCTGCTTTGCGAGATGACTCTGAAAAATGTCAGAGAATAGGTTTCGAGAGAGCTACGGGGTCCTAAAGCCTCTACGTGCTGCCTCGGAGCAGCCCGAGACAGCCGTGTGAGGCTCCCCCCCTGCTGCCTATACACATCCCCATGTTGCAGGGGTCCCCGATCGGCATAGATCAGCACCCCCCCCTGCATTTAAAAGTTTAAAATTCCCCGCTGCGGCTCCTTAAAGGGTCCACGGCATACTATTAATAATCCCGGCCGAGGCACCTAAAATGAACCCCCCTTTATGCTGGGGTCCCCCTTGCTGCAGGGGTCCATAGGGAACCCCTCAGCCCCACCAAATTAACCCCATACAGCAGGGGTCAACGATCGACACCGATCGTGACCCCGCTGCATTAAAATTTCCCGCCTTGCGGGTCCTTAAAGGATCGTAAAGGTCCTGAAAGGACTCGCACTAAAAAATATTAACCCCCTCAACTAAAATTAACCCCATAACTCATGGGGGTTAATACAGACCTCCATAAGCACAATAATTATCCCTGTAACTCATGGGGGTGAATACAGACCCCATAAGGCCTTAATTAACACTGTCACTCATGGGGATCAATACAGTCCCCCATAAGCACAATAACTAACACTATAACTCATTGGGGTCAATACAGACCCCCATAAGCCAATAATTAACCCTATAACTCATGGGGTCAATACAGACCCCATAAGGCCTTAACTAACCCCATCACTCATGGGGGTCAATACAGACTCCCATAAGCATTAATTAACCCTGTCAATCATGGGGGTCAATACAGACCCCCATAAGCACAATAATTAACCCTATAACTCATGGGGGTCAATACAGACCCCCATAAGCACTTAATTAACCCCATAACTCATGGGGGTCAATACAGACCCCCATAAGCCTCTATTTAACCCCATCAGTCCCATAAGGTTATATTATGACCCTTATGGGGCTGTTAAAACCCTAACAGTAACCGCATAAATGCAATGACGGTCCACAAGGACCATCATGACACTAACTACAAACACTACACTATAACCCTCAATATCAACCATTAAATCTAAACTTACCCCCCTCTACACTAATTCAACACTTACACTACTTAATAAATCCCCTAATAAACCCCCCACCACTCTAATTACAAAAAATAAAAAAACCTACCATATAGAAAATAAATAAAATACATTATAACCCCCTCCCCCCCACTACAGAAAAAAAAATTATACACCTGAAAAGGAAAGACACATACAATACATTACATACAATACATACAATACAAATCAAATACCCCCTATCTATCTAACATCAATCTATTTAATATACAATAAATCCTAACTATATCAAATATATCCCCCTATCTATCTAATATACAATAAATCCTGACTACATACACAAACCCTGATTCTAAGCTAAAATAAAATAATTAAGACCACTTACCTTTGAGATGTCCCTTCAGATCACCAACCTAGGGGTAAAATTAGTTCAACACATCAACATAAAATAAATAAACATTATACACATTTTAAATATTCTACTCACCTTTCCAGCATGTCCCGTCCTTCTTCTTTTCTTCTCTGGCGAGGCTTTGTTAAAAAAAAAAAAAACACATTACATTACTACAACATATATTCACAAAATAAAATAAAATAAAAATATAAACATATAAATATACATTCAACTTACCTCCCCGCGATGTCCGCAGCCTCCTCCTCTTCAGCCCTGCCTGGACCCTGGAACCATCCGAGCTCTTAAAAATAAAAAAACTGGGGGACTGCAGCGGAGGTCCCATTTAGGACCCCTGCACTAATTGATGAGGTGTGGGAGCCTGCGAGATCATCTTGCAGGCTGTCCCTCCTCATGTACATTCTCGCAGTGTTCATACAGAAGGCCCTGCTGCGTAGCTCACACGTTGCTCGCAGCAGGGCTAATTTAATAGCGTCGTAACTTTGAGAAATTTTGCAGTACGTAGGGTTTAAGTAGAAGCCTCTTATTTACGAGGCTGGAATTTAATAAGGCTGATAGTGGAAAGTAGATTGTTATGCTTTAATATAGATCACAGTTGATTTGAAATAATTGGATTTATAATGTATTTCCCTATTTCAGGTAGGCTTTTGCAAAACTCCTCTGTTTTTTTGCACTTGTTTGCAGTGTGGTTTCCTCTGTCAATATCATGTACACGTCATATCAATTCATGCATTGTGTTAGTAACTTCATTTTATTCATCCTCTGCAAAGCTATACTTGAAAATCTCATAGGATTCCTTACATTGAGATTGATATTCTCTTGCAAAAGTATTACTTTTCAAATGTGTATATTGCAAAAATATATAAATAAAACTAGTTTTTAGAAATAGAAAACAGAAAATTGGCATGTGCGTATGTATTTACCCTCTTTGTTATGAAGCCCATAAAAAGCTCGGGTGCCACCAATTACCTTCAGAAGTCACATAATTAGTGAAATGATGTCCACCTGTGTGCAATCTAAGTGTCACATGATCTGTCATTACATATACACACTTTTTTTGAAAGGCCCCAGAGGCTGCAACACCTAAGGAAGAGACACCACTAACCAAACACTGCCATGAAGACCAAGGAACTCTCCAAACAAGTAAGGAACAATGTTGTTGAGATGTACAAGTCAGGGTTAGTTTATAAAAAAATATCCAAATGTTTGATGATGCCCAGGAACACCATCAAATCTATCATAACCAAATGGAAAGAACATGGCACAAGAGAAAACCTGCCAAGAGACGGCCGCCCATTAAAACTCACTGACCGGGCAAGGAGGGCATTAATCGGAGAGGCAGCACAGAGACCTAAGGTAACCCTGGAGGAGCTGCAGAGTTCCACAGCCGAGACTGGGCTATCTGTACATAGAGAAACAATAAGCTGTACGCTCCATAGAGTTGGGCTTTATGGCAGAGTGGCCAGAAGAAAACCATTACTTTCAGCAAAAAACAAAATGGCACGTTTTGAGTTTGCGAAAAGGCACGTGGGAGACTCCCAAAATGTATGGAGGACGGTGCTCTGGCCTGATGAGACTAAAATTGAACTTTTTGGCCATCAAAGAAAACGCTATGTCTGGTGCTAACCCAACACATCACATCACCCAAAGAACACCATCCCCACAGTGACTGCTAAAGCAACATTTGAGTGGATTAAGAGGAAACATGTAAATGTGTTGGAATGGCCTAGTCAAAGCCAAGACCTCAATGCTGTTAAGCGCAAACCATCCAACTTGAAGGAGCTGGCGCAGTTTTGCAAAGAGGAATGGGCAAAAATTCCAGTGGTAAGATGTGGCAAGCTCATAGAGACTTATCCAAAGCGACTTGGATCTCTGATTGCCGCAAAAGGTGGCTCTACAAAGTATTGACTTTAGGGGGGTGAATAGTTATGCACATAGACTTTTTCTTTTATTTTGTCCTATTTGTTGTTTGCTTCACAATAAAATGAAAATAAAAAAAATCTTCAAAATTGTGGGCATGTTCTGTAAATTAAATGATGCAAATCCTCAAACAATCCATGTTAATTCCAGATTGTGAGGCAACAAAACACGAAAAAATGCCAAGGGGGGTGAATAGTTTTGCAAGGCACTGTACATAGGCCCTTTAATGAATGTGTGGTTATATAGTTCACAAACATAGGACATTTTCCCCAAACTACTGTAGTCTTTGAAGATCTTTTTATTTCAGAACTATATATTATCCGTGCAATAAACAAGGAAACTCTACATTTGCTGCTTTAAATATACAAACAATAAACACAGACAGAAGTTGTTATACAAGAAAGTACATTTATAAAGCAACTGCAGTAAATCTTTGCTAAGTGAAGCTGAACTTTTAATTAGACACAGATATCTGCTCACACAATTGTTTTTTCTTCCTTATGGTAATGCCTTTTTAATTTTATTTTTAGTCTGACTTCATAAAAAAGGATTACTTAGCTAATCTCTGCTGAAATGGTATAATAAATATGCAGAAAAAGATGTAGTGAAAGGAAACTGGAAGCTCAACCTGGAGCCTAGCATGGAGACTCAGATCAACTAGGTGACTGCACTCACATTACTGATGATTCATAGGTTGCCCAGAACAGAGATAACTTAACTCCTTCAGGGCAAAGTGATAACAGAAGACCGATACATATCAATAAAATGACACAATTGACTCTCAATTATATCCTGTATCTTTGTATCTACAATTGGATGATTTAGAGGACCAATGTAGTGTCCTAACAAGATGAACTAGATATTATAATTAGGCAATAATCATTAATAAAATTAATATTAAATGGTTTTAACAAATAACATTCAATACTTAAACTAATGTCAGATTTCAAATGTCAGATTCAGCTCATTGTCTGCGAGCCTCATGAAGCGAGGAGAGCAGTGGAGGCAATGAAACACACAAGACTTAGCCTACAAACAATTAGTAAACGTGGTATTGCCTGACAGACCTATTAAATTGCCATTCGCCCAATTGAATAGGGTTCTATATAAGCACATAGCATTGTAAGATTTTAGTTACTGAAGACCTTGCTTTTGCATACAAGTTCACTAACTAAATACTTCTGTAAAAAAAAATATGCTATGTGCTTATATAGCGCCATATTCAATTGACCGTTTTGCAATTTAATAAGGCTGTTAGGCTGCAAGCAGTTGATGAAAGCACGACTTATAAAAATAAAAAAAACATTTACGAGACGCGGGACCTAGAAAAAATTAAATACGAGACACGTGGAAGGAAAAATACGAAGTTAACGACCGAAACCGCGAAAAACAAAATACATGAAAAACAAAAACATCACAGCACCGGGGAACAGCCAGGACGTCTGGGTGTGAAGTGGAACGCGAATTTAAGTCGATTTTGAAGAGTTTCGGCACCTGAAAATCGGCTAAGCGAGAAAAAAATGAAAACGAAGCTACACAACCCTGGATAGCGCAACCCACCGCCAACCGCATACCACTTTCACACTGGAACGTACAAAGTACAAAATACACTACTACAGGGTAACTTTATCCCCGTGTTGAAACAGTTAGTACAGGGAAAATTTGACCTTATGGCTAAGAAAAAATGTGTTAAACATAGGTCCAATTTATCCCACAAAGAAATTGAAGCTTTGGCTACTCTAAAAAATGACCAGTCCATCATTATCAGGCAGGCAGATAAGGGGGGAGGGTTGGTATTACAAGATAGGGATGTGTATCTCAGGGAGGCCTTTAACATCATTAATGATGGTTCCACGTATATTCAATTAGAAGGGGACCCCTCCTTGGCTTTTCAGGCTGCCTATGACTTGCTCATTAGGGGAGCAAAGGATAAGGGCATTTTGAATAAAAAGGAATTCGTTTTTTTGACTATCCCACATCCAAAGACTGCTATCTTTTACCACCTCCTAAGGTTCACAAGAATCTGTCTAACCCTCCGGGAAGGCCTATTATCTCGGGTATTGGGTCTCTGACTGAGAGACTCTCATAGTATATAGATGAGTATTTAAAGCCCATGGTTCCCAATTTAAGGTCCTATATCAGAGACACTCCACACCTTTTGGAACTATTGTCACATCAGGTTTGGAGTGATGATCTCTGCTGGATTAGTCTAGATGTCTCGGCACTCTATTCATCTATCCCCCAGGATTTGGGGATCGAGTCAACTAGATTCCATTTGGACCTCTACAAAAATGTGGAACACTCTCAGGTGAATTTTATCTTGGAGGTCATGGGATTTAGCCTTCACCATAATTTTTTTCTATTTGAGCAGAAATTCTATCTACAAACCACCGGTACAGCTATGGGGACCAAATTTGCTCCTAGTTTTGCGAATTTGTTTATGGGGCAATGGGAAGATAAGTACATCTGTCAAGACAATCCCTTTGCTGATTATATTGGTTTTTTACCTAAGGTATATTGATGATATTGTCATTATTTGGGACGAATCCATACAGGTTTCTAAAGAGCAATTTTTAGAATTTGTTAACTCAAATACTTTGAACCTTGAGTTTACCATGGTGACAGCAAAACAGAAGATACCGTTCTTGGATGTCCTACTCAGAGGAGGAGAGGGCAGGGTCACTACAAGTTTATAAACCAAACCCACAGATACTACTGGCTATTTAGATGCGACCAGTGGCCATGATCCAAAGTGGATCAGAAACATACCCTATGGCCAATTTCAAAGGGTGAGGAGAAACTGTAGTGACCTTGCTGACTTCGATAAAGAGAGTATACGATTGGGACATCAATTTTTGGCTAAAGGATATAACCCTCATGTAGTGGAGGGGCTAGACAGAGAGCACAGGATTTGGATAGAACAAGTCTTCTATATAAGAAGAAGGACCCCTGTAGAGGAGAGAATATTCACAAAACATCAGATGTACGGTTTCTTACTAAATATAACACAGCAGCCCCATCTATACACCATGTTATGAAGGAATTTTGGCCCATTCTATTACAGGATGATCTTTTGAGAGAGATTTTACCTGCAAATCCCATAGTTACATTCAGAATTTTTTTTAATTTAAAGCAGAGATTAGCTCCTAGTGAGCTGAGGCCAATTAAAAAGGATGAAAGCATGTGGTTTAGGGGGACAAAGGGATCATTTGGCTGTAGTACAAAGAATTGTGGTACGTGCCCATTCCTCAAATCTAGAGAGAGACATTATTATTGCTAGTGGATACTACCATATAAGTTTAGAATTAAGCATCTTACTTCATGCAAATCAGAGTATGTGGTTTACACTATTACTTGCAAATGTGGCCTACAGTATGTGGGCCGCACTAAGCGTTCTTTAAAAAACAGATTTAGAGAGCATCTGTATAATGTTGATAGGGGGATCCTTACGAATGGTTTCTCCGCTCATATCATTATGAAGCATAACAAAGATGTCTCTGGCATAATGGTTCAGGCAGTCGAAAAGTAAAACCAAATACAAGAGGGGGGAATAGACTGTTAAATTTGAGACAGAAAGAAACAAAATGGATACATCTTTTGGGCACCTTGGAACCGTTATGTCTAAATAGGGATATAGACCTGGCGGCCTTTTTAGAAGGCTAATATAGATAGTAGTCTATTTATAGATACCCTCTAGTCTTGTTTTAGGTGTCTATTATTGTCCTCCCATCCTTGAGTTCTATATGATGTCTCCCCTGCTGCATTTATGAATGACAGTAGTTTTTGTATATGTTTGCTTTTTATTAATCTCTCTCTATGAGATATATGTGTACTGTTTTTGTTTGACAAGAGTGGTGATATGGATTGTGCAATATGTTGGGCTATTGTCCTTTATTGATTTATATATTTACATGTCCTTTATTGTATTTATATCCTTTTTTATATGTATTTTAATTAATTATGAGATATATGTGCAATGTTTTTTGTTAGATAAGAGTGGGGATATGGATTATATATATATATATATATATATATATATATATATATATATATATATATATATATAATTTGGATATTGTTCTCTACTGATCTATATATTTTACATGTATTTTATTTTATATATTTTTTATATTTATGTATATATCCTTTTTATATGCATCCTGATTTATCAATGTCTTTTTTATATGTTCGTGTACCGAACGATTCTTCACCGGTAACGTAATACCGTAAAATCGTTCGCCCTACTTTTCACGGTACAACTTCTCTACATCGTTCGTTTTTTAAAACGTCAAAAAAAAAGTTTTAATCGTCTGTAATCCAAAGCCGTGTTGCGCTTAGTTTTTAGCAGAAACCACTTCGGAAAGTATTTTAGAGTACTTTTCTTGAGGAAAAAAAAATAAAAATGACTGTCTTCTCCTTTACCCGCAATGAATGCATTGAACTTTTTTTCAAGAAAAACGATTGCGATTTACTGCGGTATCCATTTAGTATAAATGACGTCGCCCTCTCTCAGCAGAACAAAGGATTCGGGGGAAGAGAGAGCCGTTCGCCTCTTCGCCGGCTCCTCTCTTTTGGACTTACACCAGAGCAGAGCTGTGATTGTCGACACACACCGGTGAGGGTCAGAATGTACAAGAATGGAACTAAATATTCCGTCTTTCACCAGCGTATTTTGGTGTGTGTCGACATTCACCGGTGAATGTCGACATTCTCCAATTTCTGACATTCACTGTAACATATATACAGTATATATGTATATATATATGGGTGCCCATATCTGGAGAAAGACATGAATATGCCTGTAAAGCCACCAGAGGGCATTCACATAGAATGAGAGTTTATGAATCAGGAAGTGCTGGGAATGTTATGTAGGTTACGTGATGTTGTCATAAGAGTCACATGATGCACGTCACATGGGGCGACGCCATTTTGGATGCACTTCCTGATTGTTAAAACAATGGAGGGTATATAAGCCTCTGTGTGAGAGCAGAAAGGGTTTGATGTTTGTAAGTGCTGATATGAGCAGTACTTATATACATATTTATACACTGTTTATGTTTTTATATCACTGAGGAAGCCTTTGGGCAAAATGCGTTTGATATTTTTTTATGTTTTTAGATTATTGAGTTTATTCATTTTCATTGTGCCTATCCCTATTGGCCATATATGGCATGTATTGAGGATTATATGGTGCAATAAACATATGATAAACACACTATTGTTTGTACTAGTGTGTTTCAATTGTCCCCTATAGTAGACATAAGGAGTTGGAATCCTATTTTGATCTGTAGACACTATATAATAGTATACCAAATAGCATTGGTGATCCAACTGTACCTGCTACAAAACTATCTGGATCGTATCCCGAGCCTGGGATGGAAATCTAAGGATTGGACATCGGGTACTTCCAGAGCTACCCTTTTTAAACCATGCAGATACCTCACAACTTTGGGGTTAACACATGTGAGTGAAACACTATATGACTGATGTTTTGACGTGATTATTATACACTCATGTTGCACTAGGAGGTGGCGCTCTGTCTTTCCCTAGCCCTTCTTATTATCTTTACCAGTTGCTTGGACACATTGGGAACGGTGTCCTGAGAAGAAGCTGCACACCTCTGGCATCTCTATTATTGTGGTTCTGGACTTATATGGATGGATATTTACTCCAATTTCTATTTGTGCATCTTTCCAGAGGAACTGTATGTAGACACATTGAATATAGCTCATATATATATATATATATATATATATATATATATATATATATATATATATATATATATATATACACAGTAGGTAAACTATAGAGTGCTTCTATTTTGTAGCAATATAATATATGCAAATTGCTTCTTTGTTTTTTGAGACTTTTGTGCAATTAATTCTAATGCCAGTGACATGACAGTGCAGTACTGATTTTTTATTTGCATTTACAGTGCTACCGATATGTCTAACACCTTTGCGGGTCCTCTCTAGTACTCTTAGGATTTTCTTCTACATTTGCCGTTTTACGGGTGTGACAACATTTGCAGGCTTGTAGCAATTGAATAGCGATTTGCAATTTAAGCCATCATAACTCTTGCGGACGTGAAAGATTAAAGGCTTAGATAGGCTGTAAGTTACGGTTGTAACAACCACAAGGATTTCAAGCCCGAAATCCGTAGACCATTTGTGGCTCTCAAAAAGACGGCAATTGATTAGCAAAATAACTTTCAGCCTCCATTAAGGGCTACTGTAACTTACAATTGCTCATTCAAATGAGGCTCTGTATGTTTAATTGTGTCCAGTTGATAAGGAGTTGACTGGCAGTTAGATTGTTATGAGGTAGCCAGTTGAGAGAGTTACGTAATGTGTGTTTCTGAGGTAACTGTCAATTGTTTTTGAGAAGCAGCCAAGTCAGTTTTGAACGCAGTCTTTGATGCTCCTAAATAAAGGGTGGTAACTGAGAAGAGAGTGGCTGCCCTGTTCCTGTACAAATAATGAAGTGTGTGTATGCTCATAAATAAAAGGAGGTAACTAAGGAAACTGAGATATATGTATGTGTCAGTATTCTTAGGGAAGATACTGCTGAAGTGAATGTTAAGATGTTATGAAGCCTGCAATACAAAGTCCAGAAGACACGCAAACTGTTGCAGAATATTATCAGTTCAAGTTTAAACATACATCCATTGAACTTATAATGAATAACAACAGCAATAAAAGCAGTTCCTGATTTTTATAATGCTAAGCCTGTTGCATCTGCATTTTAGAGACATCAGCTGTCTTGGTGAAGGGAAATAAAAGAACCTGAAACATCTGCTGGGTAGGTTTGGCCATAACAGCCTTATCAAACCCAACAAGAAGAAACCAGATTGTAACAATATGCATGAACCCGTTGATTGCCAAGATAGATATAACATGCACATTAAACATAATTTTTTTTTATTGCAGATTTGCGAGCTGGAGACTGTTGTGCAACTAATTCTAATGCCTTTCATCACTTTCCCAATATTTTAGTCCAGTATTGTGTTTTTATTTGCTTTTGCAGTGTAAGGAGCAGGTGTTTAACCCACATGCGAGTTCTATCTAGTACTCATAGAATTTTTGGCTACAAGCATATTTTGTTTTATACATTATATTATATCTTTTTGTAAGAGCTTTAACAATTCCATAAATTATCTTTTTTGACTAAATAATGTTTTGTTAATTTTAAGGAAAGTAGTATAATATACTTTACTATATATAGTAATTTTATTAAAATATATATATATATATATATATATATATATATATATATATATATATATATATATATATATATTTATTGTGAGAATGTATGGAGCCCGGGACAGATTATTGAGGGCCGTTATGTAAGCCATAGGCTGAACTGCTCCTTGTATCCAGCTCTCATGGAGTTAAAACACTTAAATTCACCTGGTCCAGTGCTTCACTATAAAAACCCCAGGAAGCCCCAGTGAAGAGGAGGGGTGTGCTGCTGATTAGGCTCTGTCCTGAGTAGTTTGGAAGCTGAAGCCAGAAGCTGGGGCCTTGCCTAGGAGACAAGCTGGAAGGAGCCTGTAAAGTACAGCTAGTTGAGGACTGACAGTTGCCTGAATTGCTGCGGGATGACCAAGGTGAATCGTTTGGAGAAGCAATGTGGTGAGTGAGATCCTGCAGTTTCTTGGAGCTGAAAGGTACCAGACTGATTATGCCTCAGGGAAGTTTGATACAGCAGTATTAAATTATTGCATATGAACCGGTCAAACACTCACCAACTTCCCTGGGGCATAATCAGTCTGGTACCTTCAAACAGGGCCTCTGTCAGTTCCACACTCAGCAACTTCCCTGAGGCATAATCAGTCTGGTACCTTTCAGCTCCAAGAAACTGCAGGATCTCACTCACCACATTGCTTCTCCAAACGATTCACCTTGGTCATCCCGCAGCAATTCAGGCAGCTGTCAGTCCTCAACTACGATTCACCTTGGTCATCCCCGCAGCAGTTCAGGCAGCTGTCAGTCCTCTCAACTAGCTGTACTTTACAGGCTCCTTCCAGCTTGTCTCCTAGGCAAAGCCCCAGCTTCTGTCTTTCGCTTCCAAGGACAGAGCCTAATCAGCAGCGCACCCCTCCTCTTCACTGGGGCTTCCTGGGGTTTTTATAGTGAAGCACTGGACCAGGTGAATTTAAGTGTTTTTACTCCTGGATACAAGGAGCAGTTCAGCCTATGGCTTACATAACGGCCCTCAATAATCTGTCATCAGCTCCTTACATTCTCACACTATATATATATATATATATATATATATATATATATATATAGATAGATAGATAGATAGATAGATAGATATATATATATATATATATATATATATATATATATATATATATATATATATATATATATATATATAGATAGATAGATAGATAGATAGATAGATAGATAGATATCCTTCCTGTTGGACAAACATCTCACTAAGAGTGCTAATACTGTTATACTGTTACAGGAAAATAAGAAAAAGTCACATACATTTTTGATAATGTGTTAGAAAACCCAAGTCCATATTAAGTCCTATATTTTTGGTGTTGAAAAATGTGATCATCTTTATTTCAAATGCTTTCTCTCTTGGATGTTTTTGAATTTTCCTCTGACTATTTTGACTTTTACATTTTGGATGAAGTGATCATTCTGGCTAAAATGGTGTCCCACTGGGCTACAATAACTGTCGTCATTATGCTTTCTTAATGAATGTCTGTGTAGATTCATCTTTAAATGCATTTTTTGGCCGGTTTCTTCAATGTAACAGCCTATGTCACATGAAGTACATTGTATTATATAAACCATATTGGACAACGTCCATATATCCAATCCTTTGATGTTATAGGTCTTGTTGTTATGTGTGGCTGTGTCATCATTACAAATGTGTTGGCATAATTTGCAGGCACGTTTATTATAAGGTTTAGTTCCATTTTTTATGTTCAGTTGTTCATTGTCCAATTTTCTGCTGACAAGTTTTAGTTTCAGGTTTGGTTGTTTAAATGAAAGGATGGGAGGTTTAGGGAATATATATGTTAATTCAGGATCTTCAATTAGTAATGGTTGTGAATCTTTGATTATTTTCCATATTTTCTCTAAAATTGGATGGTATGTGGTCACTAGAGTTATAAGTGAAGTAGTTTCTTTTGTCTTGTATTTTAACAAATGTTAACAAGGGATATTTTGATTTGGTTATTTCCTGGGTAATAATACAAGGTTTGTAATCCTTTTGTTTGAAAGATTCAGACAGTGTTTTTTTTATTTTTGTCGCTATCTCCAGTGTTTGAGCAAATGCAATAATATTTAATAGCTTGGCTATGGATGATGGCTTGTTTGGTGTGGGAGGGATGGAAACTGGAGCAGTGCAGGGAGCTAGATCTGTCTGTGGGTTTCCTATATACAGAAAAGTGGAGACTGCTATTGGTGATGAATATAGTAGTATCTAGAAAGTTTACCTGTTCTGTAGATAAATCCATTTTAAGTTTTACAGATAAATAGAAGGTGTTGAATGAACTGTGAAAGTTTCTAAGTTTGCTTTCTCCTTCTGTCCATATGATGAACAGATCATCTATGTAATTTCTAGGATCTGTATGGTTTGTAAATGGATACAGATAAGAAGGTTTCTTTTAAATTGGCTATAAACAGTTTTGCATATTATGGAGTCATTTTGGTACCCATTGCAGTCCCCATCATCTGTAGGTTGGTATCTTTGTTAAAAGTTAAATAGTTGTGGGTAAGGATATATTATATTAGTTTAACAATAACATCAGGGCCATGTTTAGGGTTTTGCATGTGTGTTAAAAGAAACTTAAAGCATGCCTCAGTGCCATCTTTGTGTGAGATGTTGCTGTAAAGAGACAAGTAGTGTGTTAGCAGGTAGGTCTTTAACATGCCTGAACTTGTTGAGAAAGTCAGTGGTGTCTTGTATATAGCTATTAGTGTTATTAACTAATGGTTTAAGGATGTTTTCAACAAATCCAGATATATGTTCAATCGATGTGTCCATACCTGTAACAATTGGTCTCCCTTGGTTGCCTGGTTTGTGGATTTTTGGCAGGAGGTAAAAAGTTGTAGGATTGGCGAGGATGAGTTGCTCTAATTCTCAATGTATATTTTAGGGAATGTTTTGGTGAGTTTTCAAAGTTGAAGAGCATATTTTTCTGTTGAGTCCTGGTTCAGTTTTTTTGTAGTAGGTGTTGTCTGACAGTTGTCTGTTGGCTTCATTTATGTAGTCCTGAGTATTCATGATAACTGCTCCTCCTTTGTCTGCCGGTTTGATGTTGATGTTGGGGTTGTTTTTTTAAATATTTATGGCAGTTCTTTCTGATGGAGAAAGATTGTGTAAATTTGTTTCATTTTGTGCTGTTATAATGGATGCAGTTCTCCGACGAAAGCTTAACTTTCCAGTTTGGTGTTACGACCAGGTGGTGGGTTGAAAAATGTGTTTTTTTTCTTGTTAAAGTCTAATGATGTTGTGTAGTGATGTCCCGAACAGTTCGCCGGAGAACTATTCGCTGCGATTTTCGCATGTTCGCGTTCGCCGCGAACGGCGAACACATGCGCTTTTCGGTTCGCCCCCTATACTTTATCATTGAGAAAACTTTGAACATCATTTATTTTATTTTATAATTTTTTTTGTGTAATCTATGCCTGCCTGCCAGCGTGTGTGTGTGACAGGCTAACACCTAGCAGCTTATATTGTGCTTATTTTCACTATTCATACCTGGTGGTGTAACATACATTGAAAACAACCATTTTTTTCCTGTAATCTAATTTCAGTTGCCTGCCTGTGTCAGGCTCACAGCTTATATTGTGCTCAGTGACATAAAACAACACTTTTTTTGACTGTAATAGATTGAATAGCAATTGCCTGCCTACAGGCGTGTGTGTGAAGCCTATTGCATCTACTCTGCCAACTTTTGCCAGTGCACAGTGATACGTCATATCTGGTGCAACCGTAGTGTACAGTGACATAAAAAAACACTTTTTTGACTGAAATCGATTGAATATCAGTAGCCTACAGCGCCTTCTCTGCCAACTTTTGCCAGTGCATAGTGACACTCATATCTGGTGGCACCTTAGATTGCACGCGCAGTGCTCCAAATTTGAAGTGGGAGGACCGACTAAGCATCTTTTTCCATCTCCCTGTTCCAAAAATCAATGCCATATACATGTCCCCTAATAGTGGACGTAACAGGGATTAAACCGATAGGAATAGTGCTACTTAACAGTACACACCTTATAATAACCCAGACAGAGGCAACGCGTATAATCTTCCATGCTGTGCAGTAAAAAACCCCAGACTCTGACCTGTGTATAATCTTCCATGCTGGGCAGTGGAAGCCCCCAGACTCTGACCTGTGTATAATCTTCCATGCTGGACAGTGGAAGCCCCCAGACTCTGGGAGTCTGAAGAAGAGGAGTCAGATAAGAAAGGTAGCTTTGAGGAGGTGTAAGACCAAACACAGCAGGCGTCCCAGGGGGCTTGTTGTCACCTTTCGGGGACCCTTGGTGGCTAGGTGGAGGAAGAGACCTTCAATGACATCAGTGAGGACAAGGAACTGGACATGGCTAGCTTGCTATCCAACCTTGTGCAAATGGGGAGTTTGCGGTTGTGCAAAGGGACTGTTTGCGGTTGTTTGCGGTGCATTAAACGGGGAGATTGGTCTGTTACTGTGAAGCGGGTGTAACCCTTACACTACCTGATCGATACAACAGCATACCTGATGTTTTAAAACATGTTATTCCAAACAATTTAGGAATGTTAGGTAATTTATGCCCTTTATGGCTTAAAACCAGACTCTGCATCAACCATGTAATTTTCAGTGGGAGTTTTGCCATGGATCCCCCTCGGCATGCCACAGTCCAGGTGTTAGTCCCCTTGAAACAACTTTCCCATCACTATTGTGGCCAGAAAGAGTCCCTGTGGATTTTGAAATTCGCCTGCCTATTGAAGTCTATGGCGGTTCGCCGGGTTCGCCCATTCGCAAACATTTGATGGAAGTTCGCGTCCGCTGTTCGCGAACTCAAAATTTGATGTTCGCGACATCACTAATATTGTGGTATATCCCTTCTTGTGGAAAAATTCTACCAGTCTCCATCTCCTGAAGTATTCTTCTATGTCAGAGTATAGTTGTATTTTATTTAGTTTTATGTCTGGACAGAAAGACAATCCTTTGGAGAAAACAAAGGTATTTGCTTACGATAGTTGATGGTTTGAGAGATTTAAAATTCCTGTGTGTCCTGTATGTTTTTCTGAAAAAAAAATTTGTTTGAATTGTTAGCATTTTTCTTTTTGTTTGATGTTTTGCTGGAAGAGGCAGTTGAGATTTTTATTTTTTATTTTTATAGATTCATGTTGTTGTTTCTTGTGAAGATGTTGTATTTATTTTTTTACATGTTCAATTTTATATACAGTATCTTACAAAAGTGAGTACACCCCTCACATTTTTGTAAATATTTTATTATATATTTTCATGTGACAATACTGAAGAAATTACACTCCAATGTCAAGTAGTAAGTGTACAGCCTGTATAACAGTGTAAATTTGCTGTCCCCTTAAAATAACTCAACACACAACCATTAATGTCTAAACCGTTGGCAACAAAAGTGAGTACAATCCTAAGTGGAAATGTCCAAATTGGGACCAAAGTGTTGATATTTGGTGTGGCCACCATTATTTTCCAGCACTGCCTTAACCCTCATAGGCATGGAGTTCAGCAGAGCTGCACAGGTTGCCACTGGAGTCCTCTTTTCCTCCATGATAACATCACAGAGCTGGTGGATTTTAGAGACCTTGCACTCCCCCACTTTCTGTTTGAGGATGCCCCGCAGATGCTCAATAGGGTTTAAGTCTGCAGACATTCTTGGCCAGTCCATCACCTTTACCTTCAGCTTCTTTAGCAAGACAGTGGTCGTCTTGGAGGTGTGTTTGTGGTTGTTATCATGTTGGAAAACTGCTCTGTGGCCCAGTCTCTGAAGGGAGGGGAGCATGCTCTGCTTCAGTATGTCACAGTACATGTTGGCATTCATGGTTCCCTCAATGAACTGTAGCTCCCCAGTGCCTTCAGCACTCATGCAGGCCCAGACCATGACACTCCCACCATCATGCTTGACTGTAGGCAAGACACACTTTCTTTGTACTCCTCACCTGGTTGCCGCCACACACTCTGGACACAATCTGAACCAAATAAGTTGGTTTATCTTGGTCTCATCGGACCACAGGACATGATTCCAGTAATCCATGTCCTTAGTCTGCTTGTCTTCAGCAAACTGTTTGCGGACTTTCTTGTACATCATCTTTAGAAGAGGCTTCCTTCTGGGACGACAGCCATGCAGACCAATTTGATGCAGTGTGCGACGTATAGTCTGAGAACTGACAGGCTGACCCCCCACCCCTTCAACCTCGGCAGCAATGCTGGCAGCACTCATACGTCTATTTTCCAAAGACAACCTCAAGCTTTGACAATCAGCATGTGCACTCAACTTCCTTGGATCGACCATGGCAAGGCTTGTTCTGAGTGGAACCCGTCATGTGAAACCGCTGAATGGTCTTGGCCACTGTGTTGCAGCTCAGTTTCATGGTCTCGGCAATCTTCTTATAGCCTAGGCCATCTTTATGTAGAGCAATAATTCTTTTTTTTTCATATTCTCATAGCGATTTTTTTGCCATGAAGTGCTATTTTGAACTTCCAGTGACCAGCAAGAGAGAGTGTGAGAGCGATTACACCAAATTTCACACACCTGCTCCACATTCACACCTGAGACCTTGTAACAGTCACATGACACGGGGGAGGGAAAATGGCTAATTAAACCCAATTTTGACATTTCCACTTAGAGGTGTACTTACTTTTGTTGCCGGCAGTTTAGACATTAATGGCTGTGTGTTGAGTTATTTTGAGGGGACCACAAATTTACACAGTTATACTACTTTACATTGTAGCAGAGTGTCCTTTCTTCAGTATTGTCACATGAAAATATATAATAAATATTTTCAAAAATGTGAGGGGTGTACTCAGATTTGTGAGATGATGTATGTTGTCATCCTTTAGTTGTTGATGGAGGCTTACACTTGGGTGATTTAGATGATATTTCTTTTTATAAAGTTGATGTATTCGTTGATTTCTTAGCTTTTCACTTTTGTGTCTGCATACATTTTCAGCATATATTGAGTTATGCGTTGATTTTAGTGGATTTTTTATTTTAAGTCCATTTGGTATAATAATCCTTTTCTTGCATTGTGACAAAAAATAAATGTCACTGTTCAGTTGTGTTATTGTTATTGTTATTTTAATTTGTAGCTTCTTGATTCGGCTAACTCCGGTATCTTCCATAATAATTGAAGGGTGAAGCAGCCGTGGATGTCCAGTAATCTAGCAATTTTGAAATTATTAATCTATACAGATATGTATAGATTAATGATGCGTATTACAGTATATTATGATATCTTTTGTCCATAATAATTGAAGAGTAAAAAAAACAAACAAAAGAAACTACTTCCCATATACCTCTAGTGACCACATACCATCCAATTTTAGAGAAAATATGGAAAATAATCAAAGATTTACCACCATTACTAACCAAAGGCTTCATTCAATTCGGAGGCTGCAACTCGATCGGAGTAGGACGTATGTCTGCAAGCCCACAGCGGCCGCAACTTTTTGTGCTATTCAATTGGCTGGGCTTGCATGTCTCGGCCCGATAGCGCACAACGCAAACCATGCTATCGAAAATAGCATTTGTGGGCTTAAACATGATTTCTGACACAAGGCTGTAACTCGTGGTTAGAAACAACCAATGTAATGTGGGTCTGATCATGACTCGTGGTTCAAGCCGTATGACTTTGAAATCCAACCTCTGTTTTTCATTGAAGTCCTACGGGCTTGAACTCAGAGTCACGATCGGACCCAGTTTCCATTGGCTTTTTTCTAACCGAAGGTTACGGCGTTGCGCCATCGATAATGTCGAAGCTCGTAGCACTTTAATGAAAAATGGAGGTTGGATTTCAAAGTCATATGGGCTTGAATTATGAGTTATGATCGGCTCCACATTCCGGAAATAATGCAATATTAATAAAGCCGTAAATATGATGTTCTATTACATGTGAGTTCCATTATACAGTATGTATTAACACATTAATTGCCAGGATTGATATAACAATGAAATTAAACCTGATTTGCGAGCCGATTTGCAAGCTTAAGAATGGTGTGCTAGTAATTCTAAGACCTAACGTCACTTTCCCTTTTAATTGAAGTACAGTATAGTGTTTATATATGCATTTACAGTGCCCTGTACATTTCATTAAGCCCTTTGCGAGACCTCCTTGGTACCAGTAACTTGTGGTTCGATTTTTGCCCTTTGCCGGATGGAGTGGTTAGCGAGGTGGAATCAGAACAATTGAATAGTGATTTGGGGTTTTAGCATGTGCAACTCTTGCGGCTGTGAAAGATCAAAGGCCTGGAGGGGCATTAACTTGCGATTTTACAAAATCGCAATGAATCACAGCACAGAGTTAGGGGCTCCATTTCAAACTGGAATTCCCGAGGCTCAATTGAATGTGGGTCATAATCCCTAAACCTACCATCCTTGCATTTTAAAATTGGCCAATGAACAACTGAATATAAAAAATGGAACTAAACCCTAAACAAAAGTGCCTGTAAATTATGTCAACAAATTTGTAATTCTGACACAGCCATACATAACAAGACCTTTAACATCAAAGTATCATATACATGCACATCGTCCAATGTGGTTTATGTAATACAATGTATTTTATGTGACACAGGCTGTTACATTGGAGAAACCGGCCAAAAAAAGAAACTTAAGGATGAATCTACATAGACATTCAATAAGAAAGCATAATGAAGATAGATAGTACCCAAGTGGGACACCATTTTAGAATGATCACTCTATCCAAAACGTAAAAGTCAAAATACTCAAAGGATAATGTAAAAACATCTGAGAGAAAGCATTTGAAATAAAGATGATCACATTCTTCAACACTAAAAATATACAGGACAAGATATGGACTTGGGTTTTCTAACACATTATCAAATTTTTTTGTGAATTTTTCTTATTTTACCATTACAAGATTAGCACTCTTAGTGCAATGTTTGTCTAACAGGAAGGGTATTACTGTGGACTACAGTGCTCTGTTTTTTTATATATATATTGATGTATATGTGTATATAGTATGTGTATATATGTTTCCTTTACTATGTTGTGTTTATTCACCCTATATGTTTTTACCTGATGATGTCAAATGCTATTTCCATGCTCTTTGCATCAGTTTCCATCTCATGTCAGTATTGCTTCGGACTTGATAAAGAGAGGTTAAACCTCTAGAAAGCTTGTCAATGTAAATAAGGCATTTGTCCAATAAAAAAGGCATTATAATATAATGCAATACTTATCATTAATCTCTCTATCTATATATATATATATATATATATATATATATATATATATATATATATATATATATATATATAAATTAATAATTGCTAGATTACTGGAAATTCACGGCTGCTTCACGCTTACATTTTTAAATATACATATATAAAGAACATATGTAAACTAGCGGTCAATAAAATTTGAAGCCATGGCAATGCTGTTTGGCACACAATGTTAAGCTTTTTATACTCTAAGGACCTTCGGCTCTCATTGCGAGCCTCTCCTCGTGTGTCCTTTTGCTTGTCTCTATTTTTTTAAATACTAATTAATGAATTAATTGAATAATAAATTAATATATTTTACCTTTTTTCTAATTAGTATATGTAACAATCAATAGTCTGAAGAGCTATCAATCTCTTTTTATTGTCCTGCAGCATATAATGTCCAGTGGGACTATTGCTGGCCTGAGGACATAGTTTTATGAATGTTGTAACAGTGCATTAGGCTGCGTGCACAAGGTCAAACCGTTGGTTTATTTGTGTAAAGCGCTAGTTTAGATGCGTAATGTTGTTAGTGGCAAGTTAGGATTGTAAAATAGCGTTGTTTGTCTATGTGCTATGCGGTTCACAAGAATTTGCCGTCCTTTCTAATAGTGTATGTTGTACCTTGTAGGTTCCTGTGTGAAAGTGGTACGCGTTTGGCAATCTTTTTTGCAGTCCAGGGTTGTGTAGCCTCGTTTTCAATTTTGTTGTCCGCCATTTTTTTTCTCGCTTAGTCGATTTTTGAGTGCCGAAACTCGTCCAAATCGACTTAAATTTGCGTTCCACTTCACTCCCAGACCTGGCATTACCCCTGTGCTGTGTGTTTTTGTTGTATTTTTTTTTTTTTGGGGGGTGTTTCGTGTTTGTTGGTTTTCATGGCTCGGCCGTTAACTTGTAGCCCGAATTTCCTAAGTGTTTGGAGGCTACGTCCTGCGTGTTTCAATTCCTCCACTGCTTGCCTCGCTACACGAGGCTCACAGGCGAAGTGTGCCTTTGGAATTCTAGAGTTTTGCCCTCTAGGTGTTGTTATTTTCTTTTTATAAGATATTAATAATAATAATTACTCCCTGTGGGTTATGCCATCTCAAGGTGGTTAAATATGTTGGCACTAGACAGCTAGACTGTTTTCTCTGTCTTTGTCCACTCTGAGCATACAGTATGTAACCCCACAGGGAGTAACTATCAATGATTAGTCTGTAACACAAAGATAAGACGATCTAGAGGGGATGATTATAAATATAAAGCAATTGTCAGAAGAGTTTGAAACAAACATTCAATAGGTAAAGTATTTATTGTACCTTATAGTTTTAAACAAACATTTTTTTTAATGCTGTGTATTTTCTATGATATAATGCCTAGATGAGATATTCAGCTATGCATAAATTCTAAGAAACTTAACTGTTTTTCATTGACATAAATCATCCACTTTGGTGTTATGTGAGTGATGGCCTACAGCAGTTCTTTTACAAGGTTTAATGAACCAAGCGTATTTAAAATTTAAAATATACCTACAGGCAGAGAATATAAATGTAAAGATTGAGACAATTATAATTTAGAAGGTCACTGCTACAAAACATTAGATAAAACATATTCCTCAAGGCTTCTTCATCCTGAAGTCAGCGGGCCAGACTCCTTTCAGGTAATTCACATTTTGACTTGAAAACTAAAATCAAAGTGTCACACTGGACTCTGGGGGCAAGGGAAGACCCTTGTGAACCCTTCTTTGTCAGTACTCGACAGCTAGAAACACTTACAGACAATGGAAACTGTTTTGCACTGACGACTATGGGAAAGATTTCCCTGTGTAAATTCCTATAGATGGTAGGCCTGTTACCGATTGGCCTGTTCAAATTTCTCGGGCTGTTAGGCCCTTCTATGATTGGCTCACTTTGAAGCCTGGGGAAACTCCAAGCTTGACTTTCAGTCAATCAGCAGGCCGTATACTTTCAAATTGACAAATAGGTTGAGAGACTGTACAGAGTGTCTTAGAGTGCCAGTCTCAGTGAGGAGAATTTGTTGGGTGGCACTGCGCTGCCCCGATTGCACTTCTGCCATGTTGACAAACATACGTGTACCTGTCTCACTACCTTACTAGTGTCAGACTTTAAATTGTAATAATGTATCTCACAGTGCCAAACATTACATGTTGACAGTACCACGCAAATCACTGTGCCTGGCATGTAATGTACTCTCCCTACTACGCTTACTATTACCTAGTTACGAATAGTGTATGTTTTACTTAGTGTCAGGCCACCATCTTGGCACACAAAATTGATGTTATCTTTATCCCCACAGGGGCAGGACACTCCTGATTGTGTCATTTGTAATTCAATCAGTGCAGCTGTTTCTCTGATTCGGTCCTATACAGTTAGGTGGGGAAATCATACGTAATCACTCCCCTGTTTATTGTAATTTGGGATGTTTCCCAGTGTTCTGTAAATACCCGATGTATTTCCCGAAGAAAGTTATGCTCAGTTTGGTTGTATATATCTATAGTGTACTGTCATTGTTGAAGCTTGAGTTAAATCACTTGATGTATCCGGAGGCTGGTATCCTCTTAGGTTCTATCCTAAAGGGACCTACGCCTGTTCCTGTTGTTCCTGTATCCTTATACTGTGTTCCTGATACTTGGAGAAGCAGGTGGGTGCTGAGATTACCAATCCATCATGGTTCCAAGGGTGGTCCTGCAAGCTGTAAACAGGAAGGCTTTGGGGTGCATCTGGTCCCCTCACCCCTGAGTTGTGACACAAAGTATTACAAAAGGTGTATTTCTGGATATATTCATAGTTATGTCCTATTACATCAGCTGCATGCCCTGTGAAATAAGTAAAGCATATGTATAAACATGTTGCATCTACTGAAAGATGAAGGTGCATTCAGTTACAAATTGTTCTCTGGCTCGTGTTTCTATCAGAGAACACATTTAGAAAAAATTGGAAAAAGTTCTCACACTTATTCAGGCAACACACATGAACATTTATTTCCACTTCAATCCATCATGAATTCCTCCACAATACTCACCCTCTTTACTCACCACTCCTTTACTACTGCACCTCATTGTCAGTCTCTCCATTGGCTCCCAATACCCTACACAATAATATTCAAAAAACTTGATTATTACGCACAAAGCACACATGCCTCTGCTCTCATCTCAAAATATACCCTAAAGACTTATGTTTCAATATATGCACTTATTCATATTTAGATTAATTCATATATATTTGTTATATTTGCCACATAGATTATATTTTATTTTGTTTATCTGAAATGAAATACAATTTTATGAAAGTAAAAAAAAGTTATGGAAAGAGTGTGTAATGCTAAAGTCCAAATTTATTAATAAAATCAGAGGTGCTCAATCTGAGAACTAACAATCCCAAAGTAGGCTTGTTCTATAAAAATAGTAACCTACTCAGAAAGCAACACCCTTTTAGTTCACTATCCTAAAGTATATCTGTCTGGTCTCACTCTGATAAGTGATTCAGCCCTTATATGCCAGAGCCCACATCTGGAGCTCCATTCTCAGATTGAGCACCTCTGTTTTTCTTGTAGCTTATATAAATGTCCCTTGGGGCTTATTCTCCCTGATGGTGTTAGGGGGCACTAGAAGTTGTCTCCTTGCTCACTGTGCATTAGGGAGGCCAACCTAAGGCTGAAATTGTAAGTCTGGGCCTTGTTGTTTCTCCTGTTCCAGGTAGATATTTCTCCCTTTGAATTGCACAAGTGAGCTAAAAGAGTATTGGTCTCTTAGTAGGTTATTTGGCCTATAGAACAAGCATACTTAGTCTCACATTGAGATTTTTTTTATTTACTTATGCAAAATGTACAAATAAAAGCATAAAAAGATTAATTGAATTAATTTCTTCAAAAATAAATTTATTTTAACAAATCTGAACCAACTCCAAGACCAGCCAGGCAATGGCTGGAAGCTCCACTTGATAAAATGCCATAAGGTCTGGTTTGTTATCTCCTCCTGGGGCCATTGAGGCCTTGGAAGCAGTTGCGCAGTGCTCACCTGGGTACTAGTTGGCCACATTCTTTACTGGCTTTGGACTTGGAGAACTGTCTATTCATTGGTTGAGTTTCTACAAATTTATAAACCATATTTTGCCTTAGTTGAAATATGCCTTCAATTTGACCCATTGTTACTTACAAATAAGCTATGTTTAAAATTAAAAAAAATGATGGTCTTTGTTATGGACATATTAAAGGTAGGGGCTGACCTTTCTTTAATAGGATTTGGAGGTATAGCCTGTTCAAGGATTAATGCAAAATTATAGTTAGTCTACATTTACTTGTATCTATTTGCATATGTTCTATCCCCTATTAGAGATTCAGAGAGAAACATAGGACATTATTAAATTCCAAGCCTGCAGTTGCCTTCATACATGCCGTAAGTCTGCGGGTTAGAAATTTGCAACAGTTAGAGTGATTTAATTGAACAAGCCCGCAATTACATGGCCGAAAGCCAAATCCGTAAACCATGTAACCGTACGTGGCATTTCAGGGCATGATCACGATCAATTAAGCAAGCCCATAAGTAACGATTTAGAACCAGCCAATAGTAAATAAGATCATGACATCGGTAAAACATGGTGTTTAAACGTCAATCAATTAGTGTTTAGATGTCCGATTTCCGATCGGGATAGCAATCCAGAGATTTAAAAATCAATAAAAATGAATAAAGAAACTTTATAGTCCATGTGGGTGGCCTAACATGTATTATTAACTCCTTGATTCCCGAGATTGATATAACATGGAAATTAAACATAAAAAAATATATATTTTTTTATTGCAAACTTGCAAGCCTGAGACTGTTGTGCAATTCTAATGTCTTTCATCGCTTTCCCCGTATTTTAAAGTCCAGTATTGTGTTTATATCTGCTCTTATAGTGTTACGAACAGGTGTTTAACCCTCATGTGAGTCCTCTCTAGTGCTCATAGAATTTTTTGCTACATTTGCCATTTTTTTTTTATTTGAAGGCAATTGCTGGCTTGTGGAATTGTTGCAATTAAATCACGATTTGCTATTTTAGCAATTGTAACATTTGTGGGCTTAAAAGATCAAAGGTGGAGATAGGACGGAGTTATGATTTTGACAACCGCAGGAATTTTCAGCCTGTAGCAAATAGATTGCGGGCAGCTAGAGGAGGCCAATTGAATATCAGTAACTTTTGAGGGCTACATTACGGGATTGGGTAATTGCAATTTTGACAATATAATAGGGCCCATAATAGTTTATATCTCTCTCCCCTGTCATATATGTGCATTATGTTTGATCAGCATGAAATTACTTGTACTTTGTTATTACTTTTTCTGATATTCATTGTTAAAGGCATGTCTAAGTTTGCTGGATTAGGAATGCATCTGAATAGAAAATTAGTATAATTAGTAGTATATGAAAAAAAAATTGTGCATGAAAAAATCCCAAAATAAACATTAATTCGCTTACCTTGAAGCTAGAAAAATGTCTTCTGTTTTTTGGATGTTGCATTTGATAGTGTACACCCCTATAAAATCCCAGTTAAATTAGCATACAATTAATATTTAATTGTGCCAAATCAGAAGCAGGCTAATACATTGTATCAATCTTCACCTCAGTGGCATCTGACATGCTAAGTACAAGATATGAGATTGTAAGGGTCTGCCAGCACTGCATCTGCTTCCTCGTCCTGCTGTTTCAGAGAAAGACTCTTACTGTGCAAACTGCCTCACTTGGGATGCAACTGCACTTACTACTAAACACTGCAAAGAATAAAATAGTCTCTGCTCATTCACCTCTCACATCACTCACCTCTCAATCACCACTCACTCATCACTCACATACCTACCTCTCACTCATCACTAATCTCTCACTCACCTCTCACTTGCCCACCTCTCATTTACCACTCACTCACCTCTCACATCGCTCACCTCTCAATCACCACTCACTCATCACTCACATACCTACCTCTCACTCATCACTAATCTCTCACTCACCTCTCACTTACCCACCTCTCATTTACCACTCACTCACCTCTCACATCGCTCACCTCTCAATCACCACTCACTCATCACTCACTTACCTACCTCTCACTCATCAGTAATCTCTCACTCACCTCTCACTTACCACTCACTCACCTCTCACTTACTCACCTCTCACTCATCAATCTCTGTCACCCACCTAGCACTCACCACTCACTTGCCTACCTCTGTCCCACCTTTCACTACCACTTTTTAACATTATCACCCACCCACCTCTTACCCACATCTCACTTACCACTCACTCACCTCTCACTTACTACTGCCTCACCACTCCCTCATCACTCACTCACCCACCTCTCTCACTCACCCCCTCTCATTCACCTCATTACTCACTTACCCACCTCTAACTCATCTCCCACTCACTTACTACTCATTCCCTCACTACTCACTCACTCCTCCACTCATTCACCCACTTATTCATCTCTCACTCACCACTCCCTACTCACTCACCTCACCACTCACCCACCACTTACCTCTCACTCACCACTCACTTACTACTCGATCTATGCTGATCTCTGGTGTGGGTAATGTTGGTTAAGCAATGTTGGTTTTTCTATTATGTGGCTGCACAGTTTGTGAACGCTGAGGGTGAATGTGGTGAAAAAGAGGTAGTGGAGGTAAAACAATGCTGAGGAAGACAGAGCAGGTTAGTAAAATCATTTCCCAAAGATTCCATGCTGGTTGAGGGGAATTAGGTGCCTATGTCTGCACCCCTGGAGGTGTAAACATAATGATTAGAGGGATTTTTAGATATTAATCAAATGTTTTATGAAATGAGCAGCATATACAGTGCCTTGCAAAAGTATTCACCCCTTGGCATTTTTCGTGTTTTGTTGCCTCACAACCTTGAATTAACATGGATTGTTTAGTGATTTGCATCATTTATTTAATGGACATGCCTACAACTTTAAAGATGTTTTATTTTTTTTATTGTGAAGCAAACAACAAATAAAACAAAATAACCGAAAAAGTCAATGTGCATAACTATTCACCCCCCCTAAAGTCAATACTTTGTAGAGCCACGTTTTGCAGCAATCACAACTCCAAGTCGCTTTGGATAAGTCTCTATAAGCTTGCCACATCTTACCACTGGGATTTTTGCCCATTCCTCCTTAAAAACTGTTCCAGCTCCTTCAAGTTGGATGGTTTGCGCTTATGAACAGCAGTCTTTAAGTCTGACCACAGCTTTTCTATTGGATTGAGGTCTGGTCTTTGACTAGGCCATTCCAACACAATTACATCTTTCCCCTTGTAAGTGTTGCTTTAGCAGTGTGTTTGGGGTCATTGTCCTACTGGAAGGTGAACCTCCATCCTAGCTTCAAATCACACACAGAGTGGTACAGGTTTTGCTCAAGTATATCCCTGTATTTAGCACCATCCATCTTTCTCTCAGCTCTGACCAGTTTCCCAGTCCCAACTGCTGAAAAATGGGATGGTGTTCTTTGGGTGATGTGATGGGTTTGCGCCAGACATAGCATTTTCTTTGATGGCCGAAAAGTTACATTATAGTCTCATCAGAACAGAGCACCTTCCTCCATACATTTTGGGAGTCTCCCGCATGCCTTTTCGCAAACTCGTGCCATTTAGTTTTTTGCTGAAAGTAATGGCTTTCTTCTGGCCACACTACCATAAAGCCCAACTCTATAGAGCGTATGGCTTATTGTCGTCCTATGTACAGATACTCCAGTCTCTGCTGTGAAACTCTGCAGCTCCTCCAGGGTTACCTTAGGTCTCTGTGCTGCCTCTCTGATTAATGCCCTCCTTGCCCGGTCCGTGAGTTTTGGTGGGCGGCCGTCTCTTGGCAGGTTTGCTGTTGTGCCATGTTCTTTCCATTTAGTTATGATAGATTTGATGGTGCTTCTGGGGATCATCAAAGGTTTGGATATTTTTCTATAACCTAACCCTGACTTGTACTTCTCAACAAAATTGTCCCTTACTATTTTGGACATTTCCTTGGTCTTCATGGCAGTGTTTGGTTAGTTTTGCCTCTTGCTTAGGTGTTGCAGCCTCTGAGGCCTTTCAAAAAAGGTGTGTGTATGTAATGACAGATCATGTGACACTTAGATTGCACACAGGTGGACATCATTTCCCTAGATATGTGACATCTGCAGGTAATTGGTTGCACCAGAGCTTTTTACGGGCTTCATAACAAAAGGGGGGGAATACATACTCACATGCCAATTTTCTGTTTCCTATTTCTAAAAAATAGTTTTATGTATATATTTTTCTCATTTCACTTCAACTTAGACTATTGTGTTCTGATCCATCACATAAGATTCAGATTAACAAAACATTGAACTTAAGGCTGTAATGTAACAAAATTGGTAAAAAGTCAAGTGGGTGAATACTTTTGCAAGGCACTGTATATCAAGGATGATTTTTGCCTAAGCATTGCAGAAATGTAATAATTACATATGCCTTTAATGCTGTTTTTTTACTACCTGCTTCCAGTTCCCTGGAAATGCCTGTTTCCTTTCTCCCTGGGTCTGCTTGTGCTAGGATCTCGGCTCCCCCTTGAACTGTTCCTGACCTTCTGTCTTGCATAGGGTATGAGCTGCAGCACATTACCACTTTGCCTAATCCTTGGTGGCGATACCAAATTATGCTTTCATTACACATAGTGTAAAAGGTTTTAACTTTCCTTTTAGGTTGCGGAAGACCATTATTTCTTACAAGATACATCCCCCGTCAGTGTTATCCATGTCAATCAATTAGCGTTTGGGGGTTTGATATGCGATCGGGGTTGCAAAATACAAAATATTCAAAATGAATGCCAATACTGTTCTAGTCCATGTGGGTGGCCTGATATGTATTAACTCATTAATTCCCGAGATCAATATAGCACAGAAATGACACATAAAAAAAAATGTTTTTTATTACAGATTTGCAATTTTGAGACTGCTGTGCAATTAATTCTAATGCCTGTCATCGCTTTCCCCATCATTTACAGTGCAATATTGCTTTTACAGTGCTATGGACAGGGCTTAAGAGTCCTTGTGAGTCCTATCAGGTACTCGTAGGATTTTCTCTTACATTTGCCATTTACGGGTGTAAAAATGTTTGCGGGCTTGGGGAATGTAGCAATTGAATAGCGATTTGCGATTTTAGCAGTCTTGCAGACGTGGAAGATTAAAGTTTTCTGGAGGCTGTTCCGGGTTTAACAATTGCAAAGTTTTTAAGCTTGTAACTGGTAAGCGGTTTTTAGCTTGCAAAAAAACTCCAATTGAATAGCAAATTAAATAAAATTACGGGCTCACTTACAAGCTCTAGGAACTTACAATTGATTAATTGAATCGGGCTCAAGGTTCCTAAATGTTTGCACACAATCTATTCTATTTTACATAGGTTAATCAATCCTCTAAGATAGCGGGGCGGACATTTTGCTGCCTAAGGATTTTGCTATTTTTATAGAACAGATATATCTTGATCCTGAAGGAAACTACATTACACTTACTGGACATCTCCTAGATTATATCTTGTGTCCTTATATTCCTCTACCATTTCTCCTCATGATACACTTCAATTATTAGAAGATATAAGTACACTGAACCAGGGCAAAATAATTATAGGGAGAGAACTTATCCTAACCCTAGATTCCAGTATGGATCATTCCTTGTCATAGCAGGTTAAGCGTGGCTTAAACAAGCTGACGTGAATCTTAGCCCTGTCGGCTGACTTAAACCTTGTGGATGCTTGGAGAACCCTGTGCCCATTTTTCCCCTTAATGGAACTTATTCTTGAATATAATACATTTTTAATGGATGCTTTTCTGATAGAATTTGTAGTCTTTGAAGTGACTCTATAGAAATATTCCCTTGTCCTTGGTCTGATCATTCCATGGTTAAACTTTCTCTAGGCTTGGTCTCTGGACCTAAACCCTGTAGATCTTGAAACTTAACAAATTTCTTTTGGTAGACCTATAGCTTTGTGACCAGATTGATCAGGAAATTGATTTGTATTTTAGTATTAATCTTACTCCTGACTTAGACATAAGTTTGTGTGTAGCACATAAGGCAATTATCAGAGGTTCCTGTATTAAAATAGTCTCCAATCATCATAAAAAGAAACAAATGCTAAGACAGGGGGAGTTTGTCGGAGCTGTTAGTTCTAGAGAAACAGAATCGAAACAAACCCAATACTCCACTATGCCAGATAATTGACAAGCCAAAGCTCGACTTGGTCTTATGCAACCATATAGAAAAAGCCATGGGGTGGACACAGCATACATTTATTTCCACAGTGAATAAACTTGATTCCTTTCTTGCCTGTAGGTTGAGATCAAAAGTTTCTAATTTGAAAATGTTTTAATTGAGAACTGACTCTGGTTCTGTGACAAATAGCCCAAATAAAATTCAGCAGATATTTCATAAATACTATACCTCTTCAAAACACAGGTCATTTGATGAGGTCCTTTCCGGCCTTGAGTGATCTTCCTTCTTTATTGGAAGATAACCTTAAAGAACTTATTTCTAAGATAAAAGATAAGGAAATAAAGGATTTGTTTCAGTGGTTGAAGGCAGGCAGTTCACATGGCCCAAATGGCCTTACTAATTCATACTAGAAAAATGTTTAGACCTCTTTACTTAACTCAATACTTGAAGGCTGTTTGCTTCCCCCAGAAATTAATCAAGCTAAGATATTTTAGAGGTTCAAAATGACAGACCCATATTGTTACTTAATGGTGATTTCAAGATATTGGCAAAGATCATGGCCAATCGAATGTCTCAGTTTCTACAATACTTATTCACAAAGACCAAATGGCTTTTACTCCTCACAAGCAAGCTTAGGCCAATATTAGGAACATTATTAGTATTTTTTATCTTATCCATGAATCAAAAATTCTGTCCTATTTTTAAAAAAAGGAGTTGATTCCTTAGAGTGGCCCTACTTATTTGAAGTCTTGACAGAGTTTGGGAATAAGGGTGCATTTTTAAATTGAATACGTATTTACTTTTGCTCTCCAAAAGCTAGGTGAGGGTCCTCTTACAAATCTATATAGAGAGGTACGAGACAGGGCTTTCCTTTTTCTCCTCTTTTGTTTGGCTATCAATGGAACCTCTTACCCATGCCATCATGGCGGACTCTGGCATTCATGTGGTGCAGTTAGTCTTATAATAATGCAAATGCTGTTATTTTCTCACAATTTGTTGTGTACTCTACTAAACCACTCATTTCCATGACTTTAATCATGCATACTTTATCCCCTTAATAAATGTCAGGTTTGAAGGTGAATTTAGATAAAATGGAGGCCTTCAATCTGACCCTGTCATCATCAGATGGTAAATTACCCCTGCTTAATTATAATTTCTCCTGGCCCAAATCACATTTAAGATATCTATTTCTCCTATTCACTGAAATGGCCTCTATCAAGTTAACTCTACCCCCATTTATAAGGAATTACTGTCTGACCTTCATAACTGGTTGCATTTCCATATATCTTGGTCAGGCCACATTAACTCTGTTAAAATGAATATTGATCCTCTACAATTATACCATGTTCATTCTTTACCTATCACTATCAGGTTTAGAAAGCTGGACAGGGTCCAATCAAAAATATTCAAATTTATTTTGCAGAACAAACCCCTGAAAATTGCTAGGTCTACTATGGTTCACCATAAGTCTAAAGGGGGCTGTCCTAACTTCAAACTGTATTTTTCTAGTGGCTCAGTTAGCTTTTATACCTATAGCACACTCTGAGGGCCAATATGGCTTTCCATTAAGAACTTTCTGATACATCCTTACTCTTGGCATATAGAAGTTTGGTCACCTAAACCCTCTCTCCTAATGGTAGCCACTGATAGTCCTTTGACTAAACAGACTTTAAGACATTGGACTTATAGCCACATTAAATTCCAAGACCGTATGTGCAATGTGAAACCAACAACGGCTGCAGGCTTGAAATTTGGCTGAGTTACGGAGCTATTAAATTCGAGCAAGGCGTATGCAACGTGCTTGAGACGCAAACCCGTAAACCATTTATCGAATGTGGGATGCGCGTGATCAATTAGTCTAAACCGTAGTTATGGGTTTAGATGGAGCCAATGGTAACAGATCGTCAGAATTAGGCCACTGAAAATCGGAGGTGGCATTTCAAAGTCTTACAGGCTTCAATTACGAGTTACAATCGGACGCACATTCCGGAAATAATGTAATATTGATAAAACCATAAATATGATATTCTATTACATGCAAGTTCCATTATAAGTATTAAAACATTGATTGCCGGGATCGATATAACACGGAAATTGAACATGACAAAAAGTAATTTATATTGTCGATTTGCGAGCTTGAGAATGTTGTGCTAGTAATTCTAATACCTAACATCACTTCCCCTGTGCTTATATGTACAGTAGTGTATGTATATTTGCATTTGTAGTGCTATAAATTGGAATTTTAGCCCCTTAGGGTTGTCTGCTATTAAAAGAGCCCCGTAACCCAGGCTGCAGACAACTTACCAGTTAACACGCAGCAAGGCCGAGAATAGCCTATGTGTTGAGCAGTTAGTTGAACTTCGCGCCCGTTAGTCCTTTGATCCGTCAAGCCCATAACCGCTACTTGTTTAATTTCGCTATTAAATTGCAACAAAGTCCCTCGCGAGCAAGCCTGTAATATGCAAATGGAGCCCAAAGTCCAACGTGTGCTCGAGAGGACCCGCAAAGGGTGTAAAGTCCAATACGTAGCACTTGTAATGCAAATAAAAACACACTACTGTACTAATATTAAAAGTGATGTTAGGTCTTAGCATTAATATCACAACATTCTCAATGCCGCAAATCGGCTCCGAAACATACTTGCTTTCCTGTTTATTTTTGTGTTATATCAATCCCAGCAATCAATGTGTTAATTCATATACTGTAACTTGCATGTGATAGAATTTCATATTTGCTGCTTTATTAATATTGCATTTTGACTGGAATGTGGGTCTGATTGTTGATCGTAATTGAACCACGTAAGACTTTGAAATCAATCTTCCAATCTTATGACGCAATGCTGACGATCTCTGTTTACATTGGCTCCATCTCAACCCATAACTACGGGCTTGCTTAATTGATTACGTTCTAGCCTGCAAAGCCGCCGGCCAACAAATGGTTTACGGTTTTGGGTCTCCAGCTCGTAGCTCGCAGGCCTTCTAATTTAATAGCACGGTAACTCTGCCAAATTTCAAGCCCGCAGTCACTACGAGCTTCACGTTGGAGTTACTGGCTTGGAATTTAATAAAGCTCCATATTGAACAAGTAGTGGTTACGGGCTTCAATGTTGCTCAACACATAAGCCATACTCTGCCTTGCTGCATGTTAACCCGCAAGTCGTCTGCGGCCTGTGTTACAGGGCTAATTTAATAGCAGACAGCCCAAAATCTTTGTTGCGGGCTACGTTTTAACACGTAGCCCGAATTTAATGTGCCTGTTGAACACCAGTGAATTCGCTGCAATGTAATAGCGCGATTGAAAAGGAACAGTTACAGGCTTGAAAGAACAAATGATTTGCGGGCACACAAGTCGAGGCCAATTTGATAGCCGTAAGTCTTGCAGGCTATATTACGAGTTACTGTTTTAAACTTTAGGGGAATTTAATGTGGCTATTATATGGCTAGCTGCCATTAGCTAAATTCTGCACTTTATTAAAGGCATATCCAATTTTCTTAGGATTATGAATGCATAGAGGAGAATCAGTAGTGTATGTAAAAAAATGATTTGCATGAAAAATTCCAGTATAAATATTTAGAAACTTGCTTTGAAGTTAGCAAATTGTCTTGTAATTTCTGACAGTTGAAAACTAGAGTAAACATCCCCTTTAAAACCAGGCTAAATTAGCATGAAATTCCTAATTCATTTTGGCCAATCAGGAGAAAGGAAAGGCTGAAACATTTGTATCAAACTCTGGGGTTCCTGTTTGTGCTGTATAGCAGCCTAGCATATGTAGTGTGGTACTATGTTAGAAAGTGCTATGTATTTTAATAAAAGAGTCTCTCTGTGCAGCACATTCTCACTTGATTATCACCCCTGCATGTTGTCCATTCCCTGTATCAATTACTGCTGGTGGTGTTTTTCTCTTTTCTGTCTCTGTTTGGTAGAGCTAAGCAGCAGCTGAGCATGCTTGTGTCATTACCACACAGGAAGCGGCCTGGCATGTCACATCCCAGCAGTTACTTTGGGGTTGACATCAGTGCTCTCCTATTGGCTGAGGAAGATACAGCAGGTGAATAATGGGTTAAAAAAGGTCCCTAAATGCTCCATGCTTATTGGGGGGGGGACCAGGTGCCTATGTAAACTCCCCCCCCCCCCCCGGTGGTGCCAGCATAATGATTAGAGTGATTTTTAGATATTAATCAAAATAAAATGTTTTATGAAATGTGCTGCATATTTCAAGGAGGCTTTTTCCATAAGGAGTGCAGAAATGTATTACTCCAGCTTACTTACATATACCTTTAACCCCTAAAATGCTTCATCCCCAACTTTCAATGGGGTTAAATGATAATTCCCTACCTTGGTGGAGCAAACAAACTTACTAGGTTTGGTGTCTGAAACAATAGATCGTTACAGTCTTCCCCTTCAAGAGCATTTTAGCTTTTGTAAAATTAAACACTTTATAACACATGCTATACAAAAATAGGGACTTCCACAGGAGAAATGGTTTTCACACATTTGTGAAAAAGTTCCCTAGACACAGGGCATTCTAGGTATGCCGTATGATACTTTTAATTTGATCCCTGAAGGGAAAAAAAATAAGCATATGACCTTGTGTGAGAAAGCGCCATCCTAAAGTTAGGACTGTGAAAGCCTGTCTTGAATCTTGGGCTACCCTTTCAAGTGACTCTCTGAATTATAGTATCTTGGAGACTTTTCTTAAGTTACTTCACTGGGTGTACATTACCTTGGACAAACTTCACTTATGGAAACCATTGGGGAACCCATTGTGTATCAGGGGATGCCCAGACATTGGAACATTTATATATATTTGGTAGACCTGCCCTCGGGCTCAGAAACTATGGAGGGATATGATGTGTCTTGACTCTGACTCTTGACTCAACCTTGGTTGACTACTATATAGTCCTGCTTTGGTGGGGAGAGAGAGAGAGAGTAAATATATAGGTACATTTCCTTTCCCGCATAGTTGTTTAAGTTTAGTTGCAAATACCAATGTGTTCCCTCATTCAGCAGCAATTGTAAAAAGAAATCGCATCACCACATGCTTTTTCTACCCTCCGAGTTTAGTGTCCTTCTATTGTCAGACCACCTTCTGGTGGACCATACAGTTAAAGGGACATGGAACACAACTATTTTTTCAAGCATTTAAAACATGAAAATGTTTTCATTTTACATGAAAAAATGCTAAGTGAAACCAGTTTAAACCTACATAAAACTAACAGGAAATGCAAAAGACATCCTATTGATCTCTAGATCTCAAAATTCTCACCCCCCACTCATTACACAGAGAGTGAGAACCAATGCATTCAAGTGTACTTGAAGTTTGTACTATGTAATGGGGTGAATAGGAAACAACTGAAATTATAGAATAATTATAAGGGGATGTAAGAGGGTGCTACTGCTGTCAGAGATCAGTAGCAACTGTGTTTGGGGTTTTGGTGTGGGTTTACTGGAATTGCATTTCCGAGTGTGTAGGTTGACTGAGAGCTTGATAATGATATTGTTTTTTTTTCTGCTAAGAGGGTAGGAGGGTGCATTAAAGGATTTGTTACCATTCCTTTTCTTATATTACATATAGAGTATAAGCTGATGGCACCACAAGTTACATAAATTGCTATTACATGGCTCCCATAAGGTAAATCTTGATCTTGAAAAGTGTAAACTCAAATTCCCAATAAGAACAGTTTAAATCCTTATGAGAACACTTATGATAAACTTAAGGAGCTATGAGTGTCTCAGTAAAAAAGAAGCCTAGAGAAGCATTTTTCAGGACAATAATAACATACTATCAAAGTGTACATGTCCTCAAGCACAAAAGAAGCCTTTCTAATTAACTCAATCCTATACAACAAAACTAAAGAACAGTTAAATAAATCACAATGTAAATTTTAAAAAGCCTATTCACCCAAGTAATGCTGATTAATACAGAGCATCAGGAGTTAACACCTATCTAACTGCCACCCACACACCTGTGTATCCCATGCAACTTAATGCAAAATAATAAGTTGCCCAGCCAGGAACCTCACGGTACCTCTGCCTAGCTGACAAGCAAGTTACCATATCCACACCGATGTTGTCAGACATAGGACTCCTAGTCCGAAAATAGGGGCATTAACATAGGTTTGCCCTTCACAGGAGGATCCATCAGGATCACATGGTTCTCTCTTTTTCTTTAGCAAGTGATTTTGAATACTAGCCTACTGGTTGATTTGGAAATGTACTGTGGACATTTAAGACCCTGTATGGTACCTTAGAACCATGGCCACATTACTTGGATTTTCACCATTTATGTAAATATTGCATATACTTCATATTTGTCCCAGTATACCCCTACTAGTATAATGACAGGCCATAATTGTGCATAAAATGTTTTTAAATTGAGCTAATAATAAAACGTGTGTCTTTTGTAAATAGTGTTGTCAATGTTTGAGTGAGAAACACCTAGCTATATAGACACGATATTGCAATATTTACTGATGTTCTTTATCTTGCCTGGGGCTTCTATGGAAATTACTGTGTTTTGGGGCACTGACTCACAACATCATACTCACATCTGCTTATCTGCACTCATAAGGGCCCTTGTTAGTCTTGTAAGTATTGTTCCCTTACAGGACACACCACCAACCTTTGTATCAGTATGTTCTTGTGTGAAATAGCCTGTGGGAGCCTTGTAAAAGCTACTTAAAGTCTCTCTTACGAACTGCTTTAGCTACGAGTCAGCGATGTAATCGAGCTCATAGTTCTTTGGATGGGAAGATTCTTTTCATTCATCTGAGACATATCTGCACAACTGTTAATTCTCTCATTAGTAATAACGGACACACCTTCCTTATAGAGTGACAGATTGACTCCATAGAAGAAGTGAAAAATAAACACAAATACAACTTAAAAATCTGAAGGTTGTGATTATTTATTTATTGCATTATAACATAATTTTTCCAAATATCAAGTTGAGATGTTTCAAATACCATATAGAAACAATAACCACGATGGTCGTTTAAAACAGATGTTTTTCCTTGAGATTAAAGCTGGAAATCCTTCCATCTTTTTGTTTTTAAGCTGTCTTATTTCTGTTTCCTGTGCCAGGTGTGTGTATAAGAGTCTATGACAAAAGAGATTGTTAGAAATACGTCACTGAAAAATGCAGGTGCGACTTTCAAAGTCCTACGGGGAAAGATATGACCTCACTCTCCTTGGTTCATTATTCGCAAAATATCGAATTTATCACATTATCACTAGTGATGTCGCAAACATCAAATTTTGGGTTCGCGAAGAGCGGACGCGAACTTCCATCAAATGTTCGCGAACAGGCGAAGATCGCCGAACCCCATAGACTTCAATGGGCAGGCGAATTTCAAAACCCACAGGTACTCTTTCTGGCCACAATAGTGATGGGAAAGTTGTTTCAAGGGGACTAACACCTGGACTGTGGCATGCCGGAGGGGGATCCATGGCAAAACTCCCACCGTAAATTACATAGTTGATGCAGAGTCTGGTTTTAAGCCATAAAGAGCATAAATCACCTAACATTCCTAAATTGTTTGTAATAACATGCTTTAAAACATCAGGTATGATGTTGTATTGATCAGGTAGTGTAAGGGGTACACCCGCTTCACAGTAACAGACCAATCTCCCCGTTTAATGCACCGCAAACAACCGCAAGCAGTCCCTTTGCACAACTGCAAACTCCCCATTTGCGCAAGGTTGGATACCAAGCTAGCCATGTCCCTTCATGATGTCAATGAAGGTCTCTTCCTCCACCCAGCCACCAAGGGTCCCCGAAAGGTGACAACAAGCCCCCTGGGACGCCTGCTGTGTTTGGTCTTCCACCTCCTCAAAGCCAACTTCCTCCTCTGACTCCTCTTCTTCAGACTCCCAGAGTCTGGGGGCTTCCACTGCCCAGCATGGAATATTATACACAGGTCAGAGTCTGGGGGCTTCCACTGCCCAGCATGGAATATTATACACAGGTCAGAGTCTGGGGGCTTCCACTGCCCAGCATGGAAGATTATACACAGGTCAGAGTCTGGGGGCTTCCACTGCCCAGCATGGAATATTATACACAGGTCAGAGTCTGGGGGCTTCCACTGCACAGCATGGAAGATTATACGCGTTGCCTCTGTCTGTGTTATTATAAGGTGTGTACGGTTAAGTTGCACTATTCCTATCTGTTTAATCCCTGTTACGTCCCCTATTAGGGGATGTGTATATGACATTGATTTTTGGAACAGGGAGATGGAAAAAGATGCTTGGTCGGTCCTCCCACTTCAAATTTGGAGCACTGCGCGTGCAATCTAAGGTGGCACCAGATATGAGTGTCACTGTGCACTGGCAAAAGTTGGCAGAGTAGGCGCTGTAGGCCTCACACACACGCCTGTAGGCAGGCTACTCATATTCAATCGATTACAGTCAAAAAAGTGTTGTTTTATGTCACTGTACACTACGGTTGCACCAGATATGACGTATCACTGTGCACTGGCAAAAGTTGGCAGAGTAGATGCAATAGGCTTCACACACACGCCTGTAGGTAGGCAATTGCTATTCAATCTGTTTTTGTTTATGCAAATTACTCTTAGGGTTTGGCCTCCCTAAAGGTAATAGGGGACTCCAGACATGGACCCCTTGCTCACTGTGCCTAAGGGAGTTTAGCTGCACCTCACTGACGAGGCCCATAAAGGCTGAAACGCGTCTGAGGGTTGCTGTTTCTCCTGTTCAGGGTAGAATTGCCTGGTATTTCGGGGCTGGGTCACTCTTTTGAGTGGGACCAGACTGATATACTACAGGATATTTCTCCCTGTGAAGGGCACAAGTGAGCTAAAAGAGGTTGCTCACAGAGTAGCTTATCATGGCTATAGAACTAACCTATTAAGGTTGGTTTGTTCTCTGATGAGCCCCTCTGACTTATCTGTTTTTATTTAAAAAAAATACCAAAAAAAAGCATTTAGACACTTACCTTGAAGTTAGCAAAATATCTTTTAATTTAACACCCTCCAACCCAGGCTAAACTTGTATACAATTTGAAAAATTATTTTGGCCAATCTGGAGGAAGTAAAAACTGAAACATTTGTATCACAATCTGGCAGTTGCTGTCTGTTTTTTTCTCCCTCTGCCTGTCTCCTTATGGTCAATTTCAGCTGTGACACCAAAAACCATAATTTCGTTTAGAAGTCACACACTGTACCCTGCAGGCTACACTTTATGTAAGCTTCCTAGGGGTGTGCACATCCAGATATCAGTATCTTGCATTCAACTTTTCAATATAATACATATTTTCTTCTGATCAGTAGCTGTTTATTAGGAAACATTTGAAACCCAGCTCGCTTACATATCCCTTTTAAGCAATGAAGTCAGTACAATTTTATTGCTTGAGTCCCTAAAATGATATGTCCTGACAAGGTTTTGCTGTCATTCCATGTGTCATTTTAAGTATTCTAAAACAATTAGAATATATGATAAAATGCATATGTTTGCCACTGTGAAATAAAATAGAATATGAAATGTTAAAAACCCTTTATGCTCAAAGAATCCTGATTGCTGTCATTTTCTAGGTTTCTCTGTTTCCTTTTTAACCAGCTTTTTATTCCTCTGGTGACAAGAGTAGAGAAAAGGCAATCTAATGGAATATCCCCTTAACAGTGGTGTCACTCCTAGAGGACATCATCTTTAATGTGTCTTTTATACTGCTAAGGGAGGACTCAGAGACACTATTTAATAAGATCTTTCCTGAAATTCCATATGTGACAAAATGAAATCTATTTTATAACTTCACTGTCAGTTCACAAGCTGAATCGTAAAGTCAGAAAAAAGATGACAAAGGTTCAAGAGTGAAAATACCAATTAAATAGACATGCCCATGAGCAGATGGATTTTGTGTCTTACTTGCTAAATAAAAGAAGCATTTTACTTTCATATTGTCAGTAAGAAAGAGATGCTTGGACCTGTTCTATGAATACCACACAATGAGGTATAATCTTTGGTCACTTGCAATATCTCCTGTCTTTTAAAAATAAAACTCTATTGGGCATCTGTGAGGCATCCTTAAACGGAAGGTGAGGGAGTGCAAGGTCTCTAACATCCACCAGCTCTGGAATGTCATTATGGAGGAGTGGAAGAGGACTCCAGTGGCAACCTGTGATGCTCTGGTGAACTCCATGCCCATGAAGGTTAAGGCAGTGCTGGAAAATAATGGTGGCCACACAAGATATTGACAGTTTGGGCCCAAATTGGACATTTCCACTTAGGGGTGTACTCACTTTTGTTGCCAACGGTTTAGACATTAATGGCTGCATGTTGAGTTATTTTGAGGGGACAGCCTATTTACACTGTTATACAGGCTGTACACTTACTACTTTACCTTGAAGCAGAGAGGCATTTCTTTAGTGTTGTCACATGAAAATATATAATAAATTATTTACAAAAACGTGAGAATTGCACTCACTTTTGTGAGATACAGTACGTATAATCATAAATATATATATAATCATTGCAAGTATAATTGTAGTTAACACAATGAGTGTCTGATGCAATATATATATATATAAATATATATATATATATATATATATATATATATATATATATATATATGTATATGGAACTACAGTGGTCCTATTAACATCCTATACACTGGGTTGCTTTTGAGCCAACAATACATTGTCTGTGACTATTTAAATCATCCCTGCAACAATTAGCACTGTCCATGTGTTCAATCCTGGTGACTTTTAATATACTGCTGTTTTCTTATCAATATGCCAGACATGCTCAGTGTTTGAGTTTTTTAATTACTTGGTATATTGTTGTCACAATACTGTATGAAGCAGTTGTATCTGCATACAATCTTCCAACTAGTAAAGTAAATGTCATTAAAATTCCTAGCCAGAATTACTAGAACAATATTTGCTTTTGGATCTCTCTAAGGATCTAATCATCTTTAAAATCAAAGCTGTAGTGGATGAATGGGTGGATGTGCTATTTACATTACTTGTACTCCATAGCAAGTCAGCGGCTTTCTTTGATTTCTAGCTAAAGAGATATGGCAAAGCAACATTTGTAAAATGATAGAGGAGTTTTTCTTTAAAATGTTAAATATGAAACAAAAATAAAAATATGTTCTGAATGTATGTTACTCCTCCACTTGATATCTCTACAGTTATAATCTAATTTTTATATTTCAGCCAACCACAGTTCATGTTGCTGGATAAAGATTCCCATTATGTCCCCCCATAGACTAAGATATTAAAATGGAATTTGCATTGTATATGGAATTACTAATTTTATTTTAATATAAAAGGCAGTCATTTTCTTTTTAATTTCAACTCAGTTTCTCAGTAGATTTATTAAAATATGAATAAAGCATATAAAATAGTAAAAAAGAAAGTGATGTGTTAGAAAAGATCTTGCTCTGTACTACACTGCACTGTGCTTCTCACTTAAGGTTTAGCAACTTCACAAGAACAAGCTGAATGCACAAGGAAGTAAAGGTAGAGAGAAGACATTATGATTAGAGGCAGTAACAACACAAAGCAAAATAGTAAAACAAAAACCAAATCAGGTATCATACCAACAGATATACAGTTCCTATACCCCATCTCTTATTGACAAGGCAATTTATTGTCTTGTTTTTTGTGACGCACCACCATATTTCGTAGCGCTGAACTAGGGTTTAGTATGAGCTAAAACAAAAATTTACACATTGCAAAGAATGGAGAGCCCTGCTTTTGGCCCTCATTCAATTGCGATTTGGCCAATTGAATAGGGGTCTAAATAGGCACATAACATATTTTTTTTAAATAAGTTTTTAGTTCGTGAAAACCTTGTTTTTGGATAGATGCTTACTAACTAAAAACTTCTTTAAAAAAATATGTTATGTGCTTATTTAGAGCCCTATTCAATTGGCCAAATTGCAATTGAATGAGGGCCTTTGAGTTTAGTATCTAGTGTACATGGAGCTTTCACGAAAGTACCTTACAAGATTGAAAACTTGCAAAATTACAATCTAAATCATAGCATTATATCTTTGCCTAAATTCCAATCCACTTTTTCCAGATTGCTAGTTCTTTTGTCAATTTTAATTTAGTGATTGCAGATGCTTGGCTTTGTCTTTGGGCCCCAGAATCTTGTTATACATTGGCCTCCATTAAATGAACCTCTGTGTTTTACTGATTTCATGATGATGGTCTCATTTACTATTGGCTGTTCTTCATTTACTATTGGCTCTTTTTTAATTGAATCTGTCTATAACTGTAACTGTTGCAATTTTGTTGAAAATGTCAACAGACAGATTCAATTGAACAAGCCCATAGCTACCTGGCCGAAAGTCTAAATCGTGAACCATGCACCCGTAAATAGCATTTCAGGCCATGATCATGATCAATTAAGCAAGCCTGCAACTACCAGTTGAGAAACAGCCAATAATAAATGAGATCATCATCATGAAATCAGTAAAACACAGAGGTTAACTGAATGGAGGCCAATGGCTAACAAGATTGTGGGGCCCAGAAACAAATCCAAGCATCTGCAATCACTGAATTAAAATTGACAAAAGAACTAGCAATTTGGAAAAAGTGGATTGGAATTTAGGCAAAGATATAATGCTATGATTTATATTGTAATTTTGCGAGTTGTCAATCTTGTAAGGTGCTTCAGTGAAAGCTCCATGTACACTAGATACTAAACTCAAAATTACCAGTAGGTAGCATATCAGGCCATGATCATGATCAATTAAGCAAGCCCGTAACTAAAGTGCAGTATTGATTTTTTAATTTGTTTTTACAGTGCTACAAACAGATGTTTAACCCCCTCGCAAGTCCTCTCTAGTACTCATAGGATTTTTGGCTACATTTGCCATTTTCGGGTTTGAAGGCATTTGCGGGCTTGAGGAATTGTAGCAATTGAATAGCGATTTGTGATTGTAACATTTACAGGCTTGAAAGATCAAAGGCTAAGATGGGTTGGAATTACAATTTTGACAACCGCAGGGATTTTGAGCTTCTAACCAGCAAATCGATTGCGGGTAGCTAAAAAAAGCCAATTGAATAGCAAATAATTTTATGGGCTCCATTACAGGCTCTTGTAACTACAATTTTCTCAATTGAATGGAGGCCATTGTTACTAAATTGCAGGAGGCGCAATGTCTTCTCCTAAATATGAAAATACAAAAGCATAGGAAGGATGTGCTGTCTCTCCCTCAGACCTCTCTGTTCTCCACGTATATATCAAAACATTCATCCATTTTGTTTCTGATCAGATATTCATGTTTGCTGGTTCCGTTCCACATCAATGAATTAGAAGCACATTCATGCATTTGGACATGAGGCCAGACATCTCTGTGGGTAAAATATTACAGACATCATAGATTCAGATTGTCATATCAGTTTTGTAGGTTATTGAGCATTGAACACGGCAGAAAATTCATATGGTTTACAAATATTCCTAACTTATCGTTTTACAAATCTGTATGGCAGTTTCTTCCCTTTTAAAACATTGAAAAAATTAAACATTGTTTTGTTGTCACTTAAGAAACAGATGGGCTGCTAATGCTATTTGCTTTGAATTCAGGTGCATAGTACTTAAAGAAAAAATACCTGTTACCGGTAATTATAATATTAAAATTCTTATACATTTCTTAAATATGCTTTCCTTCCAAAAAGCAACCTACCAGATGAATATTCAATTAGTCTCTGCAATGTGTTTATTTTTATTTTAATTAAACACATAATTGTTTATTGTTACTTGACATACAGTGTTGAAAAGACAATTGCATTTTTATTGTAGCATATATTATTAATAATTATATTTTTGCGGAGTAAACTCCCAGATTGAAGGCTGCTGAGATTTGTGCACTTAAAACAATTATTGTCCTCATCACATACAGTATATAGTTGTGGACCTGCAAGATTGTTTGTAGCGTTTGCGATGTTGGTCACGCAGTTGCATCCCTTGCGAAGCGAGGGCGCAACCGCGAGCCACACAAAGCAAGGCAAGCCAGCGCCGCCGTCACACATGTGAGCCTCGCAAAGTGATGTGAAGCAGCCACGCAGAACTTAGGCTGCAATGAGCGGCACCATCACACATGCGAGCCTGGTGAATTGCAGCACTGTTACAGCAAGTAAAAAACAACCAAAACAAAAAAAATGTAAAAAAATTCTAACACACTCGCAAACAGCACAGTGTGTGACACAGGAAGCCTGGGAATGAGGTTGCAAGCGAATTACACCCAACTTTGGAGTTTTTGGTCACTCGAAAATAACCTAAGCGAGGGAAAAAATGTCAGACGAAAAACGCAAAATTTCAGAAACGGCATGAAAAGGAGGCACAGCAACGCATGGCTTACAAAACCTAAAAAATACACGACGCTGAAGACAGTAATACTTACTCGAACAACGCCAGGCCCGCGGGACTTAGTTTGTTCGGTGTGGTGTATTTTCTAAGTCCTGCGTGCCTGGCGTTGTTGGTGTGTTAGTTTGTTCGGTGTGGTGTATTTTCTAACACACCAACAACGCCAGGCACGCGGGACTTAGAAAATACACCACACCGAACACACTTACACCAACAACGCCATACATGCGGGACTTTGAAAATAAAAGCAACGGCAGTCACTGCGCGCCACGCAAACATTCACCACACACACAGAGGAGAAAGACCAAGGAAAAGGACATGGGGGAGATGCTGGAAAGAGACACATGGCATTCCCAAGCACTAAACTTGCAGGTTAACGAACCCTGCAATGAGAGGAAAGGCTCACAATGGTCTCACAATCAGCACCACGAGCAGGAGAGGCTTGCAATAGGCACCAAAGTTGATCAGTGCAAAGGAGGAAACTTGAAGTACTCGGGGGGGGGGGGGGGGGAGGCTCGCAATGAGCGTCGAAGGTGCTCAGAGGACCAAAAGCCTCACATTGTGTGGCAAACAGAATTTCCAGCCTTACTATTTGAATCTCGTCATTGTTGATGGGCAGGTTCCTAGTTTGTAAGAATTAGTATCCCCGGTTTGTGTATCTTTGGGAGCATGTAGAAAGTCCCCATTGTAGGGTGAATGGGTATTATCTACTCTAGTTCTTGATGCATATTTTTGGGAAGTGTTTGAATATGTTTGAGCTGAATTTGATATTCCTCATAGGAGCCTGGTTTACTTTTATTGTAGTAGGTAATATCGTCCAGTTGTCGGCCAGTTTCCTTATAAGTGTTTCCTTATTTTATGTAGTCTTGAGTGTTCAAAATAACAACTGCACCACCTTGGTCTGCTGGCTTGATGGCGAAGGTGGGGTTTCCTTTTAAACAATTGATGTCAGCTCTTTCCAATGGAAAGAGATTGTATAAGCATAATTTCTATTGAGTTGCCACGAATGATCTAGTTCTCAGGTGAAAGCTTTCTTTGTAGCTTACAAGTTCCAGGTTGTATTCAGGTAGCAAGAAATGTGTATTCTTCTTCATGATGGTTTTCTCCTTGTTGTGGAAGTATTCTGTCAGTCTCAGCTTCCTGAAGAATTCTTCTAGGTCTGTGTACAGGTGAGGGGGAAGAGAGGAGAGAGGGAAGACACAGAGGAGGTGGGGAGACAAAGAGGAGGGGAGGGGAGACACAGGGCAGTGAGAGGAGGGGGAGGGAGAGGAGGGGGAGACACAGGGGAATGAGAGGGGGGAGAGACACAGTGGAGAGGGGAGAGACACAGGGGAGAGAGAGGAGGGGGAGAGATACAGGTTAATGAGAGGGGAGGATACAGGGGAGTGAGAGGAGGGGGAGATACAGGGGAGTGAGAGGAGGGGGGAGAGATACAGGGGAGTGAGAGGAGGGGGGAGAGACACAGGGGAGTGAGAGGAGGGGGAGAGAAACACAGGAGTGAGAGGAGGGAGGGGGAGAGACACAAAGGAGTGAGAGGAGGGGGAGAGACACAAAGGAGTGAGAGGAGGGGGGGGAGAGACACAGGGGAGGGAGAGGAGAGGGGGTAGACACACAGGGGAGGGAGAGGAGGGGGGAGAGACACAGGGGAATGAGAGGGGGGGAGACACAGAGGAGGAAAGAGACACAGGGGAGTGAGAGGAGGAGAGGAGACACAGGGGAGAGAGAGGAGGGGGGAGAGACACAGGTGAGTTAGAGGAGGGGGGAGAGAAAAAGGGGAGTGAGTGGAGGGGGAAGAGACACAGGGGAGGAGGTGGGAGACACACAGGGGGATGGGGGAGACACACATGGGAGGGAGAGGAGGGGGAGAGACACAGGGGAGGGAGAGGAGGGGGGAGACACAGGGGAGGAGGGGGAGACACACAGGGGAGGGAGAGGAGGGGGTAGAGACACAGGGGAGGGGGGGACACACAGGGGTGGGAGAGGAGAGGCGGTAGACACACAGGGGAGGGAGAGGAGGGGGAAGAGACACAGCGGAGGGAAATTGGGGGAACAGACACAGGAGGGAAGAGACATGGGGGAAAGAGACACAGGGGGGTGAAAGAGACACAGGGGAGGGAGAGGGAGGGCAAGAGACACAGGGGAGCGATAGGTGGGGAAAGAGACAGGGGGGAAGACACAGGGGGGAAGAAGGGGTAAAAACACAGGAGGGGGGAAGGAGATACAAGGGAGGGAGAGGAGGGGGGAAAGGAGACAAAAGGGAGGAAGTAGACAGTGGGAGAGACTCACAATAAGTGGGGAAGGCGCTCATTGCAAGGCCAGTGATGAACGATGAAGGCGCTCATAGCAAAGCCAGTAAAGTAGAGTAGTATGGCAAACAGCATTGCCAGGATTCACATTTTATTGCCTTCATTTTTGATGGGCAAGTTGCTAGTATATATGTATGGATGTTTTATATTTCTTCTTGCCTCTTTCTGCTTTATTCATTTGTCCTCTCTTTCCCCTTTCCAAACATTTCCCCATTGAATGCTCTCTTTTTTGATACTTCTATTCTCTCTCCTCTCATCTTTCATATCTCTCACTTCTATACAGCTCTCTCCACCCGGCAAAGCCTTAGAACCACACATGTTCAGTGAACATTTAAATTAAGAATCCATAAAAGTGAATCACGGGGTACAACATGCAAGTATAATCCTGCTACTGTGAATGAAATTATTGTTGTCACCATCAGACAAGAGCTTCATACAATATCCCTGATGAGTGGGCCAAAATAAAAGTTTTTTATTTCAATTACAAAGTAAAACATTCAACTGTAGTTACACAAAGGCTCTGCTTTAATAACCAAATTAGCTACCTTTCGTGCATAAAAAAAACCCAAAAACATTTAAACATTTACAGCCTTATTAAATTACGATTCGGCCAATTGAAAAGGGCTCTACATAAGCACATAGCACATTTTCTTTGCAGAAGTTTTTAGTTTGTGAACTTCTATCCAAAAACAAGGTCTTCACTAACTAAAAACTTATTTAAAAAATATATTCTCTGTGCTTATATAGAGCCCTATTCAATTGGCCAAATCTCAATTTAATAAGGCTGTTAGCCTCTTGTGGAATATGTTTTTGTTTGTGGATGCACAACATACTCATAGTCATCCAATTACTGGGATATTAGAGCAATGTAGAAAATTTTCTTAATATGTCGCCCACACTTTTCTAAGACGTTTAACTATTTGACCCAGATATCATCTTGAAAAGCAGAAAGGTTTTTATTAAATATTAAACTAAGAAAAATTCACCAGCGCTAAATAAATTGAACATTTATTTTATGAAATTTCACTACTTTATAATATGATGATTTATGAATAAACAAAACGTAATTCTTTTATTAAATAATACTTAAAATAAACCATTACATGTATTAATTAGCCAGTAAATTGTTCATTAGTTATCTTAATATATAATTGTTTCAGATAACTCATAAATAAAAGAGAAAAGACACCATGGCCCCTATTAAATTCCAAGCCCAAAGGTACTGTACCTTCATTCAGCCCGTAAGTTTGCTGGTTGGAAATTTGCCACGGTTTCAGAGCAGTTCGATTGGAAAAGCCTGCAACTACATGGCCGAAATCCAAAACCGTAAACCCTGCTTTCATATGTAGCATTTCAGGGCAAGATCATGATCAAATCCGCAAGCCCGTAACTTCTGATATAGAAACAACCAATAGTAAATGAGACTGTCATCATGATGTCAGTTAAAGGTGCGTTTTAAACATCAATCAACTAGTGTTTCGAAGTCCCACTCGTAATCCAGAACATGAATAAAAATGAATAAAGGAACCGGTCTAGTTCATGTGGGTGGCCTGATATATATTAACCCCTTGATTCTCCAGATTGACATAACATGAAAATAAAACGTAAAAAAAAATATATATTTTTATTGCAGATTTGTGGTCTTGAGACTGTTGTGCAATTCTATATCTTTCATCGCTTTTCCTGTCTTTTAAAGTGCAGTATTGATTTTTTATTTGGTCTTTAACTCCCTTGCGGGTCCTCTCTAAGATAGGATTTTTGGCTACATTTGCCATTTACGGGTGTGAAAACAATTGCGGGCTTGGGGACTTGTTGCAATTTAATATCGATTTGTGATTGTAACATATACAGGCTTGAAAGATCAATGGCTTAGCTGGATCAGAGTTATGTTTGTGGCAACTGCAGTTGTTTTTCAGCCTGTAACCTGCAGATCGTTTGCGGGTAGCTAAAAGAGGCCAATTTATTACCCGTAACCTTTGCCAACTCCTTTACGGGCTTCAGTAACTACAATTTGGCAAATTTAATAGGGTCCCATATCTACTGCATATTTGTATAAAAAATGTATAACTATGTACACAATAACAGCTCCACTTCTAAATGGGCAACTCATATAGAATAATACAGGGACTGTAGAGGGAAGCCCATCCTGAGCTCTTGTTCATCTTGGGGTGCTTGAAGTGGCCAACCTGAAGCATTTAATACATGCGATGATGACATTAAGTGATCTGTACAGTACTATTTTATTTGAGCTGCCCTTTGGGAAGTGGATTTGTTTTAGACTGCCATGAAACCTCACAATATTAAAAACAGAAACTCATACATCTTTTACATAGGATCCATCTCCTTTTGTGTATCACCGTATCAGAATGATTTGTGCTTATATGTGTATCTCTTTAAGTGAAAATAACTTAACCAGACAACAATGCTTAAGGAAACTTGGCGACAGCTGGTTCTCCAGAATGTATTTATTCAAATGAGTATAATGTACACTGGGAAAACATAATCTCCATACTTTTTTCAAAATATTCTTACGGTTTGTTTCACTTGGTAAACAGAAACACCTGTACAATATAAAACACATTTAAATTACAAAATGTTTTGTGTGAGAGTGAATTAATGTCATAAATTTAGCAGACCTTATGAAAATGCCCTTATTGCTTAAATATTTAAAGATGTTGTACTCAAGAGAAGAAATTATTCTGTTAAAGTTTGATATTTGCATAATGTAAAAATATAGTCTATTAACTTTTATTTTTATATTATACATTTGTGTTCCAATCTATTGAAAATGTTACTCTCAGTGCCTCTTGTTTGAGTTAGATTAATTTAATTTTGTTATATGAAAATGTTGGGGGTTTATATTCCACATATCTCAGATAATTAAAAGAAGCAACTGCTATTTTATGTTTTATCGTAACCTGCTTAATAAATCCTCTTATCCTTATAAATTCAACTCATATCTAGGGTTTTAACAGGTTTAACTTTTTTTACTATTATTATTTTTTCACGTACGAGTTAGCCAGGAACGTAGGAGATACTCAATATACCATTACAACGGACGAAAAATGCTTGCGAGCCAAGTGACACAGAAAAAAACTTCCATTTTACAACACTATCTTGTAAAATGGCAGCTTGTAAAATGCCAGGAACGTAGGAGATACACAATATACCATTACAACGGACGGAAAATGCTTGCAAGCCAAGTAACACAGAAAAAAGCTGCCATTTTACAACACTATCTTGCAAATAATAACATTACAATTCTAAAATGGCGCTTTACCCGCCTAAACAAACGGTTTGGCCTTGCGAACGCAGCCTATTTACACTGCGCACTTGGCACATTGCTGACACTTTCTGCTCAGGTGATCAACAGTCCAACTGTACATTTTCAGATGCAAGAAAATCCAAAGAGATTGTTAGCTCTTCAGGATATTGATTGCTGCATATTAAATATAAATAGGTAAAGTATATTCATTTATTAAATCATATTAATTTATTAATTCATTGTACTAAATACATTTTATATTTTACACTGTACTTATATATCTGTCTTCGCGATGAGGGCCGAAGGTGATCGTTGCAAAGCAGGAAACGTGAAGTACACGAGGGGAGAGGCTCGCAATGAGCACCGAAGGCGCTCAGCACAGGGCTCGCAATGAGCGGCGAAGGTCCTCAGAGGAGCAAAAGCCTTACATTGTGTGGCAAACAGCATTGCCATGGCTTCAAATTTTATTGCCCTCATTTTTGACGGGCAAGTCGCTAGTAGTAAATAAAGCCAACTGGATCTAAAATATTGATAAAATGTTAATTAAATATTTTCGCTGCTTCATGTAACTAGAAGCTCATGGAAACATATTCATTTTTTAATAATTATTAATAAAATATGTTTTCAGCTGATAGATTAAAAAAAGGAATTCTGTGACTTTCCTAAGTAGATATTATAAGAATCTCCAAGTAGTTGAATTTAATTAGTATTTATGGATGTCAGTCCTTAAGAAATCATGTGTGAGCAAAATGATATAATCAAATTAATATTTTCCAATTTACAGGCTAGCTAACAGTCATACTAGGGCATTAATGTATTTAAAAGAGTTTCACCTGATCTTTATTTGAAAATGAACAAGTTGCTATCTTCATTTATACCTATCGTAGCTAGAGTGTTTTTAATAAGCATATCAACCTGCTTTCGGTCATGTGAAGTTTATCTTCTAAATCTCCAGATGTGATATTGAGGAAGTCTTTCTCAAGACCCCAACATCTCAGCTCAGGTTTAGCATTTTGATAATTTATAAAATGTTTTGAAATTGTGGACAGTGTACATCCTTTCTTTAAGTCCTACGAGCTGTTCCTACATTTTCCAAGATGTTCTCCTAGACTTACTTTGAAGGATCTAGAGGTCAATCCAACATATCTCATTTTACACAAACATTACAGACACTATATTATATTATAGAGGATGTGTTGCAGTTGAAGAAATGTTTGATCCTATGTCTGTATGATGAGCTATATCTTTCTTGTTTAGCATGTAAATACAAAATGCATCACTCTATCCAGATGTAAAGCTTTATGGTAGGCCTGCTTGATAATGTTATTAGGATAACCTCTTTGTTTAAGTCTATTTCTTAGTTCCATGAGTCTTGATTTGATGATCTCTAGATCAGAACAGTTTCATCTGACTGGTAGGAATTCCCCCAAATGGAAAAAACCTTCCTCGTTGATGGTAAGTTGGCACTACAAAAGTGTAGAATATTGTTGGTAGCAGTCTTTCTTCTGAATAAATCAGTTCTAAGTTTGCCTTCTATATCTTACTGTATGGAGATGTCTTAACATGATGTGGACTGATGACATAAGTTATTTTTTAAGATTAAAATACATTTTATTTATCATTAATATACCACATCCATATATTAATGTGAGAGGTATATTGTTTAATATCCTCAATAAAAGCATGACTCTACTTCCACTATCCCAGAGATATGTTGGGTTAAACAAGTGCACATGTCAAAGGCGAAAAAAATATGCATAGGAACAAATTGCAATAATTGAATGATACATTTATTTTGTCCTTATTATTCACTGATTCTGTTAAAAAAAAAACAACTTTATGGCTTCACAGCCAAATTGAGATGTATAGAGACTCTACATTGTATCTCATCAGGTGGGTGATCTGATTTAAGATTATACCATTAATACCATGATGTCTCTTACAAAGGACAGCAAGGATAATAACATAGATCTTGGTCTTAAATCAAGATATTGGCTAACTTTCTCTGTTAGGCACTCATTCCCTGAATCTATGGGGCATTCAGTAAGTCTAGTGTTTTTTGTATGTACATTAAGGAGGAAATAATGCACTGCAACCTTACAATGTTTTACTTGTAAGAATTTCCAATTCTTTTTAGAGATAAGAAAAGTATTCAAGGCATTGCCAATGAGACTGTCGTATGTTTTTCAGGTTCTCTGTTGGATCTCCAGCGATCCTCAAATAAAAGGACTTATCCCAGAGTTGACAATGGACCTCAGCCAGGTACAAATCCACTGGCCAAATAATTATGTTGCACCCCTTGTCTGAGGATCTGATTACAACATATCTATTGGAACATGCTTTTATTTGCCAATATTTAATCCTTAGTAACATTATTAATCCCCCTTTCCTCCAACTTAAATATTTAATTTACTAAGGATTAAAAAAAATCAGCATGTGGACAGTTAAAGCTAGGTGACACAAATTTAGATTTGTTTTTTATCTTATATAATTAATATCTTGAGGTAGAAATAACACCCTAGTTTTCTAAGAGGAGATTCTCTAGATATTTGTGTTCTTTCATTTCGTCATTAACTCCTTCTTTCCTGATGCTGAAAAACCTTTCTTTTGAACTAAAAAGGATCCTTATTCACGATAAATTTATTGAGTAGATTAGTGAAGGAGTAGGATAAACCCTTGAGTATGACCTGAATTTGAGATTTATCTACTTTATTGTCGAATAAATGAATAATCTGTATTGCCTGTTCTTTCTGTAAATCCTTGATTCCCCACCCCCCCTTTGAAATCTGTGAGGAGGTCTGTAGGCACATATGTCTCTGTTTTTAAAATGTCTCCCCTCCTTCTAGATTTTACTTGATTTATGAGTTATTGTTTTACTAGATTCCTTCCTTTTTGGGAGGGTCTCACTAAGAATGAACTTCTACCCTGTAGGTCAGTTGTTATAGGCAGCTCATCAACTAGAAGACAAACAGAAGATGATAGATGAGCTATGTTAGTAAATTAGAAGTTATGATTATAAAGTTTTTGTGTTCTAATTGGTTTGTTATCCTAAGTACAGACTCTTCCTGTTTCAAAATATTTTAAATCTCTGTTTAATATATCTATTTTCTTATTAATAAGTTAATTTTCTTTTTTTCAATTCCTTTTATTAATTTATCATGAGCTACTGTACCTTTTAAATTTTCCATTTTTTATTGAGAGCTTCAATCTTTTGGTCTATCTCAAAATCAGATAACATTGCAAGGAGATGTTCAGAACAGATTATTATGGTCTGTTCCCATCTATCTCTCTCTCGCCTTCTATGTGAAAAGAAACCCAGGGGTCTAATTCTAGGTCCCGTTGGAATAACATGACATGCCAGATATTTAACACTTGTATTCCATAAACTTCTCAAATGTTTTTTGGTCAAATCTGATAACTTTTTAAATCCATAACCCAGTCATTATTTGTCTCAAGTGGTAAGGGTATTTTAACTTCTCTTAATTATATATTATTTCACCTTAGCTAGAGTAATTCTCTCTTCTCTTTTTTTGGCTGTGAAACCTGTCATGAGAAAGGGGGAGGTTCCAGAAGGTAAGAATCTATTACTCTGCAAAATTTATATCATAACTATATTGAGGAGAATATAATTAATTAATGAACTAACCTAGTGAAACATGTATATAAAACTATATTACCTAATGAGCCTTGTTAATATATGTATTTACAATGAATTTTAACTTAATGTACAAGGAAACAATGTAGAGTAATCTATTAGAAAACTAAAATGTCAAAAGCAAGCAAAACATTGTTACTGGGCTTAATGTGAAAAAGCAAATTGAAGCTGTAATCTACTATTATCCTGTAATAAACATACCACATTTAGTATTTGACTAGTGAATTTGCAGAATGTGCTATATAAATAAAATGTAAAACTTAACAGAAGTAGATCAGATAAAGAAGAGGCGGAAGGACTACAATGACGATCTATACAGGAAGGATATTAACGGCATTGATATGCTCAATAGTTTTTCCAGTGAGCTGGAACCAGACATCCTGGAGAGTGAAATGAGATGGACCATAGGACGCTTGGTCATACCAAGGTTGCAGTAGTTGATGGAACTCCACCTGAACTATTCAAATTCCTACAAGATGATGCTTTGAAAGTGCTGCTTGCCTTATACCAACAAATGCTGAAAATTCAGCAGTGGACAGTAGATTGGAAAATGTCAGTCTACATCCCAATCCCAAAAAAGGCAGTGCCAAAGAGTGTCCCAATTATCGAACAATTGCACTCATTTCACATACCAGCAAGGTAATGTTTATGATCCTGCAACCTCGGAACCAACAATATATGGACCAGGAACTACCAGATATGAAAGTTGGGTTCTGCAGAGGCAGAGGCACAAGAGAGATCTCCAATGTCCACTGGATAATCATGAAATCAAGAAAGATCCAGAAAAATATCTACTTCTTCATCATAGACTATTATAAAATGTTTGTGTCAAGTTCTTAACAAAATTGGAGTACCAGACCATCTCATCTGCCTCCTGAGGAATTTGTATGTGGAACAAGAAGCCACGGTCAAAGCTGTGCATGGAACAACTGAATGGTTCAAGATTGAAATAGGAGTGCAACAAGGTTGTGTATTGTTACCTTATTTATACAACATATACACAGAATACATCAAGTGTAAGGCTGTGCTGTATGAACCCAAAGCAAGTTTCAATATTGGTGGGAGGAATATAAACAACCTCAGATGTGCAGATGATTCTACTCTGATGGCTTAAAGTGAGAAGGAACTAAAGGACCTATTGCTGAACGTGGAAGTAGAAAGTGCTGTGCAAAAGCTCAACATTAAATAGATTAAGATTGTGGCAAAGAGCAGTCCAAGTTTCTGGCAAACAGATGGGGGAGAAGTGGAGGCAGTGGCAGATTTATTTTCCTGGGCGCCAAGATCTCTGCAGACAGTGACTGCAGCCATGAAATTAAAAGGCATTTGCTTTTTGGGAGGAAAACTATAGCAAGTCTAGACAAGCTATTAAAATAAAATATATTATACTATAAACAACAGTCAGCATAGTTAGAACTATTGAATTCCCAGTAGTAACATATGGATATGAGAGCTGAACCGTAAGGAAGGCTGAGCACCATAGATTTGACACCTTTAAAATGTTGTTTTGGAGAAAACTGCTTAGAGCTGGAATGCATGAAGATCCAATTAGTTAGTACTACAGGAAATCAAACTGTTCATTAGAAGGTTTGATCATGAGGCTGCCTAATAATGAATATATTAATACCTCTACTGGCTAAACTGCATTTAATCATAACAATAACGAGATGATTGGATACAGTGCTAAAGGGAAAATCGGCAAAAAGTTCTAAGTGCTGGGACTAATACTAAAGTGAATTTGGACTCAAAAGAGTCCTATTGTGCAAATAAACTATAAACTGATCAGTGTAAAGTGACTGAGTGTTACTTGTGGGTCTTCCCACAATAATAAGTGCTTAATATTGCACTATTAATGATTTATATGAAATTAAGGTCCATACCCATGATTATTGTTTTTATATATAAATAGCCAAAAATTCAGGAAGTCACAAGGATAGTACTATTGCTAATATAAAGTCTGCTGCTCCATGAATGTATCCCTCTCTTATACGTATTTCATATATGGGTATTGACAATGTTGGATGCACGTTAAAGCTATCCTAATGGAACTTAGCGTTCCCATGTGCTGCCTAGACGCGCTGTAATGACGTCATCGGCCAGTGACTAAGGGAGCGTGGGCAGCGTAGCGTCAACCCGACGCACGTTTCCTGGATTTCATCAGGGTTCTATAGAGATGACTTTGATGCTGGGACTGAAGGCACACAGAGAAGGAGACAGTAGAGACAAAGATGGATAGATGAGGTAATTGAAATAATGAACATGAGCTTGCGGATGCTCAGAGAGGCTGGAATGCTGCGGTTCATAGGGTCATGGAGAGTCGGACAGGACTGAACAATAAAGATACCAACTGTAGTACATTGACTAAAGAAGTTGGTTGTCTTAATAAGTAAATTATTTTCTCCACATCGATCCACTACTTGGCATTTCACATGTAAAAACGTAAACACGTTCTCCTAATGTAAGGTACAGAAATACGCGAGTCCTTTTAACCATATGATAGAATTTAAATTTGATTTTGAAATAAAAGTGTACAAAGATCTGGGATCAGATCTATAGGTTAGAAAATGTCAAAACCTTGCCTAATCAAAACCAAAATCATTCCACTTTTGGAAATAGCTCCAGTTCACGTTAAAGAATGGCATTTTGGGTGGAGCATTTCTTCTTCTATTAAAGTTCTCCACATCTAGGGGGAGAAGTATTGGTTCCAGTGTAACAAAAATGCTGTATGTTTCCATTTTCTCATTACCATATCAAATATAACATAATATATAATCTGTACAGTATGCTTTTAAGCTTTTTAAGCTTTTTTTATGCTGATAAGTCCAGTGCTGTACCTTATATTAGTAAAAAGTACTGCTTATAAAATCTAATTCTACACAGATCAATTAATCAGTACAACATTTCCACAAATTAAACTTGTGTTGAGATATGTCTGTGGCAACTATTTTAAATCTGAGTAGCAGCAGTAATACACATATTTAACTAGGATATCTATCAAATATAGTTTAATTGTATGCATATACAGGATATGGTGTATTTGATCATGATGATAAAATCATACTTGTATTTTGGTATTACAATGTTATGCCTTATGTTTGTTAGTTTGATGTAATGATAAAACCTGAACACTAGATGTCAGCATCACATTGTCTATATGTAGACATTTTATTTAAATACATATCCGGCTTTACTTTTGTGCCTTTATGAATCTGTTTAAATATTTTTATTTTAGTTCTTAATAAGCAAATTAAAGATCAAATGTAAGCATTATGAGTTTATGTTGATTTGATTGCAGAGATATTTTCACAAAATGTTCCATAAATATTCTAAAACCATGCTAATTAGCTGTATAAATACAAAATACGGCCATATATAAAATACCAATATCATGCATATTTCTTATATCTACTAGTGTATAAAATTAGCTTTTACTAATTGGGGACAGATATATACTAGGCTAGAGAGATAATTAATATTTATACTACATCTGTGCTCTATATATGAGTGTGTGTATTGTTTTAAGATTAATATTTTTTCACAAATACATGATCATGTTTGGTGACAACTGTGAAGCAGCTACTCAGTATCATGATTTGAACATCCATTGTAAACTAAGCTATAACCACGAGGGTCCATATTAACCTCCATGGCACCTAAAGTTAATCCCTATAACATGGCACCTTCCTACCACCTCTCTTCAGGCCTGCTGGATAAGTGGGCACTTTCTTGTTGACTGAAGAATCCATCCTTTTCTTTTGCGATTGATGAACTGGTTCCATGTCTTCGATGTGTGTAAATGGATCTCGTCCTATTAAAAAATTCCATCTCTCAAAAAATCTTAACAGAAATCATCCTTCGCCGAGGTCCCATAACAAGTATCGCTTTTTTGAGTGTGCCTTCACCTTATATAATATGTGTCAATCATATTTCAACCAAGCATAATCGAGTATTTGAATAACTTCCGTACTAGCAGGTTATAATTTAGTTGAGGGAAACCCAGGGGATACCTAGGGGTAATGGATATTTAAGGGGAATTCCGGGTCATACTTAGCTCATTGGGGTAGAGGGTCATAGGTAGAGAGTCATAAATCCCTGCATTTATTTTTATTATTATTATGTTTATCTCCTTCCAGCCATGGGGAGGAGTTTGTATAGATAGATAAGCATAAGGGAAAATGTTAAGGCTAATATAGTGTCTTCAAGTTAATGGGTACCATTCCTTAGCATTGCTATGGAGACTATTAACATTCAGACTCAAAGCCTCATGTGAGGACACATTAGAGACAGAGAACTCTGGACAAACCTATTTTTTTTTAGCTGGGTGCCATAGAATACCCCCAGACATTTGCTTTTAAAAACTTCCATAGCTGTGTGTCAGCCTTATGGTAGTTCGTATGTGAGCCATGGAATGGAGGCCAGTATACCTGGTAATATAACACAACTTTTAAACACCAAACAGTATGAATACACATGAATAAAAAAAAAACAAGGCAATATTGTTTGAATCTTATAGATGTCATCAATACATGGCCAGATCCAAACCCATACTAGGAATTAGCTAATTGGCTTCAGTGTTATCAATTTGTTTGTTTTATTTTTTGTTCTTCATTTGCCCCACTGCACCAGCACCAGCCCATCATGGGCCCTCCACCACACCAACACCTCCTGGGCTCCTCCCCATCACACCCACCTCTCCTGGGCTGGCCTTGCCACACCAGCCCTGTCTGGACTCCCTGCAGTCCCCCTTCTAGGTGGTTCTCCACATTTTGGCATTTTGACATGTCACTCAATTAAATGTTTCCAAATTTGCTTCTTATTGTGCCTCAAAATCAAAATTGCATCAAAAAGGTATGAGATTGGATTCATCTGTATACTAAATAGGATTACTTAGATGGAAAGGCTGTCCAAGAGTTAGCCAACCCTTCACGCTTTAGTGCAGTGGCCATTATATATTTTGGTATGCACACAGTTTTTTTATTATGCATATTATTTAGATTTAGAATTACTGTGATAAATAGTCATGAATACTATGATAAAAATGTTTGTAAGAAAATAGATAATATTACATTGTTTCCCAATGCCAGATTTATCAAAAGACAGAGTAGGCAGCTGTGTATGGGTGCGTGCCTGTAGGTGGTGTTATGTTACACTGAAAAATATGTTTACATACCCCTATAGGCTTTTGTGGCTTAGACAGAGCCCCATGCAAGAAGTATGGAGTGCTTTTGGGGCAAGAATAGCAAAGCTATTATTATCTGATTAACCGAGTTGTGCTGTCAATCCATGTACTTCCTCTCTTTTAAACATATATAGCCTTATTAAATTGCGATTCGGCCAATTGAATAGGGCTCTATATAAGCACACAGCATATTTTTTTTACAGAAGTTTGTAATTAGTGAAATTCCAAACAAAAGCAAGGTCTTCACTAACTAAAAACTTCTGTAAAAAATATGCTCTGTGCTTAAATAGAGCCCTATTCAATTTGCGAATCGCAATTTAATAAGGCTTATAATCTGCTACAGCAGAGCATATATGCATATGTATAAAATTTTTACATTGCAGTCAGACATACAAATTGATACATGATTATTTACAGTGGATATAAAAAGTCTACACACCCCTGTTAAAATTTCAGGTTTCTGTGCTGTAAAAAAATGAGACAAAGATAAATCATTTCAGAACTTTTTCCACCTTTAATGTGACCTATAAACTGTACAACTCAATTGAAAAACAGTTCATCTGTTGCTTGTATTTTATTTCCTTGACAACACTTGTGTGTGCATGCAAAGAGTAATAATCATGTCTCCTCCTGAACACAGCTACATCCCCAGTCATAAGAGGGTGTGCAGACTTATGCAACCTTATTTTTCTTTTTCTTTTTTCCTTCACCTAAAAGATTTCAGTCTGTTTTTCAATTGAGTTGTACAGTTTATAGGTCACATTAAAGGTGGAAAAAGTTCTGAAATTATTTATCTTTGTCTCAATTTTTACAGCAAAGAAACCTGACATTTTAACAGGGGTGTGTAGACTTTTTATATCTACTGTACACACCTTAATTATAATCTATCTATCAATAACAATTTATCTAGCTTGGCAAACTTTTCCTTCTTGGGCCCTCATTGAATTGCAATTTGGCCAATTTAATAGGGCTCTAAATAAGCATATAACATATATTTTTTTACAGAAGTTTTTAGTTAGTAAACATCTATCCAAAAACAAGGTTTCCACTAACTAAAAACTTCTTTAAAAAAATATGCTCTGGGCCAAATTGCAATTGAATGAGGTCCTTATTTAGTGATCTTATGGTACCGAATAATTGTATTTAATGTCACCACTTTTTAATTACTTTGTGTTAATTTGTTTCGTTATCATTGTATCTTTTCTATAAAATGCTGTACCCTGTTCAATAAAGGATCTTCTAGTTGAACCATGCTCTTTCCCTGGATGCTGGGATTTCAATACTCTGTTTGTGGCCCTCTGATCTGGCTAAAAACTACCAAAATTCTGCTTTCTGTTCCAGCTGGGGTAGTGTGGAAACCAACATACTTCACAAACAACTGCCTTTTTTCTTGAACTACAGTGGTTCTTTAAATGTAAGAAGAATTTCAAACTTGTTGCACATCCAACAAAATGATCTAAACTATTGGAATCATTATCTTCAGGGTTAGATACATTACCATAATTAATCCACTTGCAAACCATGAATACACAAATTACACATATTTTTTTGCTGCATGAGTTTGTCAGGTTCTGGGAGTTGAATACTTTGCTATGTAATCAACTTCATTTGCAAACCTTATAAGCACTGCAATGTTAATTAGCATATGCATATATCAAGATGAAGTAATCACTGTGTATTGGAGGCCAGTGGCATATATTACTCTACGGTAGTAAAGTTTCTTCTTCTCTAAAAGTCATAAATATTTATATCTATATTTATTCTTTAGATTACACATATTTCCATTAATTTCCCAACAGAGAAAATGAGATGTTACTGTTTTTATAATAACATGATTACTTTTATATGAGTGAAATATTAATATTTCTGTAGAGGCTTTTATCGATTCCAAACTTCATTCAAAATATATAACACATTATTAAGTCTTGAATACCATGCATACATAAACTATAATACAACTAGCGAATTGCCCGTCAAAAAATGACGGCAATGAAATTGTAAGTGAGCTAATGTTTGGTTATATAATGTGGCTGATTTAAAGTCCTTTGTTTTCTATGTCGTGCGACTTTTTCGGAATATCCGTAGCTGTTTGGTGGTGGTTTGCTTGTTTATGGTAGTGTTTTGCGTGTTTAGGGACCTTTAGCCTTGTTTCCGTTTTGTTCGGCGGCCATTTTTTCTCTCGCTTCGGTGATTTTGGGGTGTCTAAACTCCGAAATTTGTGGTTAAATTAAGGTGTAACTTCACCTGGGTGCTCCCCCTTGCTGTGAGTAACCTTTTCAATGTGTTTGTTGTTTGTATTTATTGTGTTTGTAATGTTTTTGGTATCGCACGGGTTGCGTCCTTGTTTTTTAATCTGGTAGTTGTTTTTTGGCAAATGCGTAGGTGTTTGGTGGTGTTTTGCGTCTTAAGACTGCTGTAGCCTCGTTTTCGTTCTTTTCGGCGGCCATTTTTTCTCTGCTTAGAGAATTTTTTAGTGTCTAAACTCTTAAAATTAAGGTGTAACTTTAGTTTTCGAGGTCCTGCATGCTCCCTCTTCCTGTAAGTAAGCTTTTAATGTATTTGTTGTGTGTATTTGTTGTATTTTTCATGTTTTCATGTGCGCGTGTTGCGGCCGATTTTTGAAAGGTCGTAATGGGCCGTAACATGTCTCGTATTTTCCTTGTGTAACGACGTAAATTTTGCGAGGGTCGCAGTTGCTGGCAAGGAGCACCTTCGGCGCTCCTTGCCAGCAACTGCGACCCTCACTTCTCGAGGGCTGACGGCTTGCTATGCAAGCCCACAAGCGTGAGCAACGGCTCGCATGCTCACAACTATATATGTGATTTCATATATTATTTCTTTTTCTTAAATTTCTCAAAAAAAAAAAATAAGATTTAGGAATGCTGGGAAGTTTTTCTTTGCTTTTCTAAAATATATGTAATTATGCAATCAAGTTTCTAAATTTTACTAAAAAAAATTCAGAGACAACTTAAACTATATGCATGTTTTTCTTATCTCAATCTGCAAGACTCTCTCATACTCCATCCTTTCAATCAAAACGTTGGCTGCTCCTTTAGTATAGTGGGAATTCTGTGTGTGGTAGAGCAGATTATAGACCTGTTTGTACTACTACAATGTGGCCATGTCTACGGGTAACAGTGCACTGTGCTATGTGTCTTTACCAGGTCACATCGTGCTTGGGCATCCGAATTCTAATATGGATCACCTCATACAATTAAATTGGGGTGTTGATGCACATTATGTCATCCCAGAGCAACGGCTGCTTGGAAGACCTATACTGATGTACTCAAAGTAAGTTCCATCTCAAAACTATGTTCTGTATTCTGATCTCCCGACTTTGATCTCCACCTATAACACTGGTAATTCTCTTGACTCCCCTGTGCCTAGATCTCTTAATTGGGATTCCAAAAAATATGTTTGCAGTAGCCATGACCTAAACTCCAGTTTGTGGTATGTTACATAGTTACATAGTATTTAAGGTTGAAAAAAGACTTTCAGTCCATAAAGTTCAACCTTTTAAGATCTCCTTTGATCTGCAATATAAAAAAAGAAACAAAAAAAAAAAACATTAAATAATTGATTAATAATTAATTAACAACTAATGAATTAATAGTTAATCCCTATTAATTCATTAGTTGTTAATTAATTATTAATCAATTATTTAATGTTTTTTTTTTTTGTTTCTTTTTTTATTATTATTAATTAGTCCAGAGTAAGGCAAATAGAAAAAAAAAAAAAAAAAAACAAGCGAGACTTAGCCAAATGTCTAAAGGGGAAATGTTAAAAATTTGGATCATTACTGTCTCTCTAATTATCCATAATAACCCTGAATACCCTTTTTAATTAGAAATAAATCTAGTCCCCTTTTAAAGTTATCTATCGAATCCGCTGTCACCACCTCCTCTGGTAGAGAATTCCACAGATTAACCACCCTTACTGTGAAGAACCCTTTTCTTTCTTTGAGGTGGAATCTTTTTACTTCTAACCTCAAGGGATGTCCTCTTGTCAGTTGAAAACCTCTTGGCACAAAAAGCTCCCCCGACAAATCTTTCAACTGACCCTGGATGTATTTATATAAGGTAATCATATCTCCTCTTAGACGCCTTTTTTCTAGAGAAAATAAGTTTAATTTGGTTAGTCTTTCTTCATAACTTAGCCCCTCCATTCCCCTTATTAGTTTGGTTGCCCTTCTCTGTACCTTTTCCAGCTCTAAAATGTCCTTTTTATGAAGTGGTGCCCAAAATTGTACTCCATATTCCAAATGAGGGCGTACTAGAGATTTGTATAGTGGCAGAATTATATTTGCTTCCCTGGCTTCTATACCTTTCTTAATACATGCTAATATTTTATTTGCCTTTGCAGCTGCTGCTTGGCTTTGAGCACTGTTACCTAGGTGGTTGTCCACAAGCACTCCCAAATCCCTTTCAATATCTGATACACCTAGATTTGCTCCATTAAGATTATAAATTGCATGGCTATTTTTCCTTCCCAGATGCATAACCTTACATTTATTCGTATTAAATCTCATCTGCCATTTAGATGCTCATTCCTCAATTTTATGTAAATCCCCTTGGAGGGAAAGCACATCATTTTCTGATTTAATTACCTTGCACAACTTTGTGTCATCAGCGAAAATGGAGACCCCACACTCCAATTCCAACTCTAAGTCATTAATAAATATGTTAAAAAGGAGAGGACCTAATACTGAACCCTGAGGAACCCCACTTACCACATTAGTCCAATCGGAGTATGTTCCATTTACAACAACCCTTTGCTTCCTGTCTTTTAGCCAGCTCTCAATCCATGAGCAGATATTTACTGCAATTCCTGTATCCCTTAGCTTGCCCAATAGTCTCCCATGTGGCACTGTATCAAAAGCCTTTGCAAAATCCAAAAAGACTACATCCACTGAGTTGCCTAGATCCAGGTTCCTACTAACCTCCTCATAGAAACTAATTAGATTTGTTTGACATGACCTATCCCTCATAAACCCATGTTGACTCCTACTTATAATCCTGTTCAAATAGACATATTCTTGTATATTATCCCTTATTAACCCTTCTAAAAGCTTCCCCACTACAGAAGTGAGGCTCACTGGTCTATAATTCCCCGGATTTGCTCTTGCTCCCTTTTTAAATATAGGTATCACATCAGCTTTTCTCCAGTCATCTGGTAGAGACCCTGTGTTGAGTGAATCTTGAAAAATTAAATATAATGGTTTGGCTATTACAGAACCCAGTTCCCTTAGTACCCTTGGATGTATTCCATCAGGACCCGGGGCTTTATTAACATTTATTTTTTCCAACCTCTTTTGGATTACTTCCTGTGTTAACCAATTATTTGGCAAAGGTAGTGTAGCCCCATTATGTCGCAGTGTCCCAACCACTGGTACCTCCCTTGTGTATACCAAAGAAAAGAACCTATTTAGCTCATCTGCCTTTTCCTGGTCACTAATTTTCAGACGGCCTGTTTCACATTGTAATGTTCCTATAGCTTCCTTCCTCGCCTTCTTCCCATTAATATACTTAAAAAATATTTTAGGGTTAGTCTTACTCTCTTTTGCAATTAATTTTTCATTTTCTATTTTAGCCAGTCTAATCGCGCTTTTGCAAGCCTTGTTGATTTCCTTGTATTCCCGTAAAGCAGTCTCTGTCCCCTCTTGTTTGTATAATTTAAATGCCTGTTTTTTACTCCGTATCTTGGTCTTTAAATCATTGTTAAGCCACATGGGTTGTGATTTACTCCTTTTACTTTTATTCCCACACGGTATATGCCGATGTGTATGTATATTTAGTAAGGATTTAAATGTTGTCCATTTATGTTCAGTGTTTTTACCTATCAGTTCTCTGTCCCAGTCTATACTTTGTATTGCTGCCCTTAGACCGTTAAAATCTGCCCTTTTAAAATTAAGAGTTTTTGTTGGCCCCTTAAAATGTTTTTTTTTTAATTCAATCTCAAATGAGACTGTGTTGTGATAACTGTTTCCCAAAGGTTGCCCTATTTCAACATTTGATAGCATATCAATATTATTTGTAATGAGTAAATCTAAGATAGCTTCATTTCTAGTAGGCTCCTGTATAACCTGGGCCAGATAATGATCCCTGAGTGTACTCAAGAACCTGCTCCCCTTAGCTGAACTGCTGGTCTCATTTATCCAGTTTATTTCAGGGTAATTAAAATCTCCCATTATTAGAACTTGCCCGTGCTTAGCTGCATTTCCAATCTGTAACAATAATTGTATTTCCTCACTTTCAGCTATATTTGGGGGTTTATAGCATATTCCTACTAATATTCTTTTGGAATTTGCTGCTCCGCTATTTAACTCTACCCACAAACATTCAACTTTATCACTAGGTCCACCATAAATATCTTCTCTTACAATAGCCTTAAATTCAGGCTTAACATACAGACAAATTCCTCCTCCTCATTTATCATTGCCTCTATCTTTCCTAAATAGGTTATAACCATCCAGATTAACAGTCCAGTCATGTGTTACTGGATCTGCAGTGACACCAGTTCTGGGACTTGAGGTGCTGTGTACCTAGCTACCATAACAACCTTTAAAAATGTCCATTTCTGCTTTCAGTTATCTGCATTGCAGCAGTATCTATTTGGGTCAGGAACTCTTCCACTACTTTACATAGCAATACTATTATAGATACTATTATAGCCGATACCATCTTTCTTTGATTGAAGACAAGTGTATGACCCTTAACAGTCCTAGGCCCTCATCCAATTGCAATTTTGCCAATTGAATAGGGCTCTAAATAAGCACATAACATATTTTTTTTAAAATACGTTTTTAGTTAGTAAGCATCTATCCAAAAGCAAGGATTTCACTAACTAAACACTACTTTAAAAAAATATGCTGTGTGCTTATTTAGAGTCCTAATTAATTGGCCAAATTGCAATTGAATGAGGGCCCTAGAGTTTTGGACTTTCATTACTTTTGTTTGCCAAACTTTTTTTACCAGGACTTATCTTTCTCTGTACTTGGCTGTCTCTGATTTTGCTATCTTTTCATATTTGCAGTCTTAGCCGTATAAATCTAACAAACATGCAGGTTTTTATCTAACTGTGTCTGGATGGTCTCACTAAAGAATGCTCAAACTTTAACTCAAGAAGTAAAATAAGTCTTTGCTCCTCCACAAAAAAAAAAACAATTTTACTTGCCCATCCCAAAGTAAAATTGCTACATGCAATATATATTACTCAATGTATGTTTATGTATATACATACAGTATATCTAAAAATGCCAGGACATTCACAAATACATTTCTGTGCACATGCACAATATTCCATGGACCAACATTTATTTAAAGCTGGAGAGACTGTTTCCTCCCCCAGAAATTGTGCTGCCCTAAACCTAGACATTGCTGGTCTAAGCAAAACAAAAATCATCCACTAAAAAAGGGTCCTGCAATCATCAAAGTATCTGTACTTATTGGAAGAAATTATATGGCAATCTGCCTCTTTACAGCAAAATGTATGAATAGTGCTATTTGGACTTTTGACTCTTATCACCTATATAGTTGTCCTAATAGCGAGTTTGTCGGTCACGCTATGTTCAAAGTTAAGGGCTTGCACATGCGCAATGATCTCCGAAGGCTCTCATTGCAGCAAAGTTATGGGTTTGTCGAGGTCAGCAATGATCGCCAAAGGCTCTCATTGCGGGGCTTGAGATAAGCACCAAAGGCTCTCATTGCGAGGCCCGTAAGGTAGAGGGGGGAGAGGCTTGCAATGAGCAACAAAGGCACTCATCGTGAGGCTCGCAATGTAGAGGGTGGAAGAGGATAAAATCGAGTTATGGGCTTGAATAAAAAATCGCGACGGTTTACATGGAGTTTCTGGCTTGAAAAAAAAAATGGCGTTGCCATTTCCTTCACGCCCGTAGCTCTATTTTAACTGCTGTCATTTTTTTTTCAAGCCAGTAACTCCAAAGACGTCGGGAGGCTGCCGAAAGACGCCAATTGTATAGAAAATTACCTTGCAACTTCACTTACGGGCTCCCTGCCTACCCCTGAGACAGGGGGGTCAAATGAGGTTGAAAGCTAATTTGCTATTCAATTGGCGTCCTTTGGCGGCCTCTCATTGGCTTCGGAGCCTCGGGCTTGAAAATAAATGGCGGTGGTTAAACCTGTAACTTTTTTTTAACCCTGCAGAGAAATAGGGATTGAAGATTCAAGCCTTGCGGGCTGGAAAAAAGATACAGGTTCAAGCGCCGCCAAGCCTGCAAATGGAGAGGAGGGCCAAAGAGACAGGGGAGGGAGAGGGGGCAAAGAGACATTGGGGAGGGAGTGGGGGGAAAGAGACACAGAGGAGGGAGAGAGAGGGGAAGAGACAAAGGGGAGGGAGAGGGGGAAAGAGAAACAGGGGAGAGAGATAAGGGGGTAGGGCAGGGAGAGGTGGCAAAAAGACACAGGAGTGAGAGGGAGAATAGAGACACTGGGGAGGGAGTGGGGGGAAAGAGGTGCTGGGGAGGGAGTGGGGCGAAAGAGACACAGGGAATGGAGAAGAAGGGGAAAGAGACACAGGGGAGGGAGAGAGGGGGAAAGACGTTCGCAAAATTACGGGCTTGCGCACGTGCGCATCGCATCCTGCGGCCTGCAATGAGCGGCAAAGCCGCTCATTGAGGGCTCGCGATGAGTGCCAAAGGTGCACTTCACGATGCCTGCAAGTTAGAGTGGGGAGAGCCTTGCAGAAGCCGCTCATCACGAGACCCGTAAAGTAGAGGGGGGGGAGAGGCCAATGTCACTCCTCACAGTTATAGGGGTGGGGGAGCCTGGCATTGTGTGGCTTCAATTTTTTTTGTCGTCATTTTTGAAGGGATAATCGCTAGTTAGCTATAAAGACCATATACAGAGCATTACTCTATTAAATAAAATGAGTCTTTATATTGTATAAAGGACTTTATTCCAATTCTGTCTTCAGTTGGTTTTAAAGCAGTAGTGTTTTTAAATGAAAACGTTGTTTACTGATATACCTATATCTAGGAAATACTGTAACACCCTTATTATCCAATAAGTAATATAATCTTTTTATTTTGGATGGCTCTTCATCTAGGAGTGGAGTAAGCTAACTAGAGTGATTTTACTACAGAGTGTCAAATTCATCAATTACTGAAACAGTCCTCTTGACAAGGCAGATTTGAAACACACACACTGGAGAGTATAAGAGCTTGTCATCTATCCAGGCCAAGGAGAGCAGTTAAACCCAAGAGAGAAATAGTTTTGAGAGGTTCTGCCTATCTCCTTTAATAATGCTATATAATATCTATTTATATTTTAATAAATATTAGTTTGAATACCTTTTCAGCTTTGAAGGCTGATAATTGCAGGAGCATATTGCTTTTTCTTGTTATAGCTTTGCACCATTATTTAAAATACATTTCAGTATTTTTCGTGGAAACAAGAGTACATGATTAATTTGAACTTGTGTATATATACTGTGTGTATATATATATATATATATATATATATATATATATCACATATATAATTGTGGATCTTGCTGTTGGTGATGTTTGCGATGTTGGTCACGCAGTTGTGTCCCTCGCGAAGCGTGGCGAAGCAGCCGCACAGCACTTAGCGTCACCGTCACACATGCGAGCCTCACGAAGCAGCAGTGCATTACTTAGGCTGCAATGAGCACCAAAGGTACTTGGCGAGCCTCGCTTTGCAAGACTAGACTAGCAGCGGAGCACTGTTCAAGCGCGTAACTCTAAAAACCCACCAAAATTAAGAAATCATCTCCAAAATGTTTAACACACTCACACAGGGGGAGACACAGGAAGCCTGGGAGTTAGGTTGCAAGCAAATTTAAACCATATTTTGGCTTTTTCATCACTCACAAATTGCCTAAACAAGGAAAAAAATGGCGGATGAAAACTGCAAAATATCACAAAACGTGCAAAATACACGGCACTTAAGACAGTAACATTTACACAGACAACCCCAGACATGCGAGACTCGCAAAACATGCAAACATTCTACAGACACACAAAGGAGAGAGACACAGGGAAGGGACAGGGGGGAGATGCTGGAAAGAGACACATGGCATTCACAAGCACTAAAATTGCAGGTTAACAAGCTCTGCAATGAGCGGCCCGTATAGTAGGCGAGAGGAAAGGCTCATGATAAGCGCCAAAGTACACTGGGGTAGACGCTCACAATGAGCACCAAAGGTGCTCAGAGGAGCAAAAGTCTCACATTGTGTGTCAAACAGTATTGCCGTCCTTACAATTTTAATCACGTCATTTTTGATGGGCAATCTCCTATACATATATACTGTGTATATATATATATATATATATATATATATATATATATATATATATACAAAATGAGTTGGAAGATTATAAATAAAATGAAATTCAATAGATTTTTAAATAACAAATAAATACTCCTAAAGAAAATCTTGTTTTTTATCCCAGCTCTGTCAATAGACTTTACCCTGAGAGCCCTGTGCACATATGTGTGTTTATTGAATATTCAGGCTAATCCTGCTAATAAATAATAGATGCATTCTTACAGCTAGTACATAATTCAAGGTTGCTAACTCTAAAGAAAGGCTGAGTGATTTTCTATTTTTTTAGCAGATTGTTTCCAAACACAAAGCCGGGAAAAATAACAGCTCTTGATGCTGCAAAGTGTTTACACTCTTTTAAGCTTTTTAATTGTAGAATAATTCTTTAAAATAAAAAACATACAAAAGCTGATGGGATCATAGATGTAATGTATGCTGTTTTTGTCTAGATCTGCTCTTCAGTGTGCTTGAAAAGGGTTAGTGATATCAGAATTCAGATCAACACAGTTTTTTGAGCCACTTCCCTCAGGACAAGCATCAGAATTTCAGGCAATAGAAATAAATAAAAGTCTTCCTTCTAAAGGAAACACACCATCACTATGTATCCCAGAAAGAACATCATATTTTTGTTTAGGTTCCATTAGTATACAATTTCTAAACATAAAAGAACAATAGCAGATTTACATGGGGCCATCTTTGGCATTTTTGAAATTCCCCTTTTTCAACCCAACAGCGACAGCTCTGATAGGTGCTAACAGGTTTGTTGCTTCAACCAGTCCTGAACCAATCAAAAAGAGTCTTGGTGAGTGAGGAAGGAGCTATGGGGTTACCCAAGAGGCAGGGGAGCCCGGGAGTCTGCTTCCCCAGCCATGTTATTATTATTATTATCGTTTATTTATAACGCGCCAACATATTCCGTAGCGCTGTACATAAGATAAGTTCAAGACAAAGATACATACAAGTTAACACATAGTAAAAAAAGGAGGGCCCTGTCTTTGAGTTTGGAATCCAGTGTCCATGGTGCTTTTCCTAAAACACCTTGTGGGATTGAAACTCGCAGACTTACATCTTAAAGGTATTGTGTGAGGGAAAGGAGGGAGAGAGATTTGAGAGTGTGTTAGGGTGAGAGGTGATACGCTTCTTTAAAGAGATGTGTTTTTAGAGAGGATTTGAATGATTTGAGGTTGGAGGATAGTCTGGTGGAGCGAGGCAAGGAGTTCCAGAGAATAGGGGCAGCACGAGAAAAGTCCTGAAGGCGAGAATGAGAAGAGGTGACAAGAGTTGTGGAAAGAAGAAGGTCATTAGCAGAGCGAAGAGGGCGTGTGGGGGAGTATTTGGAGATGAGACCAGAAAGGTATGGGGGAGTGCACTTGTTGAGGGCTTTGAAAGTAAGGGTCAGGATTTTAAATTTTATTCTGGAGGCTATGGGAAGCCAGTGGAGTGATTGACAGAGAGGTGATGCCGACACTGAACGTTGTGTACGGAAGACGAGTCTAGCAGAGGCATTCATAATGGATTGAAGTGGAGATAGTCGGGTGGTGGGGAGGCCAGCAAGAAGCGAGTTGCAGTAGTCCAGTCGAGAGATGATGAGAGAGTGTATAAGGATTTTAGTTGTGTCCTGTGTAAGAAAGTGGCGAATTCTGGAGATGTTTTTTAGATGGAGAAGACAAGATTTAGTTAGTGATTGTATGTGAGGGATGAAGGACAGGCCGGGGTCCAAAAGAACCCCAAGACAACGGGCTTGGGAGGAGGGGGTGATGATGTCATTGTTGACAGTAAGAGAGATGTTAGGAATTGAAACTGTGGGAGAGGGAGGGAAGATTAGGAGTTCAGTTTTAGACATGTTGAGTTTGAGATGGTGGGTGGACATCCAAGAGGATATACTAGAGAGGCAGTTGGAGACATGTGTTAGAAGAGAGGGGCATAGATCTGGTGCTGAGAGGTAGATTTGGGTGTCATCTGCATAGAGATGATATTGCAGCCCAAAAGAGTTTATAAGGGTACCAAGTGAGGAAGTGTAGATGGAGAAGAGGAGCGGGCCTAGTACCGATCCTTGTGGTACGCCAACAGACAGGGAGTAGGTAGAAGAAGAGGTGTCAGAGAAGGAGATACTGAATGATCGATTTTGTAGGTATGATGAGAACCACGAGAGAGCAGTGTCTCGAATACCGAGGGAGGAGAGGATATGGAGTAGAAGTGGATGGTCAACAGTGTCAAAGGCAGCAGAGAGATCTAGAAGAAGGAGAATAGAAAAGTGACCTTTTGACTTGGCAGTAAGCAGGTCATTGGTGACTTTAGTGAGAGCTGTCTCAGTGGAATGTTGGGGCCGAAAGCCGGATTGGAAGGTGTCAAGAAAGGAGTTAGAGGAGATAAAGCTGGTAAGGCGGGTATAGACGAGCCGCTCGAGCAGTTTGGAAGCCAAAGGAAGTAGAGAAATAGGGCGGTAGTTAGAAGCAATGTCAGAGTCAGATGAGAACTTTTTGAGGATGGGTGTAATTGTGGCGTGTTTTAGACAAGATGGAAACTTGCCGGTAGTTAGGGAAAGGTTGAAAATGTGTGTGAGAGCTGGGATTAGTGTGGTAGAGAGGGGAGTGATGAGCTGAGATGGATTAGGGTCCTGGGGACATGTAGTGAGGCGAGTGGATGATAGCAGGCTAGCGACTTCATCCTCTGTAGCTGGGGCAAAGCAGTTCAAAGTGGCTGTTGGATTGGGGGAGGGAGAAGAGTGGGTTAGGTTTGAAAGTTGAGACGGTAGAGTGAGTGAGCCACTGTGAGATGAGAGTTCATTGCGGATATTTTCGATTTTATGAATAAAATGGTTGGCAAAGTCTTCAGCTGTGAGAGAGGAAGGGATGGGAGGAGGTGGTGGGTGGAGGAGAGTTTTGAACGTTGCGAACAGACGCTTTGGGTTAGAGGATAGGGTTGATATTAGTGAAGTGAAGTAGTGTTGTTTGGCGAGGTTGAGGGCGGAGGAGTAGGAGCGTAACATAAATTTGTAGTGGAGGAAGTCTGCAGAGGTGCGTGATTTCCTCCAAAGCCGTTCAGCGGTGCGGGAGCATTTCTGGATGTATCGTGTTTGAGTTGTGTGCCAAGGTTGTGGAAGAGAGCGAGAGCTTATCTCCCAACCAAATGGTATGGAGACAAAGGTATTATTCAGACCTTCCAAGAGTGTCTCCAGTGGAGCGGTCATCAATGCTGGGGAGAGGTTGATGGATACATAAACGAGAATAAGCTGCTCAGGACAGTCATCCAGTGATATCAAACACTCTGGAGAAGACTTGGATGAAAGTTTGTGAATAATCTAGCAAAGTGCAGTTTCTCTCCTAAAATGGTGAGACCATACCAGGGCTTCATTCAAGAAGGGAAATCATATAACGCTGTCTAGCTCAGTCTGTGCTGATTGTGGTAGGTTAAAGAGCAAACTGCATCCTACACGGGTTGATAAAAGAAAAACAGTCAGACTGATTACCAGAAAACTTCTCAAGATCTGGGATGCAGACAGGAGCCACAGGTATGACAGAAACTGAAGAAGGAACTGCTGAGGCAGCAGGCATAGCCTCAGCACTTGAAGGAATAGAGGAGGGAGGCTAATGAAGAGATAGAAAATAGCTGCACAAAGTCTTCAATCTCTCTGATTAGTCTGTTAAACAAGCTTCATGAGTACCCAGTGTATTTGTCACTGCCTGAAGGGTAAGGGTATACTAGTTACAGATAGTGGTCCCTTAGGGTAGAGGCAAGGAATAAACTGACCTGTAATGTAGAAGCAAAAGACACCAGGAGATGGTATAGTGTAGCAGCAGGGCAGAAGTCTGGAACAGACTGAATCTAACAAAGTTCAACGGCTACAACGGCTACTTCCCTATCCCACAACTGAAATTTGAGAATAGTTTTCAGTTTACTTTTGGTCCTTTAAGCAGACCAAATTTCGTGTAGCTTCTGGCCACAAATCAGCTACATCAGAGGGAGGAGGTCAATGACAAATACCAAAGTAGTATACCTGGGGTTGTGGGAGGGTCCTCAACTCATCCCCCTTCTGTCATTCTATCCATCTACTAGCCCAGGTCCCTCTAAGCAGGTCAAATTTGGTGTAGCATCTGGTCAAGTATCACCTACATCACGGAGAGGGGGAGTTAGTATATTTGCTACAACTGATTATATTTTAATGAGATAGTAGTGCCACATAACATGTTGTAAATAACAATAGCAGATGAAAGATCAGCTTAGCACAAAACACTCACAGAAAAATTATTATTTTCTATGATTTTTAGAGTGGTTAAGTGGAGATAGATCGAGTTTGAGCATTTCACAGGAATGATAAGAACTACACAGCTCATGTCTGTTACCTGATTTAGGAAACCCTAGATTGTAAGGGAAAAGGAATACTGACAATGCCTAGAGGGCACTATTTACTGTGGTAACTCTCAAGTTAATGCAGGTATAAATCTCAATATTTTTATTTTAAATAATTACTTAACATTTATGGGAGCTCCCTCTTTAATAGTTTTTGCAAGTGCTACTCAAGAATGCATTCCCTTCTAGAGCCGTGTAGAGCAGTCATCATTGATCATGTAGTAGCCTGACAGTACAGCCTGATATCTCTTTAGTTCCCTCCTTTTCCAGCTCTTAGAGATGCCATGTAATGATGCCTGAATGGGAAAGTATAGAAAGTTTAGCGTGAATGAAGGGGAGTGGAAAAAATAGAGGGTGGTACTGGCTGCTCTCCATTACTTGATTGGGGAATGAAAGAGAGAGAGGGGAGGATGTACTGTCAAATGACTGTGCTGGTAGTTGTTATTATTATCTTTATCATCCTTTAATTGTAATACACCAATCTGCTCGACAGCGGTATTTATGGGTTAAATACAAGGCAAAAACCATTTTAAAACATAACAAAAGAATGGAGGGCTCTGTGTTTGAGCATAGAATCTAGCATACATAGTGCTTCCCTAAAGCACCTTGCAAGATTGAAAACTCGCAAAATTACAATACAAAGGATTTGAGTTTGGTACAGAAGGGTGATAGATACATTGTGCATATTAAGGATGAAGGTGATACGCTTCTTTAAACAGATGCATTTTTAATGAGGTTATTAAATCTTTGAGACAGGAAGATAGGGAAATAGAGAGATAGGATGATAGATACAGAAACTGAATCAGGTGAGGGTTTCTCAAGAATGGGTGTAATTATGGCATGTTTTAAAGACGATGGGATTCTTTGTTGTTGTTTTCTGAACAATGAAACAATCCTCTGTTCTCCAGTCATTATATCTACCAGTGGCAGAGCTAGAGAATGGTGGACCCCAGAGCCCCAAAAAAAGGTTGCCTCCCCCCACACTTCCAGTTTTATCTCCAGTTTGTATGCCCACTTTTATCGCCAGTTTTGTTCCAAGTATTATCTCCAGTTTTAATTCCGCTTTTTATCTTCAGTTTTAACTTCAGTTTTATCTCTTTATCTCTACTTTTGAAAAATGGAGCTAAAAGCAGCATTAAAAAATGGAGATAAACCATAGCATTACACTTTTCATCTCAACTGTTTGGTAGCTCCTTTTTTAGCAATGCTTTTAATCTCCTGTTGTAGATCTATAATTAAACATTTGTCAGTCCATGTAAGATGTTATTGCCGTTTTGTCTTCTGCATCATTTCTTAAATCATTAAAAGTGGTGGAGCTAGAAAATGGAGAACCTCGCTACAAAAAAAAAATTTGCTCCCTCAAACTCCCCTTTCATAGATGCTCCTCTTGCCATAGATGGTCCCCTTCCTTCTGCCTGTGTATATACACATATATACAAACAAATTATATATATATATATATATATATATATATATATATATATATATATACTGTATATATATATTCAGGGTTGCGTCAAATTATTATGACCACCCCCTACTTTTGACATCAGTAGCGTGTAGCTAAATATACAGCACATGTCATAGGCTGGCTTGGTGGGTATATACGGTGACATGTAGGCATTCTGCAATCACATCAACCATTGCTGTCGAACGTAAAACTTGTGATCTATCCAACTTTGAAAAGGGAAAGATCATTGGCTTTTGGGGAAAGCGTGGCAGTATTTCTGAAACAGCGCAGTTTGTGTACTGTTTACGTGATTTTCTTTCTTTTGCTCAGTTTAATTATAACACTTTCAATCATTATTTCAGCCGCAGTCAGATCCAGTTCTTGTTTTTGCTGACTGTATAGAGCTCCTCTGTCTTTGGCTACAAGCATAGAGTTAATCTGATTTCTATATCATCCATCTGGTTATGTCTATGTCTAGAGTCATCTCTGAGGCTTCTGAAGGAGGGAGTTTACTATGACCAGGGAATTATTTTGATCAATTCTACCTAATTAAATTTTTACTCCAAGGCCAAACTTCCTATTGTTCCACATATATTTGGTTTCCCTATTTTAGCATTTCAATCTTTTCTGGGTATTATATCTAGGAGGTGTTGAATATCTTCAAAGGAATTGAACAACTTCAGTCTCTTCATCTGTAATTGGAGCATATAGCATTTTTGGGGTTGTAATCGAACGCTTCTTTGGACATCATTTGATTGATTACCATTTCTTATGCAGAATTCTTGACCACAGTTGAATATCTAATGGTTGTCTGATATTAAATGTCCCATTCCAGGTCATTTGAGTTCACTAGTACCCAGGATATAAAGTTTTAATCTTGTCATCTCATGTTTGATCACATCCAGTTTGCCTTGGTTCATAGTTCAAATGCTCCAGGATCATATGCTGAATTGTTCTTTGCAGCAGCAGGTTTTCCTTTCTCCTCCAGACACATGCTCAGCAGGTCGTCCTTTCTAGTTTGGCCTAACCACTTCATTAAATCTTGGGATACTCGTACTCTCCCTTTGCTTCTTCCGGTGCCATATTTTTGAGCTTATCCATAAAGTTTTCTTGGCAAAGGTACTGCAGGGGGTTTTCAGTTCCTTCTCCAGTGGACCTCAATTTCTCTGTCATCTCAGCAAAGATTTGCCCATCTTGGGGGATCCTACATTGTATGTCTCAAAGTTTCACTGAGGTACTCATGCCCCTTCAACAGAATAAGTAGTGATCCAGAAGGGGGTAATAATGTATGTTATATGCTATATTATTTTATTTTCCAGTCTTAAAAATGTTTTGCAAGCACAATTCTTCATGTGAGCTTTTAATTAATTGCTATTAATAATGCCATCTGCTCAAAGGGTGGATCTTTAAACTTAAGCCATCTGCCACCTCTGTTGGGAGTCCAATCCTAGAATCCATTACCATAGTAGTATTTTTTCTTCATAACTGTTGTTTTGTTATTTTCATAAATGTAATTTAAAGCGTTCATAGACTTGTGTATTTGTGGGCTGCCTCTTTTGTCCTCTCTTCTGTAGCTCCTGTCCTTGAACGGCTAATACGTTTTTATTGTATACTTTAGACCACATGGCTGGCGTTACATATGGCTGCTGCTACATAAAACAAAATAACAATACATAAAAATAATATTACTTTCACTGAAGCCATGAACGGACTGCAATGAATTCTTTAAAGCTAAAATACCAGGAACCTCGAGTGTAAAATAGGTTATTAAACCATTTCTGCAACAGATGAAATACAGAAGCTCTAGGCATATGAAAAATGTACTTGTAATTCTGAAAGAATCAAGGGCACATACAAATTTCATATAGTGTAAAGTGCATTTAAGAACAACATCACACCCACAAGAAAATGTAGAGTCCTTTACAAATTCTTAATGTGATAGATATTAAAAGATCACTGCAGATTAGGAAAAGTTTGTGAAGTAGCCAACAAATGAACATTAGCAGCTGTGTAATCAAGATAAATAAAATATTTTAAAAGAAATATCAGAATCGATAAAGACTATGTTTAGGCATAGAGGAATCCATTTAGTCTTTGTTGTATAATTTTCAGTGAGCTTAATCAAGGGTGTATTTTTTAATTTATCGGGGGGGGGGGGGGAACAAGGAAAGGTTAAAAGTATTTATTGATAATGGAATCTGATTGAAACTCACACCATACCATTTCTGCGTCGTGGGCCCAGAAGCGAATAATTTGCATTAATAAATGCAAGCATTGCATGGCTCTCCAGCAATGTAAATGTCCCACTTTAGACACTTTTTAGCAAAGTATCATGGATGCCACCAGGGCCCACCTCAAAAAGACAAGTGTAATTAGGTTGTATGGTGCCATGGGCCAATCAAAGTGTGAACCCCTATGCTCCACAGCTCCTTATTTGCCCTTGATATATCAATATGTCAGGTCCACTTACAGACTGATATTTTGTACATATTTGCATACTATTCCATCACAGCAATGGCATCTTCACTTATCCTCTAATTAAAAACTAACTTTATGATATTACATTATGACATTACCTAATTATGCAATTTTTTGAATTTTTCTAAAGCATGCCGACACTTCCTTCTTAGTTTAATTAGGGAGTGTCAAGGAACTGCACCCATTATCAAGCTGTATTAAAAAAAAAAAGTCTATATCGATAGTGGCTGAACCTAACACAGCTCAAAAATCTGACTTACCCCCCATCCCACATAAAAAATGTAATGTGATTTTATTGTGCCTTAAAGAGATTCCCTTTTGACACGGCTTGACATTGAATCTAAGATAGATATCCATGATACAGTGGCTAATACTATATAAGCTAATTAGCATAAACAGTGTTTTTTTCCATTATCAAGGTACAAGTGTAAAGAAGCAAAATTCAACTGCAGTGATACCTTGGTTCTCAACCTTAATCTGTTGAGTACCAACAAAGGTTGAGGACCAAACTCGGATCTATCCAGTTATATGTACGCACGGGAAGCCTCCTGGTGCCGTGCACAAGGGAAGCCTCCTGGTGCCGGGCGCACTCGCGTCACGATGTACTAGTACACCACAACCCACTAAAGCTCTAACCCTAAGCACCTAACCCTCTTACCCTAACCCCTAAATCTCACTTCCTAACCCTAACCCACCTACCCTAACCCCCTAAACCTCACTTCATAACCCTAAGCCCCGAACCCTCTTACTCTAACCCCCTAAACCTCTCACTTCCTAACCCTAACCCTAATCCCCTAAGTCCCTTCACCACTTACCGTGCCTAACCCTAACCCTAACTTCTAACCCTAACCCGAAAACCCCTAACAATTTACTGGGCACTTAGACACAGCTAGATCGGGACGTCGGCGGCGTGCTTCCCAGCGCCTCTAATGCGTACATATAACAAGATAAGTTACAAAACTCCCATAAGGAGTAATATAAATTGGTTTTAGCAAATGCAATGAGTACCAATGTTTTTTGCTCATCCAGTGAGGTTGAATATCGAAAATGTGGAGTTCCGAGAAAGTTGAGAACCAAGATACTAGTGCATATTGTAACAAGATTGTTACTTTCTCAAGTTGCCTTAGACACAGCTGATGTTATAACGAGACAATTTGAATTTAGCAGCTCTAAATAATTTGTTAGATCTACTTGGCAAGACAAGTTCACTTAACAAAGCCTTATATTGACCCTGAGTGCATTTACTTTAGTTAATCTAGTAGGTGCCTTTTTTTCTAGAAGAATCATTTTCCTGGTTTCATACCTCAACCTTTCCATCCCCCTTATTATTTTTGTTAGCCTTTTCTAGCTCTACAAATTCATGTTTTGAAGTGGTACCCACAATTGTTAATTTTACATAGAGATCTACTTAGTGGTAGGATTATATTTTCTTTTCTTGATTCTATACCCCTTTCAATTCATGTAATTTCACTTTGCATGTAATGCTGTTATGCAGTTGGATGTCAAAAAAGTACTCCCAAATCATTTTTTTTTCTCTGATATCTCTAGATTTGTTTCATTCAAATTTGATACACATTTTCTTTTGCATATGTATAGTTTTTCATTTCTCAGTTTTAAATCTCATCTACCCATTCTTCTAGTTTATTCACACAACCTTTGACCATGTTTTGAGTTGCTCAGGAATCTGCTCCTATTCACTGGAATGTTATCTGTCATAACAATGCCGCATATCTATAGAAGGTAGAGCATATATAGATAGGGCACATGTTTAACTCAAAACAGCGTACCGATCCTGCATTGATTGCACATATAATATACCTGGAAATATTTTCATAAGATCCACTTGATTGGTTGGTATCCAGCATGGGTAAGGAGTACGTACTTTTCAAGGCTCATATGTGGAAATGCTTGTCAATCAGTTTTAGTTTTTTTTTTAGAAAAGTATTCATTTGTTCTTTTTTAAATTTAATGGAATCATGTCAGGAAAAACGTAGGGATCTCTCTGCATGGTTCTGATCCGTCTCCAAGCTGCTAATGATCTGAGAGTTTTCTTGCTGTTCATACACATGTGTATCCTGCTGTGTGAGATCTAAAGGGACCATGCCTCATTTCTATCTGGCTTGCTAACACGGCCAAATAAGCACCAGGAATATATAAACTAGCCATGCCATAGTCTTTCTGCCTGTTGTCTGTGAATGCTTGCCTGGCTTCCTGAACATTTTCCATCAGTGTTGCTGCTGATTGTGTGTGTTTGCTGTGAAACCTGTCCTGAGGCCTTGCTAACTGCACTGCTGTGTTTCTGGCTACCATGGCAACTGTTCTTCTTCCTGGTTACCGTCCATGGCTTTACATAAGTCCTGTTGTTGGTTATATGCATTCTTGTGCAATGCCTTCTCCTATTTCCGGTATTGACATCATGGATGCCAGTGTAGTAGTTACCCCAGTCCTAGACCACTATGTGACCTGTAGCAATGGTAACCCAGTTCAAGAATGGCGTCCTGGGCTGTCCCTAAGTTTAGTTTGCCAAATCATTTACCTGGATTTTTCTGTACCTAGCTGCCTGAGCTTTCCCCATCTTATTAGACATTTAAGCCATTTGCTCTCCTGATTTAACTAACAATGGAAATATTTTTATGTAACCATGACAAACGATACAATTAGGAAGTAATATCTCTTAACATATTTGATTAAGAAAGACCTCTGTTCTTGCCTTGGTCTACTAGTAATTTGTGGATTGAAGTGTTTATATAGAGCTATATCTCAACCAGAAGCCCTCTGCAGCTTCATCATCCCATGTATAACCTCTGTGATTAAGACTATATGTTCCCATGGGCAATAGATTCCCATGCTATGGTGTCACAGTAACATTTTGGTAGTCACCCTAGCAAGATACACCATTAAAGCAGCACTGTATCAATTGCCTTTCAAATAGCCTTCAATTATAGTAGGCAACATTTGTCCCATTCTCTTTTATGCATATAATAGGAGCTCCAGATCCATAGAGTATTGTTCTATTGGCACACTGCTATTTAAATCTCCTGTAACTCTGAAATCAGACTAGTACTATTAAGTAGATTGTGAACACTCTGAGCCCTATTCAGTTGGCAAAAACACAATTAAATGAGGCCCTATATTGGCACAGAACATTTTTTTACAGAAGTCTTTAGTTTGTGAACTTCTATCTAAAAGCAAGGACTTCACTAACTAAAAACTTCTGTAAAAACATATGCTCTGTGCTTATATAGAGCCCTATTCAGTCGGCCAAATCACATTTGAATGAGGCCCTCTGTTCTATGGCTTTGAAATAAGGTAACTGACCCTTTATGTTAGAATTAATTTAGAAGGTGGATAGGTAAATTATTGTATATACTATTATGCCTTCCATAACAATACACTGAATTGTTTAATCTTTTTAAATGTTTACACTCTGGGCCAGAATCTGTATATTTGACAAATAACAGTTTGTTAAATGCTTTATTTGCCAGAGGAATGAAGATTATTAGACTTTAAATCTTATATTTGGTGCCTTGTGTGTGCTTGAACTTATGAAGTGGTTTACCACCTAATGCTACTGTTGCTGTGCGTATTATATATTCTTGCGAAAGGTGAAAGGACCACTATGGTTATATGGTTAAATTACATTATTTTGAAGAACTGGGCTTGAAAACATGCTAATTGACCATAGTGGCTCTTTAAGTTTGCCACAAGCACCGCTATATATTCTTCACCATCTGTAGTTAAATTAACTGCCGGATGCAATGATTAACTACCATATTGCTCCGAATATAAGCAGCACCTTTTTTCCGATTTTTGAGCTTGCGAGTTACGGGTGCGGCTTATATTCGAGACCGTAAAAAAATCATTGCCGATTTGCGAACTTTGCTTGTTACAGGTGCGGCTTCTATTCGCGAACGAAAATTACTTACGATTTGCGCGATTGCGAGTTAAGGGTGCCGATTTTCGTGCTTTAGACTGCGGTATTGAATAGCGATTTACAGTTTTAGTGATTCTAACATCCTGTAAGGCCTGTAACCTTCAAAAAAAGCTACAGTGCTAATTACAAAGCCTGTTTCTTGCAATGGCTGATCACTTTGAGAGACTTTTTCTCTCCAATTTTACGGGTGCGGCTTATATTTGAGTACTATCTTTTTTCTATTTTTTCCCCTTGAACTTTACGGGTGCGGCTTATATGCGGGTGCGGCTTATATTCAGACCAATACGGTAATTGGACATAAGACTGATTGTTTAAAACTGGATTTTAGTTCCATTTAGTGGTGCATGATACTATATTTGCAGCTGGATGGACCTATAATCTATTACTGTGCAAAATCAATGACCCCTCTCCACCTTCACACCACAAGCAATAATATATTAACCTTTTGGCCAATCTTCAATTGCACTTCAAATCTACTTTAGATGTAAATAAAATAAGGTAATACTTTTAAAGACAGAGTCATATCTATATTTAAACTGTCAATGAAATTGTGTATAGTCTATAACATTACAGTAGTAAACCTTAGTATAAAAATTTTTCAATTTATTGTGATTAGAAAAAGTTTTGTACGACACATTACACTTAAAATGCTTGCTTTTCATCTCATATTTAGGCTGGAGATCCTCCAGTACTTTAATTATTTGGTGGCAGAGTGTACAAATACCATCCTTGCTTCTGCCCAGTGTGACACAAAGTAAAATAACTGTCACCAGTGCTAAGCATTTTTTTAAAGTTGTAGAGAAATCCAAGGTACTTTCATGTTAAGTTTTTTTTTTAGAAAACCGTGACAAAAACAAAATAAAAAATGTAATAGTTAGACTGTAGGAGGGGAATTTTAACAAAGTCCTTATACAAGGCTACTTCCAAAAATAATAACACAACTCAAAAAAGTGGTACACTCAATATTCAAAGCATATATAAGGTATAAAAAGTCCTCATATGTCTAGAATAGAAATCACTTTTTAAATGAGACTGCCGCTATAATAAAAGAAAAAAGGAAATTCACTCTATGTATATAGATGCATACAGTGGGGGAAAAAATATTTGATCCCCTGCTGATTTTGAACATTTGTCCACTGACAAAGCAATGATCAGTCTATCATTTTAATGGTAGGTGTATTTTAACAGTGAGAGACAGAATAACAAAAAAAAAACTGAACATGAAAAACGCATGTCAAAAAAGTTATAAATTGATTTGCAGGTCAATAAGAGAAATAAGTATTTGACCCCTTCGACTTAGTACTTGTTGGCAAAACCCTTGGCAATCACAGAGGTCAGACATTTCTTGTAGTTGGCCACCAGGTTTGCACACATCTCAGGAGGGATTTTGTCCCACTCCTCTTTGTAGATCCTCTTCAGGTCATTAAGGTTTCAGGGCTGATGTTTGGCAACTCGAACCTTCAGCTCCTCCACAGATATTCTATGAGATTAAGGTCTGGAGACTGCCTAGGCCACTTCTTGAACCACTCCTTTGTTTCCTTGTCTGTGTGTTTTGGGTCATTGTCATGCTGGAATAGCCATCCACGACCCATTTTCAATCCCCTGGCTGAGGGAAGGTGGTTCTCACCCCAGATTTGATGGTACATGGACCGGTCCATTGTCCCTTTGATGCAGATGTCCTGTCCCCTTATCAGAAAAACACCCCGAAAGCATAATGTTTCCACCTCCATATTTGATGGTGGGGATGTTGTTCTTGGGGTTATAGGCAGCATTCCCCCTCCTCCAAACAGTTGAGTTGATGCCAAAGAGCACAATTTTGGTCTCATCTGACCACAGCAATTTCACCCAGTTCTCACCCAGCTGAGATTAGGAGTACTCTCTGAAAGGGAGTGCTCCTAATCTCAGTTTGTTACCTGTATAAAAGACAACTGGGAGCCAGAAATCTTGCTGATTGATAGGGGATCACATACTTATTTCCCTCACTGACCTGCAAATCAATTTATAACTTTTTTGACACGTGTTTTTCTTGTTGTTTTTTTGTTTTGTTATTCTGTCTCACTGTTAAAATACACCTACCATTAAAATTATAGACTGGTCATTTCTTTGTCAGTGGACAAATGTTCAAAATCAGCAGGTGATCAAATACTCCCCCCCCCCCCCACTGTATAATGCAGAGGAGAGCTCCTATGTCAATAATAGACAGTAAGACCTCATATCTACTGAGCTGTCAAATAGTACACGCATCAGCCCGTATATAGGATCATAAAGGAGGAATAGTCTCCCACTCAAGGAGCTTACCTTCAAAGAGGACTCAGAGATGCATACAAAAGTAGGTGCCCATTTATCTGCCAAAGTTAAAGCTGACTGGTTTGGATAGGCTAATGCTATCTTTATCAATCATGTAGGGAGACTTACAATTTACAGGCTGAATTCTGTCCTATGACCATTCTTTTTCCTGGCCAATCAGAGATTGTAGTTTTTTTTTTTTGGGGGGGGGGGGGGTCACGATTTTAGAGGGTGTTAGGCACCAAAGATTTAATTATTTGGTTATATTTATTTTTTTACAAAACTACTGATCCATAAATAATAAAATACCAACTGAGCACCTATTTGGAAAACAGTTACATATTATTCTTATACTGTATGTATATTCCTCGCCAGTAAACAACTAATGATAACCTAAATAGATATCTAACTAATGGTAGCTACCAGCACAAAAACCATTGGAAGCATAATGTATTCACCAAATTAGCCATGACAATCAACTGATATCTAGGACTAATTATTTTCATCACAGAAATATATAGAACATATAAACATTAAAATACACTGGGCAAATTCTCAGACACAACCACTAATTTCAGAATAGAGAGGAATATGCAAATTTGCTAATATGATTCTATATCAGTGACCCTAGGCTAGATGGGGTCCTCAGGCACTTGCTATGCAGCCCCTTTTTAATAATACACAGTCAATTATATATCTCCAAACTAGCAAATAATAGACATTTGTACTCCTAAATATTTCTTATCTATATCTCTATATTGCTTTGCTACAACAAAATAAAAAAGGTTTAAAGCACTGTGCGACCCTTTTAATGATTAGGGCACTGCATATAAGTTCCTGCGAGAGAAATATGATAAACATCGCTGTTCTTATATCCTAGCAGAGTGTAACAAAAAATTTGATTTTCTCTAAAAAAAAATGTATGCTCAGGTATAACATATGGATGTTTTGAAGCTCATTCACATTTTGTTTACCAGTGTGCTATCTCAGTATGATAAACATTTGCACTTGAATGGAAATGGAATTAAAAGTTGTTTGCTTAAGGATGTGAAGCATTTAGGTTTAGCACATCTGCAGTTAGTGATGTTGGTGGTCCATTAAAATAGTAGCCCAGTCCTTGGAAAATGAACACAATCAATAACTGTCCTGTCATTAATGTAATAACCAGTAAAATACATCCCATAAAAGGCCCGTCTCATGCTTTAGAACTTTTGGTTCTTATTTTGGTGTTTCAATTATCTACATTAAGCAAACAGTGTTGTGTGTTCTTTACAGATTCATTTAAGCTCATTTTCAATATATAACTTAGACAACAGAAAGGAGAAGTGTGATAAGATAGTCACACCTTAATTTATATCACTTAATTTATATCAAAAGATATAATAATAAAGTACAGTAGGGAAGTATCTTCTAGTCAAGTAGAAATTTAAGAAAACTTAAGTTATATCACTTCAGTTATATCAAAAGATGTAATAATAAAGTACAGTAGGGATGTATCTTCCAAGTAGAAATTCAAGAAACAGTAGTTATAATTTGAAGTTAGAGAATAAAAGGTTAAGGGTACTATGTCAAAGTTATTTACAGAATCAGTAGTAGATAAATGTAGCATCCTTCCTTCGAAAGTGGTAGCAACAACAACAACATTAAAGGAGTACATGTAAGCCGGGGATAAGCATAAGGCTTTTGTGAGGATTTCCTAAGTTATATTTTAGGTAGATATGATTGACAGAGCACTTGAGCCTTTGCTTCTTGTCTTCTATCAAATCTATGTTTCACAATAAATGAATTATGTGACTGCACTGAGTTTTAATGAGGCATTTGCAGAGCACAGGTTGTACTTTAGGGCCAAAATGTTATGCACTTTTCAAAAGAGGCAAGGAGTTTCAGCCTTAATGTGAGTGGAGGGGCGAGACATTTTGATTTAATGTATGTTTTCTCAGAAAAGGCCACATTTTTGTAAATCACAATCATTTTACTCATTTCAAATGTTTAAAAAGGGTCATAACAGTGGCCCTTGAAGCTAAACTATGTTGTCCTTGATATGTCTGAAGACCCAAACATCAAATAAACCATGAGGTTTTACAGCATTTGAAAAAAGGTAAGATCAGACAGACAAGGGGCCATATTAAATTAGAAGCCTGTATCGGCACCGGTACACCCACAAGTCCTGCGGGCTTGACATTTGCTGGAGTTACAGAGCTATTGCATTCAACCATGCCACGACCAATGGGCTGGAGATGCAAACCCGTAAACCATTCTTGCGCACGTTGCATGTGTGGCTGTGAACATGATTAATTAGTCAATCCAATAGTTACGGGTTTAGATGGAGCCAATGGCAAAATAGAGTCATCATTACATCACTGAAAATGGAGGTTAGGTTTCAAAGCCTTATGGGTTTCAATTACGAGTTTCGATCGGACCCGCATTTCAGAAATAATGCAATATTAATAAATCAGTAAATATGATATTCTAGTCCATGCGAGTTCCACTATATGTATTAACACATTGATTGCCGGGATCGATACAACACGGAAATTAAACAGATAAAAAAGTATTTTATATTGCAGATTTGCGAGCTTGAGAATGTTGTGCTATTAATTTTAATATCTAACATCACTTTCCCTCTAATTATAAGTACAGTAGTGTATTGATATTTGCATTTACAGTGCTACGTATGGGACTTTAACCACCTTGCAGGTCCTCTCTAGTACCCGTTGGCTTTTTGGCTCCATTTGCGGTTACAGGTTTGAATGCCAGTGGATTTGAAGCAATTTAATAGCAATTTTGCAAACATAACATTTAAGGGCTTGACAGATCAAAGGCTTTGCAGCAACAGAGTTCAGGTTTCGACAGCCCGTAGGGTTTTGCCGCATGTAACCCGCAGGTCATTTGCGGGTAGCTTTACAAGGCTAATTTAATAGCCGTAAGTCTTGCGGGCTCCATTACGGGCTACGGCTTTACACGTTGGCGGAATTTAATAGGGCTGCAAGTAAGTGTTATGTGCCATTACATTATATTTTTGGTAGGATGAAGACTATAATAGACTTTCAATCTCCTTTACTATTTAGAACATGCTTTCTTCTAGATATTAGAAAACGTTTGTGTACCTTTATTTTACAACTTCATAGTATTGTAAATAACAATGTATTTCCCAAGCTTGTCTGAGATTCCTCAGTAAAACAGAACAATGGTGCTTCATTAACATAGTTTAGGTATATTTTAAGTACTGAGTTTTTAACTGCTGCTAAATATGGGTGCTGACATTGTTTCCTGAAAATAATTTTTGCTGGATAATTTATTCAAAAGAGATAAAATCAAATTAACAAACCCTGTGGCCATGCTCAGGCAAATGACAGCTGTTTTTCCACAAATAAACAACATATTGTAATCTGGATTTATTTAATACACAGAGGTCCCCTGACAATAGAGACACTCACACAACATACAAATGCCCCTATTTACATTGTACTTGCTTAAAGCGCTCAAAACAGATCAATTGAATTCACTTTCTTTTAAGAATCTGGCAGCCTGAAGCAATGTGTTGATATTCCAAACAGAATAGAAATGATGTGTTATAGATTTTATTTTATGGTGGTCTGTGAAAAGACACAAAGCAAGCCACAAGTCACAGCTGTTTCATGCTAACCTAAACATATATATGATTTTATATTTTACAAAGATCACTAGGAAATAGCAAATAACAAAGGTTGTTTTTATTGTTTTGTTTTTTTGTTGTCTGTGGAGTGACTAGTTTGTAAGAAGTGAAAAATGTCCATGAGGAATGAAGATTGTGAGGTCTTACTTGGAGAGAGCAACTTGTGAAGATTGAACACTAAGTTTCAAGAAACAAGGTTAGAGGTTGTGATACCTGCATCCTAGTCTCAGTAGGACTCACTGGTTACGCTGAATTCTGGGAGCTTCATACACACCATCAGCCCCAAATTTTACCTGCATCCTTCTCCTTCCCTCTCCCTCTGTCTCTGTCTCCCCCCCCTCTCTCTCCCCCCCTCTCCCCCTCTCTCTCCCCCCTCACTCTCCCCCTCTCCCTCCCCACTCTCCCCCTCCTCTCTCAGTCTCCCTCCCCCCCCCCCTCCTCTCTCTCTCCCCTCCCCCTCCTCTCTCTCTCCCCCCTCCTTTATCATTCTCTCTCCCCTCCTCTCTCTCTACCCCCTCCTCTCTCTCCCCCCCTCTCTCTCTCCCCCTTCTCTCTCCCCCCTCTTTCCCTGTTCTATCGGTCCCTCATACCGTATTTTTATTGTTTTTCTTTTAGCCCCAAATTTTACCTGCCTCCCAGTCTCAGTAGACCTCACTGGTTACGCTGAATTCTGGAATTCAGGTATGGAGAAGACCTTGAAAGCTGCGTCTTCCCAGGAGCCAATATATTTTATTAATATTTCTACTATATGCTTGTTATTATATTTGATGACATAGAATTATTTCTAACATTAGTTCAAACTCTTACAAATGTATACTTTATCTTGCCTGGCTTTCCTCCTCCTTTTATGGCTTGCATAATTTGCCTAGATCTCCTCCTTCCCACATGTCTTGGCATTTCCTTTCTCCTAGCCTCTCACTCTCACTCTCTCACTCTCACAAAAGAATGCTGAGTAGGTTACAAGGCGTATAGAACATACATGCTTAAGTGTTCATTCTCATATGGATCTCCTCTGACTCTGTTTTTTGTTTAGACTTCCAAAAGAACCAGAAATACCAGAGTCAAATGTAAGACAGCTTTGGGATATTTACAGATTTAAGATTCTCCATGTAGAATATTTGCCAGGCTGGGTATGAATAATTCCTTGAAGACATCATTGTTCAGGTAGAAATACTGATACATGAGTATATGAAAAGTGAAGAGTTTCCATAAAATAATATAATCTGCTTAAATGAACACTTTACATATTTTTGCTCTATTTTATATAAATGTAAGTGACTTCACTTACTTCTAGGAACACCCAAAAGTGACAGATTCTCACCTTCTAGAGGCTCCCCCTTTTTCTTGTTCTCTCTCATGTAAAGTGTCAAGTTTAACAGCTATGACCTAAGTCCACACACATAGAGGGAGGGTTTCACACTATCAGTACAATGCTGCTGTAAGCAGAAACACAACATGTCAATGTCTGTTTGCTAAAAAACGTATAGCTGTCCTGTGGGTCCATCTTTCATAACTGCTCCAATAACTACTGTGCCTTCTACTCATTAGTCACTTAAAACAACATATACAGTTCCCTGTGCAGTCTGATGGCTTGAAGGATGGTCCTTGACCCAAGCACAGCCCAGTTGTTAGGCTACCCACAATAACAGACCCAGACAACTTGTTGGATATAAACAGGCCACCACATTTATTTGTAAACTCAGTGACAGATAACCATAAACATTAACCATAGATAGTTATATATATACAATTAAAGGGAGCTTCTATGCTGTACCACTGTAGGGTAGTGACACGAACACAAAATTGGTACTATATCATCGCAATATAACTGGGATTTTTGTACCTGACAACCACACTAGCTTGTGTGTACTACTTCTGCGACAATTTTATCATTACTCGTAATAGTGCTTTTTTTATTTCACATTTTTTATTAATTTTTTTTATGTGGAATAGTATTGTGTATAATAAAGTCCTTCTCTAAATCTATGGGACTTTGTATGATCTATTTCCTCGAATCACCATTATTATTTACTTCATTACTTTTGTCCACATCTAAAAACAATAGTGGATGACCATACCACCAGAGATCGACAAGAACAATCTAACCAATGCTTTTATATACCTCATATTTTTTGAGGGTATTCAAGGTGAAAGTCCAATTATTCTAGTTGCACATATTGTGTATCCAATAGCTTACCTTTTGAATAATCTGCACTAGTGATACGCTTTTTCCTACCCCCCCTTTCTTTTCATTTATTAGCATGTGTGATACGTTTGTGAACAGTATCAAACAAAGGAGAGCAGCCCCAAGAAATATATAGAATATACACTGAATAATATATGACCATTGTAGTCAATCGGAATTAAGACATTGGAAGGATCTGGAAAATCTGGGCATGAGGCTACTAATTGGGATCCACTAGCCCATAAACTTCTCAACATTTTTCTTTCTAAATTTTTCTTTCTAAATAATTTTGAAAGAAGGGAAGTTTAAAATATCATATTATAAATGTACGATTACAGTGATTGAGGACTGCAATGTTTATTTCCCCCCCATAAGTAATAGACACCATTGTCTTCATCAATATGCTCAAGTCTTACCTAATATTCTTTTTCTTTATGAATTCAAATTTCAAATTGGTGTGGTGAGTGAGTCTGTGTCGACTGAGCACTAGGTGCAGGTTCAATGTCAGTCTTTATGCTAGTCATGGTGAAACTGTTCTCTATACCCAGATGGGCTTAGATCGGAATGAACAATGGTTGGTAAACATAAATGTTTGAGTATTGGTAATCTCATTTTGGTTTACATCAGTTTTCCCTTAAAACAATGACGAGACAAGTATTTTATTTCCTGAACCCAAATATCAGATATTTATCTAAAAATACACTCAGCTGTGTCATAGCCATTGTATTCAAAAATTGGTAGGGATTAGGAAAATAATTTAGTGTGTTTCCCAAGGTAGCGAGTAACCTCAGCATAAAATTAGAAACAAAACTTAGATAAGAACTTACTATTTAAGACTGGCCCTATTGAAGTTAAAAAAAGAATATTAGGAGGAAGACAACAACAATAGGAGAGCAGGAGAGAAAGAGTTGGCAGAGGGGCCTAAGAATATACACTTTTTTGAAGAAAGAAATTGAGAAACACATACAGCGCTCCAGGTGCTCAGGAAAAAGTCCAAAGAACTAATTTGGGGATATGTACAAATATGCTACAGGGCTGTAGATTCACCCTTCACGAGGTTGGAAAGATATGTGTAGTGAGTCAAAGGACTCACCTTGTAGTATGTTTTAGTGATGTGCTGCTTCTTTGGTACACACTATTCACAGTTGTGTCCTAGAATAGTAAATACAAGAGGGGATGGAAAAAAGAAGTTTATTTTCAATCGTAAAAAATATACATCTGAGCTAAAAAAAATTACAGATAGAACTAAGAGTTTATCTGGAACTAAACTCTCAAATTAAAAGGACCACTGGTTTGAGAACAGTGGTATGGTGGTCAAACGCATTTCTACGATCCCTTTGCGGCTTCCTTAGTGATATAATATCCTCAGATCAGAGGGGTCCTCTGAACTGTCCAGTGTGCGCAGAGAAACGTGTTTGACCACCATACCACTGTTGACAAACCAGTGGTCCTTTTAATTTGAGAGTTTAGTTCCGGATAAACACTTAGTTCTATCTGTAATTTTATTTTATCTTGGATTTATATATATATTTAATGACTGAAAATAAACCAGTTTCCATTCCTAATAGTTTGCTGGCATAGTGATTGCTTTACCCATGATTCTAATAGACAATAGTCCCCACAAGACACGAATAGGAATCTAGTCCATTCCATAAGGGGGAACCTGTCATGCACAAATGAATGAAGAAACTGCTGAAGCCCACCTGAAGGAGGACGTCTGAGAGACAGATGCACATTCATGATACCTCATATCTTTGAGGTAATCTAAGGTGAGGGCAATTACATATATGTTTAGTGTGTCTCATTTGTCATCTTGTATTTACATTTATGAGAAACACTTATAAACACACTCTTAAGATATACTATTGGGATTCTCCCAAAACACATGGATTTTCAAAATGTATACTCCGGTAGCTACAAAGGAACTTTCACAAGCTCTTTCACAAAATAATTTACACACTTGCACACCAAGAAAAGGAAATTCTTTTGAAAAAAAAAAAGACAAGGTTCAAACTTTGGAGAATCCCACAATAAAACAGAATTTGGCCAAGAAATGTCTGGATGAGAATTGCTCTATGCAGCCATATCATATATGATATAATTTGCTGGAGGTGCCTTTGTCATTTCTCTTTTTTGTATGTGGAATGCAACTGTGAAAGGGCAACTGTTTGACAGGTTCCTGAGGGACAAAGTGCATAATGATCCTACATTCTAAAAGTTCACATCTTATTTATTTTTGAGTTGCCATCTATCTGAGTGTTTTTACTAGATGTATTATTCTTATTACTTCAATATACATCTTAATAAGTATATTGAACCACAGACCAAGAGGTCATATACCACACAAAGACAGAGAAAACAAAACCGTAAAGTTGAGACATTCTATAGTATTGCATAGTAGCTACATTTCCATGTATACATTTAAAAAAAAAAAAAAAAAACTTTCAAATTAAAAATAATTAAAATACATTTTTTATTTGCATATGCTTTTGTGTAACAGGAATCTATGTATTTCCTCTTGTAAAGCTGTATCTTGTAGATATACCTTGACTGTACTTTATATAGAGATGCCAATTCCGGATTTATCAATATGTACCAATATGTATGTTTATGTCATGACATCACATATTCCTTGTACATCACTATGTAGAGATGCAGAATAGTTTGGTATTTTGTGGATAAAGGATTATAATAATTATAATAATATCTCAGTTCTTTTCTTGACAACTTGGCATGTTAAACATAATACTCCCAGGGGTCTGCAGTTTTCTGTTTAAGTGGTTTAGCCGTGACAGCCTTAAATCTAATCTGCTCTATTTAGTAAGGACCCCAGTATTCTTATGTACCTTTGATTTGCAACTGAGGTGTCTTATCTTTTGTTAATTGAAAAGTAAGCTCCATCATATTGTTTATACCGGTGTCTCTCCTTTCTGTAACCAAATTGTATAAATTGGAGGCACAGTTATGCCTAAGCCCTGTCTTGTATATGCTTAGACACCATGGGCTCTATTCTGTTGGCGAATTTCTAAATATATACACACTCAAAACCTCTCTATTCTATTAGCTACTTGCAATCTGATTCCGAGTTACCTATACACAATCACTACGGGCTAGCCAAAGCTGCAAATTACAGCTTGGAACTCCATTGGTTTGAACACAGCTCAAACTTTACGAGGGCTAATTAATTAAACTTACACAAAATCGATATTCTCTCAGAATAAAGTCTGACTTGCAACTGAAACTTTTTTTTATGACTACTAAATATGACTCGCAAGGCCTTTTTCAAACACTTATTAGAGCAGTAGCAGCAATTAAATACAAAATACTGTACTTTAAAAGCACTGGAAGGCATTGAAAGACATTAGAAGACATTCTCAAACCCATAGATATGCAATTTAAAAAGATATTGTGGCAGAAGCAGCCACAAGAGACTTTTGCATTGATTATTGCCTGTATTTGAACTGTATGTTATTTGAGCATAGTGGATTTTATTAGACTGGATCTGGCCCTTTAAATGCTCTGACAAAGGATCTGCAGTTTTGCTATGCACTTCGGATGCAGAGTGTGAAGAAAAACCCTGTTTTATGGACTTAGTTTGACTGTTTTATTCCCCTCCCTCTTAGAACACCAGTTTAAGAACCTTTTTTTTCTCTCTGAGGAGGAGTTGCTCTGGCTGTGTGAGTGCTGTTGCTTTGGGTGCTCATTAAAACAGACCTGCTTGAACCTTTCTTGAAGCCTTGGCTCATGCTTGGGGGAATGTGATAAGTCTGTAATGCTGATGGTGTCGGTTGGAGTGCTTGAGGTCCTTGGCAAGCACTAGGAGCATCGATTGGCGGAGGTACTCGGTCGGAGTGCCAGCGGGTCCGTCACAATTGGTGGCAGCGGTGGGATTCAAACCTCACAGCAGACCGTTGTTCGGCAGTTACAGCCATTTGGGAAATTTGCTATTTCGTATGGAACCAAAAGGAAAGGGTATGTGAATATACCCGAACGTATAGTGAATGGGGACAGACTATACCAACTTGAAACGGGCCACGCTAAAAGAGCTATTGGAAGCAAGGGGAATTATTGCCAGCAATAAAACCAAAGCTACCCTTATTGCTAAACTCATGGAGGGAGACCGGGCAGCTGCTGCAGCACCTCTTAATGAGTTTGGAAGAGAACTTCAAAGCAGACTGGCCTTTTTCCCAGGTACGCCTCCCACAGAAACCTTGGAAAGGATTATGGCAGATGTCCACGAATACATAATGGAAAAGCAGCGGGCAGACCGGAGGTCCAGAGAGGGGTCCCTAATCACACCACACATAATACCGGGGAAGCCTAAAATCCCATACCATGCTTTTAAAAACTATGTGGAGACCGAAGACATCGATGGCTACTTGCTACTTGCATGACTTTGAGAGGTTATGTCAATTACATGAGATCAACGGCGCCGACCAGGTACCCCTGTTGGTGGGTAAGCTAGCGGGCCGGGCATCAGAAGCCTACCGCACCATGCCAGACGAGGATAGCAGACACTACCAGAAAGTAAAGCAGGCGATCCTGGACAGGTATGCAATTACCCCGGAGGCATACCGGCAGCGGTTCCGAGAAAGCTGAAAGACGGAGAAAGATACTCACATGGAGTGGGCACACCACTTAACTAGGGCGGGCAAAGGTTGGGTGCAAGCCGCACAAGCAACCACAGTGGAGGACATGCTACAATTACTGCTACTGTAGCAATTCTTCCAGGGGTTAACCCCGGATTTACAAAACTGGCTGAGGGATCGGAAACCGCGCATCTTAACTGACACCGCCAGGTGGGCAGATGAGTACCAAGATGCCAGGAGGGCACAGCGGGCACAGGCACGGTCCATCTTGGGAGCTGCTAACCCACCTCCCACCATTAACCCCACCCCAGCAATGCGTCCGGCTGGTGGGAACTACCAAACCCCTCCACGGTACAACAATGCCCGATCTTTCATCAGGTGCCACACGTGTAACTAGCAGGGCCACATGCAGAGAGACTGTCCCAGAAACAGAAACCGCTCCACGTGGAATACTCCAACTAATTCCCCTGCAAACCGGGCAGCAGTACACTGCTACCAGAGTGAGCCTCGACAACCTTTCTTCGGGTCCCGGTCTAATGAAGAATCTTTGGGTACCCTCCACTAGGTTAACCCAGTACAAGCAGCTGCAGACAACCGACAGGGACACCTCCAAGGGGTATATGTAGAGGGAAAACGCCTTCAGGGTCTCCTCGATTTTGGGGCCACCATAACCCTGGTTCGCAATCACCTAGTCCCCAAGCACCAGCTCACTGGAGAATATGTGGCAGTCCGGGTGGCAGGGGGAGCAGTTTACAAAATTCCCACTGCTAAAGTACATTTGGATTGGGGAGCGGGGTCGGGGAATGTGGAAGTGGGCCTCATGCAGGACTTACCAGCTGATGTCATCCTGGGTAACGACTTGGGGGAGCTGACCTCTGCTTTTGTTTCTCAGCACCCCGCGCAGGAAGCGCTACCCGTGGTAACACGGCAGCAGGCCCGCACCACCGCATCTTCTGAACACTCTGAGGCTCCGGTAAGTAATAGTACTGACCCACCTTTCGTCCCCTGGGCTCCCCACTTAGAATTTGGTACTGAAGTAGTCACCGACCCGTCCCTGCAGGTATACCGGGATAGGGTTACACATCAGGCAGGGTTGGAGGGGGAAAGATACGCTTGGGAGAAAGGATTATTGTATAGATATGCTGAGAATGTAGTAGCAGGATCTGTACCCATGACCCTCACACAATTAGTATTGCCCCGAAAGTACAGGCAAGAATTACTACGTATTGCCCATGACATCCCTTTATCAGGACATCTAGGCGTCAGTAGGACAAAGCATCGTTTGACCCAAAACTTCTTTTGGCCAGGGGTCTCCAAAGATATTCGGCAGTATTGCCAAACTTGTGACACATGCCAGAGAGTAGGGAAGAGAGGGGACCGGTACAAATCAAAAATGCACTCCCTACCCATAATAGATGAGCCCTTCAGCAGAGTGGCAGTAGATATAATCGGACCCCTAGCAAAACCCAGCCCGTCAGGGAAGAAGTATATACTAACCGTAGTAGACTATGCCACCCGGTACCCAGAGGCCGTAGCCCTAACTAATATCCATGCATAGATGCCCTAATCCGGATATTCTCCAGAATGGGGTTCCCCAAAGAGATTATCTCAGATCGGGGTACCCAATTCACAGCCAAAGTCACTCATCAGTTATGGAGAACATGTGGGGTGAAACCTATTGTAAACTCAGCGAATCACCCCCAGTCCAATGGGCTCTGTGAACGGTTCAACGGAACCTTAAAGCAAATGCTCCGTACCTTCATGGATACCCAGAAGGACTGGGAAAGGTTTCTTCCCCATCTGCTCTTCGCGTACCGAGAGGTACCCCAGGAGTCCACTGGGTTCTCGCCATTCGAATTACTATTTGGAAGGAGAGTGCGGGGTCCCTTAGACCTCATTAGGGAAAACTGGGATGGAACGGTCACCAGTAACGGTACCCCTATCGTCCCATATGTACTAGAGTTCAGGGAACGCTTGGAGACCCTAATCCAGACGGTACAGTCTAATCTCCAGGCAGCCCAGCAACGACAGCGCAGATGGTAAGATAGGGGAGCCAGAGACCGCAGTTTTCAAATAGGACAAAAGGTGTTAATCTTGAAGCCAGTCCAAAACGACAAACTGCAGGCCTCCTGGCAAGGCCCTTATAAGGTGGTGGAACAGGTATGTGACACCACCTATATAATTGCCCCATGTACAGGAGCAGGCGGTAGACGCATGCTCCACGTTAACATGCTGAAACCCTATCACGAGCGGATCGAAGAAGTAACTGCCATATGTGCCTCGGCCGCTGAGGACCCGGATAATCTACTCCTACCAGACCTATTAGCCCAAAGGGGGGCCAACACCGAATTAGGGGAAGTACAGCTAGGAGACAGGCTGAGCACTAGAGAGTGAGCTCAAATACTAGAGCTGATCCGGGAAAAAGGGGATACATTCTCCAACCAGCCTGGGTATACCCCGCTGGCTACCCACAGGGTAGAAACCCCAGGGCAACACCCTCTTCGACAAACCCCTACCGCATACCCGAATCCATAAAAGATCATATGCGGAAGGAGATTGACGAAATGTTACAACTAGGAGTGATAGAACACTCAGATAGCCCATGGGCCTCTCCGGTAGTGCTGGTAAAAAAGAGGGACGGAACCACCCGCTTCTGCGTCGACTACCGGAAACCTAATGATAAAACAATTTCAGATGCCTATCCCATGCCCCGAATCGATGAGCTCTTAGATAAAATGGCCAGGGGCCAGTACCTCACCACAATAGACTTGTGCAAAGGGTACTGTCATCCCAAAGTCCACATTCGTCACCCTGTTTGGGCTATACCAATTCAAGGTGATGCCATTCGGGATGAAGAATGCGCCGGCTACGTTTCAGCAGATGGTGGACCGGTTACTGGACAGATCCCAGGAATATGCTTGCGCCTATTTAGATGACATAGCAATATTTAGCAACTCCTGGGATGAGCACTTGACCCATATAGGAGCCATCCTCGACCGCATCAGGGAGGCAGGTCTCACGTTAAAACCCAGCAAGTGCCACGTAGGGATGGCCGAAGTGCAGTACTTAGGCCACAGGGTGGGCAGTGGGCAGCAAAAGCCAGAACCCGCTAAGATAGAGGCCGTAGCTAAGTGGCCAACCCCTCGCACGAAAACTCAGGTTTTAGCTTTTCTAGGGACCGCCGGGTATTACCGTAAATTTGTACCTAATTATAGTGCCCTAGCCAAGCCCCTCACTGACCTCACCAAAGTAGTGACCTGGAGCCCAGAGTGTGAGAAGGCATTCCAAGAACTGAAAACTGCCCTAATTCATGCCCCTGTACTGGCCGCTCCCGATCCAACAAGACGCTTTCTCGTTCATACAGACGCTTCTATGTTTGGATTGGGAGCAGTGCTGAGCCAAGTTGGGGCCGATGGCGGCGAGCATTCAGTCGCTTATTTAAGTTGGAAACTATGACCCAGGGAAATAAGCTATGCCGCCATTGAAAAGGAATGCCTGGCGGTGGTGTGGGCCCTCAAGAAACTACAGCCCTACTTATATGGACAACAATTTGCCTTGCTCAGAGATCACAACCCGTTGGTGTGGCTAAACTGGGTGTCAGGGGACAACGCTAGACTACTGAGATGGAGCTTGGCACTACAACCATTTGATTTCACCATTCAGTATCGCCCAGGGAAACAAAATGGTAACGCCGACGGGTTGTCCAGACAGACACAACTCGAGAAATGATCTGTGAGCACTCCTCCGGACATCCCCAAGCAGATCCGTTGGGATCAGACTGTGTATGCTGGCTTGGTTCTGGGGGAGCATTGTGGCAGAAGCAGCCACAAGAGACTTTTGCATTGATTATTGCCGGTATTTGAACAGTATGTTATTTGAGCATAGTGGATTTTATTAGACTGGTTCTGGCCCTTTAAATGCTCTGACAAAGGATCTGCAGTTTTGCTATGCACTTCAGATGCAGAGTGTGAAGAAAAACCCTGTTTTATGGACTTAGTTTGACTGTTTTATTCCCCTCCCTCTTAGAACACCAGTTTAAGAACCCTTAATAACTGTCATATTTTCAAACATTGTCTGTTTTTAACTTTCAGTTTTTTTTCTCTCTGAGGAGGAGTTGCTCTGGCTGTGTGAGTGCTGTTGCTTTGGGTGCTTATTAAAACAGACCTGCTTGAACCTTTCTTGACGCCTTGGCTCATGCTTGGGGGAATGTGATAAGTCTGCAGTGCTGATGGTGTCGGTTGGAGTGCTTGAAGTCCTTGGCAAGCACTAGGAGCATCGATTGGCAGAGGTACTCGGTCGGAGTGCCAGCGGGTCCATCACAGATATTATTTTTAACTGTAATTTATGTGTAATATTGATCCGAGGACTCAGGGGGTAATACATATCATGAAACCCACATGGACTAGAACAGATGATCTAATGCATTTTAAAGAGTGCTAGATTGCTTGATTGCATGCTGGATTGGCAAATATTACTTATTGGCTCTCATTAATTCATAGCCTCTGATTGCAGTTACGTCTAACATCTATGTTTTACCAACATTATGATGACAGACTCATTTACTATTGGCTGTCTAAGAAGTAAAATACGGGCTTGCTTAAATATTGCAAGATCATATGATCACTCCCTGGGCGGGCTTGAGTCAATAGAATACATTTAAACATTAAGAGAAAAAGACACCTGCAGCCAAAATCTTAGGTTAGAGTCACTTACAGGCTTTTAATAGAATAAGGCTCCATGTTCACTGTGTTAAGTTTGGCACTAGAGATACACTTGGAGGAAATCCTGATCCACATATCCCTAAGAATTAAAGGGCCTACCCAATTCCCTAATTAGTAAAGTTACACCACTATAAAGTGGTCAGTAACATTATTTAGCTATTCAAATTACTTTATTTTTCATGATTCAAGTGAGCTACCTATAATAGAAGAAACAAAGGCACACATGCAAACAGCTTCCCATTGATATTTTTTGACATTTGTAAAATTATCAGTGACTTTTTCAAAAATTTACACTAAATTGCTATTCAATTGAAATTTTACTGATCAATCGCATTAAAAGTATGACACTTAACTGATAATATTAAGGAAATTAATTATGTTCACTGAATAGTACCCACTTCAGCACCTGGAGCAGTGATTAAAGAGACAGTAAAGTACTAAAAGACAATATAAAACATTGAAGGGCATTAGAATTTAATGTTCAACAGTCTATTTATTTTGTTGTGTCATTATACAATTTCCAGGGTAAAATAGGACCCAATACTCAATAGGTTAATACAATAACACTTATTTTAATGCATTGTCTAGTAAAGGGTAAACTTATTTATTTACTCGCTTAAATGCTGGCTCAAATTGAGGGTGTTTTTGTTGTCTCATTTTACTTATATATATGGTATCATGACCTTCGAGTTTTCTATTGGTCCCTAAGGCTGTGTCTCAGCCGGGCAATCAGTAATATTGTGTTTCCTAGTCTAGTGTAACTTTGCGAGTGTCCCGTAATTCTACAGCTTGCATTTTCCTGACAAGACATGGATTTGTGTATTTTGAGTGATACCCAAAATATGTGAGTGAGCGAGATTGATTACAGGTTTAACTTTTCTGAAAAAGCTCCCGCAGTTATAAAAACGTAACTTTGCGAATTATGAGCCCCGGATTGAATGGGGCCCTAAATATGCAACTATTGGATCAAGGTTGTATATTATCAAAACACTACTACTACTTCAATGATGCTTTTCTCCTTGTTCCTCCTACTCCTTTCCTCATCTAATTTTTCATAAAATCACCACCTCTTACCACTCTCACAGCAACAAATTATTCATCTTCATCTGACCCTCACTAATTTCTTCACCTCAGCTCGGCTCTCAAACTCCTCTTTTTCTTCAATATCTTATTTTCACGCCATTACACCAAGATAAAAGGCACACTTTCACAAATCTCACTCATATAACAGCAAAGGGTTGAACTTAAAAAAATGGATGATCCTGAAATAAAAAATAAAAAATAAACTCTATCTGAAACTGTAAAGCAGCTGGTGCACACGTCCCATGGGTCAAGACTCGTCTTTCTAAGAATAAATCTGTACTTGACTCTCGCATACACATTTTCTATTCTTTACATCTCACTTTTAAGACACTGTAACTTTTACTGTATCTTTCTTCTCAATATCATGTACATTCTTTATGTTTTTATTTTGGCAAAAAAAATTAAGCTAGAGTTGAGTGAGTGTGTCAGTTTTGTGGAGTCTGGAATGAAAAATTTCTCCAATCTTACCTCGGTAGTTGTGATTTCAATTACAGGTGGATTTTGAGTGTGTGTGATTCATGGTGGACATAATCCTCAGCAGAATGATAAATATATTTATTTTATCTTTTAACTAGAGTTTGAATATAGAAAAATAAACCTTTTTTTTGCATTTTAAAGAAATATATTGTTTCAAACTTACCACTGTCTGATGAAAGACTACTGTGCTCAAATTTGTTTCTATATGGTCCTTTGAATAACGAAACCTGATAATGCGTAGAGTGTTTTTAAATAGATAAATAAAAAAATAGTTAAAATATAAACAGCCTTTACATTTTTATATTTTACAGCTAAGATCCATTTTCTTTTATCACAAAATACTAGTTGTAACCTTCTCAGAAAGACTCTTTGGGAATTAATTAACTTCACATTAGACCTAAAGAGTGCATTGGCAGCTGCTTTATTTGTATTGAAAGCCTTCTCCTATCTCAGAAAGTAGAATACAAGGAAACAAATTGTGGATTAAACAGCAGCAAAATTGCATCTAAAACTTTAAACAATGGGGGCTGTTGTTTTATTTTCAATTTTAAAAATAATTTTGTTTATTATCAAGAAGTTTAGAACCATCAAAACAGAATAGTTTAAATATGAGACCACAGTGAAACTAGGAAAATAAGTAACAATCACAGAAAGTGAAGACCAAAATAAACTTGGTGTTCTTTATTTAAAGTGATTAAATATTAGTGGAATTCAGACCAAAGACAACAATTTTCCATTGCATGAAATGAATACAAATGCATATACTTAGAAGCTGCACAACTGAATGTAGTCCTTTAACCACCTCAAAGCAGGTATCAATGGATTTAGGCAACGTTACCATTTGGTTCCTTCTGCTGGACCACCTTTAAGTCTTGAGAAAGATCTACTGCTGTAAACTTGTGCATACCTCCCAACATTTCAAATGGCCAAAGAAGGACTATTATATTCTTGAAAATGGATGAGCTCTTTGGTAGTGTAAGTTATATTTTAAATGATATTTAAACTAACATATAAACATGTACGTACCCTATAGGTATGCAATGATCCTCATAGACATTACTTATGTAGAACTAACACTCCGGACATTTATTTTCTCTTAGACTCTGATTGGGGTTATGATCAAACATCTGAATTATGCAAAAATCTATCTGAAGAACCAAAAAGCATTCTAACTAAAACTGAAGTATAGGATTTTCTGGTTGGTTATTATTGTTTTATTTTAATCAATTGTACTAAATATCCTTGCATATTCATTTACAATGTTTTCACTCATATATAGAACATGTATTTATACATAATTCATGTATTCATTTAATAAACTATTCTCTCTTAAGAAGCTCTTTGCCTTAGAGATGTTTTATAGTATATAGGAGATTACGTTTCTCCTAAATTGATTAAATTGTGATTTTATATAACATTTATAATTCTAGGTAACCAGAGTTTTCCAAAAGAATGCTGGAAGCATCAAATTACTTATTAAGTTTGTAATTTAAAAGAGCATATGGAAATTGACCACAGTGGTGCTTTAAGGCGTATTTACCCAACATATGTGATAAAAGTTAAAAGTGCTATTCTCTGAAATGAAGAGACAGGAGCTCCTGTATAGAGTTATACTAACATTACAATATCAAATTATTCCATATTCTTTTTTAAAACTAATAGAAGTAAATATTTATTTTAAATGGCCATTAGCATGAGTAATCATATTAATATATAAATAAGACATTTGTCCAATACAAAAGGTATCATAATATACTGCAATTCTCATTATATATATATATATATATATATATATATATATATATATATATATATATATATATATATATAATTACTAGATTACTGGACATTCACGGCTGTTTTACTCTTCAATTATATATATATATATATATATATATATATATATAACAAACCTATTCATCATAATAACAATTTTAGGTGCCATATCCTACAGTAGGGATAGGCACTGATCGTCTTTAAGTGCCAGACACAGTCCTGGATTTCTGGATTTCAGAATTTCTGATTCCTCACCTGTGTTCAGCGGTGATATACTAAAACCAAAGTCCATGGATCAACAATGCTTCTCGCCTGTGCTACACTATTATGTTATACCCTCCAAGATTCTGGATCTTGTTGTTTTTTTAACTACTTACTTGTGCAGTCTCTTCAGGCCTTACTTTAGTTGATTAACTACTGTAGGCCTGTTTCAGAATTACCATATGGAGAATGAAAGTGTGGCCCTGGCAAGAGGAATCCTTGGTCGACGTCTTTCAAGTGTTAGTGTAGAAACGGAGAAGAAATGAAAAATGGTTAAGCACGGAAAAGAGATTAGAGTCAAAAGAAGAGAAGGAGAAAGGTAGTGGAAACATGTTAATGGTCAATGTTTCTGCATTGATGACTAATTTTTTTTTCATGGGACCTTGTTATTATATTATGTGTAGGGAGTATGGAAATGTTTTTTGCGTTTCACTATATAAAGATTTAGTTAAAGAGACATACTGCATGCTGCACTTCTTCAGCTCTAAGGATCATTTACCAAGTGTTACAGCCCTACTATCAGGAAACAGAAAAAGGTATGTAGTTATCCTTATGGAAGTAATTTCAAATTGATTTATTCCACACTTATAATTCATCATTAATCAAGGTGTTATGGCTCAATATCAAAGGATATTGTCTGGTGAGTGTAAAATACTCATTAAACATACAAAAAAAGGAAAGAAAAGACTCCCTTATTCCGAGGCAATTACCTTCCACAAGAGACTTATAAGGAATGGTATGTATATCATTGTAGATTAGATGTTCATATTATTGTAGATTTAAACAGAAGTATATACCATTGAGAAAAAGCTTTTTACACGCTGTTGGAATTTAATGGGTCTGTAAAACACAGTACTTTCTTAGATGCTGCGGATATTGTAATCCCAATGCCAGTTGACAGGGTCTAACTACCAGTGCTCCACTGCATTATTAATAACCACACCATTAGACAGAATTACATTCACACATTTTTTATTAGTCATACTATGAGTATCCCTGCTTTGTGTTTTTAAATCAAGATGTAAATACTAATGTACTGTATTCATATAGAGAACAAACAATCTACACTTATTTTTATATCGGGTCTCTTCTGTCATTATACTTATTTATCTCTATTATAGGACACTCAATCAAAATTAATTTAAATACATGAAAACATGTATGAATTAAGGATGCACTAGGGTTCCCTGGGGGTCCAGTGGTTAGGATTTGGTGCTTTCCTTGTTGCAACCTGGGTTTGATTCCAGTCACACACTACTGTTATTTTTTTTTTTTTATGTGGCTCTATCCGTCTGCTTATACTGTATGTGGGACTAACCAAAAGCCCAGGCATGGACTCCATGAGCCTGATTCATTTCAAAGCCCACATCTGGACATATATAGACCTTATGTCTGCGGCCCTGCTGCGGGCTCACAGTCTGCTACAATTCCGGTGCTATTCATTAGAACCAGCCCACAAGTTATGGCCCGAAAGCCGAAACCATAAACCACGTACCCGTCCGTAGCAGTTCAGGGCAGGAATATGACCAATTAACCAAGACTGTAACCACCCATTTCGAAACAGAGAATAGAAAACGACACCGTCATCATGATGTCAGTAAAACATGGAGGTTAAATGTCAATCAATTAGCGTTTAGGGAGCTGATATGTGATCGGCCCTGCAAAACCGCGAAATGCAAAATAATAAAAGTAAATGCCGATACTGTTCTAGTCCATGTGGGTGGCCTGATATTAACTCATTGATTCCCGAAACCGATATAACTCCGAAATGAAACATAAAAAAATTATGTTTTATTGTGACAGGGGTTTAACCCCCTTGTGGGTCCTCTCTAATACTTGTAGGATTTTCTCCTGCATTTGCCATTTACGGGTGTGAAAGCATTTGCATTTTGCGATTTGTGATTTTAGACATCGTAACTGTTGCAGAATTTAAAGATCAAAGGCTTCAGGAGGCTGTAAGTCCGTGTTTAACATCCTCAAAGTTTTCAAGCCAGTAACAGGTAAACCGTTTGGAGCCTGCAAAAAGATGCCAATTGAATAGCAAATTAACTTATGGTCTCACTTACGGGCTTCAGTAACTTACGATTGCTCAATTGAATTGTGCTCAATATATGCTGAAAACAGGGCAGTATTACTGGTCTGCCAATTGTGAATTTTTAAACCTGTTATCACTTTCACACATTTATAAAAAAACACACTATGATATGTGTTCTTTATCTCTCTTTTTTATGTTTAAAAATCTATACAAATGTAAAAAAAAGTCAAAAGACATTACAATTAGAAGGTTGAAAAACATGTATAAATAGTAACATTTAATTAATATATTTATGGCTATACATGGTTGTTAATATTTAAGATACTTCATTGAATAAAGTGAACAATTTTTGTGGTGTGTACACATTGTAACATTAGTATTTGTCAACAATGTGTATAAAAGGTATGTTTATTTTTGCACTGACTTAATGTGTGTACTTGTATTCTGGATTTGTAAAGGTATTTCAATAGATGTTGTTCTTGTATCTCCATAACCACTGATCGGTTATCTAAGCCAAATAAGTATAAACTAGCCAGAACATGACAAATAATTTCCTAAAGAAATTATTATTTAAAAAAGTTGTACTGTTCTTGCAAAGGGCAGAGACGGGAGATCTTTCATTATGGATAACTCATCAAAGAATATATAAATATTTGTCATAACACATGGTTCATTAAAATTATTCCATTTTTGAGTCCAACACCTGTGTCTATTCAAAATAATTTAAGGTATTACTATTTTAACCAGGCATTAATTTAAAGGTATGTTTTAAAAAAGTATCCTCTTTTGAGGTTGGAAATTTGGGGGATCTTCACTCTAAACTTTAAAATGTCAAAGCGATACACAATTTCCAAGGTAATTAGAAATACAAGTGCACATATGAACAAGCAGACAGTTTTATGTCCCTACTCCGAAGAGCTTACAATCTAGAAGATAAGAGTAGGGTGTGATATAGGTCTTTAGCAGAGTGAGAAGAGAATGTTTGGGGAGTATTATGACATGTAGGCAGAGATTTAGGTGGGTGCACTTTTGCTAATGGCTTTATATGTTAGGGCCAGGATTTTACATTTTATTCTGAAGACTATCGAAAGCCAATGGAGTGACTGATAGAGAGGTGCTGCAGACACTGAGGCCCCTATTCAATTGGTCAATTGTAACTTACTGGAGCCCATAATGTAGCCTGTAAACTAATTTGTTATTCAATTATCAACATTTTGCTACCCGCAAACGATTTGCGTGTTAGAGGCTGAAAATCCCTGCGGTTGTCAAAATAGTAACTCCAACCCATCTAAGTCTTTGATCTTTCATGCCTGTAAATGTTACAATTGCAAATCACTATTCAATTGCTACAATTCCTCACAACCGTAAATGGGAAATATAGTAGAAAATCCTACCAATACCAGATAGGACTTGCAAGGGGGTTAAACACTTGTTCGTAGCACTGTAAATGCAAATAAAAATGTAAAAGATGGGGAAAGTAATGAAAGACATTAGAATTCATTGCATAACAGTTTCAAGCTCGCAAATCTGCAATCAAAAATTATGTTTTTTTACGTTTCATTTCTGTGATCTATGAATCTCATGAATCAAGGAGTTAATACATATCAGGCCACCCACATGGACTACATCATTTCCTTCATTCATTTTTATTATTTTGTGGATTGCCGGAATGCGAGTCCGATCGCATATCGGACTTCTAAATGCTAATTGATTGACGTTTAACCTCCATGTTTTACTGATGTCATGATGACAGTCTCATTTACTATTGACTGTTTCTAAATTGGTAGTTACGGCCTTTGCTTAATTGATCATGATCACGCTCTGAAATGCTACTTATAAATGCATGGTTTATGGTTTATGCTTTAGGCCCGTAAGTTGCGGGCTTCTTCAATTGAATCAATATGTAACAGTTGCAAATTTGCAATTTAATAGGGGCCTGAGTGTTGACTGTTGCAAATGAGTCTAGCAGAGATGTTTATCATGGATTGGGGTGAAAAGAGACGAGTGATGTGGTGGCCAACAAGGAGGGAGCTGCATTACTCAAGGTGAGATATGATAATACAATTATATCCTACATTCAGTTGTGTTGTGTAATATTTAATCAATGATTTGTTTAAGAAGAGTTTAATCTAAGATTTATTTTTTTACAAAATTAAAATGTTTTAGTAGCAAATGCCTTTAAAATAAATGTAATCCATATACTTCACAGTACAATATTCTTATAGCCACATTAAATTCGAAGCCTGTAACCTCTACTGGTAACCAGCAATGGCTGCGAGCTTGAAATTTGGCCTCATTACAGAGCTATTAAATTAGACCATGCTGCAAGCTACGGCCCAGAGATGCAAGCCCGTAATTCTTGCGCACGTTGCATGTGCGGCCTAATCATGATCAAGTAGTAAAACCCGTAGTTACAGGTTTAGAGGGAGCCAATGGCAAAAGAGATCGACATCACTGAAAAATGGAGGTTGGATTTCAAAGTCTTACGGGCTTCAATTACGAGTTTCGTTCGGACCCGCATTCCAGAAATAATGCAATATTAATAAATCAGGAAAAAGGATATTCTAGTCCATGAGAGGTACATTATATGTATTAACACATTGATTGCCGGGATCGAAATAAAACACAAGTGACACCCTTAAAAAAAAGTATTTTATATTGCGAATTTGCGTGCTTTAGAATGTTGTCCTATTAATTCTAATAACTAACATTACTTTCACTTTATTATTAAGTACAGTAGTGTGTTGACATTTTCATTTACAGTGCTCCTGATAGGACTTTAACCCCCTTGCGGGTACTCTCTAGGACCAGTGGGCTTTTTGGCTCCATTTGTGGGTTACGGGTTTGAACGCCAGTGAATTTATTGCAATTTAATAGCGATTTTCCAACTGTAACAGTTACGGGCTTAACAGATCAAAGGCTTTGTGGGCGTGCAGGTCAAATTTTAACTTCCCGTGGTGTTTTCTCGCTCTTAACCCACAGATCATCAGCGGGTTGCTTTACGGGGCCAATTTAATAGCCGCAAGTCTTGCAGGCTACAAGCTACAGGCTACGGTTTTACACATTCAGGGAATTTAATGTGGCTAATATATATTATGCTATTCGATTTCTGTGATACTCCACATTTAATTAAAGATTACATTTTTATATCAAAACATGATTTAATATTGAGTGATGATTTTTACTTTTTAATTATGTTAATATCCTTTTGTTCATCCTTCCAAGAAAACCTGTACTGCATCTATTATATGAAGGGATATTAATTTTCTAGTTTTATTATTAATTTAAAGAAGTTATCTGAATATTAAATTTGTTCAGATAAACTTGACTGTATTGGTAAAAATGTTATATATACAAAGTACTTACAAATATGTTGATAAAATATATGTAATTACAGCTTACATCGTAATAATATAATGAAATACCAGTAAATGGAAGAATATAAAAAAAAGATATTCATGTTTCTTTGGGTTAAGCCTGAACCCCAAATTACTAAAACTTCAAAACAAATCACTTAAGACTGGAATGCAGTTTCCTGTAGGAAACTACATATATTTATAGTCCTTTTAAGTCATTTACAATTTTCAAGAAATGTTAGTGTAGATTCTCTGTTTTATGTATTAAGGACAAAAGAATAAGTTTATAATATATATAAACAAATAATGTATAGATGCTCGCGATATGTGGAAAAATTGGTTGTTTTCTGTTAGGTAAGTTATATGTGTCTCAGAAAACATGCATATCAAGAGAAGCATATCACTTACAGTGGCAGAGCTACTGATTGGAGGGCCCAGGGAGGAGCTGTGGCCAAGTATTTTTGTGTATTTTTATATACAGTAGACTCTCAGTTAACCAGAACTCAAGCAACCAGAACTCTCAAGCAACCAGAAAAAAATGGAATACTGTCCTTTAAATACAAATTTACAGGGCTCAACAAATGCCAGGAGCCAGGTTGTCATGCCATAACATGCTTACATGTCACATTAGACAGACACAATATATTCAGAAGTGTTGCGGCACGGCTGAACGATTATGAAGGAAATCTCACACTTCAGCAGACTTCCTCCAATATAAGTTCTTTTGCGCTCCTACTTCTTTGCCCTCAATCTTGTCAAACAGCACTATTTCTCATCATTGATATTGAATCCGTATTTTAACCCCAAAAGTTTGTTTGCTACATTCAACATTCTCCTATTCCCACCCCAATTTCCCACCACTTCCTCTCTCATAACGGAGGACTTTGCAAACCACTTTAAACATAAGAATGAAACTATTCAAAACAAAGTCTACTTTTAACATAGCTCACAAACTCCCTCCTCTCAACAAATGGACAATATCCGGCATTCACTCTTTCCCAATCCCACATCCACTATAGAATCCTTTGACCTTGTAACTGAGGATGAAGTCTTCAGTCTACTTTCAACCTCTCACCTTACAACCTGTCCCTGGACCCTATTCTATCACAGCTTATCCCTCCCCTATCCACCACACTTTTCCAAGCTCTCACACATATGTTCAACCTGTCCCTAAACACTGGCAAGTTTCCATCATCATAAAACAATCCATAATTACACCCATTCTTAAGAAACCCTTATCTGTCTATATCTGCATCTGGCGATCGCTCTATCTTTCTACTTCCCCTGGCTTCAACATGGCTCAAGTGTCTACAATCACCTTACTCATTTTATTTCCTGCAACTCCATTGACACTTTCCAAACTAGTTTGAAGCCCCATCCCTCCACTGAGAAAGCTCTCACAAAAGTCACTAATGATTTGCTCACCTCCAAGTCAAAGAGTCACTTCTCTATTCTAATTCTCCTGGATCTTTTCTGCTGCCTTTGGCACCATTGACCACACTCTCTTTTGGCATCCGTAACACTGTACTCTCATGGTTCACACCATACCTACAATATCAAGCATTTAGTGTCTCCTTCTCTGGTGCCACTTCTTTACCTCGCCATTTGTCTATTGCTGTACTCTAAGGCTCTGCCCTAGGCTCCCTCCTCTTCATCTACACATCCTCAGCTGGTACCCTTATAAAATATTTTGGAGTTCAGTATTATCTCTATGCAGACTACATTCATATCTTCCTCTCTGCACCAGATCTGTACCCCTCTCTTCTAGCGCCTGTTTCCAACCGCCTCTCAAGCATTTCCTCCTGGATGTCTGCTCACCATCTAAAACTCAACATGTCGAACACTGAGCTCTAATCTTCCCACCCTCTACTACAGCTTCCACTCCTCAAATATCTTTCACTGTTGACAATGCCATCATTACTCGCACCTCCCTGGCCCATTGTCTTGTTGTTGTTTTTTTTACCCTGCCCTCTCTTTCATTACTCATGTAAAATAACTAACACAATCTTGTCTTTTTCACCAAAACATATCTTCAAAATACTTCACTATATTACACAAGACACAACTACAATTCTAATCCATTCTCTCATCATATCTAGCCTTGGCTACTGTAATTCACTCTTTACTGGCCTCCCCATCACCCGTTTGTGCCCACTGTCATTCATTATGAACATCTCCACTAGACTCATCTACCATACTCAATGTTTAACGTCAGCAGCACCGTTCTGTCTCCATTGGCTTCATGTAGCCTCCAGAATAACACTTAAAATCATGACCCTTTCTTACAAAGCCCTCAATAACAGTGCACCCACATATATCTCTGCTCTGTTCTCAAAATACTCCCTCATCCGCCCTCTTCATTCTGCTAACAACATCCTTCTTTCCTCATGTCTTATCACCTCCTCTCACTCCTGCCTTCAGGACTTTTCTCATGCTGCCACTATTCTGTGTAACTCCTTGCTTCACCACTAGACTATCTTCCTACCTCAAGACCTTCAAACCCTCACTAAGAATGCATCTTTTATTAAGGCTAATCACCTTCATCATTAATATCTACTGTATCCAAGCCCTTTAGGTTTTCAAGTTTTGATCTTGCAAGTTGCAAGATTGTAAGTTCAAAGACAGGGCCCACCACTAATCTTCAATGTTTTAATATTGTTTTTGCTTTTCCTATACTGTGCTGCAGAATATATTGGCATGTAACAAATAAAGCTGTAACCATTTAAACTATTAAGAGTCTTATATATTTCACCAATTTGCACATAAAACCTGCACACTCAATAGACATAGTACATTATAAAAACATAGACAAGTATCCTGGATATCTGTAAAGCTTTGAAGTAATTATGCTCACAAGCCATTCTATAAATTCATATACTGTATTAATATAGTTATGTGATAGTTGATTATATTTAGGTGCAGACATTCAACATATGTATATTTATACAAATGGTGTTTACTTCCAAATCAAGCATTTTCCATGTTTGATGTCTGAAGGATTAAATTTCATATACTCTGCTACAATTTTGGAGTTGTTCAATTGAATAAGCATGCAAGTTACAGGCTGAACACTGAAACAGTAAACCATGCACTTGTACGTAGCAGTTCCGGGCGGGAACAAGGTCAACTAAGCAAGGCCGTAACCACGCATTTCGAGGCAGCCAATAGTAAATGAGACCACCATGATTACGACAGTAAAACATGGAGGTTACATGGGAAATAGCGTTTGGGGGTCAAATGCAAAACTCTGATCGGACTCGCAAAACCGCAAAATACAAAATAATAAAAATGAAAGTCAATACTGTTCTAGCCCATGTGTGTGGCCTGATATGAATTAACTCATTGATTCCAGAGATCGATATAACTTCAAAATGACACATAATTGTATTTATTTTTTTATTGCTTATTTGCAAGCTTGAGATTGTTGTGCAATTAATTCTAATGTCTTAAATCACTTTCCCCATCATTTACAGTTCAGTATTGATTTTTTATTTGCATTTACAGTGCTATGGACAGGGGTTAAACCCCATTGTGGGTCCTCTCTAGTACTCTTAGAATTTTCTAGTACATTTGCCGTTTACGAGTGTGAAGACATTTGCGGGATTGGGGATTTTTTTTTAAACTACTGAAAGATAGACATCTTTTTTGTAACAATACTCCTTTCATCAAATTTATTAAGAAATCATATGCATTTTCTGAACCTTTTATTTGGAATTGATTAAAAATCAAAATATGTCAATTTAAAAATATTTAAAAGAGCTTACACTTTCCAATATATTCTGGTTTGACATAAATCGTTTGTTTTAAACACATAACAGTAATACATTTGTAGATACAATAGATGAGTCTTAAATATACAATATTAATATTTAGATGCCTCACATGCAACAAATAGAATAGTTGCATTAACCCTCAACTTGTGAAATACTTATAACATATTAAAATTGTCTTTAGTAAGTGGCCCATTGGTGATTGTTGCAAAAACTATATACAAAATGTGTACTGCAAAATAAAGTTTTTGCCCTGTCTGGGGCACATATACATTATGTTTCATTTAAAGGGAAGGCTTTAATATTTTTTTTTATCTGAAATTAATTTTGGCAACTTGACCTGATACCTGTTAACTTATCCTGAGATTCTGCAACTTGACACGCAACCGCAACTTGGTCTAGGAAATTGGCAACTTATCCTATTCACTGGGTAATCTGTCCTGTCTGTAATAAACCTATACAACCTGTGGGTAGGGTTGCTCTTCTTGACCTTTTCAAGCCCAATGAAGAGCAGGTTATTACATAGCCTAAATAAAAAAAATCCACAAACATAAGCTACATTTGGTGCATTTTGATTACAATGATACTGAAGTCAAAGGTTTGCTTTCAATAATTTAAAGCAGCAGTGGTGGGCAACAGGGTGTTGTGGCCCTAGCTCAGAAATTGGAAAACCTACTTTTCTTCAACAATGCACAGTCCATTATATCTCTCTAAAATAAGCAAATAAAAATATATATTTATATATCTCCTCCTTATCTCTGTTACCAATTATTTCCTTTTCTACAATGAAGTTACCATTTTACTTTGCATAAAAATGATGTAAAGCACTTTGAGGCCTTTCTAAGACTCCTGGGAAGCAATGGAGCCCTTCAAGTGAAATATGTTATCAATCTGTGATATAAAGTGCAGATTTTATAGCAAAGCTTTCCATTGCATAGAGTGTTGCAAGAGTTGCAATAGAAATATCATTTGATTCTTTGAACAACCGGCTTCTCTAATAAAATTACTATTTCCTCCTGATTTTTTCATTGCATCATATTTTCATAGTAGGAGGAGTAATTTATTTTTTCCTCTACTAGTACATAGCTTTGAGCCACCTTAATTAAAATTAGTGACAAGGAGGTCAGGAGTTTGTTCCAGAAGCAAATTGTACAGGGATGAACACATTTCTGTATTTCATGCAAAAAAACATTTTTGTAATGTTTACAACATGCTCTTAAAATCCACGGAAGTAATATTGTGCTTTTGGTGTCCTCTTAGTCACTGTATGCATCTGGCAGTTAATATTGGAGATTGATGAAAATGAAGAAGATAAGAAATAAATGTTGAAGAAAACAAAGGTTTAACAGACAACATAGAAAGAATACTAACATGTCTCCAATTCATCTTGTACAATAATTAATATATTTTAATATATCATCCATTGAATCAGTATAACCCATTATTAAACAGTTTTATCTTATTATACTTTAGCTCCTGATAGCATCTTCTTGATTGAGCTACTGTCTTATTTTAACTAAAGCCGTAAGAACTCCTGTAAGTTTTTATAAGCAAATTTGCAGAACTATTCCATGGCTCCCATAACGTAGAATACCTAAAATGTACTGATTCGTACTCCAGTTATAACTGAAATAGTCTCCATAGCAATGCTACAGAATGGGGCTATCTATCTATCTATCTATCTATCTATCTATCTATCTATCTATCTATCTATCTATCTATCTACGTATCTGTCAGTCTATCTATCCATCTTTTTAACTAAAGTAGGATATGGTTAAATAATAAAGATATGAAGGCATTTTTTAATCCCTCTGCTTATGACTCAATATTTTAACACAGCTTCTAGATATCTTCAACCCCCCATAAAGGCAGAAAAATGCTTAAATTCTAAAGAAGCTAATACATTAACAGCCTTATTAAATTGTGAATCGGCCAATTGAATAGGGCTCTATATAAGCACATAGCATGTTTAGTTAGTGAACTTCTATCCAAAAGCAAGGTCTTCAATAACTAAACACTTCTGTAAAAAAAAAAGCTATGTGCTTATATAGAGCCCTTTAGAATTGGCTGAATCGCAATTTAATAAGGCTGTTATTGTGTCAGATTTGAGACTCCATTGCTCAAATATTACACAATTGAGAAGCTGCAAAAGCCAATCACATGCTTCCTCCTCTGAGCCCAGCTCCCCAGGGATCCCCCTCAATGCCAGCTAACTTCTATGAGCCTGGGTATCCATTTGGAACCCCTCAACACCAAGGGAAGCCATCAGGGTCCATCTCCCCAACCCTTGTACTGTAGGTTGAGGGTCCATTACCACATGGGGGTCACTATGGACACCTATGAGTCCTCTAACTATAACCATGATTGAAACCTCGAACATCAGACTGGACATAAAGAGAGCTTTAGGGATGAAATTATATTTGAAGTTGTGTCCCGAAGAGTATGTGAAACATGTAGGAGTAATGATAAGATGGAGATGAGGCAGGGATGCCACAATGTTTTTCTGTTTTTTATTGTTTTATTGTTATCAGTCTTTTTAGATAATATGTATGTTCATTTCTCTCCAAATATTTTTTTTTATGGTGTTAGTCCCTTTTTAACAGTCTAGGCCACCAGGAAAATGGTTCAGCATATGATATGTTCTAAATGCAAAAAAAACCAAAATCTTCTTAGTGCAATTTTTAAGGGTGGCACGACTTTTGGGCTCACGAGACGTGCTTGCAGTCATCAGCGCACCGTCAAATGCGCACACCCACAACACCGTGCCTGACAAATGGTAGCAGCGACACCAGCGCGTCCCACGTCAATACCCGCCTGAGTCACAGACGTCTACATTCACTGACAGGTAAAGAACTTGTGTGGATGGGTTTGTGGATAGCCAGGGGATAGATGTGCGGATGGGCAGGGGGATGGATGTTGGGATAATTATGGAATGGATGTGTATGTTCTTTCTATATGAAAAGCTTTATGTGTTACACCTACCTCTGCAGCCACTAATGGCTTGCAAATATACTTGGCTTGTCATACACATCCATCCCCTAACTATCCCCATACCCATCCCCTGCCCATCCGCACATCTATCCCCTGCCCATCCAAAAACCCAGCTATTTACAGCGTCTGCCCCCCCCCCCTTCTGAGAGCGATCTCTCCCCTTATCACGGGTGTCCTGTATTTTGGCGCGATGGTGTCGCTGCTTCCAGAATACAGAGTGACTATGGATCCAGATGAGATAGTGGCAGCATTTCAAAACTATTACCCTAAATCAGAGTTTCCCAAACCCCTTCTTAGGGCTCCCCAGACAAGTCAGGATTTCAATTTAACAGTGTGTAAACAGTGTGTAAACATTCAACAAGCAATGGAAACTCTATTTTCCTCTCCTGTGCTAACAAACTGTTAAATTGAAATCCCAACCTGAGGAGGGGTTTGGAAACCACTGCCATAAATTCAACAACTGCAAACACTTTAATAATTCAATCATGCCACACTCTCAGCAAGCCATTTCTAGACATCTTAAAGGGGCAACTGTGAAAACTATCACTACTGAAATGCAAAACATGTTGATAGACCATTCTCAATAGAAGAACTAACTGAAGTAATTTTAGACCTGAAAAATGTCAAATCACCAGGAGTAGACAGTTTGACAAGGAGTCACAAGTTACCACCCAAATTATTAAAAGCTCACATTGCTTTAATTGCAAAGGAGGGCTGATTTATTTAACCAACACAGACCCAAATATAACTGTCATTATAATTTGAATCAGCCTAAACAATATACTTCCACAGATGGTTTCCCTAGATAAGGTGCACTTTCTATCACAAATACAGTCCTCTTACAATACCAAACAATGCATAGCCCTTATCTGGTTCTTAACCCCCCCCCCCCCCCAAATCTCCTGAACTTGGCTCTGATCAATGGAGAGAGACATTTAATATGGTGTTGTGGCCTTACATGTTTCAGACACAACATACCTTTAATTTAGATGATACAATATTGATTCCAAATAAGAGTCTCTATAAGTGCCCACAAGCATCGTTGTTACTGCCAAGTACATCCATTTTAATTCAGAAATGAACAAGGCAAGGCTGACCCTATTCTTTACCTAAACCTTAGAACCATTTCTACTTGAGATAGCCAGTTTGCCTTCTTAGTTTTCTTTCTTTTGGGGATGTTTTTTTGCAGCCATTTTCTGAACAATGTCACAAACTTCTGCCCAAAGTTCTTCAGGCATTCCATCTACAATGTCTAGTACCTTAAATCTATTATTTATTCCACTAGATATTATTATGTTGCTCTCATTGTTTTTACTTTCACTGATATACTTTTAAAATAAAAAAAAAATATCAAACTGGATACTTGTAGCAAAGCAGTAGGGATATTTTGTATCAATTTAAATGGTAACACTTTCCACTTTTTTGACCTGGTAGAAACCCGCCCACTTATAAGTTACTCTCTCAATGTTTTTTTTATCATGGCTCACATTATTTGCAATAGCGATTGGTAGCTTAATACATTTTGCCACACATTTTAAGCTTCTCTATAATCACACAACTTGGTGCTAACTGATCTGAAGCCAATTCTATTACTGCTTAAGATTATATTTAACTCTATTCACACTATAGATCTTTTAAATTTAAGGAGCCGGACACTAACTAGCAAAAGCTTGACTTGAAAATATTGACTTTTTTGCTTTATGTCTACACTCCTTACTGGGAGTCAATCTACATAATAACTCCTCCCAAAAGTTTTTTTTTATATAAGTTACTTTAAACTTTATTTAGTAGGCTATCTTTTCCCCACTCAATACCCGATACGCGTTTCCCTTTGTTACTATACAGATTTCTCAAGGGATGTGACACACGAGCTGTATCTGGATTTTAAAACTCTTAGGACCTGCTTAGCAATATCTGGGACCTCCTATTGGAGTTTGTGATTGGTTAAGTGTATTTGGCTAAGGAAGTAATAACAGACTGACTTGGGAATAGACATGTATGTTTCAGAAAAATAAATATGCACTCTGTAAATGATTGCTCTCTAGTGATGTGCGAAATTAGTGCAATTGTACGTCTACCATTTATTACATAATACAGTTAATTAGAATCGATAATACATTTAAGTTTTCTTTGCCAAGAGATACTTGGATTCCTGAAAGAACAGTCTAAACCAAACTGTATAAATATCATCACACTAAGGAAAAAGACCACATTTGGCTACACCTTTATTGATTAAAGGGAGAATTTCCTAATTATACTGATAATACATTATTATAACTTTATGAATGCTATTTATCTTGGATAATGCCTAGCTTTATTGTTGCTAGTTTTGACCATACATTTACTATATATGTATTCTCTCATATTCATCATTGCCATGAGTCTTTCATTGTATGATCTCTCTAATTATTGGCCTTCTACCATACAACATTAGAAAGATTATGTGTTAAACATTACTGGTAAATTGACAATAACAACATTGAAATAAAGAAGTTGTTTTATTAAATGTGTCTAGAATCTTACTGATATGAAATGTCCAATTCCAGATCATTTTAGTTCATTAACTCCATTCTTATCAATGATTATTCTTGTCATCTCATGTTAGTAGTTCTAATATTCCAGGTTCCAATGCTAAACTGTTCTTTGAAGCCTCAGACTTTCCTTTCTCGTCCAGATATAAAGTGCTCTCAATTTTTGGCCCACCATTACATCTAGTGCTACTCGTACTTACCATCTGCTCTTCCACAGTACTGTGGTAGGCACCTTCTGACTGAGGGGCTGATCTCCCGGTGCCACATGGCTATGGTTGTACTTATCCATAAGATTATCATTGGAACTGGAGTAGGTTGCCAGTTCCTTCTCCATTGAACCACAATTTGTATGATCTATCTGCTATGACCTGTCCATCTTGGGTGATCTTACATGGTATATAGCTCACAGCTTCACTAAAGTACACAAGCCCCTTCACCACGACAAAGTAAAATACCAGAAGGGGATGTAATGATTACAGAATCCATAAACACTTAATCTCTACATGCTACACTTTATTACATTACAACACCCCACCGCTCAAGCTCCCCTACATGATAAAATGGGAAGAAGATATTGATGGTGAAATAGATGAAGAAGACTGGCAGGATATATTAGAAAGACATCACAAGCTGTCCATTTTTGTAAACTTTAAGGAGCAATGTTATAAAACCTTATGCAGGGGGTACATCACTCCAGATACATTGTACAGAATGGGTAAAATACCAAACTAAATGCGCTGAAGTGGGTATGGTCAAATAGGTAATACAACAACGCCGGAGGAAAGCCTCTGATCTAAAACGGCCGCAAGAGTTTCGGCCATAAGAAATTCCTATTTGCAATTCAATTGCTCCGGGGAACCTCTCTGCAAGGCTAAAAGCGAGCCGCAGCTTACTTGTTGCAAACAGGTCCCGCTAGCACCAATTAAGCACATAAAATGGCTCAAATAAAGCCATCGTGCACTTTGCAGAGTCTATAAAGTGATATTCGGTGTTAGCAAAAATAGCCCATAATTACCCTATACTCAAATCCGTAAAATACTTTTTTTTTAATATACGTAAAATATCCATGTAAAAAGTCCAGAGTGCTTGGAGCACCTCAGACCCGCCCACACCGCAGCCGGAAAATAAACAGTTAATTTGAACTCGGGTTTGGGCTGATGTGCAAGCTTGAGAGTGGGTTACTTTTAATCCTCATGTCCCCCAATATTATCCCAAGCATTTACAGAGCTGTACAGTGCAGGCTTGAATTTATTTTTGCGTTTTTCGATTTCAGAGTTTACGGCCGGTTTCAAGATATGCGGCCGGCCGTAAAAGGAGATCCTTGCGGGGCCGTATAATAGAATCGCGAGTTAACTGAACCCCCGCAAGGAATCGCAGCCTTACGGCCGATTTACGGCCGATAATAGAATGAGGCCCATGGAAAGCATAGACATTTTAGGTTTTTTAACATGCAGTATGTGGTTTCTCATATTTTGTAAAACTTACTTTGAGTCATGGATTCTTGGGCTATATCTACTGGTGTTAATGTTTTGTTTTTATATGATATTTGTTTGGGGAGAGGTTATAATATAGGATAATTTAAATAACTGAAAAAATATTGATTTGACCAACTTAAATGTATTACCAAAACATAAAGTTAAAAAATATTATGCACTTGCAAGGTTTCATGTTCTGGAGTTAGATAACTACATTGTAGAGAGCAGAAAAATGCTTTAGGGAATACTGTGATTCCGATTACAGCTAGTGTTTTACAGTCAATACATCCTAAATACACAAAATGTAAGGACAATATAGCAATATATCTTGAGATTGTGGACTGTGGTCTATAGAGTCATATATAAACTGTTTGGATTATTATTACAAATTCTAAGATAACTTAAAAAACAATATTTTGGGAAAGCAAAGTTACCACAATCCTTATGCAATCCTTCATACCTGGTAGCTGAAGCTCTTGGTTTCTGCTGTACTTCCAGATGAGGTAGTGCCGCAATGTGATGGCAATAGCATAATAAAGGAGACCAGGTAGACAAAAACACAGTGGTAATATCTTTTAATATATGTTTCCGAAGAAGCCTTATGGTGGGTAAAATGTGTTTGCGTATATCACCACAGTGATTGATTCTACTAGGTCTCCTTCGTAGCACTAATGCTATCATGTTGCAACAACACCTCATCAGTGAGAACCAAGAGCTGCAGCTTCCAACTTGATAGACTAAAGGATTGCCTAATGACTGCTGTAACTTTGCTTTTTTTTTATTTTTTTAAATCTTATCTTAGAAGTTTTAATACTTATCCAAACTGAACCTTTTGGTATCTGATTCAACACTTTTGAATACCAAGGGACTAAAAATGCTGCAATTAACTTGTACCTAACATTTACCTAGTATTATCTACCTAATTGGGCTGTGACCTGTGATGTATGTTTATGAAGCATAGTATCACACAACAACTCATCATTACCCATGGAGGTGGCCTACTGAATCTCCTGATAGTCCATTACTGAAGATCCATCAGGCAAAACTGTTAAAGGACCACTTAAAATTATGTCGACACAATTTTTTTTTTAGAAAGCAAAATAACTAAATAAATAATAAACAAACATTTTTATATAAAATTATTTTTTACCGTATAGTTTCATGTTCTCGTCTGTGTTAATTATGCTCTCTACTTCCTCATCAGGGTGTATCCTGTAAACTAAAAAGCTTTCTAAAGGTCCGGATGAAAGTACTGACAGTTGTAACTGCCACATTTCCACTGTGTTGAAAGAAACATCATGTGCACTGAAAGTCTCCTACGATGTCATGATGTTGATTAGCAGAAAACAAAATGATAGATTACACTGCAGCATTGCTGTATATAAAAACTAATATATTAGAGGTTGTATTTTTGTTGGTACATTCTAATAATATTTTTCCACATGGTCACAGAGAGTTGGACACTTGTTTCCTGTTTTTTTAAATATGTGGACTACAATGCTTCTTTTAATAGCTATATATAAAATTTCAATTACAACTGTTTTTTTTTAAAATACTATTCTTAGAAGCCAGCTGACAGTGACAGACTGCAAATATCTTTATAAGGTAGTTAAATGTAAAAAAATAACTTATAGAGCAATTGATCTAATTAAATCACCTGTGGATCTTATAGGCAGAATGAAATTGACTGAAAATTGTATTGAATAAATAATCCATGGACAAGTATAAAGCTTGAATGTGCTCAAGCTTTATACTTGTCCATGGATTATTTATTCAATAACATTTTCAGTCAATTTGATTCTGCCTATAAGATCCACAGGTGATTTAATTAGATCAATTGCTCTATAAGTTATTTTTTTACATTTAACTACCTTATAAAGATATTTGCAGTCTGTCACTTTCCCCCTTGGAGAGCTTCCCATCTCATTCTTCACAAAATTGTGTTTGCTGCTCAACAATTAACAGTTTGCTATTGTGCCTCAAGCACTGGGTTGTTTTACATATGAAAATATGCTCATGAGGGAACTTCTCGGCAGGCACAGGAACTTGGCTGGAATAACTAATATCCTGGCGCTACTTGGTTTGGCTTCAAAATTTGTCTAATTTTCTCATAATTTATAGCCCTCTAAATTTCTCCTTTGTCTCTAATGGAGTTTGGATACCAGTTGTTGGCTGACAATAACAAAATCAAACACAGGTTATATTGATACGGGAAGTGTTTATGTTATGTTTAATCCAGATGTTGACAGGTAATCTCTAGAGATATAGATTCATAGAAGTACAGGTGTCAATAACTACAGCAATCACATGACAAGCTATGGAATCACAGGCATTTAAAGACAATAGATACAAATTGCAATATTATATAGAAAAAAAAAAGTGCCTAGGGGTAATTATTTTAAATTACCTCTACAGTCCATACCCATTTTTAATCCAACATTTTCTGAATTACATAAACAGCCTGGAAAATTATGTTCTAGCTTCAGCACTGTATTAGTAAAAACACTGTAATTACAAAATTGTTATATGAAAATAAAAAGTCTATTGTGTAGAAAAAAATGTATTAATGTATTCAAGTAAATCCAGCTTTAGTGTCTTAAAGTTGAAGGAGTCAATAGTCATGATGAGGTTGCAGATTTCAAGAGAAATGTGTCCCAAGAAAGCACCATCAATGGCATTGATGAGCAATGGTCTTTCCTTGACCTGGGTGGGTATATTCTCACACAGAGAATCACTATTATTATTATCATAGTTCATAAGCAAGGAGGACCCTGTATTTGAGCTAGGAATCCAATGTCCATGGTGAATTCCCAAAGTATTTAGGATAGAAACTCGCAGACAATCTAAGGTATAGTGAGTGGTAAAAGAGGGAGAGAGAGGTGATAAGCGTGTTAGGGTGGAAGGTGATACGCTTCTTTAAAGAGATGCATTTTAAGTGAGGTTTTTAATGTTTTGAGGCAAGAGGATAATATAGTGGAGTGAGGCAAGGAGTTCCAGAGACTAGAAGCAGCACAATAAAAGTCCTGGAGGCGGGAGTGAGAGGAGGTGACAAGAGTTGTAGGAAGAAGAAGGTCATGAGCAGAACGAAGAGGGCGGGTGAGGGAGTATTTGGAGATGAGAGCAGAGATGGACGGGGGAGCATTATAGTTAAGGGCTTTGTAAGTTAGGGTCATGATTTTAAATTTTATTCTTGAGGCTAAGGGAAGCCAGTGGAGTGATTGACAGAGAGGTGATGCCAACACTGAACGTTGTGTACGGAAGATGAGTCTAGCAGAGGCATTCATAATGGTTTGAAGTGGAGATAGTCGGGTGGTGGGTAGGCCAACAAGAAGCGAGTTGCAGAAGTCTAGGCGAGAGATGATTAGAGAGTGTATAAGGATTTTAGTTGTGTCTTGTGTAAGATAGTGACGCATACTGGCGATGTTTTTTTAGTTGGAGAAGACAAGATTTAGTTAGTGATTGTATGTGAGGAATGAAAGACAGAGGGGGGCCCAGTAGAACTTCAAGACAACGGGCTTGGGAGGAGGGGGTGATGATGTCGTTGTTGACAGTCGGAGATACTTGAGGAATTGACACTGTGGGAGAGGGAGGGAAGATTAGGAGTTCAGTTTAGACATGGTGATTTTCAGATGGTGGGACGACATCCAAGAGGATATACTAGAGAGGCAGTTGGAGATGTGTGCTAGAAGAGAGGGGGGTAGATCTGGTGCAGAGAGGTAGATTTGGGTCATAGAGATGATAATGAAGCACAAAAGAGTTTCTGAGGGTACCAAGTGAGGAAGTGAAGATGGAGAAGAGGAGGTGGCCTACGACTGATCCTTGGGGAACACCAACAGACAGGGGGTGAGGAGAAGAAGAGATGTCGGAGAAGGAGTGTCTCGAATACGTGGGAGAAGAGGATATGAAGTAGAAGTGGATGGTCGACAATGTCAAAGGCAGTACAGAGATCTAGAAGAAGAATAATTGAAAAGTAACCTTTTGACTTGGCGGAAAGCAGGTCATTGGTGACTTTAGTGAGAGCTGTCTCAGTGAGGTGTTGGGGCCGAAAGCCGGATTGGAAGGTGTCAAGAAGGGAGTTAGAGGGAATAAAGCCGGTAAGGTGGTTATAGATGAGCAGCTCCAGCAGTTTTGAAGCCAGGGGAAGCAGAAACTTAGGGCGGTAGTTAGATGCAACGTTAGAGTCAGATCAGGGTTTTTTGAGGGTGGGTATAACTATGGCATGTTTTAGAGAAGATGAAAACATGCCAGTAGTAAGGGAGAGGTTGAAAATATGTGTGAAAGCTAGGATTAGTGTGGTAGAGAGGAGAGAGATGAGCTAAGATGGAATAGGATCCTGAGGACAGTAAGTGAGGCGAGTGAATGATAGCAGTTTGGAGACTTCATCCTCTGTAGCCGCATCAAAGCAGTTTAAAGTGGCTGTGGTATTGGACAAGGGAGAAGGACTGGGAGTTTTTGGTTGGTTTAGAGGGTGGAGTGTGAGAGCCACTATGAGATAAGAGTTCATTGCGGATGTTTTGAATTTTATGAAAAAATGGTTGGCAAAGTCTTCAGCTGTGAGAGAGGAAGGGATGGGAGAAGGAGGGTATTGAAAGTGGCAAACAAACACTTGGGTTTAGAGGACAGAGTTGATATTAGTGTTGTAAAGTACTGCTGTTTGGCAAGGTTAAGGGCAGAGGAAGAGGAGCCTAACATAATTTTTTAGTGGAGGAAATCTGCTGAAGTGTGTGACTTCCTCCATAGTCATTCTGCAGTGCAGGAGCACCTCTGGATGTATCGTGTTTGTGTAGTGTGCCATGGTTGTGGATGAGAGCGTGAGCATCTGCGTGTGGATATGGGGGCCAGAGTGTCAAGGGTGGAAGAGAGAGAAGAGTTGTAGAGTGAGGTGGCAGTGTCAGGGCAGTTGAGGTTGGTGATGGGGCTGAGAAGGGGTTGGATAATAGTGGAGAGCTGAGAATGGTCAATTGCTTGCAGGTTTCTGTTTGTGATGGTGGCAGGGGATTGGAGAGGGGTGGTGAGAGGGTAATGTGGTGAAGTTGAAGGTAAGGAAGTGGTGGTCAGATAGAGGGAGTGGACGGATGACTGGGTAGGAGGTTGTGATGAGATTGGTGAAGATAAGGTCAAGAGAATGTCCAGCATGATGAGTAGAAGAATCTGTTAGTTGTGAGAGGCCAAGGGAACAGGTGAGTGCACGATGTTTGGCTGCTGCTGGGGAGGTGGGAGTGTCAACATCAATGTTAAAATCTCCAAGTACCAGTGAAGGCACATTGGAGGAGAGAAAGTGAGGGATCCAGGCAGAAAAGTCTAAGAGAGAGGCAGCAGGTTATAAGAAAGAGGAAAGAATGAGAGAGCATTGTGGCAATGTGTGAGATTAGGAAAAATAGATTAGAAGATTGTGGGGGAAGAATTATTATCCTAAGATATGGTAGTAGTAGTAATAACAATAAGGTAACTACAATATATGTTGCGAAGAGCAGTCTGATCCCATTAGTTTGTGTGTCAAGGTCTTGAAATCTATAGAGTAGCACACCACTGAACAACAATTCATTTCAAGAGAAGGATATCAAAGGCAGAAAAATATTCCCTGACAGAGACATCAAAGGTTCTCCTGAATTCTGCTAAGAACAGGTCAATGTCATTTTGACTAGAGGTGAATTATTTACCCAGAATGGTGAAAAACATTCTAGAGTTTCATCAACAAGGTAGGTCCAGTGAACAATTCTAACCATAACTACTAGAAATAGTTCAGCGTGTAGAGTTCACTGGTGGGTGCATTGCTGAATGAAGAGATGGCAGGAGGCTAGGTCTCTATCACAATGCCTTGGTACCACAAGAAGACCCATTTTGGCAATGGAGAGAAATGATGAAGTGGCATTGATCTCCATACCTGATGTAGCTGGCATGAAAGGCACTTGAGCAACTGATATAGCAGGTGAAGTTTCCATGCAGGTGGAGAGCATGGTAAAGGCATCCACTATCTTTGACAGTATTTTTTAAAAAGAAGCAAAGAGAGTGTAACACTTAGCTGTTTACAGTGTCACCTGGTCCAGTTGCTGAGATACCTGGGTCATGGGTGCTTGTAGTTGTTCCAACTTAAGGTTCATGTTGAGTAGTTGTGTTTCTTGCAACCATTGTCTCTTTGTCACTATCTAGAGTTGCTGTGTCAAAGCCCCAAGCTGCAAACTGTGATGCGACAGGGCCATTGTAATTTCACCCACATTAAGGGGCCTATTGTAATGTCGGGGGTGGCTGGGCTCACCCAGGAGCTTTTCAGGAGTGAAGCTCTTTGGTCTAATATCAGAGGGCCAGGGGTAACAGACTTGATTGCAGAAACTTGAGTTGGCAATGGTAAAAAACTTGGAGATGACACTGCACATGGCAGTGGCACTTCAGTGTCCCTTGGCATGGCTTGGTCACCCACAGAGACTTTCAATATCCCATGGCATGACTTGGTTGCTGACAGAAACTTTGTGTTCCTTGGCAAGGTTTGGTCACAGACAGACATTTTCTATATCCCTTGGAGACGCTTGGACCATAGGAGATGCAAAGATGTGGAAGCAGTCTACATCTAAGGCAGCACTCCAACAACAAGCAGAATTGAATGGACCAGAAACTCACAGATTGATTAAACTCCTGCCCAGTATCTGATAGAAGGGTAACTGAAGGAAGGAGTAATGAAAAATGATGCAAACTCCAGAAAGTGAGGCCTGAACAGCACCAAAGAACGAACAGAAGCAGGCTTGCCAGAACACACATCACAGGGATGTGGAATGATCTGGAAGAGGCTCACCGTGTGGAGGTGCGGATCCAGGCACACACCATCTAGGTCTACCATGCAGCCTAGTCAGCATGTGTGTCAGGCCAGGCCCAGGCTTCCCAAGCCCATGTTAAGGATTTCTTTATGATCGCCCCTATGTAGGACCGGACAATGCACTGCTCCTGACAATTACACAGCATCCTATAAAAACAGTCTGTTTATACAAATAACTGGGAAGGAGATAAAGGCATATAGGGCCTCATACAAATGTGATTTGGCCAATTGAATAGGGCTCTATATAAGCACAGAGCATATTTTTTTACAGAAGTTTTTAGTTAGTGAAGACTTGCTTTTGGATAAAAGTTCACTAACTAAAAACTTCTGTAAAAAAATATGCTATGTGCTTATATAGAGCCCTATCCAATTGGCCAAATTGCATAAAAAATTAGGCCCATACTAATTTACTCTCAGTCTCCCAACTTTTAAACTCAACACCACACAATCCCTCCTGAATTCAATGGTTTTCCATTCCACCGTCAGCCTAGAGCTCACACATTTGTTAATTTTGTGAGGTGTACAGTTGCAACATATAAATCTCTCAATGAACAAGTTAAATATAAATATATATGATTAGCATTTTGCAAGTGGATTTTCCTTTTGCAAGTAAAGGCTGATAAATTGCAGAGTGCACTAATTGTGCCCAAATGAGAGGAGTGTGGCTTGACTGTGTTAAACTAGTATAAAAGGTTTGTGAGCTGTTTGGGGCTGTTTGCAAGCGGATTTTCCTTTTGCAAGTAAAGGCTGATAAATTGCAGAGTTCACTAATTGTGCCCAGGTGAGAAGGCAGAAGTTAATATAAACAGTAGAAGGGGTGAAATTGTGAGCTTGCGAACATTTCTAGTATAAGTGCAATTCTAGTAAAAGTGTAGGAGTTTAAATACAAGGAGGAAGTTCAAATAAAAGGGGGCAGATTTATAGTGCAAAGGGGGAAGAATAATATATATATATATATATATATATATATTTTTTTTTTTTTTTTACAATTTTTTATACAAATATATTATTTTGTATTCTTTATTTTTCCCACTGATTTTTAGTAGACAATAATATTAATTATGAGTCAGTCCAGTGGCAACCTCACTCAGTGTACATCTGTCATATGTATGCAATACTGGAACAGATGATCCAGGGTCCATACCTCTGTGACAGGTGTGAACATGTTGCCTCTCTGGAAGCTCAAATTGGAGAACTGGAGAGGAGAATTGCAGCAATTAGTGATATTGATCCACTGGAAAGGGAGTTGGTGCTCACTGAGCACAGTTTAGCTGGGCCTCACATGGAGGGTGGAGATGGGGCTAGTGAGGATGTTCAGGGAGGTAGCTGGGTTACAGTTAGAAGGTGAATCAGGGGGAACAGGAGGAGGCAGGCCAGTTCTGAGTTGGCAAAAACCAACAGATTTGCCAGATTAATTGAAACTGTTGGGGATGTCCATTCAGAAATGGCAATGCCAAATAGAGCTGTTCCCTCTAACAGCCAGGAGAACAGTTCTACTGGAGGAGTGGTAGGGCAGAATAGGAAGAGCAACAGACAGGTTTTGGTGGTAGGAGACTCTATTATTAGGAGGGTAGACAGGGTTATTTGTCACCAAGATCCCAGCAATCGAACAGTTTGCTGTCTCCTGGGTGCTTGGGTTCATCATGTTGTGGATCAGGTGGATAAATTATTGGGAGGGGCTGGAAATTAACCGGCGGTTTTGGTACATATTGGTACCAATTACAAAGTTAGTGGAAGATGGAGTGTCCTAAAGAATGATTTTAGAGAACTAGGTAATAAGCTGAAGCCAAGGTCCTCCAATGTAGTATTTTCTGAGATACTACCAGTGCCATGCGTTAGCCCAGGGAGGCGCAAGGAGCTTAGGGAGGTTAATGCATGGCTAAAGATGTGGTGCACTAAGGAGGGGTTTGGGCTTTTAGAGCATTGGGCTGACTTCTCAATTCGGTACAAATTCTATAGAAGGGATGGATTGTACCTTAAGAATGAAGGAGCTTTTGTGCTAGGGGATAGGATGGTAGAAAGGCTGGAGGGGTGTATGCTTGCTAATGCCAGAAGCTTGCCAGGAAAAATGGGAGAGTTAGAATTATTAGCAATGAATAAAATATGGGATTTAATAGGCATTACCGAAACATGGTGTCATGAATCTCATGACTGGACTGTTAATCTGGATGGTTATAACCTGTTTAGGAAAGATAGGGCAATGGCAAAAGAGGAGGAGTAATTTGTCTGTATATTAAGGCTGAATTTAAGCCTATAGTTAGAGAAGATATTTATGGCGGAACTAGTGATAACGTTGAATGTTTGTGGGTAGAGTTAAATAGCGGAGCAGCAAATTCCAAAAGAATATTAGTAGGAGTATGCTATAAACCCCCAAATATAGCTGATAGTTAGGAAATACAATTATTGTAGATTGGAAAGCTAAGCATGGGCAAGTTCTAATAATGGGAGATTTTAATTACCCAGAAATAAACTGGATAAATGAGACCTGAAGTTCCGCTAAGGGGAGCCAGCTCTTGAGAACACTCATGGATAATTATCTGGCCCAGGTTATAAAAGAGCCTACTAGAAATGAAGCTATCTTAGATTTAGTCATCACAAATAATATTGATATAGTATCAAATGTTGGAATAGGGCAACCTTTGGGAAACAGTGATCACAACACAGTCTCGTTTGAAATTGAATTTAAAAAACAAAATGTTAAGGGGTCGACAAAAACTCTTAATTTTAAAAAGGGAGGTTTTAAAGGTCTAAGGGCAGCAATACAACGTATAGACTGGGAAAGAGAACTGATGGGTAAAAACACTGAACATAATGGACAACATTTAAATTGTTACTAAATATACATACTTATCACCACATACCAAGTGGGAATAAAAGTAAAAGGAGTAAATCACATCCAATGTGGCTTAACAATGATTTAAAGATCAAGATACGGAGCAAAAAACAGACAATTAAACTATACAAACAAGAGGGGACAGAGACTGCTTTACGGGAGTACAAGGAAATCAACAAGGCTTGCAAAAGGGCTATTAAACTGGCAAAAATAGAAAATGAAAAATTAATTGCAAAAGAAAGTAAGACTAACCTACTATGTTTTCAGTATATTAATGGGAAGAAGATAAGGAAGGAAGATATAGAAACATTACAATGTGACACAGGCCGTCTGAATATTAGTGACCAGGAAAAGGCAGATGAGCTATATAGGTTCTTTTCTTCTTTATACACAAGGGAGGTAATGCAGAAAGTAATCCAAAAGAGGTTGGAAAAAATAAATGTTAATAAAGCCCCGGGTCCTGATGGAATACATCCAAGGGTACTGAGGGAACTGGGTTCTGTAATAGCCAAACCATTATATTAAATTTTTCAAGATTTACTCAACACACTACCAGATGACTGTAGAAAAGCAGATGTGATACCTATATTTAGAAAGGGAGCAAGAGCAAATCTGGGGAATTATAAACCAGTGAGCCTCACTACTGTAGTGGAGAAGGTTTTAGAAGGGTTAACAAGTGATAATATATAATAATATGTCTATTTGAACAGGATTATAAGTAGGAGTCTACATGGATTTATGAGGGATAGGTCATGTCAAACAAATCTAATTAGTTTTTATGAGGAGGTTAGCAGGGACCTGGATCAAGACAATTCAGTGGATGTAGTCATTTTGGATTTTGCAAAGGCTTTTGATACAGTGCCACATGGGAGACAATTTTACAAACTGAGAAATAAAGGAATTGCAATAAATATCTGCTCATGGATTGAGAGCTGGCTAAAAGACAGGAAGCAAAGGGTTGTTGTAAATGGAACATACTCCGATTGTACTAATGTGGTAAGTGGAGTTGCTCTGGGTTCAATATTAGTCCCTCTCCTTTTTAACATATTTATTAATACCTTAGAAGTGGGACTGGAAGTAGTGTCTCCATTTTCGCTGATGACAAGAAGTTGTTCAAGGTAATTAAATCAGATAATGGTGTACCTTCCCTCCAAAGGGATTTACATAAATTAGAGGAATTGGCATCTAAATAGCAGATGAGATTTAATATTAATAAATGTAAGACTATGCATCTGGGAAGGAAAAATAGCCATGCAATTTATAATCCTAATGAAGCAAATCTAGGGGTATCAGATATCGAAAGGGATTTGGGAGTGCTTGTGGACAACCACCTAGGTAACAGTGCTCAAAGCCTAGCAGTAGCTGCAAAGGCAAATAAAATATTAGCATGTATTAAGAAGGGTATAGAGGCAAGGGAAGGAAATATAATTCTTGCACTATACAAATTTCTAGTATGCCCTCATTTGTAATATGGAGTACAATTTTGGGCACGACTTCATAAAAAGGACATTTTAGAGCTGGAAAGGTACAGAGGAGGGCAACAAAACTAATAAGGGGAATGAAGGGGCTAATTTATGAATAAAGACTAACCAAATTAAATGTATTTTCTCTTGAAAAAGGGGATCTAAGAGGAGATATGATTACCTTATATAAATACATCCAGGGTCAGTATAAAAATTTGTCAAGGGAGCTTTTTGCGCCAAGAAGTTTTCAACTGACAAGAGGACATCCCTTGAGGTTAGAAGTAAAAAGATTTCACCTTAAAGAAAGAAAAGGGTTCTTCACAGTTAGGATGGTTAATCTGGGGAATTCTCTAACAGAGGAGGTGGTGACAGCGGATTCAATATATAACTTTAAAAGCAGGCTGGATTTATTTCTAATTAAAAAGGAAATTCAGGGTTATCCTGGATAATTAGAGAGAGAGAGTATTGACCAGGGAGAAATCCGATTGCCAGTATCTGGGATCAGGAAGGAATTATTTTTCCCCCCTTTGAGACAATTGGCTTAGTTTCACTTGTTTTTTTTTCTATTTGCCTTCCTCTGGATTAATTAATAATTAAAAAAATAAAAATAAACAAAAATTAAATAATTAAATATTTGATTAATAATTTAAGAACAACTAATTAATTAAGAGAATGTCCTTTATGTGTGTGATAAATACATTATAAATCATATGTACTTAAGGGTGGTCCAGCTATCTGGAGATGTCAGTTTCAGAACATATGGCCATAAGGATAAAATATTCTAACACATATGATAAGTGAATCACCAAAATATTATAATATACTGTGCAGGAGTATAGAAATTACACATTTATATTTTAATCTCTGAAAAATTCATAGGGCCTCATTCTATTATCGGCCGTAAATCGGCCGTAAGGCTGCGATTCCTTGCGGGGGTTCAGTTAACTCGCGATTCTATTATACGGCCCCGCAAGGATCTCATCTTACGGCCGGCCGCATATCTTGGAACCGGCCGTAATCTGTGAAATCTAAAAACTCAAAAATAAATTCAAGCCTGCACTGTACAGCTCTGTAAATGCTAGGGATCATATTGGGGGACATGAGGATTAAAAGAAACCCACTCTCAAGCTTGCACATCTGCCCAAACCCGAGTTCAAATTAACTGTTTATTTTCCGGCTGCGGCGTGGGTGTGTCTGAGGTGCTCCAAGCACTCTGGACTTTTTACATGGATATTTTACGGATATTAAAAATAAAATATTTTACGGATTTGAGTACAGGATAATTATGTGCTATTTTTTCTAACACCTAAAATCCCTTTATAGTCTTCTCAAAGTGCAGGATGGCTTTATTTGAGCTATTTTATGTGCTTAATTGGTGCTAGCGAGACCTCTTTCCTGCAAGTAAGCTGCGGCTCGTTTTTAGCCTTGCAGAGAGGTTTCCCAGAGCAATTGAATTGCAAATCTCTTGCGGCCGTTTTAGATCAAAGGCTTTCCTCCGGCGCGAGCGGCCGCAAGAGATAGCAAGGCACCGGCCGCAAGCCTGCCGGAATCCCCGGCCGTAAGGGAATAGAATAGCAGAATAGCTTGCGGCCGGTCCTTGCGGCCCCGCAACGGCTGCGGCCGCTAATAGAATGAGGCCCATAGTAATCAACTCACTTCTATATGAAAAAAGAATTAGATTTAAACACTTCTTACTGAAATTCTATTTAGTTTCAGCAGACCCATTATACATAGTGGATCATGAAACTCATGACTAGGATCTGAGTGATCAAAGCTCTTATAATAAAAAAAATGTTTGATGAGTGCAGGTGTATTTAGCAGGACTTGATCATTGGGAAATCCAATAACTCTAAATTGAAGAGAAAATAAACTGGTTTAATTCTGCATCCATTTCAGCATCCTACTAAAAATCAGTAACCAGTAGATTATTAAATATTATAGCTTTATGCAGTGCAATCAAACTTTTCTGTATACTTATGTCATAAGACATTTGGCGACAGATCAACATTAGCTTAGCTCTTATTAATAAAATAAAGTGCATAAAAGTAAATAGATACATATGAATATTATATTCCTAGTGATATCCAGAAACCTTTCATATCCTTTAAAGTAATCCTTCCATTATGAAAAGATAGGCATTTCAATAACAACTTTTCACATTTTTTTTTTTTTTTAGCATATACCTATTACTAATGTTACATAACAAAGGTCAATTTGAATAAGTCACACCAACTTACTAATAGATTTCCATGGATTTTAAAGCACAATGCTAAAAGATATGCTCCCTTATTTTTTAAAGTGGAGAAAAACCTTTTATTGATGGTAAAAAAACAGCAATTTTAAACACATTCCTTTTTTTTTAAACAAAATTACTTACAGATTTGAATTACAACTTTTAGAGCAGAAGGGTAATCGATAGTGCTATAAAAAGTTGTCAACTCTCCAAAATTAGATTTTTATATATTTTTGTTAATGGAGTATATTATTTTTAAGTGTACATGGTTTTCTCTTTCTCATTTAGTGCAAAAAGTGCAGAATACTACAAATTGACATTCAGCCTTCTGTTTTTCAACTAATGATTTTTTGGGGAAAGTGCGGATATATCATCATAAATATATTGGAATTGTGAATTGATTCTCAATTTACAATGGTAAAGCTTTTGATTTTAGACATTCACAAAAAGCTATACTAATGATTACATTCACTTTATAAAAATCAATGTAAAAACAGTGTTTTGCATTATGGTTGGAGCATTTTTTTCACACAAGCAGGCAAAGGTAAAGTTAGTGAATGATTTGTGGTTCCCCTAGATATGTGCCTATAGGAGTCAATTTAAAAAAAACTAAAAATATAAGTAGCTGTAAGATCACTTTTCTATAAAATAATCATATGTTCCTCTCACCTGCTAAAATAAAATTCCCTCTATACTCATGGCCGAATTACCCATTAGGCCAACTAGGCCGCCGCTCAGGGGCGCCTTCCCCGTGAGGGACGCCATTTCTTAAAAATAATTGTTCCTGGCTTAAAAAAAAATAAATGTTGCGGTTCATAGACTGGCTACTAGGAGGTAATCACTAAGAACAAGACAACAGGAAAGGAAACTTACATGAAAGGAAACTTACACGTACATAAATGCAAAAATGGGTCCATGGAGGGGCTCCCCCACTTAACTGCCTAATGGCTCCAAAAAGGCAGCTGCTGGTAGCAGAGGGCGCCAATCCAGCTGAGAGCTAAAGTGCTTTGCACCAGCCTCACAACTGCTGGCAGATGTCAGCAGACAAATTCTATCATATAAAATAGCAAGGATGGCAAAAAATACATGTGGGATTATATACATACTACACACAACTAACAAATATATATATATTGTATTCTCTATATTTCAATGTCTTATTTTTAAGAAAACTTCTGTGTAGAATTATATTGGATTGTTTAAAAATATGTACTAATACTAGAGAAATCTATTTTTTTTATTATTAAGTTTAGTAAACAATAACTCACATGCTTCTATTATCAGCATAAATAATATTAATTTCCATAATAAATGTGCTCATTCTATGCTGTAATTCTTTCAGGTATTATTTTAAAAAGTATATTTTAAAAATGCTACTGCTAGCAAAAAATGCAACCCCCCCAAAAAAAACAACAACAACAACAAATGGCTTATTTGAATAATACAGAAAAAACACACCACAGTATTTTGAAAATTGGGAAGGGGTTAAGTAAAAACCCTTTAATCCTATTCAATTCAAGTCAGTGACATTAATAAATGAGCCAGCTGCCAATAAGAGGAACATTATGATATTCACTGCAACATTCTTTAGTTTTTAGACTATTTTACATGCCAATAATGTACCCACAATGCCACCGGTTGGTTGCGCTGCTTGCATCAAGATAGATTGCTTCTGTTTCAATCGATCCCTAGTGGCTGCTTACAGCAGTGGGTCAATATAATATATGCAAACACCAACGTACAGCTCTGCACCTAGAATAAAGGAAGATAAACCAATGCTGTGAAGTTTTTATTATATGAAAAATGCTGTATTATTCTCTCATGTTTTGAATTGGCTGCAAAGATGTTCCTGGTTGAAAAGTAGGAAACTATTATATTTTCTTTAACGTTTTTGTTATTGAGAAATATTGTTAACATTCAAAACAGCATTTGCTGTGTACAATGTCATTTAAAATGGGCATGTATTGTATAACGGTAAGTAGCGCCTTATCTCTACAATGACAATATTTTTAGCATACATTAATATAGAGAAAAGTCTAGAAACAGAAAAATCTCTAGCTAGCAAAATAGTGCTATTATTTTAGATTTAAAATAAAAGGAGTAAAAGCTCAAGATTATTGCAGAAATCCGCAAAATTGCCTTTCCCTTTGTTTTTTGTAAAATGTTTCTTGTTTCTTGTAAAATGTCAGGACAGAGGAGGAGAAAACAATTTCACCTACGGCTAATTTATTGTAATTTTTCTGTAGTATAGACCACCTATTCATCACAATACACCCTTTTGTAGTGTTTGAAATAGAGTAGTTTTAATGCATTATAGAAAGTTTTGGACTTCAGAGGTCTCTTAGAAGAGGTAATTAGATCCACATGAGAACATTAAAATATACTTTAGGCTATATTATAAGCAATAAAGGAACCACAGACATTGTTTAAAAAAAACTATGTCAAATTAATAAAACCACCCATAGAGCGCCTATACTATTTCAGCAGTGTAATTTGCGTTATACCACAAAATCTGCGGCAGGAGCTTTTTTCAAGTTCACTACAGGTCTATTCAAAGCTCCACACAAGTAATCTTACTGAGCACAGCCATATCTTATAAACCCTAGCCTTTGCAGAAAGTTAGAAGGCTCAGGTTTTCTAGGAAGGCTGTGCTGATTAAATTACTGAGCCCAAACCTAACTATTGAGAATCCCTGGGGATTGCCTCCATTTAAACACGCAGTGGTGGGAATCCCTGGGGCTCCCCTTCCCCACTCACTGCCTCATCTCCCTCTTCCCTGCTCAAATCACATCCCCCTACCATGATCACCCAATAACAATGACCGTCTGAAGAGTCTCCCATGGCAACTAAAATGTTAACCCCTGTGCAAGAGGGTCCTTAAAGTCCCCCATGCAAGGGGGTCCTTAAAAGACCCCCTTGCATCTATAAGTTAAACCTTGCCACAGGGGTCCCAATTGTACGGGACGCAACTGCGAGGTTAGCTGTTTGCGTCCCGTAACCTCAAGGGACTACCTGGCTTCTGCCAGGGGAGGACTCACGATGAGATACAGGGGAGGGAGAGGGAGAAAAGAGACTAGCTCCGCCACTGGCACAGGGGTTAACATTTTAGTTGTAGATGAGGTGATTGAATAGTGGGATGGAATTTGAGTGGGGAAGGGGTCAACCGGGGAGTGAGCGGGGAGTGGGAAGGCACTCCCAAAGACATATTTATGCGTATTGGCGGCAGGAGGCTACACATTTTGACAATATTGCTCCACACATCGCTCATGCACTATGAGTGTTGTAAGCTGTGCATGCGCATAGTGCAAAACACACAGCATTGCGTGCCACAAGGGGGGAGGAGCAGACTGGGAGAGGGGGGAGAGACAGGGGAGAGGGTGGGAGAGAGACATGGGGAGAGGGGGGGATAGATGGGGATGTGGGGCAAACAGGGGGGAGAAAGGCAGGGAGAGTGGGATAGAGACAGTGGAGAGGGGGGGAACACAAGAGAAGGGGGAAGAAACACAGGGGATGGAGGGGGGAAAGACACAGGGGAGGGAGATTATGGGGAAGAGGACCACAGGGGAGGGAGAGGTGAAAGACACAGGGGATGGAAAGGGGGGGAAAGAGACACAGGGGAGGGAGGGGGGAAAGACACAGGGATGGGAGGGGGGGAGACTCAGGGGAGGGAGAGGGGAGAGATACAGGGGAGGGAGAGGAAGAAAAGAGACACAGGGGAGGTAGAGGAGGAGGGAAGAAACACAAAGGAGGATGAGGCGGGAAAGAGACACAGGGGAAGGAGAGTGAAAGAGACACAGGGGAAGGGTAGGGGGAGAGAAACACAGGGGGAAGAGACACAGGGCAGGGGGGTGTAGAGACACTTCAAATATTATCCCGTCATTTTTGACGGGCAAGTTACTAGTTGTAATATAATATAGGTTTGGCTCTAATACAAAGAGCTTAAACTGGAAGAAAGGGAGGTATTTAAAGAGACACATATATTTCAGAACAAGAGGTCATATAGTCTGGGTTAGAGAGTATTAGACATCAATATACAACTTCTAATCTGCATACTGAGCCACAAATCGTGCATGCGCGTTGTAAGCCATGCATGCGCAATGCGCGTTGTAAGCCATGCATGCGCATAGTGCATCACACAAAGCATTGCGCATCACAAGAGTGGAGGGACAGACTGGGAGAGGGGGGAGAGACAGGGGAGATGGTGGGAGAGAGACAGTGGTGAGGGGCAAAAAACACAAGAGAAGGGGGGAAGAAACACAAGGAGGGAGGGGGAAGAAACACAAGGAGGGAGGGGGAACAGACACATGGGAGGTAGACGGTGGGGAAGAGAAAAAGGGGAGTGAGAGGTGGAAGAGACACAGGGGATGGAGAGGGGGGAAGAGACACAGGTGAGGAAGAGGGTAGAAGAGACACAGGGATGGGAGGGAGAGAGACACAGGGGAGGTAGGGAGGAGACACAGGGCAGGGGAGGAAGAGACACAAGGGAGGGAGGGGGTTAGAGACACAGAGGAAAGGGAGGTCGAGAGAGACACAGGGGGAAGAGAAACAGGGCAAGGGGGTGTAGAGACACTTAAAATAGTGTTGTTAAGGCCTTCGTTGGAGTATCTTCAATAAATAATCACATATAATGGATGGAAGCCAATTACCAAAAGGAATGACTCTATTATGGTTCAATAGATTATGTGAATATTTCATAATAAAACATTTAGATCAATCTCACTCGCACTGGAATCCAATAGTAGAACCAGAGAAATCAAAGAAATCAATCTGGAAAGAACTGGCTGCTGCTATAACATATTTTGTCAAAATTGTGCTGCATTGTAACCCTCTGTGTCACAAAGGAGAAGCCACAAAGGATATTAATCATTACAAGTGTCTAAAATCATCTTTCCACTGCTTCTTGTTCTGTTCATTCATCACTTTGTCTATTATTGTCTGAAAAATCAGCACACACTCTGGCGTCTCATTAAACTGATAATAATGACAGGGCTATATTGTCAGCTTATCCAAAGTATCAAGTCTAAAAAGTTAACACAGCCTGGCCAGATATATAATGGAGATGCGCACAAACTATGGGCCATATTCAATTCCAAGCCCGCAACTTGTTTGCCAACGGCTAAATGTCTGTGGATGTGTTGTCACATTCGTCTCCGATTGCAATGCTATTCAGTTGCTCAAGGAGGCAAGTTACTGTCCCAAAGCCGAAACCATAAACGATGCACTGGCTCCTAGCAGTTCAGAGCGGGAACATTATAAATGAAGCAAGCCCAAATGAGAATGTCTAACACTTTTGATATTTTTAGTTCAGTTTTGCATTCTAGTTCATAATTAGCAATCTTCAAACTAGCTTCAAACAAACAAATAAAACTTCTCCTGAAGTAGAATAAAGACTAACTAGGAAACTCTATACTTGTCGACCTTTGTGGGAACCTTAAAATACTCACAACAAAGTATTTGCAGAAAATAGATATATTTCTCTGATATTTCATATTTTCTTAAAAAATCTTAATAGTTACATAGCGAAATAGTAACTGAGGTTGAAAATCCATCAAATTTAACTTTTTATGATCTCGTCTGATCTGCAATATGCGGATTAGTGCTTAATTAAATGATCCAGAGGAAGGCAAACAAAAAAAAAACAAGTAAAACTTAGCCAATCATTTCAAAGAGAAAAAAATAATTCCTTCCTGACCCCAGATACTGGTGATCGGATTCCTCCCTGGATCTATACTCCCTCTCTAATTGACAGGATAACCCTGAATGCCCATTTTGATTAGACATAAATCTCTATTCCCCTTTTAAAATTATCTATTGAATCCACTGTTACCACCTCCTTTGGTAGAGTATTCCACAGATTAACCATTCTTACTTTGAAGAACCCTTTTCTTTCTTTAAGGTGGAAACTTTTTACTTCTAACCTCAAAGGATGTCCTCTTGTCAGGTGAAAACCTCTTGGCACAAAAAGCTCACTTGACACATCTTTATAGTGACCCTGGAGGTATTTACAGTATATAAGGTAGTCATATCTCATCTTAGACTGCTTTTCTATAGATAAAATGAGCATAATTTGGTTAATTTTTCCTTATAGCTTAGGCCCTACATTCCCCTTATTAGTTTTGTAGCCCTTCTCTGTACGTTTTCCAGCTCTAACATGTCCTTTTATGAAGTGGTGCCCCAAATTGTACTCCATATTTCAAATGAGGGCATACTAGAGATTTGTATAGTGGCAGAATTATATTTGCTTCCCTTGCTTCTATACCCTTCTTAATACATGCTAATATTTTATTTGCCTTTGCAGCTGCTGCTTGGCATTGAGCAGTGTTACCTAGGTGGTTGTCCACAAGTTCTCTGAAATCCCTTTCAATATCTGATACCCCTATATTTGCTCCATTAAGTTGATAAATTGCATGGCTATTTTTCCTTCCCGGATGCATAACTTTAAATGTATTCATAATAAATGTAATCTGTCATTTAGATGCCCATTCCTCAATTTTATGTAAATCCCTTTGGAGTGAAAGTACATCATTATCTGATTGCACAACTTTTTGTCATCAGCAAACATGGAGACACTACTTTCAAGTCCCACCAGTCATGAATAAATATGTTAAAAAGGAGAGGACCTAATACTGAGCCCTGAAGAACCCCACTTACAACATTAGTCCAGTCAGAGTATGTTCCATTTACAACAACCCTTTGCTTCCTGTCTTTTAGCCAGCTCTCAATCCATGAGCAGATATTTACTGCAATTCCTGTATCCCTTAGTTTTCACAACAGTCTTCTATGTGGCACTGTATCAAAAGCATTTACAAAATCCAAAAAGATTACATCCACTGAGTTGCCTTCATCCAGGTTCCTTCTAGCCTCCTCATAGAAACTAATTAGATTTGTTTGACATGATCTATTCATAATTAATCCATGTTGACTCCTACTTATGATCCTGTTCAAATAAACATATTCTTGTATATTATCCCTTATTCTAAAGTCTTTCCCACTACATAAGTGAGGCTCACTGGTAGAGATGTCGCGAATAGTTCGCCGGCGGACTGTTCCCGGCGAACATAGCATGTTCGCATTCGCGGCGAACTGCGAACATATGCGATATTCGACCCGCCCCCAATACTTTATCATTGAGCAAACTTTGACCCTGCATGTCACAGTCAGCAGACACATTCCAGCCAATCAGCAGCATACACTCCCTTCCAGACCCTTTAACCTCATGGACAGCAGCCATTTTGGAATCAAAACTAACTTGCAGTCTTACTGAGAGGAGGCTGAGTGTAGGTGATACTGCATCAATAGGGAAAACCATAGCTAGGCAAGTTTATTCAGTGTCCAGTGCAGTGCTGAAGGACTCTTGTGCCTTATTATTATTATTAATATTACTACTGTATAATGTGTAGGTGTACCAGCTGGGCATGCATTATTATTATTATTATTATTATTATTATTATTATTATTATTATTATTATTATATAATGTGTAGATGTACCAGCTGGGCATGCTCTTGTGCATTACTATTATTATTATTATTATTATTATTATTATTATTATTATTATTATTATATAATGTGTAGATGTACCGGCTGGGCATGCTCTTGTGCATTATTATTATTATTATTAGTAAAATACTACTAATAATAATAATAATAATAATAATGCACAAGAGCATGCCCAGCCAGTACATCTACACATTATATAGTAATAATAATAATAATAATAATACACAAGAGCATGCCCACCCGGTACATCTACACATTATATAGTAATAATAATAATAATAATAATACACAAGAGCATGCCCACCCGGAACATCTACACATTATATAGTAATAATAATAATAATAATAATAATGTAGAAGAGCATGCCCACCCGGTACATCTACACATTATATAGTAATAATAATAATAATAATAATGCACAAGAGCATGCCCAGCCGGTACATATACACATTATATACTAATAATAATAATAATAATAATAATGCACAAGAGCATGCCCAGCCGGTACATCTACACATTATATAGTAATAATAATAAGAATAATAATAAAGCACAAGACCTCCCCTGTGTCTCCCCCCCACTCCCCCCCATGTCTCTCTCCCCCCCTCTCCCCTGTGTCTCCCCCCCACTCCCTCCCATGTGTCTCTCTCCCCCCCTCTCCCCTGTGTCTCTCCCACCCTTCCCTGTGTCTCTACCCCCTCTTCCTTCTCCAGTGTTTCTTTCCCCCCTCTCCTGTGTCTTTTCCCCCTTCCCTCTTCCCTGTGTCACTCCCCCCTCCCCTGTGTCTCTACCCCCTCTCCCTTCCCGTGTTTCTTTCCCCCCTCCCATGTGTCTTTCCCCCCTTCCCTCTCCCCTGTGTCTCTCCCCCCTCCTCTGTGTCTCTCCCCCCTTCTCCCCTGTGTCTCACCCCCTCTCCCCTGTGTCTCTACCCCCTCTCCCTTCCCCTGTGTTTCTTCCCCCCTCCTCTGTGTCTTTACCCCCTTTCCTCTCCCTGGTGTCTCCTCACCACTCCCTCCCATTAGTCTCTTCCCCCCTCTCCCCTGTGTCTCTACCCCCCACTCTCTCCTGTGTCTCTCCCCCCTCCCATGTGTCTCTTCCCCTCACCTCTCCCCTACCCTGTTTCTCTTCCGCCCTCTGCCCTGTGTCTTCCTCCCCCTCTCCACTGTGTCTTCCTCCCCCTCTCCCCTCTCCTGTGTCTTCCTCTCCCTCTCCCCTGTGTTTCCTCCCCCTCCCCTGTTAGCTTCTATACGCATACATACATACAATAAGAAATCTGGAGGGGGGGGGTTACCCCTTACCCCCCCCCCCCAGTTCCAACACCCATGTGTACTGTATAATATTGTATTGCATTATGTTATATTATATCACTAGTGACTTGCCTGGCACAAATGACGGGGCAATAAAGTTTGAAGCCATGGCAATGCTGTTTGCCACACAATGTGATGCTTTTTGTACTCTGAGGACCTGATATATAAGTACAGTGTTAAATATATAATTTTTTTTGTGCAGTGTAAATTAAAAAATGTATTCAGGTCTCAGAGCATAATAAAGTGATTTAGATTTGCAACTGCTTTGAGAGTGCTATCGCTGGCAGCCAATGAGCAGTAATCCAGATATATAACTGCAGAGTAAAAAGTAAAACATTTTAGTGGAGTGTAAAGTCTACATTTTTATTTTCCATTACTAATTAATACTTATTAAATGAATGCACGATAATAACTATTGTGAATGAACAAATGTATTAGGAAGTGCGAAGCGTTAATGTATGTAAAGTAACGGCAGTGTAAAATATGCTATTAAGCGTATTTTTTTATAGATATTTTTTTTAATAATAATTAATTAATTAATTACTAAAATACTTTACCTATTTGTAATTAATATATCCAGTGATCAATATCCTGAAGAGCTAACAATCAGTTTTGATTTTCCTGCAGCTTACAGTGTACATTTGGACTGTTGATGACCTGAGGTGTAAGTGTCAGCAATGTGCGCAGTGCACGAGGGGAAACCACTTGTATAGTCGTGTAACGCGCCAGTTTAGTTTTGTAATGTTATTAGTTGCAAGTTAGTGTTGTAAAATGGCGACGATTGTGTATGTGTTACGCTGCTCGCCAGCAGTTTCCATTATTTCTAATAGTGTATTTTGTACCTTGTCTGTTACTAGATAAAAGTCGTACATGGCTGGCGATGTTTTGCGCGGTTTGGGGTCGTGTAGCCTCGTTTTCATTTTTTCCCGACGCCATTTTTTTTGTCGCTTAGCCGATTTACAAGTGCCAACTGGGGAAGACGTTGCAGATATCACATATATAGTTGTGAGCAGGTGGGTTGTTGCTAACGCTGCAGGCTTGCGAAGCCAGGGCCAGAGTTGCTGGCAAGGAGAGCCGAAGGCTCCCACGTCGGCTGCAATGAGCCGCAGGCGGGACTTACACCATCAAATTTACGGACTTACCATCCAAAAATACGGGACTTAGAAAAAAAAACATTACGAGCTCACAAAAATATGACCTTAACGCCCGAACCGCACTCACTTAAAAACATTAAAAACACAATAAATACACACAACAAACACATAAAAAGCTTACCCACAGCAAGGCGGGCACCGAGGACCTCTGCAAGTGAAGTTACACCTCCATTTAAGTCCAAATTCATGAGTTTAGACACCCGAAAATCACCTAAGTGAGAGAAAAAATGGCCGTTGAAAAAAAGAAAACGAGGCTACAGGACCCTAAACACGCAAAACACATACGGATTTTCCTAAAAAGTGAGGTAAAGATACACTATTAACAAGGACGCTAAATCATCCACACCCGCGTACCACATACACATTCCCCGCCATTTTACAACACTAACTTACACAATGCAGAAGTACCCAGCTACCCTAACGGCTTCCCCTCGCGCACGCAGCCTATTTACACTACACACTGCGCACATTGCTGACACTTACACAGCAGCTCCACAGCACTGAAAACCTACATTGTATGCTGCAGGAACATGAAAACAGATTGTCAGCTCTTCAGCACAATGCTTCCTGCATATATTACTTACAAATAGGTAAAGTATATTCATTTAGTAATTATTTCATTAGCATACAAAAATACATATACACAAAAAAAACATTATCACATTAAACATAAAAGCCATTCACTGCGCGCCTCACAACGAGCGCCAACGCTGCTCATAGCACACAAAGCCTTGCAGTAAGCGCAAAAAACACATCACTGCCGACCAAAGAATAACAGCAAAAGCGCCTATCAGAAAAAAAATACAACCCACAGCCTTGCAATGAGCGCCGAAGGATCTCCGACCGCCAACAAAATGAATGTCTCGTCCAAACACCATTACCTGCCTTACAATCTTATTGCCGCCATTTTTTGACGGGCAAGTCGCTAGTAAATATATAAAGATCAAGATAATAAAAGTTTCAGGAAATGTAACACAAAGATGCACGCGCGTCTGAATAATACGACAAATACGGATTTTTGTCATAAATCATATGATCGCAGTATTGGGTCATAAACCCTAAACACTGGAATCTGTTACATACAATTTACTGATGATGTCATTAATGGGCTTCAGGGGGGGGGGGGATCTCTTTTCATACTTTTTGAGCGGTGCAAATCCAACATATGCAGGGAGACATCTGTGGGACACACACAAAGGGGTTCACTTCGGGAGAAAAAACAAACAAATATGAAATATTTAATAATCATATTTTGATGTTACCAACAGATAAGGAAACAAAACTGAGGTTATTATATCTAATAGTAGCAAGCCTGGGAGTACTGGGAGTAATAATACTGCAGCAGGAGGTCAGGACTAATGTCACCTATAGACCCCCAGACAGATAAAGGTCAGTACTAATGTCCCTCTATAGACCCCCAGTCAGATAAAGGTCAGTACTAATGTCCCTCTATAGACCCCCAGTCAGATAAAGGTCATTACTAATGTCCCTCTATAGACACCCAGTCAGATAAAGGTCAGTACTAATGTCACCTATAGACCCCCAGTCAGATAAAGGTCATTACTAATGTCCCTCTATAGACCCCCAGTCAGATAAAGGTCAGTACTAATGTCCCTCTATAGACCCCCAGTCATATAAAGGTCAGTACTAATGTCCCTCTATAGACCCCCAGTCATATAAAGGTCAGTACTAATGTCACTCTATAGACCCCCAGTCAGATAAAGTTTTGAAATGTTTCTTGGATAGCATTGGGGCTAAAGGAGGTTTGGCCATCAGGTAGTCTAAAGATACCGTATATTATGTCCTCTCTTGGGTGGTAAAGACACTAATAATTCCTCCAATAATAATAATAACCTCCTGGTTAGCCCATTGGGTTATCTGTTAAAAAGAGTGGTGCAGAGACTGTGGGGGCTGTTAGCCTCCTCGTCCCCGTGTGGCCGTTTAGAATCCCTGCTGCTGCATGTTTCAGCTTTATTAAGGTGTAATTGTACAGCGTTTGACTCAAGTAGCTGCCTGTGCTGGGTCAGTTTGGCTTAATTGCTGGGCCCTTTTCCTGCCAAGATGGCGACCGTGAGTCCATGGGCCTCTATGTCCCCTTCACTACCTTTGTCCCCGCTTGTGTGCTTATTTGGGATGGCCCCCCTTTATATCTCCGGCCCGTGGCCTTGTAAGGGTCGCCCCCTCAATATCTGAGTGTGGATATGCAGGGATGGGGCGTTGAATCAGGCCTACCTTCTTCTCTGCTCGCTGCAAGATCAACAATACCTAATTTTTCAGGCATGTGTACATGCCTAATTTTTCTGGCCTCTGGTGCTGCACTGTGGCTTCAACAACCAAACCCCAAAAAAAGGCACATAACAGGGATTAAACTGATAGGAGTAGTACTACTTAACACACCACTCATATGTGGTGTAACAGTAGTGTACATTTAAAACAAAAAAAAAATTATACTGTAATAGATTGCATAGCAGTTAGCTGTCTGCAAGCGTGTGTGTCAGACCTACAGCGTCTACTCTACCAACTTCTGCAAGTGCACAGTGCCACTCATATCTGTTGTCACAGTAGCTTGCACGCATAGTACCAATCTGTCAAAACCTTTAATGATGAATGAGGTCTAGAGTAGCCTGGTTCCCTTATCCTCTACAGGTTGAGACCTAATGTTTGGGTGACTTCAGACCAACACATGAGTAGAAGCAGCACACAAACTCAAAGCCGCCATCCTCCTCCTGGAGCAGCATCATAAACCACATCAACCACTGCTGTCCTCCTTGCCCCTCTCAACCATCCGCCACTCCGTCTATCACCTTGAGCAGTTCCTGCTCATCTGCCCATAGTCAGGTGCCTGTAAAGGACATGTTTGAGCGTAAGAAGCTAATGTCACAAAGTGCCCCAAAATTGAAGTGATACGACCAACAAAGCATCTTTTTCCATCTCCTGGTTCTAAAAATCCAGGCCTTATACACGCCCCCTGATAGGTGACGTAACAAGTATTAAACTGATAAGAGTAGTACTTACAAACATGTCACTCCTATCTGGTGGCACCTTTGACTGCACGTGCCGTGCCCCAAAATTGAAGTGATACGACCAACAAAGCATCTTTTTCCATCTCCTGGTTCTAAAAATCCAGGCCTTATACACGCCCCCTGATATGTGCTGTAAAAGGTTTTAAACTGATAAGAGTAGTACTACTTAACATACCCTATAATAATGCAGAGAGAGGCAATGCAGTGAGAGGAGTCTGAAGAAGAGGAGTCAGAGGAGGAAGGTGGCTTTGAGGAGGTGGAAGACCAAACACAGCAGGCGTCCCAGGGGGCTTGTTGTCACCTTTCGGGGACCCTTGGTGTTGTACGTGGCTGGGTGGAGAAAGAAACCTTCAATGACATCAGTGAGGACAAGGAACGGGACATGGCTAGCTTGGTATCCAACCTTGTGCAAATGGGGAGTTTGCGGTTGTGCAAACGGACTGTTTGTGGTTGTTTGCGGTGCGTTAAACGGGGAGTTTGGTCTGTCACTGTGAAGCGGGCCTAACCCTTACACTGCCTGATCGATACAACATCATACCTGATGTTTTAAAGCACGTTATTCCAAACAATTTAGGAATGTTAGGTAATTTATGCCCTTTATGGCTTATTCCAGACTCTGCATCAACTATGTAATTTTCCATGGGAGTTTTGCCATGGATCCCCCCCCGGCATGCCACAGTTCAGGTGTTAGTCCCGTTGAAACAACTTTCCTATCACTATTGTGGCCAGAAAGAGTCCCTGTGGGTTTTAAAATTCGCCTTCCCATTGAAGTCTATGGCGGTTCGCCGATGTTCGCAAACATTTGTGGCGGTTCGCGTTCGCGGTTCGCGAACCGAAAATTTTAGGTTCGCGACATCACTACTCACTGGTCTATAATTCCCTGGATTTGCTCTTGCTCCCTTCCTAAATACAGGTATCATCTCTGCTTTTCACCAGTAGAGACCCAGTGTTGAGGGAATCTTTAAAAATAAATATAATGGTTTGGCTATTACAGAACCTAGTTCCCTCAGTAACCTTGGATGTATTCCATCAGGACCTGGGGCTTTAATAAAAAAAAAAAAATTACACCTCTTTTGGATTTCTACCTGCATTAACCAATTATTAGGCGATGGTAGTGTAGCCCCATTATGTTGGGGTTTCCCAACCAATGGTACCTCCCTTGTGTATATCGAATAAAATACACTGTTTAGCTCATCTGACTTTCCCTGGTCACTAATTATCAGTCAGCCCGTGTCACATTGTATTGTGCCTATAGCTTCCTTTCTGTCCTTCTTTCCATTGATATATTTAAAAAATATTTTAGGGTTAATCTTACTCTCTTTTGCAACTAATTTTTAATTTTCTGTTTTAGCCTTTTGCAAGCATTGTTGATTCCCTTGTACTCCCGTAAAGCAGCCTCTGTCCCATCTTGTTTGTATAATTTAAATGCCTGTTTTTTACTCTGTATTTTGATCTTTAAATCATTGTTAAGCCACATTGGATGTAATTTACTCCTTTTACCTTTATCCCCACATGGTATCTGCCGATGTGTATGTATATTTAGTAAGGATTTAAATGTTGTCCATTTATGTTCAGTATTTTTACCTGCCAGTTCCCTGTCCCAGTGTATACTATGTATTGCTGCCCTTAGACCATTCAAATCTGCCCTTTTAAAATTAAGAGTTTTTTATTAATTCAATCTCAAATGAGACTGTGTTGTGATCACTGTTTCCCAAAGGTTGCCCTATTTCAACATTTGATAGCATATCAATATTGGAGGTCATCCAAGGACCAGTCAATGAATTCTGGTTCTGCTTGTCGAGTATGCATGAAGCTGAGCAGGTATTGGTAGTCCTGCTCCAGCTCCCACTCTCTCGTTACCAGGTGGGTCATGTCTTTGCTCATCTCGCCTTCATCATCCCAGACATACATGCCCATCCGGTAGTCGTAGATGTCCCAAAACCTAGACCCCTCCATGCTGCCAAGATCAATGTCGTCCTCCAAGGCATCCCATAATAAACCTGGGCCATCATAATCATTCTCCTCCGGTAATTCGTGTTCAGACGTCCAGGGGGTAAGTCGAACGGTATGCCACCAGAGGGCCTGGTATGTGTTGTCTAGCCAGAGCTCTCGCCATACCAGGGTCTCTAGTCTTGTCACCCACTCATCCAGGGGCTGCTCTCCCAATAGATACATCCGCATCGCCACACGCTTCTGTAGCCGCTGCTCATCACTGGGGAGACTCTCACCTCGCCACCATTGGGCATCTTCCAGGGCATCATACCAGAGTTCCTTTCTGTCTGCATCCCTGTAGTCCGCGGCCGCCTCCTCCTCCTCATCATGAAACGCTGTCTGAAAACTAGCCGGTTCCATCCTGCTGTAGCCAGGGGCGCTGTACGGATACTAGCGTTGCCCTCAATTTGTAACTTCAAACGTTACTGGTGTCTCCGTGCTGCTTTTCCTCTTACTAGGACGCCATCCCACCACTGCCAGCCAATGTAACGGATCTACTGGCACCCCGACCGGGTACCTCCGTTGATGGACGCGTCCTAGTTTGCGTCGAGGCCTACAAGCACTGCACCGGACACCAAAACCACCACAGACTCCAAGGATAGTACATCAGGAACAAGCGTTCAGTAGTTACAGCTCAAGGGAGTATGCAAAAGCATAGCAATCCCCAGTAGGATATAGCGATCCCCTCTAATAACGAGACGAGGCTACCTTTTGAAGGGTCAAGTAGAACTATTTTTTAATGACAGGGAATCTCCTTTTATGCAATGGTGCCCTCTGAAGGGCTACACCCACATAATTATCACAGCCAATTATATAAATGGTCCAACCCCCACGTCTCCTCCCCTCAGATAACAGGTAACACAATTAAAACAGACAAATTTTAACCACATTCTGGATGTACCCCAAAAATAGGGGGTACACCTTTAAGTCTAGCACCGTTCAATAGCTCTCACCCAAGGGAACAACATATTAAAAAAATGCATGAATCAGACCAGGGGTTCAAAAGTTAGTAAAAGTATATTTTACACATAACACACAGACATTTCCCATATCCCCCACACAATACACATATAGGACAATAGGTGAGCCACACCTCCCTGGCAACTTGATATAATCAGACATTAATTAGATCATCCTTCTTTGTTCTTATCAGAGAATGAAAACACTTTGGACAATGCAAGGATTCTTTACAACTTCCTTATCTTAAGAGAGTCTCTGTAACAGGATTATCTATTAGCCTAGAAGCTGTGATATTCTGAGCCAATATATTCTGTAGAACATAAAACAACATATCTACAGTACAGCAATGTGATCATATTTTAACCAAGAATTAAATAACCATAAGACAGGGTAAAACAGTGATGGGTTTCGTTACACACCTCCCCCGTGACCATAAGCCGGCATACACGGTCTGATCCCAACTGATCGGCCTGGGGATGTCCAGACAAAAGTATTTGTTGGTCAATTCTCTAGTTTGACAACCCATCAGCATTACTGCAATTCACATTTACTCGCCTTTCACATATCCCCAGATAGCTGGGATCTGAGCGCAGAAAACTACCGAATAGCGCTCAGATCCTCTTCACACAGTTCAATTGCCATGTAGCTAAAGTCTTTCCCATAGTCTTTCATTATATGAATGGGCTCCATGGCATAGCTATCTGGGGTATCACCGCTCCCACAGGGCAAGTACCGAATGACCCCCCTGTATGTAAAGGGCCAGAATGAGTGACATACACTCTGGTATGGCCGAATACTGTGTTTAAAGGGCAATATGTCCCCGGGCCATAGTCGCAGGGCAGGAGGCTGGCAAACAGTCCTCTCCAAGACAAAGTGGCGAAGGGCATTTCGTCACACATCTCCCCTTTGGGGGGAAGTCTAACCGGGCACCTGACCTTCTGCCGGACAGTGCCTCCGTTAGAGGATCCACCAACCCACAATAAACCAGTGCTAGAGCAGCCCCCCCCACAACAACAAAGTGCAAGAGCAGCCCACCCACAACAAGCCGTTACTGCAACTGGATATTTTGCTGTGGTGATGGGGCAACACGCTGAGGGGACTTGAGGGGCAGAGGCCAGCGGCACTCTGCCTTGATGCCAGCTCTTCTGCTGGGGTACTTGGGACATATTCCAGCTCCGTTGCCAGGGAAACGTGGGGGTCAGTGGGGGTTAACATTTCCTCTGTTAACCCTGGGGCCACATTAGAAGTTAGCTAGACTTAAAGGTGTACCCCCTATTTCTGGGGTACATCCAGAATGTGGTTAAAATTGTGTCTGTTTTAATTGTGTTACCTGTTATCTGAGGGGAGGAGACGTGGGGGTTGAACCATGTATATAATTGGCTGTGATAATTATGTGGGTGTAGCCCTTCAGAGGGCACCATTGCATAAAAGGAGATTCCCTGTCATTAAAAAATAGTTCTACTTGACCCTTCAAAAGGTAGCCTCGTCTCGTTATTAGAGGGGATCGCTATATCCTACTGGGGATTGCTATGCTTTTGCATACTCCCTTGAGCTGTAACTACTGAACGCTTGTTCCTGATGTACTATCCTTGGAGTCTGTGGTGGTTTTGGTGTCCGGTGCAGTGCTTGTAGGCCTCGACGCAAACTAGGATGCGTCCATCAACGGAGGTACCCGGTCGGGGTGCCAGTAGATCTGTTACAAATATTATTTGTGATAACTATATCCAAGGTAGCTTCAATTCGAGTAGGTTCTTGTATAACCTGGGACTGATAATGATCCCTGAGTCTACTCAAGAACCTGCTCCTCTTAGCTGAACTGCTGGTCTCATGTATCCAGTTTATTTCAGGGTAAATAAAATCTCCCATTATTAGAACTTGCCCATGCTTAGCTGCATTTCCAATCTGTAACAATAATTGCATTTCCTCACTCAGCTATATTTCGGGGTTTATAGCATACTCCAACTAATATTCTTTTGGAATTTGCTGCTCCGCTATTTAACTCTACCCACAAACATTCAACGTTACGCTAGTTCCAGCATAAATATCTTCTCTGGCTATAGGCTTAAATTCAGGCATAACATAGACAAATCCCTTCTCCCCTTTTACCATTGGCCCTATCTTTCCTAAATAGGTTATAATCATCCAGATTAACAGTCCAGTCATGGGATTCATCCCACCATGTTTTGGTAATGTCTATTAAATCCCATTTTTCATTAATTGCCAATAATTCTTACTCTCCCATTGTTCCTGGCAATCTTCTGGCATTAGCAAGCATACACCTTATCTTATGAGTTTGTCGTTTTGAAGTGCCTGCCTCTGTACTTGAGTTACTTAGTAATACCTCCCTATTGACTATAATAACCTTCCCCCCATATGTAGCTTATTTATCCTTTATCCCCTCTACACTTTCTACCCCATTACATTCAGCTAGTCCCTCACCCCCACCTACTAGTTTAAAACCTCCTCCTTTTTAGCTACTCATTAACCTCCCTAAGCTCCTTCTGTCTCCCTGGGCTAGCACGTGGCATAGGTAGGATTTCAGAAAATACTACCTTGGATGTCCTTGCTTTAAGCTTACTCCCTAGTGCTCTAAAATCATTATTTAGGACACTCCATCTACCACTAACTTTGTTATTGGTACCAATATGTACCAAGACCGCCAGTTCATTTCCAGCCCCTCCCAATAATTTATCGATCAGATCCACAACAGGCCAAACCCGAGCACCTGGGAGACACCAAACTTTTTGATTGCTGGGATCTGAGTGACAAATCACCCTGTCTACCCTCCTAATAATAGAGTCCCCAACCACCAAAACCTATCTGTTGCTCTGCCTATACTGCCCTCCCACTCCCCCAGTAGAACTGTTCTCCAGGCTGTTAGAGGGAGAAGCTCTATTTGACATTACCATTCCTGAATGGACATCCCCAACAGTTTCTCTCACTCTGGCAAATCTGTTGGTGTTTGCCAACTCATAAATGGTCTCCCTCCATCTCCTGATCACTCTGCTTCCCCTTTGAACTGTAATCTAGCTACCTCCGTGGACATCCTCGCTAGCCCCATCTCCACCCTCCATGCTAGGCCTAGCTAAACTGTACTCAGTGAGCACCAACTCCCTTTCCAGTGGAATATCAGTAAGTGCTGCAATTCTCCTCTCCAGTTCTCCAATTTGAGCTTCCAGACAAGCAAGATGCTCACACCAGACACAGATATGGACTCTGGTTTAACTTTTCCAGTAGTGCATACATATGACAGGACGTACACTGAGGGAGGTTGCCACTTGACTGACTCATAATTATTGTCTACAAAATTTTGGTGGGAAAAATAAACAAACAATAATAAAAAAATAATACATTTGTATAAAGCTTATAAAAAAGCAAAGAAAAATATATATTTTTTTTTCCTTTTTTGCACTATAAGTAAGTCTGCCCTCCTTTTCTTTGAACTCCCTCCTTTTATTTAAACTCCTACACTTTTACTAGAACTGCAAAGCCCTTCTTCTATTTAAACTCCTACACTAATACTAGAACTGCAACTCCCTCCTTTTATTAAAAGTCCTATACTTTTACTAGAACTGCACTTATACTAGAAGTGTTCTCAAACTCACAAGGTTGCCCTTTCCCCTGTTTATATTATCTTCTGCCTACTCACCTGGACAAAATTAGTGCACACAGCAAATAATCACACTTTACTTGCAAGAAGTAAATTCCAGTTGTAAACAGCCCTAGACAACTCACAAACATTTATGCAAACTACTCCCCTCTCACCTGGATAACATTAGTGCACACAGCAAATATTCACACTTTACTTGAAAGAAGTAAATCCCAGAGCAGAGCAGATTCAAACAGAAGACCACACAAGTACACACATATATACCATTACACAGGCCAAACCACACCCACTTTCACCTGGACAATGATTACAGTCCACAGGACAGAAAACACCCTCTGCTCTCTGCACTTAATCACAGAGCAGCTTACAAAAATGATTTAAACCTTATTTTATATCTTTCTGAAGTTTGTTACTTGCTAAGTAAACAACTTCTTATCCATATTATATTTAAGTATTCAAGTAAAAGGAGATGGTTATCACTTTTTGATACCATAATGGAGAAAACAAAGTTAATTTGCTTAACACATCCATATGATGGGCTATCAGGACTTACCTCTAACATATACCTCTAACATATATCAACAACCCATTCTGAGATTGTCATCTTTCCCACTGCAGCTGCAACCCATTTTCCTTTGATGGACTTGGAACCCCTAAAGCTGTACACATCACTGGGTACTGTTAACCTTGTTTTATTTGTTCATCCATATACAGGGGTGTAGGAGCCAGAATAGGCATACACATGCCAAAAGATATCTTATTTATACATGCATACAAACATAGAAAAATCTGTGGGGTATTTGTTTCACCCATCATACCCAGTTCCTACACCCATGTCTTTATACTTTCCTTAGGCCATAAGGGCATTTCCTGATTTTTTTCCTAGGTGAATTTCTGTGGCAGCATAGACACTATGCAGTAGACGGTTGCAAACCTCCCTTCACCCAAACTTTAAAGCAAAGGAGACATACCTTCTTATATGCCCTGTGCAATTCAGGGACCTCCAGCCAACACTACCCACCATGTTGGAGAGGCAGGTGGTGGAAAGAAGTGCTGATGCTGAATATGATGTGAATATGCAGTGGAGGTAAAAAATAGTTTTAAGGGACTTTATATGGTAGATAGAATGCCTAAAGAACTTCGGACTGATTTTTTGACATTGCCCAGAAAACAGAAAAAAATAATATCCACAAATGAAAAAAAAACTAAGAAGGTGAGCTGGATAGCTGATAAGGCTTTGAATGTAGCCCAGGAAAGAAGAACATTGAGAGGTAGTGGAGATAGGAAAATATTTGTCCATCCGAATGCAGACTTCCAGAGGATAGCACAAAATAGACAATGAGACATTTTGTAATAGCACTATAAAGAGATAGAGGAAGATAACAGATGGGAAAAGAGATCTTTAAGAGATCTTTTCAAGAAAATTAGGCATCTCAAACAAACCTTTCATACCAAATTGGGCATGATAAAAGACAAAAATTGTAGGAACTTATCAGAAGCAGATTAAATTAATCTTAAACGAATTGACAAGCTCAATAGTGTGTCCGATGAGCCAGATCCAAACATCTTGGAAAGTGAAGTGAGATGGACTATAGAAATTCGTGCTGATAACAAGACTGCAAGAATTGATGGAATCCCAAGTGAATTGATCAAAGATGATGCTGTGAAAGTGTTTCTTGCATTATGCCAACCAACTTGTAAAAGTCAACCATGACTGTTAGAGGTTATTCAATAACCCAATTCCAAAAAAGGCAGTGTCAAAGAGTGCTCCAATTATCAAACAATTGCACTCATTTCATATGAAAGTAAGGTAATGCTTAAGGTAGAAGCACAAGAGATCATATAATGACTGCTGGATAATCGAAAAAGCAAGAGAGTTCCAGAAAAAAAATACCTTTGCTTCATAGACTATTCTAAAGCCTTTGACTTTGTGGCTCACAACAAAATGTGACAAGTTCTTATACAGCTGGGGTTACATTATTATTATTATTATTTACCTTTATTTATAACGTGCATATATATTCTGTAGTGCAGAACAGGGTAGTTAAACGTCAAAATAATTATAACGAATTAGAAAAGAATGGAAGTCCTGTTATTGAGTTTATAATCAAGCATATAAAGTGATTTGCCTAAAACACCTAATAAAATTGAAAGTTCTCAAACCTACATTCTAGAGGGCTTTGGGGAGGTATAGAAAGGTGAGGTTTAAAGTATTGCTCACTTTAAGGCTGAAAGTTACATGACCATATTGTCTGCCTCCTGAGGAATCTGTGTACGGACCAAAAAGACAAGGACAGAACCAAACATGGAGCATCTAAATGGTTCAAGATCAGGAAATGAGTGTTATGAGGTTGCATATTGTCACCTTATTTATTCAACTTATACGTAAAGACTGGATGAATACAAAGGCAAAATTAATATATATTTTTTTTTTTTTTTATAAATATTTTATTGTTGTAGAAAGGTATAAATAACATACATTCCATAAAAAGACAGATCTTCTGCCCTATCATTGGAAAAATTGCACATCAACATGCGGAAATTAACAGTATACCAGAGCAAGTAATATATACAACTTAACAACTGTGTACAAAAAAAAAAAAAAAAAAAACAAAGTACAAAAACCCCAAACCTCTTATCTTTACTCTATATTCCCAGATTAACAACCCAAAATTTAAGAGGCATGGGGGTGCGAGACATAACACCGTTATAATTCACACATGTTGTTATTATCATTCTATCCTTTATTACCTTTTTCTTTCTTTTTCTTTTTTCCCCAATTTTATTTCGATTTGTTAAAGCCTTCCATCTCTTTATTGGAGCCTTTACATTATTATGTTCATTAAAGGAAAAGTTAAACTACACTGTCCCGACGATAGCCCAATAGTATTCCAAACTACTATAATATCATATATAGTCAAAATAAAACACACCACCAATCACACTACTATCATACAAGGCATCAGGCATAGGTATCACTAGGGAAGAGAAGACAGGTGGAGTGGGACCGGAGTGGAAGGATCAGAATGACCTCGGACAAATCAACAGCTTCCAATTTACGTATTGCGGAAATATCTGTCCCATAGAGACCAGGATAAGCTACTTTTTTTGGTCACACCCAGGTCAGTAAAGTTTAGTTCCAGTAATCGATTTTTATCTACTTTACCTTTAACCTCGTTCCAGGACGGAACCTCTTTCTGCTTCCACTTGGAAGCTATTAATGATTTTGCTACCATCAGTACCTGTAGCATAAGAGCTTTAACTTTTAAAGGTAAGGGGGGGAAGATGTGGAATAAAATTATCTCAGGGTGTGGACACAATTCTACCCCATCTATTCTAGTCAAATGGAAAAAAACCTCTGCCCAGAGTTTTTTGATGTGTATACATTGCCACCAAATATGCAGGGAAGAACCTATTTCACTGCATTTACGCCAACAAAACTTCTCCTGATCTAACCCACAAATCATTGCCATCCTAACCGGGGTAAAATGCCACCTATTGCAGATTTTAAAGTGGAGTTCTCTATAAGAGGGGTATTTAACAAATCTGTCCGTAATTTCATATGAACTAAACCACTCTTCAATGGTCCATTTATGCTTCAATTCCTCTTCCCAATCCTAAATACACTTGGATTTATATTCCATTTGTGGCCTTCTAATAATATCATAACATTTTGAGATAATATGAGTTTTAGATTCCGCCATAATCAATTTTTCCAGAGGAGTTAAGTCTCTTGATCTAGTCAGGTAAAACTCTGATTTTTTGAGGGCCTTTTCCAGTGATAAAGATTCTAGCCATGAGATCTTTAGTTGAGGGGCTTTCGTTTTAATATTCTCCAATGAGAAATTATTACCAGAGAACAATTCTAGGAGCCGGTTAAATCCTACTTTAGCTATCCTCCTTAGGGTTGGAGATTCAATATGTGATGCTAGATCTAGTAACGGAGTAATTGGTGAGGGAAATGGAATCAAATTATATTTGCCATTCAATTTATTCCATACATTCCCCTTTACTCTAGCCATAGTTTCATCCTGTATCAAATATTTAAAGTTAATCTTTTTTAAAAATAAAAGAATTTTAATGTTCTTTAAACCTGTTAGCTCTTGTTCAATTTGAACCCAATTATTGTCATTAATAGGATCTAGCCATTCCAACATATTTGCCACTAATGTAGCTTCCTGGTATTCTTTAAGTAATGGATAAGCCATACCACCATGTTTAAATTTCCCTCCCATTCTTGATCTTTTTATTCTTATTTTTTTCCCATTGTGAATGAAGATATCAATTTTATTTTGTAATCGATTTAGGAAATAGGTGGGAATTCGGCAGGGGATATTCCTTAAGATATAGGTTATTTTTGGCAATATTACCATTTTTATGGCAATAATTCTCCCGGACCAGGAAATATTTAGACCAGACCAAGCATTAATCTTTTCTAGCACCTTATTGTACACCGTTTTATAGTTAGTTATTATTGTCTGCTTCAAATTTGGCTCCAATATTATCCCCAAATGTTTCAAGGAGTTTTGCCATATGAGAGGGAATACTTGTTTTAATTTGAGTAACAATTCATAAGAGATATTAATGGGCATGGCTTCTGATTTGCTAATATTTAGCTTAAAATTTGATATTTTACTATACTCCTCAATCAGTCGGAATAAGGATCCGAGAGAGGCTACCGGGTTTTGTAATGCAACAAGAATATCATCCGCAAAAGCAGATATTTTATGTTCCATAGCTCCCACCTGTATTCCTTGCACCTCTTTCGCATTGCTAATCATTATTATCAGTGGTTCTATAAACAAAGCAAAGATAGCAGGGGATAAGGGGCACCCTTGACGTGTCCCATTTGACATAGGGAAGCTGGATGAACTATAACCTGGCCCCATTACTTTTGCGTTGGGATTAGTGTATAGGGCCCAAATTGCCTTTGAACCAAAGTCCCCCAACCCATATCTGTCAAACAGTACTTCCAGGAACTCCCACCCGACCCTATCAAAAGCCTTCTCTGCGTCTAATGATACGAGGACGGTGGGAGCTCCCTTCCGCTGCGCATAAGAGATCAAATTGACCATTCTCTTGACATTGTCAGAACCTTGCCTCCCTCTAATGAAGCCTTTTTGATCTGAAGAAATGAGTCCCCCTAAAATTGCATTCAACCTGATAGCTAGGATTTTAGCATAGATTTTAATATCCGTGTTCAGTAAGGAGATCGGTCGAAAATCTTTACACGATGGTTCTTTATGATCATCTTTAGGGATTGTTATAATCGAGGCCTCCAACATTTCTTTGGGTGCGCACCCTGAAGTCATAATTTCATTCAAAGCGTTTTTAAGAGGGAATACTAATTCTGACTTACAGATTTTATAATAACAATTTCTAAAGCCATCTGGGCCTGGTGATGAAAATTTTTTAAGGTTATCAATTGCTTCCAAAATTTATTTCACAGTTATTTCTTTATTTAACATGTCCAAATCGACATCCGAAATTCTTGGTAAGTCAATTTTATCCAAAAATTTAAGTATCTCTTCTTTGGATGGTGAAATAATTTTTTTATCTTCCCTCAAATTATAAAGATCTTGATAATAAAGACCAAAGGCATTCCCTATATCACTAGGCTTTGTCAGGGTTTCATTTTTATACTTTAACCTTTCTATTCTTTTGCACGATGTTTTGTTCTTTAATTTATTGGCTAAGAGACGCCCTGATTTGTTCCCCATATGGTACATTCGTTGCTGCAGTGCCCATAAGGATTTATCTAACAGACCTTGTTCTATTTTTTTAATCTGAGATCTTATTGCAGCCATATTCTTTAACATTTTGTCATTTGAGCCCATCTTATTAAGCCTATCTAAGTTTGACAAATCGATGTATAAATCTCGTAAAGAACGACCTCTAAGTTTCTTCTTCATCACCTCCCAGCTGATCAAATAGCCCCTTATGGAGGCTTTATGAGCAGTCCAAACTGTAACTTTAGATGTGACAGACGGGTTATTGGCTTTAAAGTAATCATTGAGTTCTTTTTTTAACAACTCTTTTATCTGTGGGTCCTGAAGTAATGAAATGTTTAATTTCCATGGTGGTCTAATAGTTTCTACATGACCCATTGATATATTTATAGAGACCATACCATGGTCTGACCATAATATAGGACCAATTTCTGTTTTTATCACTCTTTTTAACGTTGCGCTATTCACAAATATATAATCCAATCTAACATGCGTATCATGTCGATAGGAATAAAATGAGTAATCCCTTTCCTGGGGGTGAAAGGTGCGCCATGAATCATATATTTGATGTTTCATTAAAATGTTATGAAAAAGATTACTTTTTAGTTTCACGTGAGAATCTAAAGCTATCTCTTTGTGGGATTTCCTATCTAGGTCGACATCTACGCATAGGTTGAAGTCCCCACAAATGATAAGAGCACCCGAACTATATCTTCTTATCAGCTTAAAAGTTCTGTTCAGAAAGCTAATTTGTCTTTGATTTGGGGCGTAAATATTAACTATTGTAAATTTCTCGCTATTTATTAGGCCTCCCCAAATTATATAACGACCATTAGGGTCTATTATGGAGATTTCTTCCTGCAAGATTAATTTATGGTTGAAAAGAATTGAAACTCCCCGGGCTTTTTTCCTGTAGGTAGAATTAAGAATCAGACCTATATTATTCATTTTAAAGTAGGGGATTTTACCTGTCTGCCAGTGGGTCTCCTGGAGGCATACCACATCAGCTGAGCCAGCACCAAACGATCTCTGGCATATCTGTCTTTTAACCCCTAAATTTAGTCCTTGGACATTCTGACTACAGATTCTCAGTCTGTTTTCTTTCAATTTATCTATATTAGTCATACTACTTTGAGACTCTTTGCTTCTCCTCCCCCCCCCCTCCCCCCTCCTTCCCGATCCCTTCCCAAGCACTAATGCCTACCACAACATTCATACTGAACCCATTCATAACCCATGCACTCACTTCCGGTGAATCTTCCTCCATCACCTCACCGAGCAAACCAACACACAAAGAAAATTGGTTTGCCGTGGGGAAAGAGAAAGTTGAACTTCAGTAAGCTCAAAATTGGCAATCCACAGGCTTAGTTACGCCCGGGCATGCCGCAGTAACCCAAACAGGATGAGAAGCTTTTACAAATAATTTGTCTAGGATATACATTTCACTTTGTAATACATCAAATGATCTCTACCCCTTCCTTCCTCCAAGGGGATCATTTCGCGCCCATTGGTCTATCCCTCCCTCATACTCTCCCCTTCAGTTTGTCAGGCATCCAGCAAATACATAAAGAGTACCCTTTAAATCTAATACCTTACACCAATTGTGATTACTTTATCGTTTACCCTAAGACAAAGCTTTAATACTATTCGCTCTGAACCAAACATTGTACTATTACATTAGCTTAGTGTTGCTACACATATCTAATAAGATATAATTTAGTGCCAAAAAAGGTTCACCTTTTAAATTTATCCTTAATCCCACAATTAATTGGAGCTGGGAAAGTCCAGTCCATTACCACTTGGTCTCTCTATATATTATATAATGTTCAATCTACTTTCACCACATAAAATCTTTTGGTGCATTGTGAATTCAACTTATAGTGATTAAAATTACTGACAAATCTTTACAGACACACCATACATTAGATGAATATTAATTGTGCTATACATTGAAAAAACCATTTAAGTACTACTGATTATATGACAGCCCGACAATCTAATCTCCTATACCCAAACATTTGGAAGGCGAGGGGCGTATTTACAGATCTTTCAGGACTATTTCTCCTTCTTGAAGATTCTTAATTATTACTGTTTTATTGCCCAATGAAACTATCAATTTTGTTGGGAACCCCCATTTATATTGAATATTTTTATTTCTTAAACTTTTGGCAATACCCTTCAATTCCAATCTCTTCAGAGTAGTTTCCCTGGAAAAGTCCTGTAAAATCTGCAAGTTTTCATAGGGCGATGGAAATGATCTTTTTTCAAACGAATATCTCATAATTGATTCCTTGTACGGAGCAAAGTGGATTTTAAGTATTACATCTCTGGGGCGATCTTTAGGAGCAGACTTTGGAAGTGGGAGACGATGTATCCTGTCAATCAAATTAGATATATCAAAGTTTGGTCTAACTATGGTGGATAAAAATGTTGCTACATAGTTGTATAAGTCTGTACTTCCAATTTCTTCTCCTATCCCCCTGATTTTAATATTGTTCCTTCTGGAATGATCATCTAACTTAGTATTAGAAGTTTTAAGGAAAGCAACTTCTGACTCAAGTCGTTGATAATTATATTTTAAAGTTTGTATTTCCTCCCTTAGTAATTTAATCTCTTTTCCTAGATTTTCTGACTTTACTTGAACCATACTTATTGCTGTTCCATTTTCAGCAATTTTCCCTGTTAGATCAGAAATAATTGAGTTTTAAAAAATTCAAGGAAGAGCTCTTTAAGAGCGGACAATGTCACCCCACTATCTTCTAATTCTGAAGCTTTGCTAGACGCTTCTGATCTAAGTGTCTCGTTCAGAGATGATTGATCCATACTTGGAAGATTATCTTTCCTATTGAGTTCTGGGTGTGTTAGATCAGCGGTGTTCCCTTTAGAAGATGGAGAGAAAAAGGGTCTCGATGTTACTAGATTTTGTTACACTTTATCCGCCTTAAGTCTGTTTTTCAACTACTCGGCCTTGTTTCTTATTCATGTTTACACTTTTTTTTTTTTTTTTTTTTTTTATTATTTGTCTAGTATTGTTATCAGTACCCACTTCCCACACTTCCTTCTCCTAGTTTCTATAACCAGAATATCTATTCTTAACCCCAACTCTCGTCAGACCTCTATTATCTTTGGCCCACTCACAGATAGCAAATGACCCCCCCCCCTTTTTTTTTTTTAAGATGTAAAACACACTCAGGCCCTTATACAATGTCCTAACTGCTTTGTCTTGATGGTATTGCGTGCTTGATATATGGACCTGAATTTTACAATACACAAATAAAGGGAATTTTTACTCCAAACAAAAAAAAAGTCCTGGCGAGGGAGCAGTCTTTCATATTATGGGCATCATTTCTTTCTGGAACTTTAAGGGTTGGAGGGCTATAGTCCATATAGTCCGTATAACCATATAATCTTATTGCCCATATAGTCCATTTACCCAAATGTCCAAAATGACTAAAAAAGGTACTTTAAAGTGCTTCCACAATGTATATTAGCACAGGAATTTTTTCCATAGAAACATTGTTTAACAACTGGACTGAGGGAGGGTATTTAGCTGGGATTTCCAGGAGGAAGAGGTTCTCTGAACTACAGGACCAGTTTCATAACTGACTTTCTTTTTGGGGGTCTTGAGACGGGTTTCCCATTTAGTTTTGGGGGTTGCCAAACATTTTAGGTTTTAGGGGTATTGAGGGACTTATCTCTGTGGCCTGCAGCCTTATGTCCTACTGAGGTTCACAACATTTTTTTCTGGCTAGCCATATCTTCACCCTCTCCACCTTATCCTATATGAAAACGTGGCTTCCCCCCTCACTTCAACTCTCTGGTCAGCCTCTTGGCCTCTTGACCTCCCTCCTACCGCCAGCTTCACTGTGCAGCCTCAGTGGTCTTTCTCCATGGTGCTCCTCTCATCTCTGCACCGTTAGTCCTCACTGCTAAGCGCTGGGGGGTAGGTGCAGGGTCGAAACGCCAGGTTCTCCTACCAGCACGCTGATGCCCTTACTCCTGCTGCTCCTGCTTAACTCGCGCTTCTCTCTGCTGCGTCACTGTCAGCACGCCGCGGGTGAACGCGCCATTGCCCTGTTAGCTGCACTTGCTAACATCTTCCGGGGGCGTGGCCCATCACCGACCTGCACAGCATTCAAACTTGAGGATGACCGGCAAAATTAATATTGTTGGGAGAAATGTAAGAAATATGTGGATGTTACTACTCTGATAGGTAAAATTGAGGAGAAACTAAGGGGCCTATTGAAGAAGATGAAAGAAGTGCAAAAGCTATTTCATATCCTGCAATTTCAGATCCTGACAAATAGATTGGGAAAAAGTGGAAGCAGTGACATTTTTATTTTCCTGGGCTCCAACGACTCTGCAGATGATGATTGCAGCCATGAAATTAAAAGGTATGGAAATTAAAAGACTTTGCTTCTGTGGAGAAAAGCTTTGGCAAGTCTGAATAAGATATTACACCAAAGTCTGCATAGTTGGAACTATAGTAACATATGGTTACAGTAGCAACATATGGATGTGAGAGCTGGACAATAACAATAACGGCTGAGCGCCGTAGAACTGAGACCCTTGGACTGCAAGAAGATCCAATGAATCAACACTACAGGAAATCAATACAAACTGTTCACTGGAAGGTATGATAAGACTAAAGCTGAAATCGTTGACATATAATGAGTAGACAGGATTCCATGAGAAGACTCTGATGCTGGGAAAGATTGAAGGCACATGTAGAATGGGACAGCAGAGGTGGTGATGGATGAGGTCACTGAAGCACTGCACATGAGCTTAAGGGAGCAGAGAAGGGCGATAGCTGACATATATGCCTGTCGTGCTGTGGTCTATAAGGTCAAGGTGGTCAGATGTGACTGGTTGACTAAACAACAACAATCAAATGTTTATTATTTGTATTATTTATTATTTGTATTGAAATTTAATTTTACATTTAGCTCATGGTAATAGTGAATTGTTTACCCTATTTTCTTGTTTGTTTGTCAGCTATCTATCCTCATGGTTAGTCATGGACCTAGGGTTATAGCAATGTAGGTTGTAGGTCCAATAAAGCTTGATCCTGTTTGACTCACTATATGTCTTTTGTATACTCTTTGCTAGAATATCTCTTAGGGAGCGTTCATTCTTCACATAAGACACTGGTATAGAGATATCCAACTGATTCTACTGGTGAAGGTGTATACAATTTAATCTTTACAGTTCCTGAGAAACGTCTGTAAGTCCTCACACTCAGAGCCACTGCAACCTTAATCAGTTCCAGTCCAGACAAGTGCCCTGGTCATCACAAGTACATTGTATTACAATTCATACAAATAACAATTTGCCCATTTTCTTACTCGCTTTGAATTCTAATAGACTTATCTGTATGTCTGTTTTTGTAACAGAAAGTTGTTTCCTGTCTACTTGTTCATCACTTGTGTGGATATTTCCCATGTCAGTCTGTTAACCCCCTATGTGGAACGTACACATTTTTTTCTGTATCGATCATTGTCATCTAATTTTACATGTTTGCCTGTTTACCCTGTCTAGCGATTATTTGTGTCTATATAACTGTCATGGTTAGGGTTCACCTGCACCTGGAGATGATAGTATCTCTCTTGCGAAGAGCACCAACAAGCAGATCTACAGGCAGGAGGATGAATAGAACAGAATAGACAGCAACTTGAGGTCTGAAACAAGCAGGTACCAGACTGATATCCCAAGAGGATACAACTGGTTTTGATAGGAACTCAAGGACTGGACTAAGCTGGTACTGGAGTGTTATAAAGATAAATGATACAGCGGATATTGGCAGATACTTGAGGAGTCCAACGAGTAAGTATCTTACTTGTATACAGACAGGATACTAATGGCACTGACAGGAACTTGAGGAGTGGGAACAAGGAGACTTGTCCACAAGAATACTGAAATAGGGAATTGAGGCTTAGCTGCAGGCAGAATCTGGAAAAAAACACTGCAGCAAACAGGAGCTCACACAGGACACCAAAATCCCAAACAACAGGCACTGAGATACCAACTGTCTTCCTTAAATAATTCAGCTGGTAGCCATAGTAATTGCACACCTGTGGTCATTAGGTGTACTGAACTTTTAAGAATCCTGCTTAGACAGGTATGGCCACCTGGGAACTGCAACAGAGGCGGTGAGGTAGTTAAGGAAAGAGCATGCTGAGGTCCCTGACAGTAACCCCTGTGTGCTAATATTTCAAGTCTTCTTAACATCTGTGGTAATGTGTGGTTACTCCCTAATTCTTTTTAACCTCTTTGACTCAGTTCTCCTTGTGTGAACATACTTTATAGAGGTATGAGTCTCAATGCAGATCTTCAATCCCTCCATAAATTTCCCTCAGTCTCCTCTCTCTCACAACATATCTCTTTTTTTTAAGTGCACTGATTTTTTTCCTACTTAATTGTATCTATGCTGCCATCATCTTCCTTATATCTTATCTCCTATATAAACTGCTACTCATGAATGATTTATTGCCAAGGCAAATGAAATATATTTTGCTTCCCTACTTTATATTAATCGTTGTTTTCTTATCACTTACTTATAAAAGTATGCCCTTGCTAAGAATAAAATTGATACAGAAGGATTACCGAAACTGAACAACCATATCTTTTATTATATTTTGCTGGATTCTTCTAGTCAAAATTTGAATTACATGAAACATGTCAGGGTCACTGATTGTCTTTAGTTTTTGTAGCATCAACCTTCTAAAGAATAATTGTACTAATCATTCAATTTGTATTCTCAGGTAGTTTGAATATCTCAAATGCTAAATGGTATTGGGTCATTAAACTTTGTAATAGAGATGCTGCAGGCCATAACTCAAGTAGACCAGAATGGAGAATTTAAGTCCAATGAGGAACAGTTTAGCTTCTCACATAGATCTACTAATCTTGGATAAGAGAATATTCCAAGCAAGTGTGCATTTAAAGCAAACATGCACAGCAACTATCTTTAGCAAAACCCTTACATTTCCAAGATTATTTTATGGATTGTTCTCAAGAATAGCCCATGTGACTACTCTATTTGTGGTTTTCGATTTATAAATATTAATTTCTAACTCTATTTGTAAAAGAAGTGGCGCAAATGCACTACCAATATTTACAGTTTGATATCAGTTTTATATTCATAATTTCTTTGGTGACTAAACCTACATTGATAACAATTGTGTTTTTTGAAAGTCAGTATCTTAAATCTTTAGCAATATTTTTTTGGTATTACTGTTAATAAAACATATGATTTCTTACTTATAAATATTGCAATATTTTGTTTAGAAAAACGGTGAGATAAAGTTTATGTATCATATGTATCCTATGTTTATTATGCAGTGCTAAAATGTTATTATGATTTCTATTCTTGTGCAGGTTTATAAGAGTTACTTGACTTAACAGCTCTTGATCCAAATGATTTTTGTAACATAGGAAAGATGAAGCTAATTGAAATATGTACAGCTTATGTCTGTCTGTTTGTTGTCTAACTTTGTAACAATGATAGTTTAAATCCTCCCCATTGTGGAAATGTACTTAGCTCACTAAATGCAGTACAGGTTACAGAAATGAAAGATGGTAGCCTACAGGAGGCTGTACATAAAGAAAGAGGGAAAGAAGAAACACTTATGCAAGTTCAAATCCCACCTCCTCTCCCTCTCTTTCTTTCTTCTGCTGGCTTCTAGGGATATATTTTCTTACCCAGGCTTCTCACCTGACATTCCCTTTTGCAGATTATACTATCTGACCACTAGGTGTAGAGAACATATTGCATACTATAGTCACTTACCTAATTACTTTCAATCACATGATTTCCTTTTCCTTCTATATGAAAAAACATTCTAACTTTGCATACCTTCCTACCTAATTAAACACCATTTGCTTCAAGACCCTTTCTATTCTTTATCTGCCTCTTCCATTCCCATTTAGCGAGTTTCCAATCTTTTTACTTTCTACAAAGATCCTAAACCCAAAACCGAGCCTCCCATTTTTTGCAGTTTGTTAACATTGTATTTTCCCTTGTTCTTTTCCCCTGTATAGCGCTATGGAATATGTTGGCGCATTACAAATAAAAGTTAATAATAATAACAATAATAACAACATTAAAGTTCCTGAAGCTGAAACTGTTACTCTTAGAAGCAAAAAAATAATTAAATAAGACACTAACAATCAAATAAACACTATTTTTGCCTAAAGAGTTTCTTAAATATAACAGCTTAAATAACAATACTAACTATACCATATTGTTTCCAAAGTTATGTGTATGCTAATCTCCTCACACTTTAAGAAACTTCCCGCTGAGTTTATCTACACTTCTGGATATATATAGTCTCGCCACATAAGCTGCAACATTACACTTGAACAAATGTTGTATATGTTTTGAACACTTTATTCTGCTGCCCAGCTTCTCGCGTCTAAATATGGGAATTAAGTCATAACCTAAAAGATTTGCTAGAACATATTCTTCTTAACTACAGCATTCCAGTGGAGCAAAAATGTCTCAAATTATAAACATATATTATTTTACCATTAGATTCTCATAAAGGCACACTAAAAATATTGTTTAAAGACAAATTGCTGTAATATAATCATTACACTGATAGTGGCAAATTCAAACAAACAAATGATAATCACTGCTCATTAAAACCATTCCAGATTTTGCCGCCCAGATTTATTTGCAGCAACTGCTTCAGAGAGCAGCAGAAATTCCATGGACCAAATCTCCTTCATATACTGCAAAACAGATCGCAAAAAAATGTTTGTGCAGTGGCCCCTTCCCCCCAGCCTTGCAACACACCATTCTACCCTTTCCTCCCCTTACCCCGCCCCTTTCTCCTTCCCTTCCCCCTCTCCCTTCTCCTCTCCTTCCCACACTCCCTTCTCCTCCCCTGCCATCCTCCTTTCTCCCCCTTCCCCCATCCTCTTACTGTGTAAAGCCTCTCATCCTTCCCCGGCAGCACGTCTTCTGGCTGTGGCCGGGAATCGCTATAGCGTGTGACGTCACTCGGGACTGTCAGACACTGCCAGAAGACATTCTGCAGGGGAAGGATGAGAGGCTTTACACAGTAGGAGGATGGGGGAAGAGGGAGGAAGGAGGAAGTGTGTAATCCCGAGCATGGCTCAGGGTTGCCGCTTTAGGAACTGCAAATTAACCCCCGAGCCATGCTCAGGATTACCGCTAGATTGGTTAAAAAAACATGCTTTTCATATTACCAAAGTTGTATTTTACATGCAAACAAATTAATTAATAACTGTTTAGACTTCATTGAAACTAACAGGAAGTGTACAGAACATACGTTCATGTGTAGATTTTGAGAATTATGACTCATACGTCTATATTACTTTTTACTGGCTAATAGGGGAAAGTCCCAGAACATTTTTTTTCTGCTTTGAGATCATCATTTGAAAATGAAAACATTATCAAATACTCTCTTTCAGATGCAATAACAACAAAAAATATTTTAAGTGTCCTTCTAAAGGAACTTTGTGACCACAAATCAATTGTTTTTGTTATTCTTAAAGTGCATGAAAATGTTGTGTGTGTAGTGTTATTCATTTTTTTTTTAAGTAAATCAATGCTAGGAAAATCCATGTTGTTGTAGCTGTTCTTATATGTGAATGAGCGGCTTGTACATATTAATTAGCTGTTTGATGTGCTAATAAGGATTCCAATGTGCTTGCCTGTCGTTGTAGTGTACAAAACAAAGACCTGTAATGTTATCTGGTGGATAGACCCCTTTCTCACTGGTACCAAGCACTCTGAGCCACATATTAGCAAACTGAGTTGTATATTAGCATACAGGAGCAGCAAGATCAATTCTAAATATCTCAGAAATACTTTACTGCACAGAAAACCTGCTAGTACAATTTATAGACAGTTTTAGTGCTATTTTAAACCAAAATCAACTTCCTGTTGGGGTGATGGAGTCCCTTCAAGTTGTATTATAATAAAAAAAAAGCTTGCATCAGGACATCATGCAAATGACTAAACGACAAATGTGTGTTTTACATTTTTTTCCTCATATTACTTGCCATTGGTTGTCCTAGGGTTTTCTGGGTGTCCGCTGTGCTTTTTTATTTTAATTGTTTATATTTTAATCATGACATCTTTCTCTCTCTCTTTGTTTGTTTTGTTTGCATTCTTTCACTTTGTTATTTTACCTTATTTGAAACAATATTAAAATAAAAATAAAAATACTATTAACAGATTGAAAGAAACATTTGAAGAGACCTTCTTACTTTTTATTTTTGCATGTTGAATACATCACTCATATAGTTAACCCAAATATGTATTGTGTGGGGGTTATTTAAATCTCTAATAAATACTCTAAGACAACTTTTTTATTATGGCAATGTTTTATAAAGTTGTGGTGTGAAGTCTGACATTTATTAGACTATTTTTCTGTTTATTGCTTTAAAATCATAGCAAGAAATGAAACTCTCACTAAACCTACTGCAAAGTTTCTATATATGCTATTTCTAGAATCCAAACATTAACAGCCTTATTAAATTGTGATCGGCCAATTGAATAGGGCTCTATATAAGCACAGAGCATATTTTTTTACAGAAGTTTTAGTTAGTGAACTTTAATGCATAAGCAAGGTCTTCACTAACTAAACACTTCTGTAAAAATAATAGGCTATGTGCTTATATAGAGCCCTATTCAATTGGCCAAATCACAATTTAATAAGGCTGAAAGCCGCAACAGGCAAGCACAGTAGCTTTTGGTTGGTGTGATATTCCACCAATTTTGCATGAATCACAGTATAAACCAGAGCAGTCTGTGGAAAACCAAATCATTCTAAGCATAAGAGGGATCAAGTATGTCACAGAACAAAAAAACTGGGAAGCTAGTATCTCCAGAAATAGATTTGAACATTTTAACAGATATAGCTTAGATTCCTTTTGAAATTCTAATAAAAAATATTTTAACAGGCAGTGTTTTTAAGTAAAGTCAGTTCTTTTTAATAGTTTATTACTTTGTAGATATAAGGAGATATAGGTTACATACAAATGTTTTTTTTCATTTTGGACTCATTAAATAACATCAAAGCTTTTGCACATTGACATTTAATATTAGTTAATTATAATTAAGTAATTATACATTTGCATTATAGAAAAACTTTGCATCCAGATGACCATAAAAGCATAACACATTTTAGAAAACATATATTAAAAACTTAAATCATATATCCAGAACAATGACTGCTTAAAATAATCAACAAGCTAAATACCTCCCATATTATCATTCTTTTTTTTATATATATATATATATATATATATATTTATTTATTTTTGCTTTATAATACATACTAGTGACTTTCCGTCAAAAATGAAGGCAATAACATTTGAAGCCTGGCAATGCTGTTTGCCACACAATGGGAGCCTCTCCCCCTCTATTTTACTGGCCTTGCGATGAGCGATTTGGAGCTCATCATTGGCCTCCCAATGAGCGCCTTTGGCACTCATTGCGAGCCTCTACCCTCCTCTACCTCTCCGACCCTCTACTTGAAGGGAGACGCTCATTGCGAGCCTCTCCCCCCTCTATCTTACTGGCCCAGCAATGAGCTCTTTTGGCGCTTATCACGGGCCTCGCAATGAGCGCCTTTTGTGCTTATCACGGGCCTGGCAATGAGTGCCTTTGCCGCACATTGCGAATCTCTCCCCCCTCCTCTCACTCCCTTGTGTGTCCTTTCCCCCCCCCTGGGTTTTTACCCCCTCTCCCTCCCCTGTGTCTTTCCCCCGTCTCTCCCCTCTCATGTCTCTACCCCCCTCTCCCTCCCCTGTGTCCCCCTCCCTCCTCCCCCACACCTATGTCTCTCCCCCTCCTCTGTGTCTCCCCCTTCCCCTCCCACCCCCGTGTGTCTCCCTCCTCCCGTGTCCCCTGTGTCTCTCCCCCCTCTTCTCTTTCCCCTGTGTCTCTCCCCCACTACTCTGACTCCCCTGTGTCTGTCCCCCACACCGCTTCCTCCCATCTGTCTCTCCCCCTCCTCTCCCTCCCCTGTGTCTCTCCCCCCTCCTTTACGTGGCCCCGTTTCCTCTGTGTTTCACCTCCTCTCCCTCCCCTGTGTCTCACCCCCCTTCTCCCTTGTGTCTCACCCCCCTTCTCCCTTGTCTCTCCCCCCTTCTCCCTTGTGTCTCTCCCCCCTTCTCCTTGTGTCTCTCCCCCCTCCTCCCTTGTGTCTCTCCCCCCTCCTCCCTTGTGTCTCTCCCCCCTTCTCCCATGTGTCACTCCCCCTCCTCCCGTGTCTCTCCCCCACTACTCTGACTCCCCTGTGTCTGTCCCTTCCTCCTCTCCCTTCCATGTGTCTCTCCCCCTCCTCTCCATCCCATGTGTCTCTCCCCCCCTCCTCTCTCTCCCCTGTGTCTCTCCCCCCACCTCTCCCTCCCCTGTGTCTCCCTTCTCCTCTGCGTGGCCCCCTTTCCTCTGTGCTTCCCCTCCTCTCCCTCCCCTCTGTCTCACCCCCCTTCTCCCTTGTGTCTCAACCCCCTCCTACCCTGTGTCTATTTCTCACTCCTGTCTTCGTCCCTTCCGCGCAGGTACCCCTGCACAATGCCCATGCGCACCCACCACTGCGCAATGCGCTTGTGCGCACACCGGCGTGCAGTGCGCATGAGCGGGCCCGCAACACTCATTGCACATTCGCTCCTGGCGCGCATTGTTTTTTTTTACATATTCTAGAATAAATATGTTTTGTCTAACTCTGCACCATCAGATAGAGGGTGGGAAAGTATGTGGAAAAAGTTGTTTCTTTTTTAAATTGAGAAACATTTTGGTTAGATTGTTGTGTAAAGATATTGCTTGTAAACTCCTTAAAACCCTCTCACAAGAAATTACAACTATAATAAGGTTCAAGGTATAACTTTCACACTAATTATATGGCAGTTTTATAGATTTCCATATGTGTTACTTACCATATAGAGATGTGGTGATGTGGTGTAGTTGGTAAAATCATTTTTATTATTTCAGAAATTTAGGTTATGAATTTGAATCCCTTTTCTTTTGCATATTATTCTACACCTTTACTGTATATCTTATAACCAAAATAAAGTCACATTTGCATTTTTACAGTCCAAGCAGTTAATACCTGCACTACATCTGTACATGCTCTGCATGGATAAATAATAGCAGTATAAATAATCTAGAGCTAATATTGGAAAAAACTATACTTTTTTAGTCAGTATTAGCACACCCCTCTTTGTCTCGTAACACCCCTCTACAGCTTATTTGCATGTTCTGAATTACCTTACAAAAAAAATCACTGTTTTTAAAAATATATATTTGAGTCCAAGCACTTAACCATTTTGCTATTGGTCTATTCGCTTTTCATTGTGTCACATATCATTCCTTTCTCCATCTGATGATGTCTCTTTAATGCAAATTATTTTCACAATTACGATCTTTAGATGTAACATTGTGTCACATGGATTCCTTGTTCATTAAAACTGCAACCTACCCTCAGCATAATTTAAGAATTGCTATATAAAATAGCTCCTCAGAGGCAAATGTATCTACAGGGGTCTCATAGCAATGAAGATCTTTGCAATTAGTCTTTATTATATAATTTATTTGTTGTACAGTGTGAACAATTGATACTAAGAGAAAATGTGCTGCAAGGTGTTGTCCAATTAGTTCAGTGGATGGTGTTTTCATTGAAGATACAACGTGCCCTCTGCATCTAGAGAAACGATTCACTCTTCGTACTGGAGAAGTCAATAGTGGTCATTGAATTACGGAACTTGAGAAAGATAGCTTTTAAATGTAAACAAAGGAAATTATTCAAGAAGAAAATATTTTTGTTAAATAAAGGAATATTTTTTTCCAATGTGTTACACATACAAATACAATTCCCAGCCCATGTGAAGCTCAGTGAATATAGGGGAATGCATGTCCAGATGTCATATGATGCATTCTATCAAGATCACATTTGGCAATGTGAAAACAACTTTAATGTTCTTATAATGGACTCTGAAAATAATATTTAAGTTGGGCTTGATTTAAAAAAAAGTGTTTATTATACTTTTACTCTACATTTAAACATGTCCCTTAATATCAATGCATTAAAAGCGTCCTATAAAATTTTAACAACAAAGGCCCCCATTCAATTGCAAGCTTGTAATTACTTTATACAGGCCGCGTGTCTGCAGGTTAGAAATTAATTACAAATCCGTCTGTATTCAATTGACTCAAGCCCGCAATTAAAGGGGTAAAGTGTAAAACCGTAAACCATGAACCCGTACTTAGCAATTCAGGGCATGATCAAGATCAATTAAATAAGCCCGTAAGTTATAATTTAGACATAGCCAATCATCATGGCGTCAGTAATACATGGACTTTAAACTATAATCAGTTAGGGCCTCATTCTATTAGCGGCCGTAAATCGTCCGTAAGGCTGCGATTCCTTGCGGGGGTTCTGTTAACTCGCGATTCTATTATACGGCCCCGCAAGGATCTCCTCTTACGGCCGGCCGCATATCTTGGAACCGGCCGTAATCTCAGAAATCTAAAAACGCAAAAATAAATTCAAGCCTGCACTGTACAGCTCTGTAAATGCTAGGGATCATATTGGGGGACATGAGGATTAAAGGAAACCCACTCTCAAGCTTGCACATCAGCCCAAACCCGAGTTCAAATTAACTGTTTATTTTCCGGCTGCGGCGTGGGCGGGTCTGAAGTGCTCCAAGCACTCTGGACTTGTTACATGGATATTTTACGGAAATTAAAAATAAAATATTTTACGGATTTGAGTATAGGATAATTATGTGCTATTTTTTCTAACACCTAAAATCCCTTTATAGTCTTCTCAAAGTGCAGGATGGCTTTATTTGAGCTATTTTATGTGCTTAATTGGTGCTAGCGGGACCTCTTTCCTGCAAGTAAGCTGCGGTTAGTTTTTAGCCTTGCAGAGAGGGTTCCCGGAGCAATTGAATTGCAAATAGGAATTTCTTACGGCCGAAACTCTTGCGGCCGTAAGGGAATAGAATAGCCGAATAGCTTGCGGCCGGTCCGTGCGGCCCCGCAACGGCTGCGGCCGCTAATAGAATGAGGCCCTTAGTGTTTAGACATCTGATATGCAATCAGACTCACAATCCAGCAATGTAGAAATCAATAAAAACGTATGGCTGAAACTGATCTAGTACATTTGGGTGACCTGATATGTATTAACTCTTTCTTTCCCAGGATTGATATAACACAAAATCAATAAAAAAATAAAAAATTCTATTGTAGATTTGTGAGCTTGAGACTATTGTGCAATTTGTTTTAATATCTTTCATTACTTTCCCAGTATTTTAAAGTACAGTAGTGTGTTTATATTTGCTTTTACAGTGTTACGAACAGATGTTTAACCCACTTGAGAGTCCTATCTAGTACTCCTATACATTTTTGATACATTTGCCATTTACGGGTTTAAAGGAAATTGTGGGCTTGTTGAATTGTTTTGATTGAATATGGATTAGCACTGGTAACATATGCGGGCTTGAAACAGCAAGTGAGTAGATAGAACGGTTCAGTTTTTTACAACTGCAGTGATTTTGAGCCAGTAACTCACAAATAAAGTGCAAGTAGCAAAATGTAACCAACTAAATATCAGTAACTTTTACGGGCTACATTAACGGCTCCAGTAATTACAATTTGTCCAATTGAATAGGGGCCAAATTCTTTTAAATGCATGATTGAAAAATTGCGACCATTCAACTTGTACTTATTAAATAGTACATTTGTGTTTGCATTTGAAAGTCTAAAATAAGTTAAAAATGTATACAAAGGTAGTATTGCTAAATAAGACTAAAGCACGACAAGAATATACTTACAAAACATCAATACATATATTGTGACATTGTGATATGTTAGACAGCCAACTCTATTACTTTGGTAATTACATATGGGAAGAGAACACATTTCAAAGCACTGAGCATGATATGAATCTTATCATTTTTTCAAGACTGGATTTATGTTGAATTAATTTGCTACAAACTCAGGGACAATCTCTTGGCACAACTCTTAACTGGAAACCAGTAAATTGGATATTGTTATATTTGAAACTGAAACACCTAGTTGTCTGTGTGGCAATCAAACTAAATCATCTGACATTTCATTCTGATGGAGGTTTCATTGCATGGAAAGTATATCATATCTACAGATACAAGAAGACAGGTCCTTTGCAAGCGTGCACTCATAGAATTGTGAGAATGACATGATCCAAGAATCTTTTTTAGTTTAGCTATTTCGAAAAAACATAATATTTCTAAATCGATAGTGGCATTTCTGGATTAAAAAGGCAGTTAATTGTAATATTGCTGAATTTACTCAACACAGACAGTCCAGTTGTATTTTTTCATGAAGCTGGACACATCTTGTTCCTGTCATATGTTTTAAAGATTAGATATTTTAGATTTCAGTTTTAGTTTAAGGTATATATAAACTTACTTTGGTACCAGAATCAGTTTTTTGCAATATGTAGTCTGCAATTGGGTTCCTTCAGGAGAATTGACAGTTGGAGATCTGATACCTCACAAACTTATATATTAATATAAAAAATATTTCAATGAACATGTTAATGAGGTAGATATTTTTGAGTTATGAAGGTTAAAAGTTATACTGTGCTACAATTTTCGAATCACAGAAGACTAAATCTGATTCTAAAACTGCTTAATTTTGCATCAAACACAAGCTGTACATTGCAAGAGAATAGTCAGGTTTGTAATTACATATCATTGAGTTCAGACGACTTAATAACATTTGTAAGAATAAGAATTTGCAAACTTTTACTCTGCTTCAAACTCTCAATACTGTTTTTTTTTCAGACTACCAGAATTAGCAACATATAACAATTACATATATTTCAGACATCTCTAGGGATTAGTGGCTCCATTCCATGGCCAGGTGGGGCATTTTACAAGTAACGTTTACTCGCTAACAGCTATTAAACAATCACACACCAAAACCAACCCTACGAGAACTGCCAGCTGAATGCTGTCAAATGTCAAAAAATCGCAATCAACATGTATCGACATTTTTCAAAAGCCCATCACATTGTAAAATCCGAGAGATACAAATAAACATATGAGTGTAAATCTTAAGATTGTTTAAAGATCTTAGGTGTACTCCCATCAACCAGTGCGGGCCTAATAATGCCTCTGAGAAGCAAACACGCATGAAATCAGATGCTGTTATCAATCTAATATCTTAATTGTGTCAAATTTGTGACTTGATTCTTCATATCCGACACAATTACTGTTTTAATACTGCCAATACTGCCCCATGAGCACCACGATACCCTCTATCTAATATTAACATAAGATCCTCTGCAACCCCCCCCCCCCCACCACCAATACCACTATTTACAATGATACTGCGGATCCATGGGATTCCCCTCAATACCCGCTATGAACAGGGATATCCTCTGCCCACATGCTATCCTCTGTGACAAAGGGGATTACTCATCTAAGTATAACCACAGGGGTCTGCATTGGCATCTAAAAATGAATTCCCTGAAATGGAATTCTTTAAAGCACCTTCATGGCTTACAACATTAACCCATGGCACCTAAAATTAACATGGACTTTGGGCAAGGGTTAATATTGGGGCAAGTGTTGATTTTAGATGCCTTACATTATCTCCATAGAATAGTGGTTAATTTTAGATTCTTAAAATACCTCAGTGGCACATGGGTTCATCTAAGATGCCATGGAGGTCTTTAAAGGACCTTAGTGGCACATTGGCTAATTTTGGGTGCCATGGAGGTCGATACAACACCTCCATGATCTGGGTTACAGAGTTCTTTTATCAACCTCCATGGCAGGGGTTTAATTATAGGTGTAATGAGTGTCCATGGAATTCCCCCATGGTTATACTTTGGATTGGGGATGCCCGGGGTATAGAACATGGTAAGGGGGGATCCCTTATTCATTTGGTGTGGGCAGAGGGAATCCCTGGGCATTCCAAAGCTCATAGCAGGCAGGTATTGGGGGGAATCCCTGAGATCCCTAGTTTCATAGGGGGTAGTGGGTTATACAAAGAGGGGGTCCTAAATCACGGGCGAAGTAAGGACCAGTGTAGTGTGTTCATGTATTGGGTACCATTCAGCAGCATTGCTATGGAGACTACTGAGCTTCAGACTCAGATAGCCCTATTAAAATCCCTCAACGTTAAAATATGTAGCCGTAATGTAGGCTGCATGACTTGCGGGGTAAAGGTGAGAAAAGGATTCTTTGATCTGTCAAGCCCATAACTGTCACGTTTCCAATCACACTATAAAATTGCAACAAATTCACTTGCGTTCAAGCCCATAACCTGCAAATGGAGTCAAGAAGCCAACGGGTACTAGAGAGGACTTGCTAGGGGGGTAATGTCCATTCCATAGAACTGTAAATGCAATTACACACACACTACTGTACATATAATCAAAGGGAAAGTGATGTTAGGTATTAGAATTAATAGCACAATATTCTGAAGCTTGCAAAACTGCAATATAAAATACTTTATTTCATGTGTAATTTCCGTGTTATATCGATCCCGGCAATCAGTGTGTTCATTCATATAATGGAACTCGCATGTAATAGAATATCATGTTTATGGCTTTATCAATATTGCATTATTTCTGGATAGTCGGTCTGATCGTAACTCCTAATTGAAGCCCGTAAGACTTTGAAATCCAACATCCATTTTTCAGTGACATAATGATGACGATCTCTGTTGCCATTGGCTCCATCTAAACCTGTAACTACAGGTTTGACTAACTGATCATGTTCATGGCCGCGCATCCAACCTTCAAAAAAATGGTTTATGGGTTTGCGTCTCAAGCCCGTAATTCGTGTCATAGTCTAATTTAATAGCTCTGTAGCACAGCAGAGTTTCAAGCCTGCAACTCTTGCGGGTTTGCAGATGCCGCTATGTGCTTTGAATTTAATAGGGCTGAGAATCTCTTGCAAGCATGCAGAGTGCACATGTTAGGGCTAAACATGGAAAACCCCTTCTTGGTGCATGTTACCTATGCTGAAAGGCAGTTTTTGGAGCAATAGAATTGTTCTCCCAAAATTACTAGGAGCTGTCACAGTTACTAGGGAGCCATTTCTCACTACTATTTGCTACAATTGAATGAAGCTCTAAGCTGACTTGAGCTTCTTCTTCTTCAGGAAGTCTCTATTTCCCAAATGAGGACTCCAAAGCCAAATGGAGAAGATTGTGATACAACTGCAGCCGGAATAAAAATGAACATTTTCAAATCACAGACTTTATCATTATTACAGCACAGACTTTATAAATATACAGTACTAGATAATATTTTTATGAGACTGCATTTTAGAAGCATAAGTGTATTAATTTTACACAATTAATAAATGAATTACTTATTAACAATAATTATGTTTTTCTATTTTGTATATAATAAAATGCATTATACTTTAGACAGGAAGATAGATAGATAGATACTGCTTTTCATTTTATACTTCTCTGCACTTTTTTTTCTATTGCAAACAAGTTTTTAATAAATCCACATGGGTCACAGAATAGATGTCTGCCTGTTTACTTGCTTGAATGTTCATTTGTCAGAACAGCTATAAGAACATGAGTCTAGTTCTACAATGATTTATTAGCCCACTGCTCCCACTCTGCAAGTCACTTCCCTTAGGTTTCTACAATGAGGATTAATTTACTGAAAAAGAGCAGGGATCAGTCAGGAATATTAACTGGGTTCTTTAATTTTGTGCAAGGACTCTGCATCATAGGAGCTTAAAGATGAAGCAGCTGAATATAAATTCCTGTTAAATCCCAAGATAACAAGATGATTCAGAGAGACTGGGCTGAACAAAACACACTGGGAGGAATTTACTAAGCATCTGAAGTCATTTCTTGATTTACAATGTTTTTTTCCTATGGGAAGTAATTCGACATTTTAGCCCTTCCCACTTTATCACAGCCACTGAAGATGCTTAGTAAATTCTCCCTACTATCATGTTAGCAATGTATAGCTTCCAATTATACTTTAACTGTATTGGAATTAAATTCTGGAGTGGATAGCATAAAGACAAATGGAAATCAACAGATACATGTTGCTTAGCCATTTGCATACTCTCAAATCGTTTTCTTTTAAGAAAAGTTTGCAAACGTGTGAGACATGGGCTTTATGATGAAAGAGTTGTGAAAAAATCTTGTTTGTTTCAGAAAAATGAATAACATTTGTAAAAACAAGTACTTTTAAACTTTTGTTTTGCTATGAATCCCTTAATCTACTTCATTGTCATGGTGTAGGGGCTTTTGTACCTCAATGAAGCTGTGAGCTAGACCATGTAGGGTCACCCAAGCTATTGACAGCTCATACCAGAGAGGACAGACAAATAACGGTCCACCGGAGAATAAACTGGCAACCCACTCGAGTATCTTTGCCATGAAATCCTTATGGATAAGCACAATCAAACACAAGATGTCATTGGTGTGCTATGATCCATAGGGTCAATGGGAGTCGGATACGGCTAAATGACTAAAGACATTTTCTCTATAAAGAAAAAATAATATTTTTTAAAGGACTGACAACCAGAGCGGGTAGCAACTCATTGCAATTTTATATTTAATATTTTTACATTTTCTGGTAGGACAGGGGTTGTCTGCTGACTTGAGCTTGTTTTTATTGGCAGCCATTAAAGGTACATATAAGTTTCCTGGGTTTCAAATAATAAAAAAAACAGGCAGTGATTATCAGAAAAATATGTGTTATATAGATAAGTTCAATGTACTTACAAAGTTATATCCAGCTTTGCACACCCACAGGAAGCATACATAACAAAGTACACTGAAGAAAGGCAGCCAGGTACAGAGTTTGACCTTTCAAAGGAAGTACTAGCTGCAAGATGGAATCACATTGGTTGGGTGGGGTCTGAGCTCATAGATGAATCAGAGCACAAGGATATATATAGAGAGGCACTACATATCCCAGGGTGCTTTGCAACACAGAAATCCCAGAGTATGATACAAATGTATCAGCTAACTTCTTTATCATAATCTTAGCAGGGATGTTCAGGGGTGTCAAATATCAAAAACTGCAGCTTGCAAACTGAAGGGATTTAGCAAACATCAGGGTGTAAATGTTTATTTTGGTATTTTTTCAGGAAATAAAATGTTTGCATACACTACTGATTCTCCTCTATCAGATGCATTCATAATCCAGGAAACTTAAATGCCTTTAAGTAAGAATCTATTTCCCAAGTGAGGATTGCAACAAGTAAATGGAGAAGAATGCTTGAAAAACTAAGTGATTTTTTTTATTTAAAAAAAGAGCTTGTAAGAATTTTTAAAACACCCAGTGAATCCTCAAAGGTCTGTGATGACCTTGCTTTAGCAGGATCTGCAAGGAGTAAAAATTACTAGCACCCTTCAAAGTTGAATTTACTCTCCTCACTAAAAAGGTTGCTTTTCTCTAACTCAGCTGGTTTAAAAAGTATATATATATATATATATATATATATAACATTAAGCAGAGCTTCAAATGAAAAATAAATGATCCTTTTTACTTGATTTTCTCTTCTCTGCATCCCTTTTTAATGTCTTTAATTCATTTGATGTATCTTTTGGTCTGAAATATAATAAAGCATGTCCTATTTTTAAAAGAAAGATAGATAGATAGATACTGCTTTTCATTTTATACTTCTCTGCACTTTCTTTTCTATTGCAAACTTACTATGTCAAAACTGGAGCTCCTTATTTTTCCACCCTCTACTACAGCATCAATTCCTCAAATATCTCTGTTTTTTTTTAATTTTCAACAATACAACAATGAAAGACATCAACAATACAAAATATATATTTTTTACATGTATGCTTGTATATTGTTTAAGGTTTACAGTCTTTATTACAAACTTTTTTTTCTTTTTTTTTATCAGTTTGTGAGCTTAATTATTTTAAAACACAAAACTTGGGATTTAAGCATAGTTGTAAAAGAGCGAGAGAGAGCCCAGACTGTCACTGGTATTTATAAGATCTTAATCCCAGCGGGACCATTTACTGTTAATCTTCTTGTGTCTAATTCAATTTGTTTATTTCTATCTATCAAAATGTTAATCTCTGACCATGCTGGAACTTCAGAGTTTTTCCATTTTAAAGCAACAAGATACTTGGCTGATGCTAATACATTAATAATAATGCCAGCTGTCTTATGCTCAATATATTCTGGGGAGATATGGAATATAATTAGTTCTGGTACCAGTTGTAATTTACTATTCGCAATGTAAGAATACATTTTGGATGCATACTTCCCACAATTTTTTGATTTTTGGACAGCTCCAAATATCTCTCACTGTTGACAATGCAATTATCACTTGCTCCTCCCTCTCTTTTTAATCCTCATATATGTTGGCTCACCAAATCTTGCCTATTTCATTTAAATAATATCTCCAAAATACGTCACTATCTTACACAAGACACAACTAAAATTCTAATTCATTATCTCATCATTATTCGTCTCGACTACAACAAACCCACTCCAATATATAATGTATGTGTCCACTGGACTAATCTACAATACCCAGTCTCTGCACCACCCCTCTGTCAATCACTCCATTGGATTCCTGTAGCCTCCAGAATACAATTTAAAATCATGACCCTAATGTATAAAGCCCTTAACAATAATGTACACCCTTATATCTCTGCTCTTATCTTAAAATACTCCCATACCCTTATCCCTCGGTTCTTCTAATGACCTTCTTCTTTCCTCCTCCACTATCAATTCCTCTCACTCCCATCTTCAGGACTTTTCTCATTTTTTCCCAATTCTTTGGAATGCCTTGCCTCACTTCACTAACTTTACTCTTGTCTCAAGTCCTTCAAAACCTCACTAAAATCACATCTAATTAATAAAGCTTATCATCTTCATGCTTAACGTGCCCGATGTATCTATCACCTTCTAAATCCCTTAGATCAGAAATTTGAGAGTTTTTAATCATATAGGATGCTTGAAAAAGTACTCTCCATGTGCAAAAGTCTAAACTCAAAAACAGGACCCTCTATTCGTTTAATCAATATTGATATTGTTTTTACCTTGTGTTCGTCCTATGTATGGCGCTGCGGTATATGTTGGCACATTGTACCTGTCTATGGCCCTTATTCAATTGCAATTTTGCCAATTGAATAGGGCTCTAAATAAGCACATAACATGTTTTTTTAAAAGAAGTTTTTAGTTAGTGAAAGCCTTGCTTTTGGATAGATGTTTAATAACTAAAAACTTCTTTACAAAAAATATGTTATGTGCTTATTTAGACCCCTATTCAATTGGCAAAATTGCAATTGAATGAGGGCCTATGTATCTACCTATTATTATCTGATATTTATATAGATAGGTAGATAGATAGATAGATAGTAAGAATGATAGATAGACAGACAGACAGACAGATAGTAAGATAGATAGACAGATAGTAAGATAGATAGATAGATAGATAGTAAGATAGATAGATAGTAAGATAGATAGATAGTAAGATAGATAGACAGACAGACAGATAGTAAGATAGATAGATAGTAAGATAGATAGATAGTAAGCTAGATAGATAGTAAGATAGATAGATAGATAGTAAGATAGATAGATAGTAAGATAGATAGACAGACAGACAGATAGTAAGATAGATAGATAGATAGATAGTAAGCTAGCTAGCTAGCTAGCTAGCTAGATAGATAGATAGATAGATAGATAGATAGATAGATAGATAGATAGATAGATAGATAGATAGATAGATAGATAGTAAGCTAGATAGATAGTAAGCTAGATAGATAGATAATAAGCTAGATAGATAGATAGTAAGCTAGACAGACAGACAGATAGTCAGACAGATGCCAGTGAAAGGAATAGTAGCATTTAATTTATTACTCATATTGCTGTTCATTTTATGCTCTTCAGCTCTTTCATTTCTGTTCTAAATGTATTTTAATAATGCACATGGGTCAGAGTAAATATGCCTGTTTACTTGCCGAAATGTTCATTTGTCAGAACAGCTATAAGAACATGGAGTCTAGTTCTACAATGATTTATTAGCCCACTGCTCCCACTCTGCATTTCACTCCCCTCAGGTCTCTGCAATGAGGATTAATTTATTGAAAAAAGAGCAGGGATCAGTCAGGAATATTAACTGGGTTCTTAATCTTGTGCAGGACTCTGCATCATAGGAGTTGAAAGACAAAGTAGCAGAATATCAATTCCTGTTAAATCCCCAGATAACAAGATGATTCAGAGAGATCTCAACTCGACTGAATAAAACAGAATATCAGTGCCTGCGCTGCTTTGTTTTTTAATTACACTTTAACTGTATTGGAATTAGATTCTGGACTGGATAACATTAAGATAAATTGAAATTAAGAGATGGGCAATATATATGCTCTCAAATCTATTGTTTTAAGAAAAATGTTTTATACTGTTCCTGCATGAAAATATTTAAATTCTACATTATACATATATACAGTAATGTTGCCTGTTTGAAGACAATGTCTTGTTTGCTTCACTCACAGAAATCAATATTGTCCCTAACACTACCCGAAAATAAATAAACCAAATACAGTAAAGAAAAAAACATTACAAAAATTAAAAAAATAATTACATATAGAGAAAGAGAAAAACACTACCGGAAAAAGAAAATAAGCAGGCACATTCATGTTGCTTGAGGAAGTCGTTCCTCTTCTATAATGATTGAATACCCTCAATCCTCATCTCCTGCTCACAGAAAGAGCCTCCACATATAATATAGTTATTAATTATAAAATTGCAATTAATATGCATCCTGAAAGTGCTTTAAGCTACCCCAAATGCCCTATACAATTCTGCCAGATTTCCACCCTGAACCACAATGAAATTGGTCTAACAGCCAGAAGTATTAGAAGGTTAAAGGGGTAGTTAATTCAGCACAACTTGGAGCACACCACTCTAATGTACACCTGAAAATATGTTGAAATACCTTTTGAATTTTTGAAATAAGTGCCTTTTTCACACACAAAAAATAAAAATAAATTAAGTTCTGTTTACATGAGAATTAGGCATGCCTCCAGAGAAACTAACAGGGAGAGCTGTGTGCATAGAGCAGATCAGAAAGAAGGCATAACCCTTCACAATTTCATCTGTTCAGGGAAATGAAAAAAAAAACAAAAAAAAAGTTGTAACTTTGGGGTTAACTCATGGCATTCATGAAAGCTGTAAATTCAACATTCCTTCTCTTCATGGAGCTTTGGAATGGCCGTTGCTGGAAGATTCTGTAAATCATGGGCAGTCACCAGTGTGTCAGTAAACAAACCTAACACTGCAAATTCTCAGCTGTTCCCAGTTTAATCAAATAAAAGCAACAGGTCAAGTCAACACAAAATGTTGTACTCTCTCACACAATGCAGAGCACTTATAGTGAGTTAAGTGTCCCTTTAAGTTCAGAAAGGCTACTGATGCTGTTGTTGCAGTTAAAGAGAACCAGGGATTTAAAGAAAACCAGAGTTTTGCTTAGCCTTTAATATTTAGCCTTTAATATTCAGCCTTAACTTATCTGATCCATTGATGTATTTCAAGAAATAGAGATTTAAAACCGCCACAGACTTTCCAACAAGGGTAACACACATGAAATACACCTACGTTTATTAAATACTTCATGTTGGGAGGTATGAAAATATGAGTGTTTTATTTCTCTTTTTATATATATATTTTTTAAAAATATCGAGCACATTCTTTCCCTATACCCTTTATCTATTTCATGCTGTCGGAGCACCGGAAGTGAATTGTGATATTTTTTAAGAAGCTGCAAGCCTGAGTATATATTGGATATCTGACTGGAGGAATTTCTAAAAAACCCTCACTGGTGAATTTTTTGAAGATAATTTTAACATACAATATTGTGCTCTTTCCTGCAAAATAAATGCCAAATTTTTACATTTTCAGCTAGGGTATGCAAATTGTGAGCACAACTTTATGTTTGAAAGTAAAATAATAAAGATAAACAAATTAAAAGAGTATAAAAAGCAAGAATATTTAGCAATAAAACATTAAATATGTAACTCCTTTACTGTCAGATACAATTATAACACTGATATAAAGTATGATTTTGTGCACTGCAACAACATATGTTGAAAAAAACATTTCATATCTTAGTAATATATAACAAAATAAGTTGTAAATAACAATTAAAATGAAAAAGAAAAGTCAGAAACATTGCCTGTCGTAAGGGCACTATATAGTTATATATCTATCATTGAAGGATTTACTGTATTCAATGCTAAAATTACATTTAGATCCTATGGGTTATGGGTACGTGACTAAACTGAAATTAGAAGAAAAGACATAAACTCTTCAACTTTGTGCTTATGTAAAAAGATCTATTGCAAGGTTACTTGATAAGTTCCAGTAAGGTACCAGAGAATTTCAGTTAACACTTGTGGTAATGATAATTTTAATAAAAATACCTAATTGAAATAATGTCGCTCCATGCTTGAAAGCTTACTGTCATGCTTTTAAAAGGGCATATTTTGTACATTACATACTTTTATATTCTCTCTTTGACATGGAGAATTACATATATTGTTTTAAGAAAATGAATACTAAAAGCAACAAAGAAACAGATATAAACAATGGGCACGGTTAAATTGTCAAAATCACAATTACTGAAGCCCGTAATGTAGCCCGCAAAAGTTACTGATATTCAATTAGCCTCCTTTAGCTACTCGCAATCTATTTGCGAGCTACAGGATAAAAATTCCTGCGGTTGTCATAATCATAACGCCGACCCATCTAAACCTTTGATTTTTCAAGCCTGCGAATGTTACAGTCGCTAAAATTCACATCGTGACAATTCCACAAGCCTGCAATTCCCTTCAAACCCGTAAAAGGCAAATGTAGCAAAAACTTCTATGAGTACTAGAGAGGGCTCGCAAAGGGGGTTAAACTCCTGTTCTTAACACTATAAAAGCAAATAAAAACAAAATACTTGACTTTAAAATAAGAGGAAAGCAATGAAAGACATTAGAATTAATTGCACAACAGTCTCAAGCTCACAAAACTGCAATTTTTTTTTGTACCTTTAATTTCTGTGTTATATCAATCTTGGGAATCAAGAAGTTAATACATATCAGGCCTCCCACATGCACTATATATTTCTTCATTCATTTTTATTAATTTATTAATCAATCAAGTCTAATTGCCTATTGGATGTCTAAACACTAATTGATTAATGTTCAAATGCCATGTTTTACTGATGTCTAATTTACTATTTGCTGTTTCTAAATCATTATTTACGAGCTTGCTTCGTTGATCATGATCATGCCCTGAAATACTACGTATGGGACATGGTTTACGGATTTGTCTTTCAGCCCCATGTAATTGCAAATTGTTCAATTAAATTGATCTGTAACTGTTGGAATTTAATATGGCCCAATGTGTTTGATCCTGCATTGTCTAATTAGCAAATTGAGGGCAACTGTAAACAGCCTCTCATGGAGAGTCTAATATCTGTGTTTTCTTATCTGATATATTTAAATGAGTGAAAATAAAAGCACAAGATTGTTGCATTCCAGAAGTCCACAAGGCTCACTACCTCTCTCTTTTCTGTAACATGACACAACAGTGGTGGATAAAACATTGTCTATAAAATGCTTACTTTTTTCCAAAAGAACATTTTGTAATGTTTAAATAATGCTTTATATTTTGGGTGTTTTTTTATGTCACTTTAAAAAATATATATCTTTAAAAATGTATAAATATTCAGAAATGCAAATATAAATAATCTCTAAATAAAATATAAATCATAAATATTCTAAAAAGCATTAATCCATTATGGATTTCAAGAAATGTATCTATTAGTTTTATATTTTTTATTTAACGTTATCCCAGTGATATACCTTTCTATTTAAAAATGGAAATTCTGGATATTATTAATATAGTTTATTTGTAACGTGCCAACATATTCTGTAGCGCTATACATAAGTTAATTTCCAGGCAAAGACATATTCAGTGTTAACACATTGCAAAGAATGGAGGGCCCTGTCTTTGAGCTTAGAATCCGGTGTCCAAAGTGCTTTCCCCAAAGCACCGTGCAAGATTAAAAACTTGCATAGTTTAATAGATAGATTAATATATGAAAAAAAAAAGAAAAACAAAACGAAAGAATGAGGTGACAAATAAAGAGAAGTACAGCACATATGCTAAAAGTTAAACATGTATAAATAAATATAAAAATAATGTGGGGTGTTATTTTAAAATCAAGATATGACAAGGTCATAGATGAGTGGTTGCAATGTGCCAAGATGGGCCATGAATAACCTGAGCATCTCAGGCATAATTTTAATTGTGGCAGGAATAATAAATTAGGCAATACATATGAAATAATAAATTAAATAAGAGGGATCCTGATCTTACCCTTCAGTTTTACAGTCCATTCATCTTTTGTGATCTGGATAGGACATGTGCAGATGATCAATCTGACAAGCCCAGAAAAAATAATTTGGCCCTGATGTTAAAAGCTTTTTTTGTACTGTAAAGCAATTTCAAAAGCTTTATCTATACTGCTATGATATCTTCCTACAGAAAACCACACAAAGGAATACATTTCACATACATATGAGTATGTCAAATATATAAATGGTAATAACATTATTAATGTGGACAATAACACAAACACTATAGTGTTTGTCACAACCTGGTCCTTGTTGAGTTTAAAAACGTTGCTAGACTGATCCTATCCACAGGTCAACTTGTTTCAATATCTCCTCAAACAGGATTCAAGTAGAAGTTGCAGGTTCTCTGGAGAAGTTGCACAAATTATTTGTAGACTACAACAAAATTATAAAAACCTTCCCTCTAAATGAAACACAGCATGCAGATGTGTCCCAAACAGAGTATACGTTTTTTTATTTTATTTACATTTTGATACAGTTTTTCCATAACATTACAATGGGCCGTTTTCATATGCAAACACAACTTAACACCTTTTGGCACTCTGAATTACCCCATGTGGGATAAGAACTTTAACCAAGGGCACGGATCCAACTTGCTATCTCCTTCTCTAAGTTTCGAAAAGTCTGTGGCTCCAAATCTTAGACACCTGGTTGGCAGTTGGTTGGGCAGAGCAGGAGGTCCAGGGGTATTGTAATTGTTGGATACAGGGCATCTGGACGAGGGATCAGGAGGTTTAAACTGAGTGTGGAACAATGGGCCCAGGGTTAACACGTTTATGACCTGGGGAAAGAGGCTTCTTCTAATTCGGGAACCCAATCGTGGGTAGTGGGCTTGTTAGTGGGATCATGGTGCCCTGTTAGCGTGGAGGAGGTATCCTTGGTGCTCGGTGTTCATAAGGGAAGACGGCAGTTAGGTGTACCTGTTACCTAGCTGACCTCCTCATGGGTAGCAGTACCTTTATTCAGTTAGACAGGAGTCGGCTAGGAGAGTGAAGTAGCATCCGGGATATATTAACTTTATGTGGCCAACCCTCCCCCAATCCAACAGCCACTTTGAACTGCTTTTGGGCTGCAGTATCATCTCTATGCAGATGACACCCAAATCTACCTCTCAGCACCAGATCTATCCCCCTTTCTTCTAACACATGTTTCCAACTGCCTCTCTAGTATATCCTCTTGGATGTCCACCCACCATCTCAAACTCAACATGTCTAAAACTGAACTCCTAATCTTCCCTCCCTCACCCACTGTGTCAATTCCTCACATCTCTCTAACTGTCAACAATGACATAATCACACCCACCTCCCAAGCCCGTTGTCTTGTGGATCTACTGGACCCCGCCCTGTCTTTCATCCCTCACATGCAATCACTAACTAAATCTTGTCTTCTCCATCTAAAAACAACTCCAGAATTCACCACTTTCTTACACAAGACACAACTAAAATCCTTATACACTCTCTCATCATCTCTCGACTGGAGTATTGCAACTCGCTTCTTACTGGCCTACCCACCACCCGACTATCTCCACTTCAATCCATTATCAGTGCCTATGCTAGATTCATCTTTCGTACACAACGTTCAGTGTTGGCATCACCCCTCTGTCAATCTCTCCACTGGCTTCCCATAGCCTCCAGAATGAAATTTAAAATCATGACCCTAACATTCAAAGCCCTCAACAATAGCGCTCCCCCATACATTTCTGGTCTCATCTCCAAATACTCCCCCACCCGCCCTCTTCGTTCTGCTAATGACCTTCTTCTTTCCACAACTCTTGTCACCTCCTCTTGCCTTCAGGACTTTTCTCGTGCTGCCCCTATTCTCTGGAACTCATTGCCTCGCTCCACCAGATTATCCTCCTGCCTCAAAACATTCAAAACCTCTCTAAAAACAAATCTATTTAAAGAAGTGTATCACCTTCCACCCTTACACACTCTCACCTCTCTCTCTCCCTCTTTTTCCTCACACAATACCTTTAGGTTGTAAGTCTGCGAGTTTCAATCCCACAAGGTGGTTTAGGGAAAGCACTATGGACACTATGGATTTGAGGCTCAAAGACAGGGCCCTCCTTGCCTTGCTATATTTTAATTTGTGTGCATCTTTGTCTTGAACTTATCTTATGTACAGCGCTACGGAATATGTTGGCGAGTTATAAATAAACGATAATAATAATAATAATAATGTCAGTATAGTAAAGTACAATCAGTGGAAAATGCATATGATATACCAAAAAAGTGCAAAATGCAATATAATTCATCTATACAAATATGTTTCAATATCAAAAAAATTGTATATATAGTGCGTGATACGTGAACCATAATTATGGCTAATATTGGTCATCTCTATAGTATAATAACAAAACGTGTAATTATTATCCCATAGCTATAAATAAAGTGCAGAGTATAGAACAATAAAACATGGCAAAAAAAAAGAAGCAAACCTATAACCAATCTATGTGGTGGTACTAGAGCCCACGACTCACTCCCAAACAGCAGTAACTACACTAACTATGCTGACCCTGATACAAACACTGATATCAATAATAATATGGTACAGGGGATCCACCACTTAGCCCCCTGAGATTCTAGCTACCTATACAGAGCAAGCTAACTAGGGATCCCTCCCTACCTCCTCTAAACAAAGTAAAGTATAAATAAATACAAATCCAGTAAACAGTAGAAATAAAATGGAAGGTGCTTCCCTGCAAACAAGTGCTTAGCTTGTGTTTCGCATAGCCGCTTCTTCTTGGGCTAACTGGCAAAGATGGAGGAGGAGTGCCTCTTATAGGTAAGGTTCTTAATCACATTGTTAACTCCTTCATACCCTTATTTTCTTTCAGATCAACTTGTAGATGAATTCAAGCCATGAAGAGGGAATCATAATGGAAGAGAAGACAGCAAAAGGATCAATATCCAAATAGACCAATAAACATTCAATAAACTATGTGACTCATTTAATTTGCCTATCACATATATAGTTGTGAGCGTACGAGTTGTTGCTAACGCTGCGGGCTCGCGAAGCGAGGGCCGGGGCTCGCGTAGCGAGCCCGCGGCCCTCGCGAAGCGAGGGCACTGTGCCTGGTTCTCAGTTGCTGGCATGGAGCGCCGCAGGCGCTCCTTGCCAGCAACTGAGGACCCTCGCAAAGCGAGGGCCTCAGTTGCTGGCTTGGAGCGCCGCAGGCGCTCCATGCCAGCACCTGAGGACCTCGCAAAGCGAGGTCTTCAGTTGCAGCAACTGCGACCCTTGCAAAAAAAAGTTTACGTCGCAACACATTACGACACTCGCAAACAACATACGACACACGTTCACACACATTACGACACTCGCAAATAACATACGACACACGTTCACACACATTACGGCCTCGCAACACTCGGACGCAACTCGCGAACATTACAAAATTACAAACACAATACATACACACAGCACATACACAAACAGGAAGCACCCAGGACCTCAAAAATGCAACTTACAACTTAATTGCACTCAAAATAAAAGAGTTTACACAATAAATAGTTTGTTAAGCGACACAAAAAATGGCCGACGAATAAAACGAAAACGAGGCTACACACGCAAACACCATACGAGACACGTTACCACACATTACGACTTTGCAAACATCGGACGCAACACGCCGACATACAAACATTTAAAACTTAAGAAAGACACACAACAAACACATAAAAAGCTTACCTACAGCAAGAGGAACCAGCCAGCACCTCAAAAAAACAAGTTACACCTACATTTAAATCAAAATAAAACACTTTAGACACTAATACCATCGCTAAGCGAGAGAAAAAATGGCCGACGAACAAAACGAAAACGAGGCTTCAGACGTAACTATACTACACTTACTCGCAATAATGAAACACATACTATGCGGAACGTATCACAATCATATTAAACACCATTTTGAACAGTAATACGCACAAAATGGCGGATGGAACGCAAATTGTAAGCTGGAACGCAAATAGCGCATGCGTATTGCGTTCTAACGGTCTCACTTTCCAGAACTTTCTACAAGTTTATAAATACTGCCTATTTCAAACAAAAAAATACATTTCTCCTCAGGTGATGAACAGAGTGACTTCTGAGATAACTGCTGCTTTTACTTGAGAAGACAATTCTTTACTAATTTACAACTTTACATTGTGCAAATTACAACTGAGAGGTAAGCTATAATATATTACATTTTATTATCAGGACAGGTCAAACAAATAAAAAAATAAACTAGGATTTATGTAGTCATCATGTATGGCACATTTATGTGTATAGGCTCCCAAAAAAAAATCCGGTTCATTTAACAAAACAACAAAAATACATAATTCAATATTAAACAGAGATTTATGTATACTGACATGTGACACGCACATATATGTCTATAATGTATAGTGACATATGACACGCACATATATGTCTATAATGTATAGTGACATCTGACACGCACATATATGTCTATAATGTATAGTGACATCTCACACGCACATTTCTGTGTATTGCCCCTTCATAGTGACATGTGACACGCAAGTATATGTGTATAATGTATAGTGACATTTGACACGCACATTTCTGTGTATTGCCCCTTCATAGTGACATGTGACACGCACGTATATGTGTATAATCTATAGTGACATGTGACACGCACATTTATGTGTATTGCCAAACAACTACATTTAAATGACATTATATGTCATGTATACTGATATGTCACACGCACATATATGTATATCATCTATAGTTACATCTCACACACACACATTTATGTGTGTTGGAAAAAAAATATATAAGGTTAATTTAACCATTTAAATTTGACTCATGTATACTGATATGTCACACGTACACAAAATAATTACGTTAAACTATGGAATGTGCTTCATGTATGTGACATATGTGTGTAGCCCACAACAAAAAATAAGGTTAATTGAAAAAAATTACACAACTATATTTAAATTACATTCATTTACTGCAATTCAATAGATCATATAAAGCTGAATCGTTTTATTTCTTTGAATATTCAAACAGACTCTGCATCAATAGCGTCTCTCAACAATTTGCACCGTGCACTGTGAAGCACAATCCCTTTTAAAGAACACCAACAAAGAAGAAGAGGTAAGATACAACAAGACATTACATGCTCAAAAGGCCATGCTTTGCTAGATGAAAAATTCTAAATATACAAATAACTATTTCACTTTCTTTTTCAAACAGACACTACAAGAAGACCGGCAGATTAAGATTGGCAGGAGGGGACCGTCTCTCATTCCAAACTTCAATCAAGGTAAAGTATTTAAGTATAAACAAGAAAGAACCATGAGCCTTATTCAATTGCGACTTCCTCAATTGAATAGGGCTCTATATAAGCACATAACATATTTTTTATACAGAACTTTTTAGTTACTGAATTTCTAACCACAATCAAGTTTTTCAATAACTAAAAAATTGGCTCAATAAATATGTTATGTGATTATATAGAGCCCTCTTCAATTGGCAAAATTGCAATTCAATGAGGACCTATATATCTTTAATGGCCAAGGGCCTCACTCAAATGTGATTGGCCCATTTCAATAGGGCTCTATATAAGCACAGAGTATATTTTTTAAAGTACATTTTTCGTTTGTGAACACGTTGCTTTTGGATACAAGTTCACTAAATACAACATTATGTTACAAAATATGCTCTGTGCTGATATTGAGCTCTATTCCATTGGCCAAAACACAATTGAATGAGGAGCTCACAATATAACAAATGCAGTAACCAAAGGCCCTCTTTCAATTGCTATTTTGGACAATTAAATATGGCTATAAATAAGCACTTTTAGGCCCATAAATAAGCACTTTTAGGCCCTTATTCTATTTTAACAAATATATGTGATGTGCTTATTTACAACCCTATTCAAATTTCTACATTGCAATTCAATTACGGCCTTAGAGTACTATTACATTGTAAAAAATGCTATTGAATGAGGGCCAAACTATGCAACATATGGTACACACAAAGGCCCTCATTCAATTGCAATTTGCCCAATTGAATAGGGCTCTAAATAACAACATAACAATTTCTTTAAAATAAGTTTTTAGTTACTAAAAAGATATCAAAAATAAAGTTTTTCAATGACTACAAACTTATATTAAAAAATATGCTATGTGCTTATTTAGGGCACAATTCAATTAGCCAAATCGCAATTGAATGAGACACAAACTGCTACACACAAAACAGAATTTCTTATTCAATGTTTAACAACCTATAAGCCTTACAAAGAAGCAAAAATAAGAATAACAAAAGTGTTGTGCACCTAATAGCATTGTACAAAAAATCACACAAACTCATAGCAAACTACATTAACATTCTTCTTTAATGTTTAACAACCTATAACCAGTACAATCAAGAAGAAATAAGTTTTGCACAAGTGCTGCGCACCAAACAGGATTGTCAAAAACTAACACAAACACATAGCAAACTACATTAATTATATTATTTCATGTTTCACTAACTATAAGCATCACAATAAAGGTTAAATAAGTATACCACAAGTGGTGTGCACAAAACAGGATTGTACAAAAAATAACATAAACACATCTTATTTCATATATCACAACCCACAAGCCTTACTAAGAACCTTCAATAACAATAACAAAAGTTGTCGGATTGTACAGAAAGTAAAAAAAAACAAATATAGACAAAAATAACCATAACTCATACAATACAGTCAAATTAATACATTTTTAAATTATTTAAAAGACATTTCACTCAAACAACATTTTCTATTTTATATTACAACAGATACTGCGTGAAGACAATCGGACGAGGACTTTTTCCACAGGACCGGACCATCGGACGACGACTTGGGCCAGACCAGCAGACGAGGAATTTCAACACAGGACCAGACCAGCAGACGAGGAATTTCAACACAGGACCCGACCATCGGACGAGGACTTTCACCAACGGACCACAACATCGGACGAGGGCTATCGCCACAGGACCACACCATCGGACGAGGACTTCCAACAGAGGACCACACCATTGGAGAACGATTTGGAACCGAGGACCAACAAACATTCGGATTTAAATCACACTTCAAACCAAGGTAAAGTATAATAAGTACTAAAGTATAAAAGTAAATAAACTGCTTTCAGTTGCATATGTGTCAACAGAAAAATAAAATAATTAATTTACTATCTCCCTTATTTTATTTAAATTGCTACTATGCAATACATAGTTCAATAACCACATCACTTTTTTTTTTAGCAAAGAAGTTTTGCAGTGGTAAATATCTATCCACAAACAACGTTTTTAATAAATAAAACCATTATTTGAAAAAAAAATGTTACATGCTTATTTACAGCAGGATTCCATTGGCCAAATTCTTAGCCAGTGAGGACAGGAATTATAAATTTAACTAAATATAAATGATACATTAATGATTTGCCTTTTATTTCACCAATTGTGCACAAGAATCTTTAACAGGAATTACAAATTTAAATATACACAATTACATTTATTTTTTATCCTTTACAGATTAATATGGCTGATAACGAGACCAAAGAAGAGAAGAAAAGACGTCAAACTAGAGAAAGACAAGAGAGATGGGCCGCCCAGCAGACACCGGAGGAGAAAGAAATTCGACGAGAAAAAGAACGCAAAAGACTTGCAAATAAAAGAATATCAGCTGCAAAAATGAAAGATACAACCAAAAAAAAAAAACAAATAATAAAGCATTTACAAACTGTTCCTAAAACATCAGATGACATTTTACAACATACCAGTCAAGACAGACCAAAAAAAGCAACTACAAAAACAAAGCATTTACAAACTCTTACTAAAAACTTACAGGACATTTCAACCAAACAAGTCCAACATATACCAAGAAAATCGACGAAAAAAACTAAACATTTAGAACCTGTTGTTGAAACATTTCATGACTTTTCATCTGATGAATATGAAAGTCAACATCCAATATGCTTTGCAAATTGTCCTTTACTGAAGTCTTTAGCAGTAGAGGTTCATAGTTGTGGGGACATGACTACTCAATGTCAATTTTGTGAGGCTTATTATTTTAAACAGGAGAGACCCCGAGATGGACAATTTATTAGTTGTTGTCAAAAAGGAAAGTTCAAACTTCCAGAAAGGAAAGAATTTCCAATTTATTTACAAAATATTATGACTGAACCTACTTTTCCAAACTACAAAAATTTTAAGACAAACATAAGATCCTACAATAGTGCCATATCCTTTGCATCCATGGGGGCAACATTAGCTGCTAATGTACCAGGACATGGTCCTTACTGTTTTAAAGTCCAAGGACAAATTTATCATCGCACTTCCCATTTACATCCAAAGGAAGGAAATAAAAGAAAATTCGCTCAACTATATGTCCTAGATACAATGGAAGCTGTTGACCAACGTATGCAGATGGAAGAAAATAAAAAATGCTTACCCACTGTTTTCATAGAGCTAAATAACATTATGGACAACAATCCCTACAGTAAAGCTTATAAAAAATTGGCAGAAGTAGAAAATGAACAACTACTTCATTCACAAACACATCAATTACCAATGCCGAAGGTTAATATGGTGCTTAAAAGAGACAGACATACTGATAAACGTCGTTATAACTTGCCAACAACAAATGAGGTTGCAATGGTGTTTCAGAATGATGAAGGAGAACCACCATTTCAAAGAGACATTCGAATATATCCTAGAAATGAGGACCAACCGTTTATTAATATGAGTATCTTAAGTCCAAATTTAGATCCAATGACATATCCCATCTTTTTCCCACACGGAGAAGCAGGTTGGCAACCAAAATTAACTCTTCCCAGTTACCCAAATGCTAAAGCCAGAATCCGAAATAATGTTTCTATGCTTGAATTTAAAGTAGCTCAAATTGCCATTCGCAATGTATTTAATCCAATTTTATGTGGTGGGAAACTAACACAACAATGGATTATTGATTCATATTTGCAAGTTGAGGAAAATAATTTAAACTTTATCAAATATCAACAAGATAAACTCCGTGTAGAACAATATTCTGGACTCATGGACTATGTTGCTGACGTGGCTACAAGCAGAGACATGACAGCTGGCAAAGCCATCATTTTACCATCTTCCTTTCAAGGATCTCCTCGGAATATGAGAGAAAGATACAATGATGCTATGGCTATTGTGACAAAATTTGGCAAACCCGATCTATTTGTGACATTTACATGTAATCCACAATGGCCAGAAATTACACTAAATCTACTTCTTGGACAAACTGCTTCAGATCGACCAGATTTAGTAGCCAGAGTTTTTAAGATTAACTTAAATGAATTAATACGTGACTTCACTATAAATCAGTTATTTGGCAAATGTCTTGCTTATGTATATACCATTGAATTTCAAAAAAGAGGCCTTCCACATGCACATCTTCTAATAATACTTCAAGAAAAAGATAAATTAGATACTTCAGACAAAGTGGATGCAGTCATTGTTGCTGAACTACCAGATCCAGAACTATATGGTAGACTATATGAGATTGTTACTCATCGCATGATTCATGGACCCTGTGGTGACCTTAATCCACAATCACCATGTATGGAAAATAATAAATGTTCCAAAGAATTTCCAAAAGATTATAGAGACAAAACCTATGCCAATTGTGATGGATATCCACTTTATAAAAGAAGAGAAGGAGATAGTGCCATTATTCGTGGAAAAAAAGTGGACAATAGATATGTAGTACCCTACAATCCACATTTACTCATGAAGTACAACGCCCACATCAACGTAGAAGCCTGCACTTCCATCAAATCCATTAAATATGTCTACAAATATATTTACAAAGGTTACGATGCAGCTACTGTAGTCGTCAAAAGTGCAGACAACCCTGAAAGTAGTGAGTTAGTACATGATGAACTTGCATCTCATGTAGATGCTCGCTATGTCAGTGCGCCAGAAGCTATGTGGCGGCTTTTAAAATTTGAAATGCATGATAGATCACATGCAGTATATAGGTTAGCAGTACATTTGCCACAACGACATTTAGTCTATTTCCATGCTGGAAATGAAATGAATGCATTGGCCCAAAGTGAAGATCGTCACACTACACTAACTGCATGGTTTGCATTAAATTCCACTGATGCTGAAGCAACACAATACTTATATATTGAAATTCCATATCACTATGTTTTTGTGAATGGATTATGGAGACCAAGAAAAACCAGAGGCAATAAAATTATTCCAAGAATTTACACAGTCAGTCCAAGAGATGTGGAACGTTTTTGCTTACGGATATTACTTTTAAATGTTCCTGGAGCACAAAGTTTTGAACACTTAAGAACTGTTAATGACATTGTATATGAATCCTTCCATTTAGCTGCAAGACATAGAAACTTACTCGCTGATGATACAGAGTGGGAAAGATGTTTAGAAGAAGCAGCACAATGTCAAATGCCACGACAGATGAGAGAACAATTTGCTTTTATTTGTATCTTCTCAAATGCTCCAAATGCATTAGCTTTGTGGGAGACTTTTAAAAGTAATATGGCTGAAGACTTTATGCGACGATACAATGAACCCATTGCACACTTAAAAGCGTTAATGGAAATCCAAGAAGTCTTTTTAACTCATGGATTAAGTTGTGCAAGTTTTAATTTGCCTGATCCAGGTCTTATAGATGACATGAACTTTGAAGACTATGACATTCAACTACAAGCAGAAAGAACAGAAGAAAGACTTGCAACTTTAAATACACTACAATTGCAAGCATTTCATGCCATTAAAAATGCTATAGATGATGACATGGTGACAGAGCGTTATTTCTATCTTGATGGACCTGGCGGATCAGGAAAAACATATTTGTACAATTTATTAATGAGTTCAGTACGAGCCCAAGGAAAAATAGCAATGGCGTTTGCCACTACTGGAATTGCTGCACTTTTATTAGAAGGTGGAAGAACTGTTCATAGTGGATTTAAACTGCCAGTGCCTATTTTAGAAAATTCTGTGTCAGATATTCGCATGACATCCTTACAAGCAAAGAAATTGAAGAAATGTAAATTAATTATAATAGATGAGGCCACAATGATGTCATGCTATGCCCTCCAATGTATTGACCGTTTGCTTCGTGAAGTCATGGAGAATACTTTTCCATTTGGTGGAAAGGTAATGTTGTTGGGTGGCGATTTCAGACAAACATTACCTGTCGTTGTACATGGAAATCGAACTGACATTATCGAAACATGTATAAAGTCAAGTATAGTATGGAAACATTTTACCCATCTTCAACTGCAACAAAGTATGAGATCAGAAGGCCAAACTGATTTCAATGATTGGCTTATTAAAATTGGAGAAGGCAGAACAGAAAAAATACTACATTTACCTGATGACACTGTAGAGATCCCACCTCATATGATTTGTCAACAAGATATTATATCGGCTATATTTGAAGGGAGCATAAATAACGAAGAATATTCCGAGCTTGCCAACCAAGTCATACTGACGTGTAAAAATAAAGATGCATTAATCCTCAATAATGAAATCTTAAAAAAAATGTATGCACCACAAAGAAATTATCACAGTGCTGATTCTGTACTTGCTGATGACAATGAAAGTCAGGCTAACTTTTCGACTGAATTCATAAACTCTTTAACTCCTTCTGGAATGCCACCACATATTTTGCAGCTAAAGAAAGGTGCAATTATCATGTTACTGCGAAATATGAACCCCAAAAAAGGCCTATGCAATGGCACAAGATTAATTGTTCAACAATTAAAGGACCATTTTATAGATGCTGAAATTTTAACTGGGACCCATAAAGGAGAGAGAGTTTTCATACCAAGAATAGATTTAGCACCAAGTGAAAGTAGTCTCCCTTTTATACTTCAAAGAAGACAATTTCCCATTATTATGGCATTTGCCATGACCATTAATAAATCACAAGGTCAAACTTTCAAATCTGTGGGTATTTTCTTGGAAGAACCAGTTTTTGCACATGGTCAATTGTACGTTGCGTTGTCACGGTGCAAAAATCCACAGGCTATTAAAGTTTACATTGAAAACAATGAAAGTCAAGGTGATTTATTAGAAGATGGACGTATTTTTACTAAAAACATTGTCTACTATGAAGTACTATAACTTTGAAGGATACAAATTAACGATGCCAAGATTTTTTTAAAGCATTGCAAAATACATAACAATTGGTTGTTTAATTCAGTCATAATTAATGGAAGTCATGTTTATGAATGATTTGCCTCACAAAATACTTGCTTTGCATTGTTAGTAAAAATGATGTTAAAATGTTAAGTCACTATGTTAATGTTTCTAATGTTACAAGTTTCAAAAATATATTTTCAAGTTATTTCATTCAACAGATTACAAAGTTGATGTTAAGAGGTTAAGCACCTTTTAAGTCACAATGTAAATATTGTCTGTTATCTTAAGATTACTACCTACATTAATGTTTATCGCCAGTTTATGTGCTCAGTAATAAATTACTTTAGTTACGTACGTTTTAAGAAGAGTTTTACTGTATGCCTTACTCTACATTCAATGTATATTCAAGTTAACAATTATTCTGATAGAAATTGAATTTTAATACTGATTAATTTAAATGTCAATTGTTTTTACATTCAAATGTTAATACTTTTAATAAAAAATTAGGTTACAAAATGTATTCACTATGTTCCTGTTTATAATGTTCAAAATTATACCAATGTTTTGTTAACTTCTAAACTTACATAAAAAATAAAGTTCAAGGTTAAAAATATATACTTTGATGGTTATTGCTTACATATAGTTTAAACTTCATGTTAAAATTCGCGACGTTTAAATAAGGCTTTTTACTTTTTGCTTTCCTATTCATTCAATGTATATTAAAGTTAACAATTCTTCAGATACTAATTACATTTAAAAAAACCATTACATCAACATTTTACAAAAATACACGTTCATATTAAAATACTTACAAGTGTCAAAAATATATGTTAATAACTAAACAACTTGACAAACATATACATCACATTGCCGTCATTTTTTGACGGGCAAGTCGCTAGTAATAAATATAATAGGTAATTCTATGTTTTTTATATTTTATTGTTTTAGTAAGTAAACACAACTCCAATGCAAACATTTCAATCTCTATACATAAAACATATGTAGTATCTAATATAATCTGATTAGTTAACATACTATATTAATGTAATGGAACAAACAAATGTGTATGAAATATGTGTAGGAAATCACAATATATCTATTTATCTAATTATTATGACCCAAACTTATTTAGTGGGTGCCCAATATTCAAAGAGGAAATACAACTAGATTATTTATCTATCTTTCAAAATTAGAATATTCTCACAGTCAAAGGATCAACTCCAAATAACCAATATTAGATAGATCCTATTATCACAGAAAATCTTTAATATTATTTATTCATAAAAATGTATTTATAAAATATGATCATATACATACATAACTACCATTCCATTAATGATACATTTAGAAGAATATTATAGAAAAAAAACCATATGACATTTGGTGAGAACTTGAGCACAGTAGCCTTATTTTATTAAAATGAATTATAGGTAAAGGATTTTATCATACTTCAAATAATATTTAGATCATATTAGTCATTTAAACCTTTTATATAGAGATATTATATCATAATCTAGTATCCCACAAGATTCACTGACCCTTAAACTGTTTTCTCTTAAAAAATAATAAAAGCACAATTTCTCTTGAAACAGTTGTACCACCACTATCACTAATATATATATATATATATATATATATATATATATATATATATATATATATATATATATATTTATTTATTTACACATTGTTGAAACTGGAAAGGGAAACAAACAAACCATGCTCATCACAACCAAGTGAAACAGATTATACCAATCCCATAACATTACTCAAATTATCTCAAAGATGTCTGAAGACTCATTCACAATCAAGATATACAGCATAATAGATGTTTTCATTTAAACCATTTAGCATAATCGTGTTTAAGAGTGTTATCCACAGTCACGATCTGCTACTTCAATTGGACTTGGTAAGAACCTGTTTCAAACCTATCCAGCAGAATCATGTGGTCCTTTTACACCTCTGATAGTAGAAGATGGACCAAACAATGATACCATGCCCAGGAGCTTGCTTCCACAGACCAGGATGTTAGGATCCTGATAGCCACTGTCTATTACTATTCTTTTTCCACAGGATACACCATGAAATCCCTTAGAATTAGGATTAATTCACAGATTGACACTTACACCTTCTCTATGTAAGTCCAGTTAAAGTGATTGTTCCTCAGTGGTTATCACCACCCTACCCCATCCCCACACAGCCAGGGCCACTGTCCACCTGTTCCCCCTCCTTTAGGGAAAATATTCTTCTGCGGTACCTGATAAAACAATAGCTCCACTGAAGACTCTGCCTGCCGCATCTGCCAGTCTTTACTCCTCCTGCTGGCCTTGTCTGAGGACTCCACTCCCAGCCTCCTTTCTCTGGAACTACTGTCTGGGTACAGCTCTCACCTTCCTCTGTCTCTTTGGTCTCTGGATACTCAGGTAGAACTTCCTGGTTCTCTCCATCTGGGACTGCATGGTGTATACATATTGGCAGCCCTTGAGAAGCAGCTGCTACTGCCTCTTGTGCAGGCTGATGAGCAGGACTGCTTGCTGTTTCTGCTCCAGGGTCTTTGGCTGGCTCCTGGACAATGGTCATCCAAGGAACCTCCCCACTAGGTTTATAGTCCATTGGTAGAGACCAGTGCTCATTTGGTATTCCCCTGGGCCTGACACTTCCGTGGTTAGGCCCTGTCCCCAAGCCTCTAACTGGGCGAAGCTCGGCCCCCTAAAGCTAGGGACCAGTTCTTTCTCTTCTCAGTCAACCCACTGCATGGAGGATTCCTTATTCTTTTTAAAATCAATGTGATCAGAATTCCCCCAACAGTCCATACCTTTCTCTTCTGACCCAGTCTTGGTAAAATTTAGCTGTGTCCCTGTAGTCTCTGCAAGGTGTTTCTGTTCCATGCCTGACTGGTATGGCCCCTTCCAACTTGGTGGCAACAACCCAGCCAGGGATGCTTCATCTAACAATTCCACATAATTTGCCTCCAGCTGGCTAAAGTAAGCTTGCTGTCGTGGAGCCTGTCTCCAATCCCAGCGTTTGACAGTGCTTGGAAAACAAACACAGCTGCGTTCTTTCAGTCCACAAGCCAGAATCCAGATCCCCATATACAATGTTCCAAAGTGCCTCTTCCAGCCTCTTCCCTAAATGAAAAACAGGATCCCCCATGAGGTATCCCAACAGGTCCCACCCAATAAGCATATTGCTTCTCCAGGGTGACCTCCTCATCTTCCAGTTCCTCTAGACATTCTATTAGCTTGTGACATGGCCATATTCCCAGGAACGCCATCCATTTGTTTAGAAGACAGTTCTTTACAGTCACCACAACATTTTCTGTCTCTATTAGGGATAAGCATTCCTCCTCCACAGGAGCAGGGACAGAGTCAATGCTTACCCCTCTCCACTTGTCCTGTATGGTCTGTGTCCTGAGAGCTATCAACTGCGCTGTAGTAATATCCTCTGGCATGGCCGCTTTCAATCTCTAAAATCTCCTGAACGCCTCATCCTCCCCTGCTGCAGACAACCTAGGCCCAGGTCCTGGAGTTGGGGTCACCATTAATGTCCTTACCCTTTCCTCCAGACCTCCTTCTACGAGGCATAGTTCATCATTTAGGATCAGCTCCTTCACCATTATTGATTTAGTCATCCCTGCTGTCCTGTTCAATCCTCTGAGCCTGAAGATCTCTTAGTTCTGTCATGGTCATCTCTCCATATGTTGGCATCTTACTGTATTCCACAGAGGTCCCACAACTGCCAGCCAATTGTCACAATCTGCTACTTCAATTGGACTTTGGTAAGAAACTGGTTCAAACCTATTCAGCACAATTGTGTGGTCCTTTTACACCTCTGATAGCAGAAGATGGACCAAACACTGGGACCACTTCCTCGTAATCTGAGTTTAAGTTAATTTGCCCTTGCTTTAAAAATGTCAATGTCAGAACAATTCCTTTGTATTCTTAGAATTGCCTTCTTTGTGGCCGGGAAATGAGAACTAGAAAAATGCAGTTGGCTTTCTCTAAAGATCAGTGAAACGATTTCCATCACTATACTTCTTGATAGTTAAATCCCAAAAGTCAACCTGTGTGTGATTAATATTGTCAATTAATCTGTAATTTAAATTATTCCTCTTCAGAATATCAATGAATTTAATAAATCTCTCTTTGCTATATTAGGGATTTGTATAGTGGCAGAATTACATTTGCTCCCATTGCTTCTTTATCCTTCTTAATACATGCTAACATTTTATTTGCCCTTGTAGATGCTGCTTGGAATTGAGCACTGTTAGCTAGGTGGTTGTCCACAAGCACTCCCAAATCCCTTTCAATATCTGATACCCCTAGATTTGCTCCATTTGGAATATAAATTGCATGGCTATTTTTCATGCCCAGATGCATAACTTTACAGTTATTCATATTATATCTCATCTGCAATTTAGTCGCTTATTACTCTAATTCATGCAAATCCCTTTGGAGGGAAAGTACATCATTTTCTGATTTAACTACTTTGCACAACTTTGCACAACAATTGTCATCAGCAAAAAAGGAGACAATACTTTCCAGTCCTTCTTCTAAGTCATTAATAAATATGTTTAAAAGTAGAGGACCTAATTCTAAACCCTGAGAAACCCCACTTACCACACCAGACCAATCTGAGTTTGTTCCATTTACAACAACCATTTGCTTCCTGTCTTTTAGCCAGCTCTCAATCCATGAGCAGATATTTACTGCAATTCCTGTATCTCTTAGTTTGCACAATAGTCTCCCATGTGGCACTGTATTAAAAGCCTTTGCAAAATCCTAAAAGACTACATCCACAGAGTTGCCTTGATCCAGGTTCCTATCAACCTCCTCATAGAAACTACTTAGATTTGTTTGACATGACCCATCCCTCATAAATCCATGTTGACTCCTACTTCTAATCTTGCTCAAACAGACATATTCCTGTATACTATCCCTTATTAATCATTCTAAAAGCATTCCCACTACAGAAGTGAGGCATACAAGTCTATAATTCCCTGAATTTGCTTTTGCTCCCTTCTGACATATTGATATCATTACCTGCTTTTCCCCAATCCTCTGGTAGTGACACTGTGTTGAGTGAATATTTAAAAATTAGATATATTGGTTTGGCTATTACTGAACCCAGCCCCCTCAGTACACTAATAGCCCCTTTGCAAGCCTTGCTGATTTCCTTGTACTTGTGCAGAGCAGTCTCTGTCCCATCTTTTTCTATAATTGAAGTGAGTGATTGCTAGTGAGGTTTTAAACCACCAGCTGACCACTTATAGTTTTAATTCCTTCCCTGGCATGAAAATGGATTTATGTAGATGGATGGGACGGGGAGGTGATCAAACTAGGCACCATTTCTGTTCAGACTACTCAGCTTACAGCTCAGTATTCTCCACAGCAGTTCTGCATGGGGACCATAACAGCATAAGGGCTGTGGACAAACAGCCCTGATTTGTGGTTCCCAGTAAGCGATGGGGTTTTGAGTAGTTGTGATTGTGATGTGTGCATTATCTACGATGTTGTGGTTGGCCTTTTTAATGCAGATATGTAAGGAATTGGAATGGGGCCCTAAATCATATGGTACATTTTTTTAAATTAATACACCCATTTCATATGAAATTTAGAGAAAGGGAAGTGAGAAGTTTGCAACGCAACTGAGAATATAGCTTAGTGGATATAGAGTGGCTGATCTCTTGATAAGATCATCTTGAAAACCCTCAGTCACTAAAAATTTTACAATTAGTTAATCCAGGAAATTATAACATTAGATCATGAAAAATGCTCATATTCAGTACATCTATTCTCTCAAGCTGCTGAGCCTAGCAGACCGATTAAGCTCAAAGTCCTTTTTATTTCAGTCCAGTACCTGATTAAAATGGTCTAGTGTGTTTTGTTTAATAAAATATGTAATCTGGCTAATATTCCATAAAAGTGTTCTTTCATTTTCAGTCTAAAAATCCATGTTTTTTTTTTCTTTTTAGTAAAAGGTAATCTTCCATGATAAATCCTTTTATTGGGGTCTATAAATACAAAAAGTGATCTTTTTTTCAGTCTAAAATCCCCCAAAAAACTGGATTATATCAGACTAATAATCGATAAATGTGGTCATTTCATTGTTTTAGTTGTCCCTGAAAGCTGTCTTTCTATCTTGATCTAATATTCCATTAAAGTTATTTTCTATTTTTATCTAATCATAAGAAATAATCTTCCTAGTTTTGTCTAATAAACCACGAAAGCAGTCTTTCAATTTTGGATTAATAATCCATGAAAGCATTCTGTCTATTTTGTTTTAATAATCCACAAATGTATTCTCTCTTTTTATGGTCTAATAATCCATGTAAATGGTTTTCCATTTTGGGCTAATAATCCATGAAGCAACCTTTCTTTTTCAGTCTTTGAACTGCAGTCTGATCAATGAAAATTGATTCCATCTCTTTTCTATCAAAACTCTACATTTTCTCTATCCTTTATTGTAGAAATTACCATTAATACTACCTTAACAATATATTGTACATATTGGTTAAAATTAATATGAAATATTTAAATTATCTTAAATTATAACCAAATCTAAAACAATCAAAATTACTGTTTTGTTATTTGATGCTTGTTATTAGCTAATGACTTTCAGGTGATTTGCATAAGGACAAATGTGAAGGGGACTGTAAAGAAACTAATTTATTTTATTCCCTGAGGTAGCACAATTAAATGTGAAACATATTGCAGCAGTAACTATGACCTGTGACAACCTACAGCTTCTGTTGGACTTAATAAGAACCTAGTTCAAACCTACCCAATAGGACCATCTGGTTATTTGTGAATACCTGGTAGCAGTAATCCCAGTAATGAAGATTATCATTCCCTCAGAATTAAACTACACATTTTAAACTGATAACAGCCTTTATTGATGTGGTCCAGTATTAATTCACAACCCAGTCAAACAAAACTCCACCAGTCCCCCACCCTGATCATGTGGGTAGGCCTGTTCATCAGGGATGTCTGCCCCTACTCACCTCCTTGGTCCGAACTCCTAATTATGACCTAAATTAAATGGCCCTTTGATCCTTGCTTTACAGGGGTGTATCTGGTCAGATTAGGAGTGCAGGCACTCAGTCTCAGATATGCAGGACTCTCCATATGTTCAGCATGCTTCCCCATTTACACCTAAGTGTCCACTGTCCCCTGGTGCCAGTCAGCTCACCTCCCACCTAAAACCAAGTACCTCATAGCTACAATTTACCTTTTACCTTGTTTGAAAAGACAAACCTGGGTTCCTTTTGCAATAAGAGTAGTGCTGACCTTAAGTGCTGCTTCTCGTTCAGTGAGAGACATTCCGTTGCCCCTGTTACTTTTACAGTCCTTTAAAAAATAATTTATCCTCTTAATGAAGATACATATTAAGGTGCATTTAGTTATAACTTGCTAGCTTCAGAGAGATAAAATTTACTGTATGTTCCTGAAGAGGAGCATGCCCTCCAATTCCAGAGAAAAGGCGGGAGGCCATATAGGAAGTATCTAAGGGCTACATGCAGACCATGGGCCATCTGTTGCGCATCGCTGACCTAGCTGGATATTATCCTCTCTTGCCTTCCCTTCATTGCCCTTTAGTGAGCCACTCCCTGAGACTGTTCTTATGCAGGTAATTGTTTAATATTTCCCACTATGTTCAGTAGTCTTTTTAGCGTGTGGGAGTATTATTATTATTATTATCCCATAGAGATAGTAGTACAATAAACAATTTGAAATATATTAACATACATTACAAAGCATATAAAGCAAGACATTTGTGCATATAGTGTCAAATGAAGACATAATGGCCCTGTTTTTAGGAGAGCTTACAATCTATGAGGTTAAAGGGGAAACATGAGATAAGGAAACGTTTGGATGGATTAATAATAAGGGAATGGTCTACAAACCAAAACAAGTAACCTAGTATAAAGTTGTGGATGATCTAGTTAAGGAGGAAGGCAGTAAGCTTATCTGAACAGGTAGGAGAATGTTTTAATATTTGAAGACTAGAGCAGGGTTTTATACAGAGAGGTAGAGAATTCCAAAGAATGAAAGGATGAAAGTTACAAAATGTGTGAAGAGTAGAGATGGAGGTTTTGGGTGTATCTTGAGACAAAACTTAAGATATAGAGAAGTGCTCTGTGTTGAGGGCTTTGTAAGTGAAACTAAGGATTTTTTAATTTATTTTTGAGGAAATGAACAGCCATTGTAGAGGCTGGCAGAGGGGGGCAGCATTGGGTGAGGTGGATGAGTTTGGAGAAAGCATTCTAGATATACTGAATAGGTGTCTCTCTAGCTCTAACATGTGCACATGGCCTGCTCTAGGGAGACTCTGAGTCTGAAGCTCTTAGTGTTGCTGAATGGTGCCCACTACTTGAACACACTACACCAATCCTAACATCCTGTCTTTGCCTTATTTATCTATATAAACCCCCATGACAGAAAGGGTTAAATAATAATACAAAGTTATGTAACGGTTTATGACTCACTATGTCCAGAATTCCATCCAATAACTGCTATGAACCAGAGAAAACCTGAAGATTCCCCCTTACTACACTCTATGAGTCGTGGGAACCCTGAGGATTCCCTCATCCTACTCGCTAACCCATATGACCTGGGGATCTGCCAGCTAACTATAACCATGGGGGTCCAAATAATTAATTACAATTACCAAAAATAACAAAAATAAAAGAAGGAATTACTAAAACATTTAAAAGACAAAGTATGCCTACCTACCCGGTGAGGCCCTCCAGTGATGATCATTGATGCAGATCCTCAATCTTCTGCCCTGGATATGAAAGTTATCCATTTTGATTGAATAATCATGTCCTATCCAATCTTGCTTGAATCCCAAGATCCTCATCTGCTGGACCATTGTTATGGACCTTATCCTAAAAAATCACCAGTCTATAAAAAATAAAAATACTGCTCCTAACAGAGCCCATCATAGGAGGAGCTCCTGTGCTGACAAATTACTTTTAGCTCTCTTTCTCACCATAAATTGATTTTTTTGCAGATTTTCATTGGCTGAAATATGATTTCAACCAGAAGGCTTTAGGTGTCATGGGGGTTTATAGGGACCCCTTAGTAATACTTAGATATATCATGGGGGTCTTTGGAGGCCCCATGGTACAGGGGATAATTTTAGGTGCCATATGGGTGCCAAAGGGGAATCTCTGGGTTTCCCAGGCTCATAGCAGTTATTGGGGAGAATCCTGGGATCCTCAGGCTCTTTGAAGATAGGGCTATTGGTAGATAGTGGGAATGGAGGGGCTCATGGAGGTGGCAGTAACTTCTTATTTGTGTCTAATATGAGGAATTAAGCTTCATATCCCACTTAATTAAGATATTAGGTTGATACTAGCATCAGATTTGATGCTTGTATGCTTCTCAGGCATTATTTGTTCCTCTATGCTTTGGTCAAAGGTACATGTAGGACTTTTTCACAATATATGGACTTGCAAGCATACGTAAGTTAATGGGCCACTGAACTCACTGTATATGCTCTTTATGGTGTGAAAGACCATAAGGTTATATGTTAAAATTATCTATTTTTTTACTAGGTCTTTGGTAAATGTAGATTTATCTATAAAAGCTCATATTAATCACTTAAGCAAAATATAAAAATACCAGTATGAATGTGACATGGAAACACTAATAATTATTCTTGTAATAAATATCAAAATTAGTGCCATGTAAAAATCTTAAAAAGAGACAGATATAAGATAGATTTGCATTTATATGTGTAACAGTTTATTATTAAGTTCTAGGCAATAATTTGGTTTAAGTTTTCCCAGGGGTATGGGATTAGAGTTTACAGTTTGGTGGCTTGCAGCTTTTATTTGGCAGAATAGTAATATTCTAAAGAATCACAATCTTCCATTCAGACTGGAATATAAACAGTCTATCAAAAACCTTTACCATTGACTTTAATTGTGGACACACCCCTGCAACTCAAATGAGTGAAGTAATGTAGCATACAGATTTTAATTGATTTAATTTTTTTAATGACAAATGCACAGTTTTCAAAAATGCTAAAAGTATTTCAACAGGTTTTTAGGACATCTTTACATTTATTTGTCCAAAATTGTGTTGGATTAAGTGACCCTTTAATGTGTATTTCGCTGTTAGAACAATGTGATTCTTTTTTTTTTTTAAATCAATGGTACCGCTACCCGTGGCTGCAATTTTTAAAAGATTTGTCAGCAATCAGCAGCCCTTTCTCGTAGAGTTAGTTTTGATATGTGATGTAATTGTTTAGTCGCTTTGTAGTGAATTACGAGTCAACTTTAGTCGTAAATCTGAACCATGAGATAGAGAAATTAGTATGTAGGTACTATAGATAGAAAATTAGAAATAATTTCTATAAATATATCCGTAGAGAGAAATATTTCTTTCTTTAAAAAAAAAAATATACTAGCAACTTACCTGTCAAAAATGACGGCAATAAAATTTGAAGCCATGGCAATGCTGTTTGCCACACAATGTAAGGCTTTTGCTCCTCTGAGGACCTTCGGCGCTCATTGCGAGCCTCTCCCCTATTGTACTTTAAATTTCCGGCTTTGCAACGATCACCTTCAGCGCTCGTTGCTAAGACAGATATATAAGTACAGTGTAAAATATATATATATATATATATATATATATATTATAATTGTCTAACTACGATTCATCGTCACGCTGTGTTGCGTAGTGTGTACGACTTAGCGATGAGCGCCGCAGGCGCTCCTTGCCCGGCGTGCCTCGCGCAGCGAGGCGAGCCGTTAAATTGTAGCACTTTGGCAATGAGCGCCGCAGGCGCTCATTGCAGGCGAGCCTCGCGTAGCGATGCGAGCCGTTATGTTACATCATAGCACTTTGGCAATGAGCGCCGCAGGCGCTCATTGCAGGCGAGCCTCGCGTAGCGAGGCGAGCCGTTAAACCGTAGTACTTAGAAAAAAAATACGAGGTGAAAAAAATTACGAGATAAGCGGCGGATCAAAAACAGTAAAAAAAAACACTAAATACACACTAAAAAATAAAACAAAGGTCACTTACAGCATGGGGAACCAGGCAGGACGTCTGGAAGTGAGTTGGAAATGCAATTTAGATCGATTTAGCCGAGTTACAAAGATCGAAAATCGGCTAAGCGAGAAAAAAATGGTCGCCGAAAAAAATGAAAACGAGGCTATACTACTACGAACTGCGTAAAACACATCCACAGACGTATGTGTTTGAAAAACAACGAGATAAAGGATGTGGATTAACCGTGCAATGAGTAAAAAGACAGTAGCGAGTACATTTTACGAAACACAATTACAGATTTACGCATTAACACAGATTTAACGACTTTGTCTCACGCAACATCGTATTTCCCGCCTAAACCAACGCATTTGATGTAAAATATAAGTTGCAAGTTACAAAAATAAAAATTTTAAAAAAAATAATTTGTATTTATTTTAGGGGGAAAAAAAAGGGACAAATGTACCGTGATGTTGTGTGGCAAACAAATTTCACTACATTTAATTTTAATTGACCGTTATTTGACCGTTTTACCATATTTACTGTTAAACCGTAGTACTTTAGTTGGCTGAGCGATGAGCGCAGCGAGGCGATCCGTTAAACCGTAGTACTTAGAAAAAAAATACGAGGTGAAAAAAATTACGAGATAAGCGGCAGATCAAAAACAGTAAAAAAAAACACTAAATACACACTAAAAAATAAAACAAAGGTCACTTACAGCATGGGGAACCAGGCAGGACGTCTGGAAGTGAGTTGGAAATGCAATTTAGATCGATTTAGCCGAGTTACAAAGATCGAAAATCGGCTAAGCGAGAAAAAAATGGTCGCCGAAAAAAATGAAAACGAGGCTATACTACTACGAACTGCGTAAAACACATCCACAGACGTATGTGTTTGAAAAACAACGAGATAAAGGATGTGGATTAACCGTGCAATGAGTAAAAAGACAGTAGCGAGTACATTTTACGAAACACAATTACAGATTTACGCATTAACACAGATTTAACGACTTTGTCTCACGCAACATCGTATTTCCCGCCTAAACCAACGCATTTGATGTAAAATATAAGTTGCAAGTTACAAAAATAAAAATTTTAAAAAAAATAATTTGTATTTATTTTAGGGGGAAAAAAAAGGGACAAATGTACCGTGATGTTGTGTGGCAAACAAATTTCACTACATTTAATTTTAATTGACCGTTATTTGACCGTTTTACCATATTTACTGTTAAACCGTAGTACTTTAGTTGGCTGAGCGATGAGCGCAGCGAGGCGATCCGTTAAACCGTAGTACTTAGAAAAAAAATACGAGGTGAAAAAAATTACGAGATAAGCGGCGGATCAAAAACAGTAAAAAAAAACACTAAATACACACTAAAAAATAAAACAAAGGTCACTTACAGCATGGGGAACCAGGCAGGACGTCTGGAAGTGAGTTGGAAATGCAATTTAGATCGATTTAGCCGAGTTACAAAGATCGAAAATCGGCTAAGCGAGAAAAAAATGGTCGCCGAAAAAAATGAAAACGAGGCTATACTACTACGAACTGCGTAAAACACATCCACAGACGTATGTGTTTGAAAAACAACGAGATAAAGGATGTGGATTAACCGTGCAATGAGTAAAAAGACAGTAGCGAGTACATTTTACGAAACACAATTACAGATTTACGCATTAACACAGATTTAACGACTTTGTCTCACGCAACATCGTATTTCCCGCCTAAACCAACGCATTTGATGTAAAATATAAGTTGCAAGTTACAAAAATAAAAATTTTAAAAAAAATAATTTGTATTTATTTTAGGGGGAAAAAAAAGGGACAAATGTACCGTGATGTTGTGTGGCAAACAAATTTCACTACATTTAATTTTAATTGACCGTTATTTGACCGTTTTACCATATTTACTGTTAAACCGTAGTACTTTAGTTGGCTGAGCGATGAGCGCAGCGAGGCGATCCGTTAAACCGTAGTACTTTGGCAATGAGCGCCGCAAAAAAAATGCCGCACAAACAAAACGAAAACCAGGCGACAGCACTATAACCACGGAAAACACGTACCGATAATCCGCTAAGACGCATACCACACATTATCCGCCATTTTAGGACAATGCAGAAGTACACAGCTACGTTAACGGTTTCGGATCGCGCACGCACACTATTACACTGCATACGTTCATCACGCTTCCACAGTACCACCACACCACTAATGCTGCTGCAACGCTACTGCAACGTCAACACAGATTGCCAGCTCTTCAACACAATGCATAAAAATACGTAAATTAATTTATTAATTTGATTTCTATATTTCAGTAGTACACAGAAAACAACATTAGCTACCTTACAATTCCATATGTATATTAATAACTAAACAACTTTTAAAACATACACATCTGATTGCCGTCATTATTTGACGGGCAATACGCTAGTATATATATATATATATATATATATATATATATATATATATATACTTTACCTATTTATATTTAATATGCAGCAATCAATATCCTGAAGAGCTAACAATCTGTTTGGATTTTCCTGCATCTGAAAATGTACAGTTGGACTGTTGATCCATTGAAGATAAAGTGTCAGCAATGTGCCAAGTGTGCAGTGTAAACAGGCTGCGTGCGCAAGGCCAAACCATTTGTTTAGGTGTGTAAAGAGCCATTTAAGAATTGTAATACTATTATTTGCAAGTTAGTGTTATAAAATGGCGATTTTTTTCTATGTGTTACTTGGCTCTAAAGCATTTACCCGCCATTGTTATGGTATATTATGTATATCCTATGTTCCTTGCTTCGGGAGGCTCGCAGTGCAATGAGCGCCTTTGTTGCTCATCACCTAAGTGCTCCGAGCTCCCACATGTTTCAATGCCTCAACTGCTCGCCTCGCTTCACGAGGCTCACAGGGCGATGAACGCCTTTGCCGCTCATCGCCCAAGTGCTCCGAACTCCCGCGTGTTTCAATGCCGCAGCTGCTCACCACTCTTCAATGCTCGGAAGGCTTCTATGCGTTAGTGGCTCACCTCACTTTGCGAGGCTTGCAAATGTGTCAACAAAACGTAGTTTGACAACTATTATATGTGATAACCTACTGTCAGCTTTTAATTATAAAGCCATTCATCTATGCATTTTATAAAAAGGAAACCATAGCAGGATGCATTTATCATGAATCTAGTACCATTTTTGTATAATAATAAGATTGTGAAGACTTGAGGAATTAAAAAGGTAATAAAAATTGGGGTCAATTTTCTAAGTTTTCTGTAGTATATACAGAATAATTCTTCTTTAACTTTTTTTATTTAAGTTTAGATGTTATGTTAATTTTATACTCTACATACATTTTTTCTCAGATTCCTGCTATCTCTTCAAAGAAAAAAACCTCAAGTATCCACTACTGTATGAAATTACATTCCGGAAACCATTGAAAATGATAAAAGATATGGAATTTTCTTAGACACTGATGAAAGAAATACCCATCTGAGATATGTGATCTGAGATGTAAAACTTCAATTTTAGAAGGAGAGGACTATAAACCTTTTAACATTTATTTTTCACTTCTTTTATTGGCATATATTTATCAGTGGAGATAAGATGTGTTAAATGAGGTTAAAACATCAAATATTTCCACTTCTTAATTTTTTTATGTAGGTTACTTACTAAGGGCCTCATTCTATTAGCGGCCGCAGCCGTTGCGGGGCCGCAAGGACCGGCCGCAAGCTATTCGGCTATTCTATTCCCTTACGGCCGGAGGCTCCGGCAGGCTTGCGGCCGGTGCCTTGCTATCTCTTGCGGCCGCTCGCGCCAGAGGAAAGCCTTTGATCTAAAACGGCCGCAAGAGTTTCGTCCGTAAGAAATTCCTATTTGCAATTCAATTGCTCCGGGAAACCTCTCTGCAAGGCTAAAAACGAGCCGCTGCTTACTTGCAGGAAAGAGGTCTCGCTAGCACCAATTAAGCACATAAAATAGCTCAAATAAAGCCATCCTGCACTCTGAGAAGACTATAAAGGGATTTTAGGTGTTAGAAAAAATAGCACATAATTATCCTATACTCAAATCCGTAAAATATTTTATTTTTAATATCCGTAAAATATCCATGTAAAAAGTCCAGAGTGCTTGGAGCACCTCAGACCCGCCCACGCCGCAGCCGGAAAATAAACAGTTAATTTGAACTCGGGTTTGGGCTGATGTGCAAGCTTGAGAGTGGGTTCCTTTTAATCCTCATGTCCCCCAATATGATCCCTAGCATTTACAGAGCTGTACAGTGCAGGCTTGAATTTATTTTTGCGTTTTTAGATTTCACAGCTTACGGCCGGTTTCAAGATATGCGGCCGGCCGTAAGAGGAGATCCTTGCGGGGCCGTATAATAGAATCGCGAGTTAACAGAACCCCCGCAAGGAATCGCAGCCTTACGGCCGATTTACGGCCGCTAATAGAATGAGGCCCCAAGCAAGGAAGCAAGGATAAATTAATTCTAATAAACATATCCTATAGAAAACAGAGGGAATGGGGATAATTACCTTCACTCTGCTTCCTAAACACCCCATTGTGTTTTTCATATCATAATAATTTATATTTTGTTAATAGAGAGAGTATGTAATTTATATACATGTATGTAATGTATGTGAAATATAATTTTTTTTAATTTAATTTTTATATGTTTAAGAGCTGTATTAAAAAACAGAAAATAGACTAAGCCTAGTGCAACAAATATTAAAAGGAGAGTTTGTGTCCAATTATGTAAACATATTGTACAATGCTTCCATTATATCTTTCACTGATACAATAACTACCATGCTGGAAGGCAATGGCCTCCATTCAATTGCAGTCACCTTCATACAGGTCATATTTCTGCGGGCTTGAAAATTGCAACAGTTACAGAGCGATTTAATTGAACAAGCCTGTAGCTACCTGGCCGAAAGCCTAAACCGTAAACCATGCACCCGTAAGTATCATTTCAGAGCGTGATCAGGATCAATTAAGCAAGGCCGTAACTGTAGATTTAGAAACAGCCAATAGTAAATTAAACCGTCATCATGACGTAAGTAAAACATGGAGGTTAAACTTAAATAAATTAGCATTTAGAAGTCCGATATGCAATCGGACTTGCAATCTGGCAATGTACAAAATAATAAAAATGAATGACATTACTGTTCTAGTCCATGTGGGTGGTCTGATAAGTATTAACTCCTTGATTACCAAGATTGATATAACACTGAAATAAAACGTAAAAAAAATAAAACAAGTTTTGCAGATTTGAGAGCATAACACTTTTGTGCAATTAATTCTAATGTCTCATTATTTTCTACGTCTTTTAAAGTGCAGTATTGATTTTTTATTTGTATTTACAGTGCTGCGATCAGGCGTTTAACCCCGTTGCAAGTCCTATCTGGTACTCATAGGATTTTCTTCTACACATGCCATTTACAAGTTTGAAGATAATCGCGGGCTTGAGGAATTGGAGCAATTGAATAGCAATTTGCGATTGTAACATTCAAGGGTTTGAAAGATCAATGGCTTATATGGGTCAGAGTTACTATTTTGACAACCGAAGGGATTTTTAGCTTCTGTCCCGCAAAAGCAATTACGGGTAGCTAAAAGACACCAATTGAATAGCAAATTTTTTTATCGGCTCCATTACTTGTAACTACAATGTGATCAATTGAATGGGGGCCAATGTCTGCACTCAGTAACCAAGTACCCATAAAACAAATGAACTATAGAATTAAACAGTATAACATATTCACATGCTGCAGTTCCAGCCTTAAGTTTTACTTCCTATTGCTCTCTGATAACTTATAGTATATATAAGTATAAAATTGTTGCTTTAGTTATTACTTGTTTTCTTGGAAATAACTTTTGCATTTTTCCAACGCTCTTGTTGAGAATATCCCTATCTTATTTATATATAACTGTTAAGGTTTGTATCAAGTAACAATTTAGTAAAAAAATCCTATAGAGTCTGACCAATATTAATGAATAATATTGGGATAACTAATGAAGGCAATTAATATGGGTATACTGTGTATAACTACATACACCTATCTATGTCTGTACCGGTAGTTCCAAGAAGGAATCAACCCCACTGTGAGAACAAATATGTTCCTTTCTGATGGTCCATTTCGCCCTGATTCGTGCTTAATTGTGGGCTACTAATAACCAGGCTTGCTCTTGCTTTTAAAGCCCATATCCTTCCCATTTCCGCCATAAGATACGTAATTGCGTATTCACGTAACTTTGCGTAGTGACGTCACCACGCACATGGTGCTCGCTGGAACACACATCCACTCCACTGGAACCCAAACACAACTAGTGTAGTGCCCCGTTGAACCACCACTGAGCATAGCAATGTCTCCACTCAACCTGCTTCCACTGAAATATTGTAAACTCAAAAAAAAATTCACATTGGGACACTTATAGAGTTCACACTTGTCAAATATATATACACAGAACTGTATTCTCAATCAATTAGAATAATACAGCCAAATTGAATAGAAATTAAAGGTAAATTTAAATGAAGTTAAAATAATAATAGAAGAGATGAGGGTTTAAAGCACACTACATATAAGATATTATTATGACTAATCTTCGCAAATGGCTTCCCCAGATGCCATGTTACAGAGATAATCATCAATATTGAAACCACCAAGGTGAATAAATTGTTTAATGAATTAATTGAAATATCTATGCATGTGTGAGGAATTGACTCTGCTGGGTTTTGAACCCTGGTCCCCAGGCTGCTGAACCTCTTCCCTACTACTGCGCCAGCCTGCCTTTGTGAATTTCCTTGAGATCTGATAAACCTTGACTCTGTTAGCAATAGTATCAGTGACTAGTCTCTTCAGCTGTGTCTGGTCAGGTGTCTGGTCCTTGGCCTATATATGGCACTTCCTGTCTATGTACCGTGCCAGATTATTGTGGTTTCTGTTCCCTTCAATAAAGCTTGTTCCTGTTTCACCTACAAGTTGCTGAATTGGATCATTGCTGACCTAGGCTGCTGGTCTCCAAAACCTTGCGATTCCTATATCATTACAGCATGTGAAATATAGAAACTGGTGATGAAAATGTAAACTTATTACCTAAAAAATATAATGTTTGAAAAATGACAAGTGCTGTGTGAATGAAAAAATATGTGTGAATGTGGTGTGAATGTAATCTAATATAAGTGTAAAAAGTAAAAAGTCTAAAATAAAGAAAAGTTTATGTGTATGAGTAATGAATGATGAAGTTCCAAGAAAATTAATATGTAAAGTAATTGTTAAAGGCCTATCTACAAAAAAACAACAAGAAAAAGGTTTCCCCATGAATGGTGCAAGATGAAGGAGAGAAGAAAAAGAACCCATGTCTATATTACCAATTAATATGTATATGTCTTGTAGAAACTAATATATGATATTCTATAATAATAACATCTGGGAGGCCCGAGTAAATAAAACTAATTGACAAGAGAATAGTGATGCACTTCCCTTCTTCAGTCAAACTTAGAGGAGTAGATAATTCTAATCTTGAGTACTAGCCCAATAAATAGATTTCTTGGTCATATTTCAATACTTAATATAATTGGGCATATTTACAGAAAAGGAGAATATGACAAGCCTTCATTGAGTCCATACGGGCTTTGCGTATTGAGTAGGAAAATCCATTTACTTTCTAATTTCAGAAGGGCTTTATCAATATCACCTCCTCTTGTTCCTACTGAAATCTGATCAATTACCGAAAACTTCATAACTTCAGATCTGTTGCCATGAAATTGTTTTATATGTCTACATACAAAGTATCCATTTCTTTGGTGACTGTATAGGTGTGCTCCAAAATTCGCCTCCTTAATTGACGTGAAGTTTTTCCTATGTACATCTTTGGACATGGACATGTCATTACATAGATAACATGGGTGGAGCCACAGTTAACAAAGTTCCTGATTGGATATTTTTTATTGGTATTTGGGTCTGTAAATTCTTTACTAGGATAAATTTACATCTTCCACATTTAAATAACCCTTTCGTAGGTGAGAGCCACATTGTTTTGGTTGAGTTAGACTATTTGAAAAAACTTTTTACTAGTTCATCTTTAATGCATTTGTTCTTACGGTATGTAACACAGGCTTGATCCGGGAGACAGGAATGTAGTATAGGATCATCTTTTAGGATATGCCAATACTTATTTAACACCTCTCTGATTTCTTTCCAATCACTGCCATATGTCATGATACATCTAATCTGTTGATCCTCCTGTATTTCTTTTCTTGCATACAAGAAGTCTTGTCTATTAGATTCTAAAGCTCTTTTATACACTTTTTTCAGTATACGATTGGGATAACCACAAGCTTTAAATTTAATCCGTAGTTGGTCAGCCTGAGTCTTAAAGTCTGTTCTCACAGTGGGGTTAATTCCTTGTTGGAACTACAGGTACAGATATAGGGGTATGTACTTATACATTGTATAACCATAGTCATTGCCTTCATTAGTTATCCCAATATTATTCAATAATATTGGTCAGACTCTATATGAGTTTTTTTAGCCTTTTTTTCTATTTTCACATTTTTTTCTACTTACTAAAGTGTTACTGAATATCCCTATCTAACACATTAAAATCCTGATGATGTCTCTATATATGCATCTGAGCCTGATGCACTTTTCACTCTACGTATTACAGTTTCATGGTGGTTTACATAAGTACTAATAAGGGATATCTGGCTTATTAAGTTTTGTAAGGTGAATATTTTTGAAACCAAGTAATTTCAGAGAGGTGAATGAGTTCATAGAAGTAACTATAGATTGACAAAATTTTACAAAATCCATAGGGCTTGAAATAAAAATAAGTACGGAGAGACTATAAATAGAAACCAGTCATGTAGAGAACATAATTAGTGTTTGTTGTGCCAGACACATGTAACTCTTCAAAGAAAATTGAATTGTATGTGAGACTTCGGCCGTGTAAGGTCTTGGACAAGTCTTATTAAACTAATGTAGTGGAACATGTTGAAGTGATCCAACCTTGGGTTACAACTCCTGCACAAGATTATCTTGTTTTTTTTTTTGCAATTATATAACTATTTTTTTCAGTTCTTAGGTCAATGGCAGCACTGAGTAGAGTTGTAACTTTTGTCTGACACCTGCAAAATGCCATTGTACTGTGGGTAACATTTTAAGAAAGTAATTATACTTGTGTTTTAAACATTTTTAGGTGTGGAGTTATAAAACAGAGTTAAATTAACTAGAGATAGAAAGTCTATGTAAGAGTACATGGACTACATCATCAAGAATATATGACAGTACCGATTGTTTGAGAGAATAAATTGCCAAGATGCAAAAATTCAAACAAACTGATATTTGACAGTATGCACTGAACGATTATGGTGTAAAAAGTAAGGATAATAGATCCATAAAAACATTGACCCCTATTAAATTGTCCAAATTGTAGATAGACAGATAGATAGATAGATAGATACAATGTAGATAAAATATAGCTAAAAAAGATAGATAGATTGATAGATATAAACTTCCCTTTTTGTGGGCAGTATCAAGCAATATTATCATTATATTTTGTTTGGGCACAGGTATGTCAATAAGTGTAACAAACATTCAGAATTAAATTCATCAGAAAATTCTGGTTTATATAAAGTACCTTGTTTTTTGGAAGTCAATAGAAATATTTTGTTTGAATTATGCAATTTTGCACATTTAATGAGTAATACTGTTATTGCATCCAAAACTTATAATCACCTTTTCAATTGAGAAAGAAGTGATAATTGCAATGAAACACCAAAATTACGCTCGTAGATTAGCTCATTAAATTTTGGATGCCGTAAATTATTTAAATAAAAAGATTTATGTTAAAACAGTTATTACACGTCTGAGTTTTTTAATGCGCACACTGTTTTTCATTGAATACTTGTATATTATTTTGTCAGTTATACAGCATTCTTAAGTAGATACAAGTTATCCAATGTTTATACTGTGATGGTTGCAATATAGACTGGTGAAAACTGATGGTATTTTGTTTGCAGTCTTTTTTAGAATTTAAAATGACAAAAAAAGTACTCAAACCATGTACGGTCTTTCTGTTTCTTTCAGTTTCATGGTCTAGCGCCGTTACACATGTGTCCAGAAGCTGCTAGTCGTTCTTAGAGACTCAGTGGGTAAGTCAATGGTAGGTCACCATTAAGAACCCAACAACCCCATCAGCTGAGAACATTATACAACACAGTTTGAAGCTACTTTTTCTCTAGGACTCTCTTATAGACTTGGTAATAACCTCATATAACATATAAAGTCCCACACATTCAAAATATTGCAAGTGTACTGATACTGGATACTTTTTATATACAGCTAATAGAAGCACAAGTGATACTCAACCAGCATTATTGGAGGCCCGTAGGGCGCAGAGGGCTCCGGTAGCATGGAGGGTCTCGTTGATTGGTTGGCAGGCTGGTTGGCTGCGTTGAGAAACCGGCAGGGCTGTTGGCGGACGTTGAGGGCATTTGACTACGGATTTTGGAATTAACATAAAATGTAATTTCTGCTTTCTTCTTGACCCTCCTATAAAACTATAATTTTCTCTAAGAAGTTATAAAGCAACATATGTATTACTCAGCAGGTTCCAATACCATTGATGGTGCAGTTGCATTATGTTAACAGCTGTTGAGCCATGGCTTTAAATGCTATCTTAGCACCACTTTTCACAATTACCTTGCATCTGCTTTTCAATTTGGCAAGGTAATATGTGCAAACTGAGAAAAGTTATGGAACAAAAACCTTGACAGTGAGTGATAGTAAGAATAAAATAATTAATGAGAGGGAGACACTAAAAAAGTTAGAGAAATAAGGAACCATGAGAGAGCAGTTTTACAAATCAAAAAAGTACAATTTCTTTGACTTGCATAATGCACAATGTTTATGTTGAATGCTACTGTTTATGTTTTTACTATTTGTCATTATTTTTAGTATTTTAGACACCAATAGAAAATATTTCATTTCCATGGGGTGAAAGTTGAAGGCATACAAAATACTACAGAAAATTATCTATATAATAAAATATATTCTCATCTATATACGAGGGAAAAAAGTATTTGATCCCATGCTGATTTTGAACGTTTGTCCACTGACAAAGAAATGATCAGTCTATAATTTTAATGGTACGTGTATTTTAACAGTGAGATTATTCGCAAATGGTAGAAACACAAAATAACTGCCAGTCCCACTCTGTCTATGATTCCAAGGAGAACTGGGTGAAAGACCAAAATCAAGCTCTTTGACATCAAATCAAATCGCTGTGTTTGGAGGTTTGGGGAAGCAGGAATGCTGCCTATGACCCCAAGAACACCATCCCTACCGTCAAACATGGAGGTGGAAACATTATGCTTTGGGGGTGTTTTACTGCTAAGGGTACAGGAAAACTTCACTGCATCAAAGGGACGATGGACGGGGCCATGTACTGTCAAATCTTGGGTGAGAACCTACTTCCCTCAGCCAGGGCATTGAAAATGGGTCGTGGATGGATATTCCAGCATGACAATGACCCAAAACACACAGCCAAGGCAACAAAGGAGTGGCTCAAGAAGAAGCACATTAAGGTCCTGGAGTGACCTAGGCAGTCGCCAGACCTTAAACCCATAGAAAATCTGTGGAGAGAGCTGAAGGTTTGAGTTGCCAAACATCAGACTCAAAACCTTAATGACTTGGCGAGGATCTACAAGGAGGAGTGGGACAAAATCCATCTTGAGATGTGTGCAAACCGGATGGCCAACTTCAAGAAACGTCTGACCTCTGTGATTGCAACAAGGGTTCAAATACTTATTTCCCTCATTGACCTGCAAATTAATATATAACTTTTTTGACATACGTTTTTTTTTTTGTTATTTGTGCTCTTGCTGTTAAAATACAACTACCATTAAAATTATATACTGATCATTTCTTTGTCAGTGGACAAAGGTTCAAAATCAGCAGGGGAACAAATACTTTTTTCCCTCACTGTACATTTCTAAATAAAAAAAAATGATTGTCATTGCACTACTCTCAAATATACGATTGATCAGTGTCAAACTTGTCTAATGCCTCTTTTTAGAAGAGCGTTTTTGCAACGAACTTTATGACAAATAATACAAAGTAATTTCTCCAAGGTCATTACATCGAGAGGACAATTTCTAGACAAATATCCTTCTGTCTATTGTTTAAACAAAGAACTATGTAAACAGCTTGTGCACTGAGACATTTGGCTCTGACTACTGTATTTTTCTGACAGGTTTCACACTTAACCAATCAAATTGTCTAGGATAATACGAAGAAGGCATCTGTTCTATAATTCCATTAGCAATGACTTTCTCTATTTTTATCCCAGTGCAAAAGTTTACTGTTTATTTTAGCCTAAAATACAATTTAGTCTTACTCTTTAATAGCATCAAGAAAAAAGTGAGAAGCAGTCAAAGAGAGCATTATTGTTAGGATAATTTATTCTGGTTGGTATTTATCGGTACAAAGATATTTTTTGCATGGAAGTTTGAATGTATATATATATATATATATATATATATATATATATATATATATATATATATATATACATACATGCAATGTTTTACTTATTTTAGACATTCAAATGTGAACACAAATATACTAATTTATTACTGTACTCCTGTATGTTGGTGGGCTTCTAAGGCTCTTTACCCACCAATAGAGATGTTGCGAATAGTTCGCCGGCGGACTGTTCCCGGCGAACATAGCATGTTCGCGTTCGCGGAGAACTGCGAACATATGCGATATTGGACCCGCCCCTATACTTTATCATTGAGCAAACTTTGACCCTGCAACTCACAGTCAGCAGACACATTCCAGCCAATCAGCATCATACCCTGCCTTCCAGACCCTTCTAACTCATGGACAGCAGCCATTTTGCAATCATAACTAACTTGCAGTCTTACTGAGAGGAGGCTGAGTGTAGGTGATACTGCTTCAATAGGGAAAACCATAGCTAGGCTACTGTAAACAGTGTGCAATACAGTCCTGAAGGACTCATTTGATCTCTGCTGCAAGGACACCCCTGTGTCTCTTCCCCCCTTATCATCATCCTCCCCTCACCTTAGCACCCAACCCTAACACCCCTCACACTTATCCATAACACCCATCAACCTAACACCTTACCCTAACACCCCTCACACTTATCACTAAGACCTAACGCCCCTCACGCTTATTCCTAACATGCCTCACCCTAACACCCCTTACACTTATCCTTAACCCCCCTCAACCTAACACCTAACCCTAACACCCCTCACACTTATCCCTAACACCCCTTACCCTAACCCTAACACCCCTCACACTTATCCATAACACCCATCAACCTAACACCTAACAATAACATTCTCACACTTATCCCTAAGACCTAACACCCCTCACACTTATTCCTAACATGCCTCACCCTAACACCCCTTACACTTATCCCTAACACCCCTCATCCTAACCCCCTCACCCTTATCCCTAACACCCCTTACCCTAACACTCCTCACACTTATCCCTGTGTCTCTTCCCCCCCTTATCATCAAGGGAGGGGGGAGGATGATGAGGGAAGGGGGAAGAGACACAGGGGAGGATGATGAGGGAGGGGGGAAACAAACACAGGGGAGGATGATGAGGGAGGGGTAAAGAGATACAGGGGAGGATGATGAGGAAGGGGGGAAAGAGACACAGGGGAGGATGATGAGGGAGGGGGGGAAGAGACACAGGGGAAGATGATGAGGGAGGTGGGAGGATGATGAGGGAGGGGGGATGAGACACAGGGGAGGGTGATGAGGAAGGGGGGTGTAATGATATGGAATCACAAGGTTGTTGAGACCAGCAGCCAAGGTCAGCAATAATCCAGTCAGCAATTTGTAGGTGAAACAGGAACAAGCTTTATTGAAGTGATCAGAAACCACACAATAATCTGGCAAGGTACATTTGACAGGAAGTGCCTTATATAGGCCAAGGACCAGACACCTGACCAGACACAGCTAAAGAGACTTAGGTACTGATACTATTGCTAGCAGAGTCAAACTTATCAGATCTCAATGAAATTCACAAAAGGCAGGCTGGCGCAGTGGTAGGGAAGAGGTACAGCAGCCTGGGGACCAGGGTTCAAAACCCAGCAGAGTCAATTCCTCATATTACCCCCGCCTCTATAGGTGCAGCCTCTGGATGCCCTATTACCTGGTTTAGCAGGGTACTGCACATGAAAAGACCGAAGGAGATCAGGAGCGTGAATACTGTCCACTGGTTCCCACGAACTCTCCTCCTCACCATAGCATTTCCAGCGAACCAGATACTGAAGCTTGTTACGGAAGATCCTGGAGTCAAGAATTTTTTCCACTTCGTACTCATCCTCACCATCCACGAGGACTGGGAGGTGGGGCAGGCAGGGCTCGGCCAGGGAAAGTATTTTCATGAAAAGGTTTAAGCAGTGCAACATGAAACACTGGATGTATTTTCATGGAATTCGGGACTTGCAAACCGAAAGTGACAGCATTGATCTGAGCAATGATCTCAAAAAGTCCCATGAACCTTTGACCCAATTTATGAGAAGGAATCCGAAGCTAAAGATTCTTTGTTGACAGCCACACCTTGTCACCAACGTGATAGACTGGGGCCTCCTTTCTATGCCTATCAGCAGCTCTTTTGTAACATTCCTGAGCCTCCAAAAGAGTCTCTTTCAACAGTGCTTGGGAATCACGTAAGGCGGTTAGCCGGTCAGTGACAGCAGGAATGGAAGTAGTAATTGGGAGACTGACTAGAAAGGTCGGATGGTAACCATAGTTGGCAAAAAATGGGCTCAAAGAAGTGGAGCAGTGTTGGGCATTGTTATAGGCAAACTCCGCCGTGGGTAGAAAATCCAGCCAGTCATCCTGCAGGTAACTAATATAGCACCGCAAATATTGCTTCAAAGTCTGGTTGGTTCGCTCAGTCTGTCCATTACTTTGCGGATGAAAAGCTGACGACAGATTTACATTAATACCTAGATTAGAACAAAAATGTTTCCAAAAACAAGATGTAAACTGCACTCCCCTGTCAGAAACTACTTCATCAGGCACTCCATGCAAGCAAAATATTTCCCGAATAACCAGGTCAACCGTCTGTTTAGCTGAAGGGAGACCACGAGCTTAAGCTGAAGGGAGACCCATCTTAGTTAACCTGTCCACGACAACAAGAAAGGTAGTGTGTTCCTTAGAGGGAGGTAGTTCCACAATAAAGTCCATGGATATAGATCCCCAGGGACGATGAGGAATCGGAAGAGGCTGAAGCAAGCCAACAGGGGATGAGCGAGGAGTCTTATGTCTGGCACATACATCACAAGAGGACACATACTTCTTAACATCCTCATGATACTTCGGCCACCAAAAGGATCGAGCAAGTAGGTCTTGCGTCTTTCGGATTCCTGGATGACCTGCTGGTTTTGAGTCATGGTAAAGACGTAAAAGGTCCAGTCGCACTGACTCCGGAGCAAACAGACGTTGTTGAAAAATCCAAAACCCATTAAGCATCGTCATATGGAGGTCACGAGGAGGATCACGAAGAACTGGGTCTTCAGCGTAGCCCTTTTTAATGTGAGACATCAGATCAGAAGGAAATGTAACTCCTATAAATATATCCTCCGGCAAGATGGTGGTCTTGGTTACGGTAGTATGGAGGGGGTCAGCTATTCTAGACAAGGCATCCGCCTTACCATTCTTGGAGCCAGGACGGTATGTAACCAAAAAATTAAACCTCGAGAAGAATAGGGACCAGCGTGCTTGTCTGGCTGACAGTCTCTTTGCTGATCTAATACATTCCAGATTTTTGTGATCTGTGAGGACAGTAATTGGATGGGTAGCTCCCTCCAAGAGATGTCTCCATTCGGTGAAGGCAGCTTTTATAGCCAATAGTTCTTTATTCCCTATGTCATAGTTTCTTTCTGCTGGCACCATCTGGCGGGAATAGAAGGCACACGGATGTAAAAGCATCTTAGGGCCAGTCCTTTGCGACAGTATAGCACCAACAGCTGAATCAGAAGCATCAACTTCCACAATAAATGGTAATTCCGGCTGAGGATATACCAGGACAGGGGCAGAGGTAAACAGAGTCTTCAATCGGGAAAATGCGGTATCCGCCTTATCAGACCACTGAAAAGTAGTCCCTTTACGTGTGAGTTCAGTGATCGGTGTAATAACGGCAGAGAAATTCTTAATGAAACGCCTGTAAAAATTAGCAAACCTCACAAATCTCTGAACATCTTTTTCATTCTTGGGGATGGGCCGGTCCAGCACAGCTTTAATTTTACTTAAACCTTTGGGAGTTATTACATACCCCAGGAATTGAATTTCTGTTTGTTCAAGCTCACATTTTTCTAGTTTAATGTATAGGCGGTGGGTACGAAGGCGCTCTAGAACTATACGGACCTGTTTTCTGTGGTTTTCAAGATTATCAGAGAATATTAGGATATCATCCAAATATGCCACAACAAACTGATCCAGGAGATCTCGTAGTGCATCATTGATAAGATGCTGAAAAGTTGCAGGGGCATTACACAGCCCAAAAGGCATTACTAGATATTCGTAATGCCCGTACCTGGTTCTGAAAGCTGTTTTCCATTCATCATTGGGTCTTATGCGAACCAGATTATATGCCCCCCGAAGATCAAGCTTCGTAAATATTTTAGCTGAGCGAAGTCTCTCCAAAAGTTCAGGAATCAGAGGCAAGGGGTAGCGGTTTTTAACAGTGATGTTATTAATGTCCCTGTAATCAACGCATGGCCGTAGGCTGCCATCTTTCTTTTCTACAAAGAAAATAGGAGCTCCTGCTGGAGAAGTAGATGGTCGAATAAAGCCTTTGGCAAGATTTTCTTGTAGGTATTCACGAAGAGCTTTCAATTCAGGCTCAGAAAGGGAATATATACGGCCAAATGGGATAGCAGCCCCAGGCAACAGCTCTATTGGGCAATCATAAGGCCTGTGTGGTGGAAGCTGATCAGCATTCTTCTTATCACAGACATCTGCAAAATCCCGATATTGTATTGTAGCAACCCTTTCATTAATTGTTGTGGCAACAGGTGTTACCTTAGAGGGTTGACAATTCATTAAGCAGTGTTCTGAAGGAAAGGACAAAGTTCTGATCTTCCAATCAATCTGTGGGTTATGCAGAGCAAGCCAAGGTACCCCCAAAAATCACTTTAAACGGTGTTGAGGAAATTAGGTGAAAAGAGATAGCCTCATGGTGATTCACTTCCACAGTCAAAATTAAGGGCACAGTCTCATGTGTAACCGGGCCTGACGTAAGTGGAGAACCGTCAACTGTCTCCATTAACACAGGTGAAGAATTAGGGATAGACTGAATTCTATTTCCTGCTGCAAATTTAATGTCCATAAAGTTTCCGCCTGCTCCAGAATCTATCATAGCTGTAGTTTAAATTTTACGATCACCACATTGCAACGTGATAGGCACCACAAAATGAGGATGTTGAGTCAACATACCCTCTTCACCATGAGCCAGAGAAAACAAGGGTTGTGTGACAGAATCCAGTTGATCTGCAATCTGGGATTGGTGGTGAATCTGTGCACCCTCAGCCGCCATAGCTATTGTTCTTTTGGATTTGCTAGGGCAATTGATGGCATAGTGCCCTGCACTACCACAATACAGGCATAAATTGTGAGTGCGTTGCCACTGTTTTTCTTCGTTGGATAATGGCCCTCTTATTAGATTTACCTGCATAGCCTCTGGCTCAGAGTCTGTAGGTGTTTGTGGGATCGGAGTAGAAGTTCTTGAATAGGAAATTGGAGTAGTACTTGGTCTAAAAGAGCCCTGTCTTTCCAATCTTCTTTCAGAAAGTCTCCGATCAATACGGATAGCCAAACGCACAAATGCATCAAAGTCAGCAGGAAGATCAACACGAGCTAGCTCATCTTTTATAGCTTCTGAGAGACCTTTTCTGAAGTGGAACCTCTGGGCTGATTGGTTCCAGGTAGTATCAGCAACCCACTGTCTGAATTTAGCAGCATATTCAGCCACCGAGCGCCTCCCTTGATGCAAATGAAGGAGAGTGGCTTCTGCTGTAGCACATCGATTTGGGTCATCAAAAACTAGGCACATGGCCTAAAGAAAGTCATTTAGATTACCCAAGACTGGACTGTCCTGTTCCAGAAGAGGGGAGCCCCAAGCCAGGGCTTCATCTTTGAATAAGGAAAAAATAAATCCCACCTTCTCTCTTTCAGATGGAAATCGTTGAGGTAACATCATGAAGTGCAAACGGCATTGATTTAGGAAACCCCTAAATTTTTTGCAATCTCCTCCAAACTTTTCTGGTAGGGGCAAGCGGGCATCTTGTGCAGGTGTAACAGTAGCAGCCACAACATCTCGTGCCCTGTAGCTGGTATACTCACTGTGCATTGACTGAATTTTATTTTGCAGTTCAGCTATCTGGTCCTGCAGCACTTGAATGGTCTGTGCCTGGGTCTGCACATTTCCTGCAGTAAAGCAACCTGTTGGGCCTGCAGTTCAGCTACCTGGTCCTGCAGCACTTGAATGGTCTGTGCCTGGGTCTGCACAGTTCTTGCAAATAAAGCAACCTGCTGGGCCAATGCAGAATCTGACCCGGCGGTCTCCATGAAAGCTCCAGATTATTCTGTAATGATATGGAATCACAAGGTTGTGGAGACCAGCAGCCAAGGTCAGCAATAATCCAGTTCAGCAATTTGTAGGTGAAACAGGAACAAGCTTTATTGAAGTGATCAGAAACCACACAATAATCTGGCAAGGTACATTTGACAGGAAGTGCCTTATATAGGCCAAGGACCAGACACCTGACCAGACACAGCTGAAGAGACTTAGGTACGGATACTATTGCTAGCAGAGTCAAACTTATCAGATCTCAATGAAATTCACAAAAGGCAGGCTGGCGCAGTGGTAGGGAAGAGGTACAGCAGCCTGGGGACCAGGGTTCAAAACCCAGCAGAGTCAATTCCTCACAGGGGGAAAGAGACACAGGGGAGGATGATGAGGGAGGGGGAAAGAGACACAGGGGAATATGATGAGGGAGGGGGAAAAGAGACACAGGGGAGGATGATGAGGGAGGGGGGAATGAGACACAGGGGAGGAATATGATGGAGGGGGGAAGAGACACAGGGGAGGATGATGAGGGAGGGGGTAAAGAGATACAGGGGAGGATGATGAGGGAGGTGGGAGGATGATGAGGGAGGGGGGATGAGACACAGGGGAGGGTGATGAGGGTGGGGGTAAAGAGATACAGGGGAGGATGATGATGGAGGGGGGTGTTAGGTTATTTATGCCCTTTATGGATTAAAACCAGACTCTGCATCAACTATGTAATTTTCCGTGGGAGTTTTGACATGGATCCCCCTCCGGCATGCCACAGTCCAGGTGTTAGTCCCCTTAAAACAACTTTTCCATCACTATTGTGGCCAGAAAGAGTCCCTGTGGGTTTTAAAATCTGCCTGCCCATTGAAGTCTATGGCGGTTCGCCGGGTTCACCAGTTCGTGAACATTTGCGGCGGTTCACTTTCTCGGTTCGCGAACCGAAAATTTTATGTTCGGGACATCACTACCCACCAACAATTAAATGATTGTTGTGATAAACTACCTACACAAGCTAGGAACCGGCTCCACATTGATAAGAGCCAGTAACCTCTAAAAAGCTGTCTGTGGGTAGGTTTCCTGGCTTATACACAATCCATCCTGGTCTTTGCTTAAAGTTGTGTAATACAGAAGGCATATGCTTAAAAGGAAGCATGTTTGAAATGGTATTGGATTAAAGAGCGAAGCCTTTGTGGGCACATATCCCTGCACAGGTTCCCAGAATTCAGAGCAATAACTGTATTTCACGGAATTCGCGACAAGAAATACGTCTTTTGACTTATTTTGGACGTTCAAATGTGAACATAAAAGTACTATATACATGCACACACATATATATATCTATATATATCTATATATATATATATATATATATATATATATATATATATATACTAGTGACTTGCACGTCAAAAAAATTTGAAGCTTGGCAATGCTGTTTGCCAGATAATGCAAGGCCCCCCCCTCTTTTGGCGCTCATCGCAAGCCCTACAATGAGCGCCTTAGGCGCTCATTGCAGCCCATGTCGAACCAGTAACTTTTGGGTCCGCAATGAGTGCCATGCGCAAGCCCATAACTTTTAACATTGTGTAACGACAACTTGTATTTACGAAAACTATATATGTGTAATATATATATATACTGTATATATATATATATATATATATATATATATATATATATATTTTTTTTTTTTTTTTTTTTTATATATATATAAATATGTTTTACTACAAAAATATGCATACATTTATATTTTTTGCATATGTTCAGTTACCAAACTATTATGGTTGTCTCCCAAGGCAAGAATATCAATTTTCTTCTGGGTAATAATTAGCATCAAAACCGTTTCGATGCTTAAAGGAGTAAGCTGTTTTCATGTTAAACCTGAGGACAAGGGTGTTGTGGATCATCGCTGAAGGGCATCAAATGGTAGGTAATAATTTATTTTTACCCCTTACCAGTTTAATAGTGCTTATTATTTTATGGCAATTTTTATTGTTTTCTTTATTTTTTATTTCATGTGATTTTTTTATTTGTAATGATTTTCTGTCATTTTATTTTATGTATTTGTTTTACTATATACTTCATGGAAAGAGTTAATGAAAGATTACAGGTGGTTTTAATTAGAGACGGCACAGAGATCCTTTAAGGAAAATATACTTAAAGACTACTTGTAGACTTAATGGATCCACCCTCATAAAGCCTAGGCAGGAGAATTTGCTGGAGTTCCCCCTGCTCATATGGGTATTGCAGGGAATCCCAGGAATCCTAGGGCTCATAGAGGGCAGTGGATTATAGGCAGAGGGGTCAAAATCCCCTGGCATTAGTTTTTATTAATTTGTAGCCCCCTTTCCCACAATGTGAAGGGTTTTATATAAATAGACAGGGCTAGTGTAGTGTGTTAACTAGTGGGTACCATTTTTCAGCATTGCTATGGAGACTACTGAGCTTTAAACTCAGTGTCTCCTCAAAGTCTCCTGCGAGCAGGATGCTTGCACACTATGGCCCTCATTCAATTGAGATTTGGCCAATTGAATAGGGCTCTAAATAAGCACATAACATATATTTTTTAAAGGAGTTTTTAGTTAGTGAAAACTTGCTTTTGGATAGATGTTTACTAACTAAAAACTTCCTTTAAAAAAATATGTTATGTGCTTATTTAGAGCCCTATTCAATTGGCCAAATCGCAATTGAATGAGGGCCTATGTTGGGCTGAAAGCAACATGAGAACAGCCTAGATGTATGTAAATTACGTTGAGGGACATTTTTAGGAGAGCACTAGGAGTCATTTCTCACAGCTATGTAGCAGACTGAAATGGAGCGCTAAGTGTCAATATAAATACATGTTTAATACATAATAAACTTTGCATTCATACCCTTTTTGCAGGAGTCCATACATAATGTACGTTTACACATAGCACACAAAATAGCTGTCAGAATGGCCAAATAGCAGTTCAATAAGCTACACACTTTAAGGAACATTTATTAACCATTTACTCCACAGGTGGGAAATGTACTAATTTACATAGAGGGAGCAAGCCATTAATCTTTCAAATATTTGGTCCATTGTTTGTATGTGTTTGACCATTGTGAGAATATCTATGTTCATTCAAATATGCATGGAAGGTGATATTTGGAAGGATGGTAAGCTTTATTGTGTGTATGTTGTCATAACATATAGTGCCCGATTATGGGACATCCACCTTTAACCACATGTATATGTTAATGCTGCGGCAAATTCTTAGTTTCCCTGTTTGAAAATGTATTTGATGCTTCTGTTTCTTTGTCATGTCCTGCCAACAGTTATGTTGCTCCATGTAACATTGTTAACCATTAAATGTTTATGATCAGTTTTGATGCATTTTGAGGATGATAGATTATAAATATGTTGGCTGTGTGAGTTGATCCAAAGTAAATTTTGAACAAGGTAGTCAGCACCCAGTCTGTAACACAGATCTGTCTCATGACCCCACACACATACAACCAAATCAATACTGAAATGTCTGTTTTTTTGAGTTTGATAATATTTTGCTAAATCTACTCACCCCCTACAGCCAATCTGACAAACTTTCCCTCTCTTATTTTCACTTGCATTTGAAGTTCTAAAACATCTTTTCATATCTAATGCAAATAAAATTACCCCAGTCTTCTCTTAATCTACTTTTTGTGCTTGCATACTGTGTCCCAATGCTTTCTCACTTTTTTATTCCTTAAAACCTCCTGCCTCTTTGAAAGACTCTCCTATGCAGCTTCTCCACATCGCATTCCCAATATTAAAATAATCTCACCTTCCATGCTCTCCTTTTCTCTGCTCCCATGAACTACTCTCCTCATCCAGTCACAATCTCATTCCTTCCCTAACACCCATAAGCAGAAACATTACTGTAAGTCCCATTCCCATCTCCTATTACTCTCTCTCCTTCTTCTCTTGGCTGCTGGAGACATATCCCCTAAACCTGGCCCCTCACTCTTTTCCACCTGCTTTCAGTGATGCTCCGCCCCAAGGGCAGCAAACACCAGAAACACCCAGAACATGATACCCATCACTTGTCACAAACCTTCTACTTTGCCTTTCTCCTGGGCCCTCTGGAATGCATGGTCTATCTGCAATAAACTTACTTTCACTCATAACCTATTAATATCCAACTCCCCCAATTTACTGGTTCTCACTGAAACCTGTCTCTCATCCTCAGACACTGCCTCCCTGCACCACTCTCTCACTGTGGCTTTCACCTCAGTCACACACGTAGACCTGGGAACAAACAAGTTGGTGGTGTGGGTGTATTACTTTTCTCTTGCTATACATTTCACCTCATATCCTCTGTCCCATTCCTCCAACCCCTATCCTTTGTAATTCATACTCGTTGCCTCTTCTCACGCATCTTTCTAAGTGTTGCTGTGATCTATTTCCTACCCGGACCACCCTCTCAATTTTTGGATCATTTCTCCGCCTGGCTCACTCACTTTATCTCCTCCAACGTTACGTCACTTGTACTTAGTGACTTCAGCATTGTCAGTGGCACTCCCACATCCTCGGCAGGCTCTAAACTACTCTCTCTCACCTCTTCCCTCGGCCTCTTAAAACTTATAGATTCCTCAACTCACCATGCTGGATCCTTGACCTTATTTTCACCAACCTCCACACCTCCTCCACCCTAATCTTCTGTCTACTTCCTCTATCTGACTATCACTACCATTCTTTAACCCTGGCCACCATCACCCACAGAAACCAACAAGCACTTGACCCACAACCACTCTCCACTGTGCTAAAACCCTTTCTCAACCTCATCACCCACCTTCAATTGCCCTGACACTGCCACCACATATTACGATTTGACTCTTTCTTACACCCTTCACACCCTTGCCCTAATAACCACACGCAGATGCCCTCGCTCTCATCCACAACCATGGCACACCACACAAACAATACATTCAGAGGTGCTCCCACACTGATGAACGACTATGGAAGAAATCTTGCACTCCAGCAGATTTCCTTCACTACAAGTTTATGCTGCGCTCTTACTTCTCTGCCGTCAACCTTGCAATATTTCACATCATTAATATCAACTCTGTTCTCCAACCCCAAACACTTGTTCACCACTTTTAACTCTATACCTTCCGCCCACCTCAATCACTCCACTGGCTTCCTTTGTCCTCCAGAATAAAATGTAAAATCATATGTACTTACAAAGCCCTCAACAACAGTGCACCACCATAAATCTCTGATATCATCTCTAAATACTCCCCCACCTGCCATCTTTGATCTGCTAACAACCTTCTTCTTTCCAACTCTCTTATTACCACCTCTCATTCAGGGCTTTTCTCGTGCTGCCCCTATTCTCTGGAACTCCTTGCCTCACTCCACCAGACTATCTATCAGCCTCAAAACCTTCAAATCCTAACTAAAAAACACATCTGTTTAAAGAAGCCTACCACCTTCCATCTTAACTTACACAACTTATCTTTCACTCTTCTGTACCTCCGCCCAAACCCTTTAGATTGTAAATTTGTTTTCAGTCTTGCAAGATGCTTGGGAGAAAGCACTTTGGACACCGCATTCAAAGCTCAAAGACAGGGACCTCCATCCTTTGCATACTGCTATTGTTTTTGCCTTAATTGTAACCCATGTATAGCGCTACATTATATGTTACAAATAAATGATAATAATAATAATAATTTTGTCTCCTTCCCCAAAGGAATTGACTTAATAGATTTGTTGAAGTGTTTTAAGCATTTTTTATGTTGGTGAATAGTAAGGATTGCAGAAGTTAGGAAGGTACAGAATCCGATCTCATTAAATTCAGGACTATAATCTTGAGCCACTGCAAGTAATATTATACTGGAAAAAAAACCTTTATAATAAATTGTACATTTCTTATAGCAGGAATATTCTTGGCAGCTACTTTACTTTCAGTAACAAAACATGTAACATTTTTACATTTTTCATTTACTCCTCTGAAGGGTGACATGTAAGAGAAACCTGCTGTGATATAACATTTGTATAAAATGTAATGTTTTGCTGTTAATGTTCTCATTTGTATATAATATTTCATGCTGAGTTGCTTTGTTTCCATTGTGAATAAACTGCAATGTGTATAAGTAACCATCAAAATTGATTGATAGTATTATTTGCTTGCCGTACCAGGATAAAATAAAGATTTTCTATTTTCTTAAATGACCAGTGCAGCAAGCATTTTGCAAGTTTCCCGGTTTTCCCACATAGAGGAGGATGGTTCAACTCACAAGGAGCAATTGTTGCTGTAAATGTGCATCACAATAACACACCTTCAAAGAAACTGCATTGTCTAGCGTGCTTTACGTAATTTTATTCAGTAGATGAGTCAAATACACAAGCTTTCAAAATTGTATGATGAACTTTAAATATAAAAACATATATAATACATACAGGACCCCCCCCCCCCCAGATGAAATGAATAGGGGACACAAAAAATAGCAAAATTAAACTTAATCAGGAATTATGTCTTTCCCATGAAAACTTTGACCAATAGTTTATCTGATATGTATACATAATAAGTTGGCATATTGACATACATTATTAATATAGTATATATATATATATATATATATATATATATATATATATATATATATATAGATACTCCCCTGCTTCCTGTCCTGGGAGTAGAGTTTAATTATCCCCCCCAGATTTTTTTTGGCTCCTATGCCCATGAATGCATAGTTAGTTTATCTTTAAATGGACAAGCTGTAGAGGGTGTATAAAGAGTGTATAAAATATATATGTATAGAGTGAACTAATTAGAGAACTCAAATAAGACAACAGCTAATGTAAATTTTGGATGACTTTAACTGTGATTGAATCATTTTAAAATCCAGCAGTATGAAACTCTCAGTATTAAGGTTCATAATAAACAACTTTTATATTTATATTTAATGAGAAAATATATTTAAAAATATCATATTTTCGCCTCAGCTTCTATACAGAGACAGAGACTTCACAAATGTAGTAAAAAAACAAAGACCATTGCAGTTCAAGCAAAAATACAATTGCTTGCTGTGTAATTCCTGGACATAAAGCATTTTTGGAAGAATCTGAATTTTTGAAGTCTCTATTTATTAGTACAGGAATTCATTTTGTGTTTGATACATCACTTCCTCAGAGCTGAATCATGAAGGTGTGTGTTTTGGCTGTTAGTGGAGAGAGGCTGGGGAAGAACGGAAGAGAGAGCCTTTGTAACAATAACTGGATAAGATTGAAATTGACAATACTCCCTTTAGCCCTCAATAATCTCTGAAGCAGGAAGGTTGCACCAAAGGATGAAACCACATCTCTCCAGAAATGTAAACACCCCACTCACGTACCAAAACTTCCATCAAGCATCAAGTATCAGGTTCCTGAAGATGCATTACAATTGATGTTTTTCTTATTAAAAAACTAACTGTTTGACTTTTTGATTATATTCTTATTCAGGTTTAACATTTTCAAACATATATTTCTTACTGTACATCAGTCCTTAATTCATGCACAAATGAAATCATCTACATTATATGGCTATCCCAAGCTCTTTCATTGCATCGTTGGATTCTCTTCCAAGAGAAGTAAAAATAAATTAGTTTGCAAAGGCTGCACATATTTTGACAGCTTATTTCATGGATCATAAGGACCACATATAGTGGCTTAAGAAATAATTGGATCATTTTCATTGCTTAATATGTTATATAACTTATTATCTACAGGGATATACTTCCAAAAGGCTTGGCTATGAGACCATGGCTTCATATTCTTTAGAGAGAGGAATTTTACACAAATCACAAAAATGGATACCTAACTTTCCTGGATTATGAGTGCATTTGATAGATGAGAATCAGTAGCGTATGGAAAAAAAATGCATGAAAAAAAAAAATAACATTTAAACACTTACCTTGACGTTAGCAAAATGTCTTGAAAAATTATGGTTAACATCCTCTCCAAACCAAGGCTAAATTAGCATACAATTTGAAATACTGTTTTGGCCAATCAGGAGGATGCAGAGGCTGAAATGTTTTGTATCACAATTCTGGGTCACTGTCTGTGCTGCGAAGCTGCCTGGGGTATGTAGTCTGGAACATGTTAGAATGTACTATGTATTTTCATATAAGAGTCTCTGTGCAGCTCATTCACACTAGATTGCAACCCTGCACTTTGTCTGTTTCCCTGCATCGACTGCAGCTGGTGTTTTTTTCTCTCTGTCTGTATGTTTGTGGGGAATTTCAGCTGTGACCCCACTAACCATGTGACTGGCATCATTTCCTTTAGAGGTCACAAACTTTTCCCAGATGCTGTGCAGCAGGGTACACTTTGTGTAAGCTTCCTAGGGGTGTGCAAACCCAGATAGCAGCATCCAGAATATAAATATGTCAGTTAGTGATGTCGCGAACATCAAATTTTAGGTTTGCGAACAGCGGACGCGAACTTCATCAAATGTTCGCGAACGGGCGAACATCGGCGAACCTCCATAGAATTCAAAGGGCAAGCGAATTTCAAAACCCACAGGGACTCTTTCTGGCCACAATAGTGATGGGAAAGTTGTTTTAAGGGGACTAACACCTGGACTGTGGCATGAGGGGGATCCATGGCAAAAACTCCCACGGAAAATTACATAGTTTATGCAGAGTCTGGTTTTAAGCCATAAAGGGCATAAATCACCTAACATTCCTAAATTGTTTGGAATAACATGCTTTAAAACATCAGGTATGATGTTGTAACGATCAGGTAGTGAAAGGGTTACACCCGCTTCACAGTAACAGACCAATCTCCCCGTTTAATGCACCACAAACAACTGCAAACAGTCCCTTTGCCCAACCGCAAACTCCCCATTTGCACAAGGTTGGATACCAAGCTAGCCATGTCCTTGTCCTCACTGATGTCATTGAAGGTCTCTTCCTCCACCCAGCCACCAAGGGTCCCTGAAAGGTGACAACAAGCCCCCTGGGACGACTGCTGTGTTTGGTCTTCCACCTCCTCAAAGCCACCTTCCTCCTCTGACTCCTCTTCTTCAGACTCCCAGAGTCTGGGGGCTTCCACTGCCCAGCATGGAATATTATACACAGGTCAGAGTCTGGGGGCTTCCACTGCCCAGCATGGAAGATTATACACAGGTCAGAGTCTGGGGGCTTCCACTGCCCAGCATGGAAGATTATACACAGGTCAGAGTCTGGGGGCTTCCACTGCCCAGCATGGAATATTATACACAGGTCAGAGTCTGGGGGCTTCCACTGCCCAGCATGGAATATTATACACAGGTCAGAGTCTGGGGGCTTCCACTGCCCAGCATGGAATATTATACACAGGTCAGAGTCTGGGGGCTTCCACTGCCCAGCATGGAATATTATACACAGGTCAGAGTCTGGGAGCTTCCACTGCCCAGCATGGAAGATTATACACAGGTCAGAGTCTGGGGGCTTCCACTGCCCAGCATGGAAGATTATACACAGGTCAGAGTCTGGGGGCTTCAACTGCCCAGCATGGAAGATTAGACACAGGTCAGAGTCTGGGGTCTTCCACTGCCCAGCATGGAATATTATACACAGGTCAGAGTCTGGGGGCTTCCACTGCCCAGCATGGAATATTATACACAGGTCAGAGTCTGGGGGCTTCCACTGCCCAGCATGGAAGATTATACACAGGTCAGAGTCTGGGAGCTTCCACTGCCCAGCATGGAAGATTATACACAGGTCAGAGTCTGGGGGCTTCCACTGCCCAGCATGGAAGATTATACACAGGTCAGTCTGGGGGCTTCCACTGCCCAGAATGGAAGATTATACACAGGTCAGAGTCTGGGGGCTTCCACTGCCCAGCATGGAATATTATACACAGGTCAGAGTCTGGGGGCTTCCACTGCCCAGCATGGAAGATTATACACGTTGCCTCTGTCTGCATTATTATAAGGTGTGTACTGTTAAGTAGTACTATTCCTATCGGTTTAATCCCTGTTACATCCACTATCAGGGGACGTGTATATGGCGGATTTTTGGAACAGGGAGATGGAAAAAGATGCTAGGTCGGTCCTCCCACTTCAAATTTGGGGAACTGCGCGTGCAATCTAAGGTGCCACCAGATATGAGTGTCACTGTGCACTGGCAAAAGTTGGCAGAGTAGATGCAATAGGCTTCACACACACACCTGTAGGCAGGCAACTGATATTCAATCGATTACAGTAAAAAAAAAGTTGTTTTATGTCACTGTACACTACGGTTACACCAGATATGATGTATCACTGTGCACTGGCAGAAGTTGGCAGAGTAGATGCAATAGGCTTCAAACACACGCCTGTAGGCAGGCAACTGATATTCAATCTATTACAGTCAAAAAAGTGTTGTTTTATTTTACTGAGCACAATATAAGCTGTTAGGTGTTAGCCTGTCACACACACACGCTAGCAGGCAGGCATATGCAATTAGATTACACAGAAACAAATTATAAAATAAAATAAATGATGTTCTAGCCCTAAAAAGGGCTTTTTGGGTTGCTGTCCTTCAGATGGAAGGCTCTGGAAGGGAGTGTATGCTGCTGATTGGCTGGAATGTGTCTGCTGACTGTGAGGTGCAGGGTCAAAGTTTCCTCAATGATAAAGAATAGGGGGAGAACCGAAAAGTGCATATGTTCGCCGTTCGCTGCGAACGCGAACATGCCAAAATCGCTGCGAATAGTCTGCGGTCGAACTGTTTGCGACATCACTAATGTCAGTACATTCAACTTTTCAATATAATACATATTTTTCTACTAATCAGTAGCTGTTTTTAGGAAACATTGAAACCAGGGAGATTTTAATATCCCTTTAATGATTAATTCTGTATAAAAAAGGGTAAATTCAAACAAAAAATATTATATTTCAAAATGTCTGTTAAACAGATGGACTTAATTATTTTATCAATTAAATGAACATATTTAAGAGATCATTTTGGTCATCTCATTTTTAACAATGCAAGTTAGAAATGTATTTGATAATTAAGATAGGTTCTTTTAGTATGATAAGGGAGGTAGTAGAACAGTGAATTAGTGTCAATCATGAATTTACAAATTGACAGGAGAACCAGCCCATCATTTAGTTCTGTCCTCCTACTTGTATAGTATCTTAAAACACCCACTATGAATTCAGTACTTAAATTACTACTGTAACACATTTAAAAGTAAAGCTCATATGTCTGTTTGTTTTGTCAAGACTATTAAAAACAGTTGCAGTTTAAAAAAAAAAATAATAATAATATTTTCTCTTACTTTTTAAATTGTCTGTTTTTCCCTTAACTGCTTTTCTAGACCTATGTCTGACTTATCAGGGAAAGTGGCTGGTTCTGCCTGCGGCTGTCGATCATGGGTTTACAGACAAGTACTGAACACTGTAAAAGACAATAAAAACACACCAATGGATTTTAAAATATGGGGAAATATTTTTTATAAAATAGGCATTTAAAATCATTTTTATTTCATCATATGTTGGAATGGTCATGCATATGCCAATATGAAAAGCCATGCTGCAACATGCATACAGCAATTAAAGACACACTACCTGATTAAATAGCAATAACAGAACATGAGACTGCTTGTCATATTAACCCTTCCTCACTCACAGAGGCTCTAATGTATACCCTGGAATATAAATATAAATGCATATATATCTCACTCATCACATCTACATTGGGAAAACAAATAGTGGCCAAATTACAGAGCCACATCACATTTATCAAGTATCAGGGGAACATTTGAATATTTGTTCTTCAGTCCTTCAGTCATGTCTGACTCTCTGTGACCCTATGGACTGCAGCATATTTAGCTAAGTCTCTGCCTGTGCTGTTCCATAAGGTTTGCATGCCAAATATACTTGATTGGGTTGCCAGTTCCTTCTTCAGTGGACTGTGATTTGTCTGACCTCTCTGCCATGACCTGCCCACCTAGAGTTACCCTATATGGCATAGCTCACAGCTTCATTGAAGTACACAAGTCCCTTCACCACCACAAGGCAACAAGCCAGAAGGGAAACATGGGTAAATGGTGGACAAGTGCCAAGATGTATACCCATTATCATCTGATGAAATCCCATTAAGTACTTTGTGTAGTTCGAGTGCGGTGTGCCATCTGCATGTGATCTGCTGGATCTGCTTTGCAATGTGTGAGACTGACCGATCCGTGACATGTTCCCAGCAATAGTTGTTAATATGCAGCTGAGACATGGTCCAGGTAAGGACAGTATGACACGCACATGAAGTCCTACAGAGTCTGTATCCACATATGCCGCAGTGCACACACCCAGACATGTACTCTCTTTTGAATGTCAAATCGATCTTGATCTAATAGCGAATTGCGAGTTTTAACTGCAGGTATTGGCCTGACATTTAATTGATACAAATTATGATAATGATATGTTTGCTACCAGGATTTACATGGTTATTGATGCCCCATATATCTTCAGTCATCACCATATGTCTTACAATGCTAGTGTATGTCAGTTGTCTATGTGTGTGGACAGGGTTGTAGGAGCCAGAATAATTCTAGGGGGATACAGCTCATTGTATACACTAGCCAGAGAAAAAAAGCTTAATTATACATACATACAAACATTATGCTATCTGTGGAGGTATTTGTCCAATTACCCCAGTGTGTGATGGTGTATATGATCCTCACATTGCATGGTTCTTTGCACACCTGTGTCCACCTGTCCTGGAAGGCCCACTACTGCTGCTGGCTCAATCCACTCCTTCGGGTTCTACTCCCATCCACAGTATGTAATGTTGGCTGGTAGCCCACCACCGGTTGCACATTCAGCTCTTGCCTCCTCAGCCATCTTTCTCTTCACCTTCAGCTGGCTATTCTCATACCTGTGTTTCACAGACTTTACATCCCTGTTTGCAACCCCTAATGTTATAACAGCTGAAGCTATGTCACTCCAGGCCTGTGCCTTCTGGCTCAGCCTCACATCTCTCCCACCATGTATGATTCTATTGTGGGCATAGATTTCCCTGAGGAGAACGTCCATCTCCTTTAGGCTATAATTGGGGGCCCTGTACTTTGTCACAGCCTCTTGCCCTTTTAACTGTGCCTGGGGTTCCTGGCCTCCCTGTTCTCTCCTTGGGTCTGATCCTTCATCCCCACTATTCCCTCTCCCCTGGGATCAGGCCGCTGACCCTCTGCCCCAACTCCTTGTGTGCCTACATCTGGGGCACATCACTCCCCCCTCCTGTTCTCCTCCACCTGTACCTTGCCTCCATGACCTGGCTCTCCCTCTCTCCATACCTCTCCCTCTCATCCTCTCCTCAATCTACTCCTCTCCTCACTCTCCTCCTTCTCCTCCTCTGGTGTTCCCCTCTCTCCTCCTCTTCTCTCTCTCCTCACTTTCCTCCTCCCCTGTTCTATGGGGGTGTAGATGTGCTGTGGCCAACAGCTATGTATAGCTATGTGCATGTATTAATCTATGTGTGTGAATTATGTGATGTCAGTAATTATGTGTGTTGTAAATTAAGGTTTAATATGTCTTAAAGGTCAAAATATCAAAACACCCAAAAAGCTCCTTCTCTCTCTCTCTCTAATGCTCAGGAACCCACCAACACCTAGACCTGTGTGTTCACTTGCTCAGCTACAGCACAGTCAATGATTTATGGTTTTCGCTCCCATTAAAACCCCTTCCTGTGGCGTTAATTGCTGTTCCCCACTTTCTATCACTCCATGATTACGGGTTTGGATTGGAAATGCGGCCCACATCTATTCCAACCCCCTAACAGATTGCGTGCACGGAAAGAGTTTACGGGCTTGCAGTTTCAGCCCTTTGGTTGCGGCCTGGTTGAATGTAATAGCTCTGGATCTCCAGCAGATTTCAAACCAGCAGACATTCGTGCTAGACGCCGGCAGCTGCAGGCTTGGAATTAAATGTTGCTTATGGTCTTCCTGTGTATTCAAAGTCTCCTAATATTTCAGGAATTACATTTTTGAACAATAAAATGTCAGATTTCATAGCAGCATAGTTGTTTTTAAAACAAAAAAATAGAAGCTGTATATTGTTTTTACATTCTAAAAACAGGTTGCTTATTAGTTCTTCAAAAGTTTTTTTTTTTTTTTTTTTTCATTTAACATCTTTTACATTTCTGGTTCATTGTCATTTTCTATAAAAATAGGTGACACTATAAAAAGATTGTTGGAAAAGCAGAATTCCTTCATCTTTAAAACATAATCTGTAATGTATTTCTAACTTCCTCATGAAGATCAAGGGTTGTATAATTTCAGGGGTAGCAGAATGGCTGCACAATTCTACCCTTTTGTTTTCTTTTGATCAACTGCACATTAATTTTCTAAAAGAACACTACGAATGTGATGTATAAAACTGCTTGAGCTTTCATTAGGTGTAATGGAAGCTCATTAGTTTACAAGGACTAACACTAACGCAAGTTTAGAAACGAAAACTGATCTCTGAGTAAAAACAAGGTGGTGTATAAGTTTAACAGGTAAAAATTATGTTTATTTTTATTCATTATAATTTCTAGAAACATTTTGACTATTGCCAAGCTATCTATCCATCCATCCATCCATCCATCCATCCATCTATCTATCTATCTATCTATCTATCTATCTATCTATCTATCTATCTATCTATCTATCTATCTATCTATCTATCTATCTATCTATCTTTCTGTCTGTCTATCTATCTATCTATCTATCTATCTATCTATCAACATATATATATGTAATAACTGTTTCTCAGAATTCTGAGCTGGAAGCAGGTTTTTTTAATTTGCTTTAGACATTCAAATGTGAACACAGATGTACTATTTATTTACTGTACTACTGTACTGTGGAGGGCTTCTAGCGCTCTTTTGCCCACCATATTATAAATGATTGTTGTGGTGAACTACCTACTCATAAGATCCACAACACAGGCTGAGATCCCGCTTCATGCTGATGATAGTCAGTAAGCTTGAAACAGCTGCACATGGATTGGATACTCAGCCTGTGTTTAATCCAACCTTGGCTTTGCATTAAAGCTGTGTAATACAGCATGCATAAGCTTAAAGGAAGCCATGTTTGATAATGGCTATGGATTGAAGATCGAGGTGTTTGTGGGAACATTTGCATGTCCCAGCTCAGCTTCCCATAATGCAGTGTAATAACTGTTTTTCTCAGAACTCTGAGCTGAAAGCAGGTTTTTTAACTTGTTTTAGATATTCAAATGTGAACACAGATGTACTATGTATTTACTATGTACCGTATTGGTCCGAATATAAGCCGCACCTTCTTTCCGATTTTTGAGTTTGCCTATTTCTTGCAATGGCTAATCACTTGTAGAGAGTCTTTCTCTCTCCAATTTTATGGGTTTGGCTTATATTTGAGTAATCTTTTTTCTATTTTTTCCACTTAAATTTTACAGGTGCAGCTTATATGTGGGTGCGGCTTATATTCGGACGAATGCGGTATATATATATATATATATATATATATATATATATATATACAGTATATATACATATCTACTGTATATATATATATTTTTAAATATTTATATATATATATTGTATTGGCCAAACGCCTTGCTTATTTATATTGATGAGCTTTCAAATGGTTTGACCTCTTTTTATAAAGTCTGAAGCAAAATTGACATCAAATGGAACTTTCAATTTGAATGTAAACATATATGTGGGTGTCATCACGACATAGTATAGGAAACATATACATAAATACTGTTTACACATAGACATTAATATATACATGAAAAAACAAAGCACTGTAGTCATAGCTCAATACAAGACTGTGAGAAATATTGAATTACAAGAAATTGTGATTATGTGATAGAAACCCCAATTTCATATTAGGTTCTGTATTTTTAATGTTGAAGAATGTTATCATCTTTATTACACATGTTTTGCTACTATTATCTACCATTTAACCTGATCAAATTCCTGAAGTGGTTTCCATCTTGTATGACCGCCAAAGGAATATACAGAAACTTGCACACACATTCTCGATTTGTGTACCATGGAGAAGTGAAATTGTAGTGTGTATTTGTGTCATTTTATATTGAAAACAAAAAATCCAGAGACTGTATGAGTCAACTACTCGTGAATGTTCACAGTTTTATAACAAGTTAAAATGTATCAAGGAACACTGATAATTACCTCAATCTTCCTACTGCAAGTCCAATGTGTCATATTGTTCTATAAGAAGACGTGTTCTAATGAAATACAATTTCTCAGCAAGGAGCACTATTATACATTGAAAAGATGTTATTATGCTAAAACCTGTGTTATAGTTTAAGAGGTAACTTTGACTTTGACTTCATGTACATTAGCCATATTAATGAGGCTATCAAAATGCTAATTAAGAAATCAAACCTTAGACATAGTATTTATTATTGCTATTGTGTTCAAATTGTCAGAATGGTTAGGGGCTCAAGTCTAAGGGAGAATAAACTAAAGCTTTATTTAAACCTTTGCATGTGGTCTTTCTATCCAAAGAGAATACACTTGAGTATGTTACAATAAGTTACATAGATCAGTGTATTTAATTCATACAAAAAAGTTTAATTTGTTTGTTTAGTAAATGATTAGCAGTAATTGAGGAAAATATATTCAGTGCTTTCCAAAGTAGATTTTCAATTTTAATATTTCAGGGAACAGAAAAGTTGAGTCTCTCCCCCTCCTATTAGTAGTCCAGGAGATGGGAAAGGAAGCTCCTCTGTCTAAAAATATTGGGTTGTCTACAATGGTCACTATAGGCAATGAGGTAGATAAAGACTTTTATGAGGACAGCTTCCTGGACAGATTCAATCCTACCTCATAGCCACCTGATGGAGGATCAACAGTAACATATATTCTGTAGTCGTAAATACTAATATTAAAATGTAAGTATAATAAGCTACAGTGAAAATGTTTGGTAGGCATGTAACAAATCAACAACATTAGCAGCTTTTTAGACAGTGAACTTAAAAGCATTTTTAGAGAAAAACTGATTTTTTTAAATGTTTTATTTAGGGATTTCAACTTTTTCTTTTCAACACTTCCTGACAGCTTGAAGCCTGTATGGTGTGCTTATCTTTATCTATTAGTAGAGATAGTATTATTGAAGAAGGTGTACAGGAGCCCCATTAAATTGCTACTATTTAAAAAAAACTATAGTCTGTAAAAGAGCCTGCAAGAGTTTTAAATTGACCTCTTTCAGCTACCCGCAAACAATCTGAAGGTTACAGGTGGAAAAACCCTACGGGCCATCAAAATCTGAACTTCGTCCCAGCTAAACCTTTGATCTGTCAAGCCCGTAAATGTTACTATCTCAAATAGCTATTAAATTGCTACAAATACCCAAGGACACACTGGCGTTCAAACCCGTAAAATGGCAAATGGAGCCAGAAATACTACAGCCTCCAAATAGGACCCGCAAAGGGTTTACAGACAAGTTCTTAACACTGTAAAAGACAATATAAACACACCACTGAACTTTAAAATATGGGGAAAGCAATGAAAGGCATTACAATTCATTGCACAACAATCCAAAAATAAAAAAATTTCATTTCATTTTTTTTTTAATCATATGTTTGGATGGTCATGCAAATGCCAATTTGAAAAGCCATGCTGCAAAATGCATAAAGAAATTAAAGACACACTACATGATTAAATTGCAACACAAAAACATGAAACTGATGCCATAATAACCCTCTCTCACTCACAGTGGCTCTCATGCCCTGAAATATAAATAGGACCCACAAACAGTTTTTACATAGATGTAAGAGTGCCCTAGTAGCCATTAAAAAGATAGTAAAACACTTTTAAACAATACAAAAACAGGGAAGCTCATCATATTGTCATGCCCAACATTCCCATTGCCACATTAGTGTCAAAATAAAATATTTGCCCGTCTCCTCAAGTGACATTCATCATATAAACATCATATACCAGTGGTTCACAAGCTTTTCCTTCAGTCTCCCCAGACAGGCCAGATAAAATCCTTAACCATGACAACCCAGGTGATCAAATCAGAGGCTCCTGTTGAATAATTATTGCCTCACCTGTGTTTAGACACTGTTAAACAGAAAACCAGACCTGTGTGGTTATCCTTGAGGATTAGCTTGTGAAACACTGCTATACACATTGTCAAAAAGAATTCATGCAGCATTTAAATAGATAGCAAACTTTGAACTATGGGATATATCATCACTTAAACACTGAGGCACAAAAGAGCAATGAAATATATCAATCCAAATAAAAATCATAGGTCAAGAAATACATGTAAAATCTAAAGGCCATGTGGAGGCCTGCCTCTACAGTAAAATGAACATCAAAACATTAACTATACCAATGCAATCAGATACATCCTGAATAAATAAATAATCTGATACCGTTGTCAGTAGCATAATGTGTTTACCCAGCATCAAACAGTGAGTGTGGTCAATATATGGAGCAGAGCAATCAGCTGGAATGAGAGATAAGTCTCAAATCCACAGGTGATAAATTCCAAACCCAAAATTCACCTGCAAAAAATAGGTGCTGTAATCAACAAGCTACAGTATATAACCCTATCCCCAACAAGTCATTAGAACGTCTGAACCAGCATGGATTACCAACAAGACAAAGAGATGCATGAGAATATGGATGCATGGTCACATCTGAGATATTATTGTCTGCACAACATGTGGCATGATAGAGATTCGAATGCAAGGTGTGCGATTGAGGAGTGGCAGAGAGTAGTGTCTGGGAGTGAATGAGCGTGCAAGTGGTAATGTGATCCATGCTGGGCCAGAACCAAGCCAGGCAAGTGAATAGCCACAGGCCATGCATAGTATCATGGTGGAGGATCAGGGAGGGTAGATCGCTCTAGTAGCACAGGGACAGAGGGGTATTGTGATACCTGCAGACAGGGAGGAGGACATTGGTGGGGTGACCAGCTGTGTGTGGGGGCGGGGGGGGGGGCACAACAAGAACTGGCTGCCCATTAAGTGCTGGCTCCAGCACAGCAACAGCCACAGGGGGTGACCAGGTCTTGGAGCCTTTATGGAGGGTCCGGGTACCCAATGTATACTGGGAGAGACTCACATTAAAGGAGTTAACTAATGGGGAGGTATATGAGTGTTATAGGCTGACCCTTGCCAGTCTTGAGAGCTCTATGTGGTCCTGACTGAGGACCTTGAGCATCACGCGCAAAACAATAGAGCTATACCAGGAATGACACAGATTTTAGCCACAATACACATCCTTGACTCTGATAGGTTCCAGAACACCCTGAGCATAGCCGGAGGAATGTCTCAGCCAAGCGTCTCAAATTGTCTGAGTATATTCCTCCATGCTATTGTTAAGCTAGATACATCAGTTATCCTAACACTGCGGAAGAGACCTTGAAGGCGAAATATGATTGTCACTGATAATGTCCCTAATGTGATAGGTGCTATTGATTGCATACATGTAGCATTGATACCTCCTGAAGATAAGGAAGCACTGTTCAGAAATTGAAAACATTTTCATTCAATAAATGTACAGGTTGTTTGTGATGCGATCATGCACATACAAAATGTGTTTGCAGCCTTTCCTGGAACTGCTCATGATGGGAGTAATACTACCTGATTCATAACATAATTGCTCATTGATGTGCATAACCCTGTGTTATCTTGTCCAAACAGTATGAAGTTCACAACAACATGTACAAAAAAAAAATTGATTAACCATTAGGTATACATTCATATGCTTTGACAAACATCACAGCATCCTATTAATATCTACTTCTCCCAATTTGTTTTTGTCAGTTGATGCAGTATAGGGGTGTTTGCCATGGTTGTTGACCCCTGTGAGCAATCCACAAACACAGGCAGAGGAGAGGTATAATGCGGCACATAAGACATGCTGGAATGTAATTGATTGCACTTTCGGTGTACTCAAGATGTGCTTCAGATGCTTACATTCATCTGGTGGGTCTCTACATATAGCCCAGACAAGGTTTGTTGGATCTTCATTGCCTGCTGTTGTCTGCACAGTATAACAGTACAGGCCATCAGTCTGAGGGACATTGATGTGGCTTTGCTACATGGGGAGGAAGAGCCTTTACCTCCCCATGTAGTGGATAATCTGCAGGGGTCACTACAACGTGCCTGCATCAATCGTGATTACTTTACATGTGAGTACAAACCAAATAAGAAATAATTATAATGTAGCTTGGTTATGCATAACTCCTAAAACTCTTTTCTCCATCCCAATTGTCATACAGAATGTCAAACAGTCCACAGTAGAGGATAGTTCCCTGATATGATGTATGCGTCATGATGCACTATTGATTAACAATGAATACACTAGAACATGCCATGCTATCACTTACAGGTAAGTAAGCACACATTCCCATACACATCATAAGTACTGACAAATCAAAACATCAATAGCATAGATAAATAAAGTGGATTATACATCCCACAATGTCAATGTGTATATGACCCACATTTGCATATGAAAACCTCAACACACTATAGACCAGTAAAGTTCACATCATTTGATTATGAAAATTCACATCCAATAGGGATAAATACAATGGGGGTAAAAAGTATTTGATCCCCTGCTGATTTTTAACATTTCTCCAATGACAAAGAAATGATCAGTCTATCATTTTAATGGTAGGTGTATTTTAATAGTGAGAGACAGAATAACAAAAAAACAAACAAGAAAAGCATATGTCAAAAAAGTTATAAATTGATTTGCAGGTCAATGAGGGAAATATGTATTTGACCCATTTGTCTTATTACTTGGTGGCAAAACCCCTGTTGGCAATCACAGAGGTCAGGTGTTTCTTGTAGTTGCACACATCTCAGGAGGGGGGGGGGGGGGGTTTGTCCCACTCCTCTTTGTAGATCCTCTCCAAGGCCCTCATTCAATTGCAATTTGGCCAATTGAATAGGGCCCTAAATAAGCACATAACATATATTTTTTAAGAAGTTTTTAGTTAGTAAACATCTATCCAAAAACAAGGTTTTCACTAACTAAAAACTTATTTAAAAAAAATATGTTATGTGCTTATTTAGAGCACTATTGAATTGGCCAAATCGCAATTGAATGAGGGCCCAAGTCATTAAGATTTTAAGGCTGATGTTTATCAACTCAAACCTTCAGCTCTCTCCACAGATTTTCTATAAAATTAAGGTCTGGAGACTGGCTAGGCCACTCCAGGACCCTAATGTGCTTCTTCTTGAGACACTCCTTTTTTGCCTTGGCTGTGTGTTTTGGGTCATTGTCATGCTGAAATATCCATCCATGACACATTTTCAATGCCCTGGCCGAGGAGGTTCTCACTCAAGATTTGATGGTACATGGCCCCGTCCATCGTCCCTTTGATGCAGTGCAGTTGTCCTGTCTCCTTATCAAAAAAGACCTCCAAAGCATAATGTTTTTACCTCCATGTTTGATGGTGGGGATGGTGTTCTTGGGGATATAGGCAGCATTCCTCCTCCTCCAAACATGGCGAGTTGAGTTGTTGCCAAAGAGCTCGATTTTGGTCTCATCTGACCACAACACTTTCACCGAGTTTTCCTCTGAATCATTCGGATGTTCACTTGCAAGCTTCAGATGGACCTGTACATGTGCTTTCTTGAGCAGGGGGACCTTGCGGGCCCTGCAGGATTTTAATCCTTTACAGCATAGTGTGATACCAATTGTTTTCTTGGTGACTATGGACCCAGCTGCCTTGAGATCATTAACAAGATCCTCCCATGTAGTTGTGGGGTGATTCCTCACCGTTCTCATAATCATTAAAACTCTACGAGGTGAGATCTTGCATGGAGCACCAGACCAAGGGAGACTGGCAGTTATTTTGTGTTTCTTCAATTTGCGAATAATCGCACCAACTGTTGTCACCTTCTCACCAAGCTGCTTGGCGATGGTCTTGTAGCCCATTTCAGCCTTGTGTAGGTCTACAATCTTGTCCCTGACATCCTTGGACAGCTCTTTGGTCTTGGCCATGATGGAAAGTTTGGAATCTGATTGATTGCTTTTGTGGACAGGTGTCTTTTATATATGTATCGAGCTGAGATTAGGAGCGCTCCCTTCAACAGAGTGCTCCTAATCTCAGCTCATTACCTATATAAAAGACACCCGGGAGCCAGAAATCTTGCTGATTGATAAGGGATCAAATACTTATTTCCCTCACTGACCTGCAAATCAATGTATAACTTTATTTATGTGCGTTTTTCTTGTTTTTTTTATTTTTTTTGTTATTCTGTCTCTCACTGTTAAAATACACCTACCATTAAAATTATAGACTGATCATTTCTTTGCCAGTGGTCAAATGTTCAAAATCAGCAGGGGATCAAATACGTTTTACCCCCACTGTATTTATCAATCTGGAAATATGAACATACCTGCAGATATGTAACGTGAATATATTTACTGCATGAGATAAAAATATGTGATCACTAATCAGAATTTAACTCAATGTTGAAAGCAAAATGATTATAGTGGATAATTTGTGACTCCAATAATCACATAATATTGCCATTACAGAACTGCTGCTGTGTGTCAACTCATCATTTAACAACACAGACAAAGAAAAACAACATGTACAGCAACAGAACAACTGCTACATCAATGTAAACTACATAGTGTGTATTTGCTGAATACCATGTGCATGTATACTGAAAGACACATAAATAACAACTCCATCAATGTAGGCTTACCTTTTAATTCTCCCCCAAAAATCACATATATAATGCGTCAGCGGCCAAACTAACAAAGATCCACAGCGTGTCTTGGTGGAACAAATAACCTCATGGATAATCTCGGGACCACATCCAAGGTAAAACTCCACATGTGGCTCCACAATGATGCATTAATGTGTCATAGGTGTGATATTCATCATCTGCCAAACGAATAGCCTGTTTCATATATTAGAATATATCAGTCAAAACATCTGTTTTAAATTACCAGCATGTCATGGTATGTGACGAAGTAGGCGCTCCTATAGCATGTGTAATGTTCATTTTAACATGTTCCTTGTATGTTTCTTACAGATCACAAATATGTCTCACATTGCTCACAATCAGAACAACGCATGATGATGAGCATCCCAACATTCCATGACAATGCTAATGTCACATCGCAACATGTATGTTCATGTGCCATAATCATTCCTTTGTTGCATTCAGTGAGATATCTGATTCTTAATACTGATTAGCTAATACAGTATATGCAAAGCTTCAGCTGCAGACTACAATGCAGATGTCATGTGACACATGATGATCCTTGCATATCCGTAGCATGTGTATGCTCACATATTCTACACAGATTTATATGTACCTATTGCTTTAGACATGCTATTCTCTTCTCTACTTGGACTATTGTGAAGGCTGCATCATACTTCCTTCCAGATCTCTTCTTCAGTGATGATGTGATCCTCCCTGTACATATGGGGAAGAGTAACTCTAGGCTTGGAAGATAACTGTTAATGAGGTTACCTTAACCTTCATTGTGCATATGTAACAACCAATAATAGAGATGCTCATTAAGAGAACATAATTCCCCTCAAATTGCCTGGTTTGTTGTGAGTGAATCTCTCGAATAAGTTAGAACAGACTGATATGGTCCTGGTCTGGTCCCCATCTAAGTGTCCAAACTTATGGTATGGAGAGGCTGCTCTCATTGCGGATTATTATTGCCAGAGAATTGACCTATTGGGGTTATAACATTAACTGATTGTGCACTTATACCTCTGCAGTTGCATAGGAGTGTCTGTTGAACACAAAAGCATAGATTTTACTTATCCCCATAAGTATATCTCCTTATTCTGTATTATTGCTGTCTTTGCTTATTGAATGCCATAGTTGTCTTGAAATCTGTAATAATATGATGTAACTTATATTGCCTCATTTTGGATGATACACTGTAAATCCCCCTCAACTGATCATCAGTATCAATGTCATTCCCCATGTCTGCATTCTGTTCCTATATCCCCATTTCTCTGTGCTTGAACTCTGTATCCTACCCTCCTCCAACATGATACGGTGCATACCTGTGAAAATTTGTCACTGTATGGCTTTGTTGCTATGTTTATGTTATTATTTTTGCTAATGTGTATACCATAGTATTTTGATAACTACAATTAAAGGACCCTGACACTCAACAAATGCTTTTTAAATCTGGATTCTGTCGATTTATAAAGTATTATACGGTACAACCAGACAGAAACAGTGATAACAGTATAACATTATCATACTTTATTTGATACATATAGCAAATGTTAATATGTATACGACCGTGCATACATATCATGGGTCTGGTGTAGGCGGATCCCGGAATGACAAGAGGCTTTTGGCCAACAAAGGACACCTAAAGTGTTAAATGTTAGACAGCATCATCAGGGTAATGCATATCATCTACAAAGGTCATGTGTGGTCTGGACACCACAGTAACCATAATCGGATGAGAAATTGGAACAATATATAACACTCCATTTCCTAGAAATAACCATTAATGCGTATAGAGCTTCCATATGATCTCCATCTGCTATATTACACAGATGCTAGAAATTATGGATCATGTGATACAAATCAATTCCACACACACTCTGTTTTAATACATTAATGATGCTTCCGAAATATAAGATAGGAGGTGTAAAAAACAATCAAAAGCTGTTATTATAGTACAGTGTTTTTGGTTACATGAACGTCATCTATGAGCAGTGATAAACATAATGATTCTGTTCTGTTCAAACAGCGTTCCTGGAATATGTTGAGGGTGTGTAATACAATAAGGCATGCTTCACTGTGAACACAATCTTTTATCAAAGACTACTATCACTATCTTCATGGTATAGTTGGGCCATGCTTATATTACATCTCACTGGTATATGGGTGGTACCAAAGCCAGACAGATTACACTGTTCACATTACCCCAAAACACATATACATTGATCCTGATGTCAAACAAAGGGAATTAGCCATTTTGTTTGTGGATGACATGAAATACATGAACCCCCTTTCATAATGTTAACAGGATGACATGGAACAAAAACGCATGTATAACTACTGGTTTGGATTAGCTGATCCTAATGGTACCGTGCAACTCTATAGGCGGGACTCTATTCATTGTAATTGAAACTCACACCAATCATGTTCATTAGTGAATAGATATGTAGTCATATATTGCATTTCAGATCTAATTACTGTTAGGAACTGGGTTGAGTGTTTACTAACATGATGGTATTGCACTGCTCAAAGATGAGGAACCTGCCTTCATGGTTGTGAGATTTGGCTATTAACACCTACAGAGACAAGAACAAGATATCAATCATAACAATATTCTGATTAAGTACAACACGTCATCTTAACATCAATCCACATTCAACATCATCAATTAGTGAAATGTTAAACATAACCAGACACACACTCTGTAGCCAGCCAATAGCCAATAGTATGTCAACATCTATACCAATCAGTATTTAGTGAGGACTGATCATGAGGAGGACTTTGGAAATGTTCCTACCACCTCCTCTTATGCAGCACTGGGCCCCCACCTTCCATGCTCGCATACCTTCTCCCTCTTCCACTTCTAGGTGGTGTTTGAGCATGGGGTGCCACTACATTGAGTGGCTGGGGATCAGCTTGACCTGATGGTGAGGTCTGAGATGAGGCTGCCGTCTCTGGTTGCGGATGTGAAACCTGAAAGCTGGAGAGTTATGAGCTGGCGTTCTGCAAATTGGATTAGTTGCTGCCTGTCCCTATTCGCCTGTTACTAATATTTCTCCAACCTTTGGTTGTGCCACCGCTCCTCAGAATGGAGTGATATGTTGCTCGCAAATGGGAAGTTTTAGAGCCAAACCTGCCTTCGGAGTAATCTGAGTTTCTCAGTATTTTGTTTGTTCCATGTCATGTCCTCCTTGTTAAATCGGGCTATGCTTTCCCTCAAGTCAGTGGGGGTGGTGTTGACGGCATCAGGGCCGATGTTGACGGCATTGGGGCCAATGCTGACAGCATTCCAGCCGGAGGTGATGGCAGGAGAGCCAGAGATGACAGCAGGGGGCCAGAGGTGCCTGCAGGAGGGCTGGAGGTGTCAGCAGGAGGGCAGGAGGTGACTGCAGAAGAGCCTGAGGTGACAGCAGAAGGGCCTAAGGTGTCGGCAGGATGGCCTGAGGTGTCAGCGGAAGGGCTGGTGTGTTAGGCCATGTTAGGGGAACCCATTGTGTGGGAGACCATGTTAGGGGACCCCATTGTGTGGGAAGCCATGTTAGTGGACCCCTTTGTGTGGGAGTGGTTGTGCCCTGCCATGGCTGCATTGGTGTTGTAGCAGGTGGCAGTGGTGGCTGTGATGATAGCTGGGGCCAGGACAACATCATTATGTTTGGTGTGGTTGTTTGCTGGCTCCATGATGCGTTTAAGGGCCCAGGCAGTGAATCCCATGTCTGACATAAGGTTGATCATCTGGATTGTGAAGGGCCAGCTTCTGTGGATGGTGCCAGGCCCTCTCGAATGTTCTGCACTTCTTCATCAACCATTTCCAGGGGTGGAGTTTGTTCCACCTCCGGTGGAGCCTCCACCTGTGCCTATGTGGTCGGCCTTGTCCTCCTGGGTACTGAAATGAAAGAACAAATGTATTTGCTTTGGTTTTTCTAAGCAATTGACAGATATGTGTTCCCATATCCTTGACATCATGGTCACCTGCAATTGACTGTGGTGCCTGTGTTACACAGATGAACAACTGACAGCATAATGAGCTTTGTGAATCATGGCTCATATGAATATATGTACTGCTGGTGTGGTGTGCCATCAGCATGTGTATCAGACACATGCTCTGCTGGATCTGCTGTGCAGTGTGTGAGACTGACCAATCTGTGACATCTTCCCAGCAATGGTTGTTAACATGCAGATGAGACATGATCCAGGTTAGGACAGTATATGACACCCACATGCAGTCCTACAAAGTCTGTATCCACACATGCCACATAGTGATGTCGCGAACATAACATTTTCGGTTCGCGAACCGCGAACGCGAGCCGCCGCAAATGTTCGCGAACCGGTGAACATCGGCGAACCGCCTTAGACTTCAATGGGCAGGCGAATTTTAAAACCCACAGGGACTCTTTCTGGCCACAATAGTGATGGGAAAGTTGTTTCAACGGGACTAACACCTGGACTGTGGCATGCCGGAGGGGGATCCATGGCAAAACTCCCATGGAAAATTACATAGTTGATGCAGAGTCTGGTTTTAAGCCATAAAGGGCATAAATTACCTAACATTCCTAAATTGTTTGGAATAACGTGCTTTAAAACATCAGGTATGATGTTGTATCAATCAGGTAGTGTAAGGGTTAGGCCCGCTTCACAGTGACAGACCAAACTCCCCGTTTAACGCACCGAAAACAACCGCAAACAGTCCATTTGCAGAACCGCAAACTCCCCATTTGCCCAAGGTTGGATACCAGGCTAGCCATGTCCTGTTATTTGTGCTCACTGATGTCATTGAAGGTCTCTTCCTCCACTCAGCCACCAAGGGTCCCCGAAAGGTGACAGCAAGCCCCCTGGGATGCCTGCTGTGTTTGGTCTTCCACCTCCTCAAAGGCACCTTCCTCCTCTGATACCTCTTCTTCAGACTCCTCTCACTGCATTGCCTCTCTCTGCATTATTATAAGGTGTGTTAAGTAGTACTACTCTTATCAGTTTAATACTTGTTACATCACCTATCAGTGGGCGTGTATAAGGCCTGGATTTTTAGAACCAGGAGATGGAAAAAGATGCTTTGTTGGTCGTATCACTTCAATTTTGGGGCACAGCACGTGCAGTCAAAGGTGCCACCAGATAGGAGTGGCGTGTTTGTAAGTACTACTCTTATCAGCTTAATACTTGTTACGTCACCTATCAGGGGGCGTGTATAAGGCCTGGATTTTTAGAACCAGGAGATGGAAAAAGATGCTTTGTTGGTCGTATCACTTCAATTTTGGGGCACGGCACGTGCAGTCAAAGGTGCCACCAGATAGGAGTGGCGTGTTTGTAAGTACTACTCTTATCAGTTTAATACTTGTTACGTCACCTATCAGGGGGCGTGTATAAGGCCTGGATTTTTAGAACCAGGAGATGGAAAAAGATGCTTTGTAGGTCGAATCACTTCAATTTTGGGGCACTGACAGGAACCTGACTATGGGCAGATGAGCAGAAACTGCTCAAGGCGAGAGACGGAGTGGCGGATGGTTGAGAGGGGGCAAGGAGGACAGCAGTGGTTGATGTGGCTTATGATGCTGCTCCAGGAGGAGGATGGCGGCTTTGAGTTTGTGTGCTGCTTGTACTCATGTGTTGATCCCATTGGCGTTTGTGATGTGACATCATGTGCCTTCGCAAAGCAGTTCTACCTAGGTGGGTGTTGGACTTCCCACGACTATTCTTTTGGCACAGGTTGCAAATGGCATCGCTGTTGTCAGAGGCAGACACAAAAAATGCCACACTGCTGAGCTCGGCGGTGACGGCATTCTGGTGGGGGCAACAGCATGCGTTGATTGGCGTGCTGTCTGGCTGACCCCGGGTGCTGATTCATGCTGTCTGACTGTGCCACTAGCTCGTTGCGATGACCTCCCTCTACTTCCAACTCGTCTCCTCCTCCTCTCTGTCTCCCCATCTGAACTTTCCCCCTGTGTTGGTCTGGAGTCAACCAAACATTAGGTCTCAACCTGTAGAGGATAAGGGAACCAGGCTACTCTAGACCTCATTCATCATTACAGGTTTTGACAGATCGGTACTATGTGTGCAAGCTACTGTGACAACAGATATGAGTGGCACTGTGCACTTGCAGAAGTTGGTAGAGTAGACGCTGTAGGTCTGACACACACGCTTGCAGGCAACTAACTGCTATGCAATCTATTACAGTACAATTTTTTTTTGTTTTAAATGTACACTACTGTTACACCACATATGAGTGGTGTGTTAAGTAGTACTACTCCTATCAGTTTAATCCCTGTTATGTGCCTTTTTTTTGGGGTTTGGTTGTGGAAGCCACAGTGCAGCACCAGAGGCCAGAAAAATTAGCCATGTACACATGCCTGAAAAATTAGGTATTGTTGATCTTGCAGTGAGCAGAGAAGAAGGTAGGCCTGATTCAACGCCCCATCCCTGCATATCCACACTCAGAGATTGAGGGGGCGACCCTTACAAGGCCACGGGCCGGAGATATAAAGGGGGGCCATCCCAAATAAGCACACAAGCGGGGACAAAGGTAGTGAAGGGGACATAGAGGCCCATGGACTGACGGTCGCCATCTTGGCAGGAAAAGAGCCCAGCAATTAAGCCAAACTGGCCCAGCACAGGCAGCTACTTGAGTCAAACGCTGTACAATTACACCTAATAAAGCTGAAACAATCAGCAGTAGGGATTCTAAACGGCCACACGGGGACAAGGAGGCTAACAGCCCCCACAGTCTCTGCACCACTCTTTTTAACAGATAACCCAAGGGGCTAACCAGGGACCTTGCCCACATAAAAAAAACAGAATTTTATTGGAGGAATTATTAGTGTCTTTACCCCCCAAGAGAGGACATAATATACGGTATCTTTAGACTACCTGATGGCCAAACCTCCTTTAGCCCCAATGCTATCCAAGAAACATTTCAAAACTTCGATCAGACCATATATTCATCCCAATCCCGCTGCAGCGGATCTGACATAGAGTCCTTCCTACTACAGCAAGAAGTCCACAAAATACCTGTACCTCAATTGGACAGCTTGAACCTAGACATATCCCAAGAGGAAGTTAAATCTACAATCCAAGATCTTAAATTTGGCAAGTCCCCAGGGCCAGACGGTTTTACTCATCTGTACTATAAGAAATTTGAGCCCTTGCTTACCCCCGCACCTAACATCTTTGTTTAACGCTATACTAAATGGAGAACCTATGCCCCCTTAATTGAATCAGGCCGACCTCATAGTCTTTCCAAAAGAGGGTAGGGACCCGAATCTCAAACTGTATTACAAGGCAGCGCAGCTGGCTTTCATTCCTCTGGCGCATTCTCCAAAACACATCAGCCGCTCTGGGTATTTATGGAAAATGTAAGCATGTCATGCCACAGGTCTAGCCTGCATACCCAGTAGTCAAGGGGTTCATCGCTCCTCAGAGTGTCGATATCTGCAGTTAAGGCGAGGTAGTCTGCTACCTGTTGTCAAATCGTTCTCTGAGGGTGGATCCCGAAGGGCTGATGCGATGCGTAGGACTGAAAAAGGTCCGCATGTCCTCCATCAACAACACGTCTTTTAAACGTCCTGTCCTTGCCGGCGTGGTCGTGGGAGGTGGATTACTTTCACCTCTTCCCCTGTTATATTGCCCTTGTGCTGTGACATCACCCTTATATGCTGTGTAAAGCATACTTGTTAATTTGTTTTGGACCTGCTGCATCCTTTCTGACTTGCGGTAATTTGGTAACAAATCAGGCACTTTCTGCTTATACCAGGGGTCTAGTAGCGTGCACAACCACTACAGGTCGTTCCCCTTCAGCCTTTTTATACGAGGGTCCTGCGACAGGCACGACAGCATGAAAGACCCCATTTGCACAAGGTTGGATGCCGAGCTAGTCATGTCCCGTTCCTCGTCCTCAGTGATCTCGCTGAAGATATGTTCTTCCCCCCAGCCACGTACAACACCACGGGTACCAGATAGGTGACAACGAGCACCCTGGGATGCCTGTTGTGATTGGTCTTCCTCCTCCCCCTCAAAGCCACATTCCTCCTCTGACTCCTCTTCCTCACAATCCTCTTCCAGCGTTGCCGCAGGTCCAGCAAGCGATGCTGATAAGGCTGTTTCTGGTGGTGATGGTGACCACAACTCTTCCTCTTCCTCGTCACGCTCATCTACGGCCTGATCCAGCACTCTTCGCAGGGCACGCTCCAGGAATAAAACAAATGGTATGATGTCGCTGATGGTGCCTTCGGTGCGACTGACAAGGTTTGTCACCTCCTCAAAAAAACGCATGAGCCTACAGGCATTGCGCATGAGCGTCCAGTAACGTGGCAAAAAAATCCCCAGCTCTGCAGAGGCTGTCCTAGCACCCCGGTCATACAAATAACCGTTAATGGCTTTTTCTTGTTGGAGCAGGCGGTCGAACATTAGGAGTGTTGAATTCCAACGTGTGGGGCTGTCACAAATCAAGCACCTCACTGGCATGTTGTTTCGCCGCTGGATATCTGAAAAGTGCGCCATGGCCGTGTAGGAACGCCTGAAATGGCCACACACCTTTCTGGCCTGCTTCAGGACGTCCTGTAAGTCTGGATACTTATGGACAAAGCGTTGTACGATCAGATTACACACATGTGCCATGCACGGCACATGCGTCAACTTGCCCAAATTCAATGCCGCCAACAAAATTCTTCCGTTGTCACAAACCAAATTGCTAATCTCTAGTTGGTGCGGAGTCAGCCATTGATCCACCTGTGCGTTCAGGGCGGACAGGAGTGCTGGCCCGGTGTGACTCTCTGCTTTGAGGCAAGTCAACTCCAAGACGGCATAACACTGCCGTATCCGGGATGTGGAATAGTATCTGGGGAGCTGGGGGGGTGCCGTTGATGTGGAGCAAGACGCAGCAGCAGAAGAGGACTCAGCTGAGGAGGTTATGGAAGAGGATGGAGTAGGAGGAGTAGAGGAGGTGGCAGCAGGCCTGCCTGCAAGTCGTAGCGGTGTCACCAACTCCTCTGAAGAGCCACGCATTCCATGCTTGGCAGGCGTCAGCAGGTTTGCCCAATGCGCAGTGTAGGTGATATACCTGCCCTGACCATGCTTTGCAGACTAGGTATCAGTGGTCAGATGGACCCTTGCCCCAACACTGTGTGCCAGAGATGACATTACTTCCTTTTGCACAATTGAGTACAGGTTGGGGATTGCCTTTTGGGCAAAGAAATTTCGGCCGGGTACCTTCCAGTGCAGTATCCCAATCACTAAAAACATTTTGAACGCCTCAGACTCCGCCAGCTTGTATGGTAAAAGCTGGAGGGCCAAGAGTTCAGACAAGCCAGATGTCAGACGCCGGGCAAGGGGGTGACTTTGTGGCATTGGCTTCTTACGCTCAAACATGCCCTTGACAGACACCTGACTGTGGGGAGATGAGCAGGAACAGCAAGAGGCGAGAGACGGAGTGGTGGATAGTTGAGAGGAGGCAAAGAGGACAGCAGTGGTTGATTTGGATGAGGATGTAGGACCAGGAGGAGGATGGCGGCTTTGAGTTTGTGTGCTGCTTGTACTCATGTGTTGATCCCATTGGGGTTTGTGATGTGACATCATGTGCCTTCACAAAGCAGTTCTACCTAGGTGGGTGTTGGACTTCCCACGACTCAGTTTCTTTTGGCACAGGTTGCAAATGGCATCGCTGTTGTCAGAGGCAGACACACAAAAAAAATGCCACACTGCTGAGCTCGGCGGTGACAGCATTCTGGTGGGGGCAACAGCATGCGTTGATCGGCGTGCTGCCTGGCTGACCCTGGGTGCTTATTCATGCTGTCTGACTGTGCCACTAGCTCGTTGCGATGACCTCCCTCTACTTCCAACTCGTCTCCTCCTCCTCTCTGTCTCCCCATCTGAACTTTCCCCCTGTTCTTCTTCTCTTCTAGCGGGCACCCACGTGACATCCACGGACGCATCGTCATCATCATCACCCGCCTCACTTGTATATGACAACTGAACAAAGGAAGCAGCAGCGGGTACATCATCATCATCATCATCACATCGTACGTGCATGTGTGTAATGCTGCCTGACTGAGACATATCCCTGTTATCTACATTCTCTGGCAATAATGGTTGCGCATCACTCATTTCTTCAAACTGATGTGTAAATAACTCTTCTGACTGATCAATTGAATTAGCTGTGGTACTAGTGTTGGTGGTGGCGGCAGGCGGGTGAGTGGTAACTTGAGAGGTGCCCGAAGCTAAGCTGGAGGAGGATGGTGCGTCAATGTTCCAAGCAGAAGCTGTAGAAGATTGGGTATACTGTGTTAGTCATTCAACATTGTCCTCTGAACTTTTCAAGTTCAGGGTAACTGGCCTCTGAACACTGGGCATTATTGTAGGGCCAAAGGGAATCACAGCACCACGACGGCCTCTGCGGGGTGTCCTGCCTCTGCCTGTCATTTTTTTTTAAATGTGGACTGTTGGTACTCCAAATAGATTGGATTGGTTGAACTTGGCACAGTACTTGTAAGCGTCACACACACACTATGGGTAGCGGTCAAGCAAATTAACTTTGATTGACCGTCAGGCAAATGCACTTAGATTTAAGAAAATAAAAGTTTTGGTTTTTTAAATGTGGACTGTTGGTACCCCAACTAGATTGGATTGGTTGAACTTGGCACAGTACTTGTAAGCCTGACACACACACTATGGGTAGTGGTCAAGCAAATGAACTTTGATTGACGGTCAGTCAAATGCACTTAGATTTAAGAAAATAAAAGTTTGGGTTTTTTAAATGTTGACTGTTGGTACCCCAAATAGATTTGATTGGTTGAACTTGGCACAGTACTTGTAAGCCTGACACACACACTATGGGTAGAGGTCAAGCAAATGAACTTTGATTGACGGTCAGGCAAATGCACTTAGATTTAAGAAAATAAAAGTTTGAGTTTTTAAAAAATAGACAACTAGTAAACAATATTATATTGTATGCGTTGTGCACACACAGTATAAGCTGTGAGCCTGACACACACACTTGCAAGCAGGGGCTAGCAGGGAGACAGGCAAATGAAATTAGATTACACAGAAAAAAAACAAAGAAAAAAAAATGATGTTATAGCCCTAAAAAGGGCTTTTTGGGGTGCTGTGTTTACAGCAGAGATCTGATGAGTCCTTCAGCACTGCACTGGACACTGAATAAACTTGCCTAGATATTGATTTCCCTATTCAATCAGCATCACCTACACTCTCCCTCCTCTCTGTAAGACTGCAAGTTAGTTAGGATTCCAAAATGGCTGCTGTCCATGATGTAGATGGCTTTGGAAGGGAGTGTATGCTGCTGATTGGCTGGAATGTGTCTGCTGACTGTGACATGCAGGGTCAAAGTTTGCTCAATGATAAAGTATGGGGGGCGGGTCGAATCTCGCATATGTTCGCTGTTCGCCGCGAACGCGAACATGCTATGTTCGCCGGGAACAATCCGCCGGCGAACTATTCGCGACATCTCTAATGCCACAGTTTGTACATCCGTACACGTACTCTCTTTTGAATGTCAACTCAATCTTGATCTAATTACGAATTGTAATTGGAATCAATTTTAACTGCAGGTATGGACAGACATTTCATTGATAATAATTACGATAATATTATGTTTGCTACCAAGATTTACATGGTTATTGATGCCCCATATATCTTTAATCATAACCATAGTGCTTACAGTGCTATTGTATGTCAGTTATCTCTGTGTGTGGGTAGGGGTGTAGGAGTCAGAATAATTACAGGGGGATACAGCTCATTGTCTACACCAGCCATAAAAAAAGCATAATTATACATACATAAAAACATATTAAAATCTCTGGGAAAATGTTGTCTACCTCATAACCCCCCAGTTCATACACGCATGTGTGTGGGGTTCATGTGTGTGCATATGAGAGTATGGTGGTGTATATAAAACTCACATTGCATTGTTCTCAGCACACCCATGTTCACCTGTCCTGAAAGGTCCAATACTGCCGCTGGCTCAATCCACTACTTCAGGATCCACTCCTATCCACAGTATGTGATGTTTGCTTCTGGACCACCACTGGTTGCACGTACTGCTCTTGCCTCCTCTGCCATCTTTCTCTTCACCTTCAGCTGGCTGTTGTCATACCTGTGTTTGACAGACTTTACATCCCTTTTTGCAACCCCTAATGCAGCAACAGCTGAAACTGTCTCACTCCAGGCCTTTGTCTTCTGGCTAGGCTTAAAATTCCTCTAACCATGTAGGATGCTATAGCGGGCACAGATTTCCCTGAGGAGGATGTACATCTCCTATGTGCTATAATTGGGGGCCCTGTAGTTTAGCACAACCGCTTGCCCTTCCAATTGTGCCTGGGGTTCCTGGCCTCCCTGTTCTCTCCCTGGGGTTGGTCCCTCATCCCCAATACCTCCCCTGCTGGAATTATGCCCCTGACCATCTGCCCCTACTCCTTGTGTGCCTACATCTGGGACACATCCCTCCACCCCTCCTGTTCTCCTCCACCTGTACCTCGCCTCGCTGACCTGGCTCTCCCTTTCTCCATACCTCTCATCCTCTCCTCTCCTCACTCTCCTCCTCTTCTCACTCTAATCCTCTCCTCACTCTCCTCCTCTGGCATTCCCCTCCCTCTTCTCCTCTCCTCTCTTTCTGCACATCGTTGAGGTGGGGAGAAAGTGAGAGGGATGGAGAGAGAGAGGGAGTGAGAGAAAGAGGGAGGGGGACAGAGGGAGGGGGAGTGAGGGAAGGAGAGAGGTGGGTAGAAGGTGGGAGAGAGCAGGAGGTGGACAGAGGGAGAGGGACAAAGAGAGAGGGAGGGAGAGAGAAAGGGAGCGGGAGAGGAATGGAAGCAGAGAGAGTTGGAAAGGGAGGGAGAGAAAGGGAGGGAGGGACAGGCATAGAGAGATGGAGGGAGTGAGAGAGGGAAGGGAGAGAAGGATGGGGAAGGAGAGAGGGAGAGAGGGAGGCAGAGAGGTAGAGAGGGGGGGGGAGAACGACAGAGAGCACACAGAGTGCAGAGAAAGGACACAGGGAGTGTTAGGGGACTTTACTTCAGGACTATCTTAAACTCACAATTTTACCTTTGCCTTATTAAGTACGTGACCACAGAAGATGTTAACATTACGTTTTCAGGAAGGCCTATGCAACGTGTTTTACCAGTAATTCCTGTTAGTTCCTTATTTTATGTCTGTACATGATACTTGTGGGTTCCATTTTGCCTAACTGTGTAACCACATGTAACATATGTAGTGAAAACATTCTGTTATAGACCGGACGTTTCACAAACGTAACTACATTTAGCATTGTATTTTTTTTTTTTTTTTTAGTAATAATGCAAATTAACTGCTGGCTTAATTCTATATAAACTCTTGGATAACAGTAATACATTGAGACTTATGTGATACAACATACCCTTTGTCTGTCTGCTATCATTTGTGTCTCCCAGGACCTGTGCCAAAGAAGGCAGAGACAGAGAGAGAGAGGTGGATAACATGTGTTGCCCCCGGGGTCTGGCCTGTTCCCAGCAGTAAAGTAAATCCTGCTTTCTAACGATTTAGGGGCTACATACAGGGATATTCTCCAGAACAAGGTGAGTGAACATAACAAATGTTTTTGTTCCATTTTTATTCCCTTTTCTGTAGAAATATCTAGCATAAATGATTGAATTAAAGGAAAGCACTTTTGTCACAGGTTTAAGTTCTTCCTTTTAGACAAAAGCTACATGTATTTTTATGTTTGTTTTATCTTAAAGTATTTTTATGTGTTTATTGTTATGAAATTATGCAAAATAAAGATATCATTGAGGATTTGATAAACTAATTTAATGTCATATACCTTTGCAGCTTTTGCTGCGATAAAATATTTATTTTTGTTTCTCTTCAATTCCCTCAATTTTATTTTAAGTTTAAAAAATATTAAATTTGGTAGGCCTGTCTTTAATAAGTGGTTTGTGAAGAACTATGCACATACATAATATGTTTGTGAGCTCACAATTAGCTGGTTATATGTTTTGTGATATTTTTCTTATGTGAATTTTGTATTTGTGTTTTTTCTATAAGAATATTTGAATACTGGTAGAAAAAAACCTATGCATTGGATATCCATTTTGACTGACAAAATGACAGTTTTGATAAATAGTTTTTATGAAATATATATTCCAGAGACTGATCACCTCTAGATTAATATTATAGTTTATGTTTATATGCTGTTGGCCATTTTGGATATTTATTAATACATGTTTTAGCTAGATTTAATTCCTATTTGTTTTAAGTATTATTGAGGTGGTATATTAACAGAAAAGAAGGAGGGTTTGTATGGTAACCAATCTTTTTAACCCAAAGTTAAATACTGATTATCATCCTCATTAAATTGGGGCCACATTTTAAAACCTAGCCCGTAACTCCAAATTTACATGTTACGGGTATTAAATTAGCCCTCTAACGTTGCTTGCAGTGGACTTTGTGTGGTAACACGCAGGACAGCCAAGAATAGGCTACGTGGTGACTAAAATTGAACTTTGCGCACGTAAATCCTTTGATCCGACGAGCCTGTGACCGCTACTTTTTCAATTCAGCTATTACTGTGGTCACTCGCGAGCAAGTACGCAAATGGAGGCCAAAGGCCAACGGGTGCTTAAGAGCACCCGCAAGGGGGTAAAGTCCAATACGTAGCACTTGTAATGCAAATAACAACACTCTACTTTACATTTATTATAAGGGAAAGTGATGTTAAGTCTTAGAATTATTAACACAACATTCTCAAGCCCACAAATCGGCCCTGAAAAATACTTTATTTCATTTTTATATTTTGTGTTATGTCGATCCCTGCAATTAATGTGTTACGACATATACTGTAACTCACATTTAATAGAATATCATATTTACAGCTTTAATCATTTGGCATTATATCTGGACTGTGGATCTGATCGCAAACTGTAAGTGAAGCACGTAGGACTTTAAAATCTACCCTCCCATTTTCAGTGACGTAATGCTAACAATCTCTTTTCCATTGGCTCCATCTGAACCTGTAACTATGTGCTTGCTTCATAGTTTGCATTTGAGCACGCAAGTTTGATGGACGAGAACTGGTTTACGAAATAGCGGCTCTCGCTCGTAGCTCGCAGCCCATTCTAATTTAATAGCTACACGTTGGACTTACGAGTCTGGAATCTAATATGGCCCTAAGTACTTAATAATTATCAGGAAACAAACCAGTAATGTCGATGATGGGCCACACCCCGGAAGGTGTTAGCGAGTGCAGCTAACAGGGCAATGGCGCCTTCACCCGCGGTGTGCTCACAGTGACCGAGCAATTGGATAAGACGGATGTGCCGAGGTCAGCCGTGTATGGGAGAGGCAAGAGGAGATCTGAGGAAGGATTCCTGCGGCTGCCCAGCTGAGATGGTGGTAGGCGGGAGTCCCGGAGGCTGCTCGGGGAGGTGCAGACTGGGGGAGAAAGCCATGCTTTACTAGCGGAGAGGGAGGAGAGGGTGAAGACACGGTGAGCCTGGAGTGGAGCTCTCTGTGCTCCATTCTTGCTATTTGGAGAGGCCATTAAGATAAGTCCCTCAACACCCCTTAGATCTAGGAGGCACGGCAACCCCCAGAAGGATGCAATCGGAGCTCTGGAGACCTTAAAGCTCAAGGAAAGTTATGAAAGCCAGTCTTGGAGGTCAGTGAATACCTGCCCTGGAGGTCAGTGAATACCTTCCCTGAGCCCTGAGCCTTGACTGCAAAGTGGTGAGTGTATGGCAAAGTTATGGTTCCAAAGCACTCTGTGGCTGTGTTAGTCATGTTGGGATATATTGGGACACTTCGGCACAACCGATATACGGACTATAGTCTACTATCCCCCAGGAACTATTAAAAAATGTGATTAAATTCTGAGGACTGGTCCTTTTTCCATGAGTTCTTTTGGGACGAAAACTATCAACTAGGAACTGTAATAATCTGGCATATATATTAAGTGGGTAAACCCACCCAGACAAATGCTGTCAGCAGTTAAGACATATGTTTGTTTTTTGACTGTATTTGAATGAACTTTTGGATAGCATAATTATTTAAATCTGTCTAATTATCATAGCAAAAGTATGCAAAACGGTTACAAAGGTTCTTAGATCCTTTTGATTTTGCTAACTACGAAAAGACTACTTATAAGAGTTTTAGCCGAGTAGGGGTAAAGTGTGAACAGTTAACATCCGTCTAAACTAGGGGGAGAAAGTGTGGAAAAGAGAGAGCCTATAGTAGGTTAAAAAAAAAGGAAAAAAAAAAAAGAGAGAGAAACATGAATAAGAAACAAGGCCGAGTAGTATAAAATAAATCGAAGGTGGATAAATCCCAACAAAATCCCATAACATCTAGCTCATTCTTTTCTCCATCTAATAAAGTGAAAACTGCAGAGTCAATATACCCTGAGATTAATACTGAAGCCAATTTTTTAAGTATGGCTCAATATTCTCCTAACGAGACACTTAGGTCAGAAGCTTCCAGTAAAGTGTCAGAATTAGAAGATAGTGGGGTGACACTGTCTGTTCTCAAAGGGCTTTTCCTTGAATTTAAAAACTCTATTATCTCTGACTTAACAGGAAAAATTGCTGAAAATGCAAAAGCAATAGGGATGGTCCAAGCAAAGTTAGATAATTTAGGAAAAGAGCTAAAAATAATAAGGGAGGAAATGCAAACCTTAAAATATAACTATCAACGACTTGAAACAGAAGTAGGTTTCCTTAAAATTCGTAATACTAAATTGGATGACTAATCTAGAAAGAACAATATCAAAATTAGGGGTATTGAAGAAGAAGTTGGAAGTGCAGATTTAAATAATTATGTAGCTACATTTTTGTCTACCATAGTTAAACCAAATTTTGATGTGTCTATTCTGATTGACAAAATACATCGTCTTCCACTTCCAAAATCTGCCCCTAAAGATTGCCCTAGAGATGTAATCCTTAAAATACACTTTGTTGCTTATAAGGAATCAATTATGAGATACTCGTTTGAAAAAAGATCATTTCTGTCGCCTTATGAAAATTTGCAGATTTTTCAGGACTTGTCAAGGGAAACTATTATGAAGCGAATGGAATTGAAAGATATAGCTAAAAGTTTAAGAACTAAAAACATCCAATATAAATGGGGTTTCCCCATGAAACTGATAGTCTTACTGGGCAATAAATCGGTAATAATTAACAACCAACAGGAAGGTGAAAAAATCCTGAAAGACCTGTAAATATGGCCTTTTTTTTCTCTCTTCCTTTTCTCCCTTTCTTTCCCTTTCCATCTTTGTTTGTAAATCTCGATCACCAAGAATTAATCTAGTGATTGGTATAAAGCTGATTTGGCATATGAGGATTGGTACTTAAGCCTATTGAATAATCAGGAGTATATAATTTGTTTTTAAGCATAGAGCAATTAATATTTAACTAATGAATCAAGGGTTTGCAATAATTTGCCACAAGTCTTAAACATTAACAGTTGAATACATAACGCACTAAAAGGTAATAGTTTGGAAAAGTTGATTTAACACACTATTATTTTCTTTGCCGCAGGTTTCAACACTGGGAAATAAAGTAGAAATATAAAAATTAAATACATAGAGCCCAAAGAGGCAGTAGCTTGATTTAACACTTTAAATTAACCATAAGCTTTTAATATTTTGTAATTAATTGTAAATTTAAAAGGTGAACACAAAATGTACTAAATTATATTAGTTTGAAAAGGGGTTTTGATATTAAGTTACTTTAGTATTATAAGGTTTTGATCACATCGAAATAAAAAAGAAGATAAAAGTTGTTCACATAAACCTCTAAGACGGAATAGTTTTGTTTTAGGATAAATTGAAAAGAAAATCACAGATTATTAAATGGGTATTAGGCTTAAATGTTATTATTTGATATCTTCTGATTGCTTGATGAGCTGAAGTTGAGAAGAAGAGGAAAGGGTTGTCTAATTTCCGAGGTGTACTAATCCCTTTAAAAATGGAGGTTCCCTCAATTCTTTGGTATTTAGGGGGGAGTTAATAAATGCTTTCGCATCTTTGGAAGTGGGAGGGAGGGGTAGAGAGGAAAATGGGTAACATAAATGAGAAAATATGTATCTTGTAAAAATTATTTGTAAGGGCTTTCCATCCTGTTTTGGTCGCTGCTTGTTGCCACGGGTGTAACTCAGCCAGTGGATTTCCAAATTGTGAACTTATTGAAGTTCAAACTTTTCTATCCCCACGGTAAACCAATTTTGTTTTCTTTTTTGGTTTGTCCGGTGAGGTGATGGAGAATGATTCACCGGTAGTGAATGGATGGGTAACAATTGTGATTTGTGTGAATATTGTAGTAGGCAGAAGGATTTTCGGAGGGGGGTGGGGGGGAGGAGTGGGGGGAGAGCAAAGAGCCTTGATGTAATGGGTCTTAAGTCATGATGATCCATACAGATAAGGACAAAGATGGTAGACTGAGAATTTGTAGTCAGAATGTCCAGGGATTAAATCTAGGGGTGAAAAGACAGATGGTCTATAGATCGTTTGGATCTGGTTTAGCTGATGTGGTATGCCTTCAGGAGACCCACTGGCAGACAGGTAAGATCCCTTACTTTAAAATGAAAAATATAGGCCTGACTCTTAATTCTACTTACAAGAAAAAAGCCCGGGGAGTCTCCATACTTTTTAACCAAAAATTAATTCTGATGGAAGAAATTTCCATAGTAGATCCCAATGGTCGTTATATAATATGGGGAGGTTTAATAAACAGTGAGAAATTTACGATAGTCAACATATATGCCCCAAACCAAAGGCAAATTAGCTTTCTTAATCGAATATTCAATTTGGTAAGGCGATACAGCTCTGGTGCACTAATTATTTGTGGGGACTTTAATTTATGTGTGGACGCTGACTTAGATAGAAAGTCCCATAAAGGAACAATTTTATATTCCCATGCTAAACAAAAAACGAATCTTTTTCATAACATCTTAATGAAATATCAAGTATATGACTCATGGCAAACTTCTCACCCCCAGGAAAGGGATTACTCCTTTTACTCCCATCGACATGATACGCATGTTAGATTGGACTATATACTTGTTAATAGTGTAACTTTAAAAAGAGTGACCAAAACAGAAATTGGACCAATACTGTGGTCAGACCACGGGATGGTCTCTATAAATATATCAACGAATCATATAGATACAGTTAGACCACCATGGAAACTAAATATTTCTCTACTCCAGGACCCACAAATAAAAGATCTTTTAAAAAAAGAACTTAATATCTTTTTTAAAGTAAACAATGTGTCTGTTACATCTAAAGCCATAATTTGGACTGCCCATAAAGCCTCCATAAGGGGTCATCTGATCATCTGGCAGGCTATAAAGAAAAAACTTAGAGGTCGACCTCTACGGGACCTATATATTGATTTGACAAACTTAGATAGATCTAAGAAAACCAGCTCAGATGATAAGATTGTAAAGAGAATGCAAGTAATAAGATCTCAGATTAAAAAAATAGAACAAGAACTGTTAGACAAATCCCTATGGTCACTGCAACAACGATTGTATCATATGGGAAAAAAATCAGGGCGACTCCTAGCTAATAAATTGAAGAGCAAAACATCAAGTAAAAGAATAGACATTTTAAAGTATAAAAATTAGATCCTGACAAAGCCTAGTGATATAGGAAATGCTTTTGGTCTTTTTTATCAAGACTTTTATAATTTGAGGGATGATACAAACTTTATTAAACCATCTAAAGAAGAGATATTTAAATTTTTCGGATGACGATCTGGATATTTTAAACAAAGAAATAACTGATAAAGAAATTTTGGAAGCTATAGATGGCCTAAATAACTTCTCCCCCGGCCCAGATGGCTACAGAAATTGTTACTATAAACTCTGTAAGTCAGAAATTTTAATTCCTCTTAAGAATGCTTTGAATGAAATAAAGGTATCAGGTCGGGCACCCAAAGAAATGCTGGAGGCCTCTGTTATAACAATCCCCAAAGAAGATTATAAAGAACCATCATGTAAGGATTTCCGCCCGATATCCTTACTGAACACTGATATAAAAATGTATGCAAAAATTCTAGCTACTAGGCTGAATGCAATCTTAGGGGAACTTATTTCTTTAGATCAAAAAGGCTTCATCCAAGGGAGGCAAGGATCGGACAATGTTAAAAGAATGATTAATTTGATCTCTTATGCCAAACGAAAGGGAGCTCCCATCACGCTCTTATCATTAGACGCAGAAAAGGTTTTTGATAGAGTGGGGTGGGAATTCCTAGAATTGCTGTTTGAAAGATATGGGCTGGGGGACTTTGGTTCGAAAGCCATCCAGGCCCTATACACTGCCCCCACCGCAAAAGTAGTGGGGTTAGGGTATAGCTCATTCAGCTTTGATATCTTGAATGGGACACGTCAAGGCTGTCCCCTCTCTCCTGCTATTTTTGCCATGTTTATTGAACCCTTAATAGTACTGATTGGGAAGGAGAAGGAGGTGCAAGGGATAAAGGTGGGATCTATGGAACATAAAATATCAGCCTTTGCGGATGACATTCTTGTAGCACTGGAAGATCCGTTAGCTTCCCTCGGATCTTTGTTCCAACTGATAGATGATTATAGCAAAATATCAAACTTTAAGCTTAATCTTAGCAAATCAGAAGCCATGCCCATTAATATTTCTTATGAAATATTACTTAAATTAAAGCATCGATTCCCTCTCAAATGGCAAAACTCTCTAAAACATTTGGGAATAATATTGGAAACAAATTTGAAGCAGACAATAATAACTAATTATAAACAAGTTTACAAAAATGTTATAGCAAAAATCAATGCATGGTCAGGCTTAAATATATCTTGGTCCGGCAGACTTATTGCCATAAAAATGGTAATATTACCAAAAATTACTTATATCTTACGCAATATCCCCTGCCGAATCCCTACATAATTGTTAAACCCATTACAAAACAAAATTGATAATTTCATTAATAAGGGGAAAAAAATAAGAATAAAAAAATCGAGAATAGGAGGGAAATTTAAACATGGTGGCTTGGCTTATCCACTATTTAAGGAATACCAGGAAGCTATATTAGCGGCGAATATGTTGGAATGGTTAGAACCCACAAATATTAATATCTGGGTCCAAATTGAACAAGAGCTAACTGGCTTAAATAATATTAAAATTCTCTTATTTAAAAAAAAGATTAATCTTAATTCTATGAAACAGGGTGAAGCTATGGTTAGAGGAAATGGGAATATATGGAACAAATTGAATGCTAAATATGATCTGATTCCGTTTCCTTCGCCCATTACCCCGTTATTAGATCTAGCAATTTGTGATGTCGCGAACATAACATTTTCAGTTCGCGAACCGCGAACGCGAACCGCCACAAATGTTTGCGAACCGGCGAACCCGGCGAACCGCCATAGAATTCAATGGGCAGGCGAATTTTAAAACCCACAGGGACACTTTCTGGCCACAATAGTGATGGGAAAGTTGTTTCAACGGGACTAACACCTGGACTGTGGCATGCCGGAGGGGGATGCTGGGCAAAACTCCCACGGAAAATTACATAGTTGATGCAGAGTCTGGTTTTAAGCCATAAAAAGGCATAAATTACCTAACTTTCCTCAGGTATGATGTTGTATCGATCAGGTAGTGTAAGGGTTAGGCCCGCTTCACAGTGACAGACCAAACTCCCCGTTTAACGCACCGCAAACAACCGCAAACAGTCCGTTTGCACAACCGCAAACTCCCCATTTGCACAAGGTTGGATACCAAGCTAGCCATGTCCCGTTCCTTGTCCTCACTGATGTCATTGAAGGTCTCTTCCTCCACCCAGCCACCAAGGGTCCCCGAAAGGTGACAACAAGCCCCCTGGGACGCCTGCTGTGTTTGTTCTTCCACCTCCTCAAAGCCACCTTCCTCCTCTGACACCTCTTCTTCAGACTCCTCTCACAGCGTTGCCTCTCTCTGCATTATTATAAGGTGTGTTAAGTAGTACTACTCTTATCAGTTTAATACTTGTTACGTCACCTATCAGGGGGCGAGTATAAGGCCTGGATTTTTAGAACCAGGAGATGGAAAAAGATGCTTTGTTGGTCGTATCACTTCAATTTTGGGGCACGGCACGTGCAATCAAAGGTGCCACCAGATAGGAGTGGCGTGTTTTTAAGTACTACTCTTATCAGTTTAATACTTGTTACATCACCTATCAGGGGGCGTGTATAAGGCCTGGATATTTACAACCAGGAGATGGAAAAAGATGCTTTGTTGGTCGTATCACTTCAATTTTGGGGCACGGCACGTGCAATCAAAGGTGCCACCATATAGGAGTGGCATGTTTGTAAGTACTACTCTTATCAGTTTAATACTTGTTACATCACCTATCAGGGCACGTGTATAAGGCCTGGAATTTTAGGACCGGGAGATGGAAAAAGATGCTTGGTTGGTCGTATCACTTCAAATTTGGGGCACTTTGTGACATTAGCTTCTTACGCTCAAACATGTCCTTTAAAGGCACCTGACTATGGGCAGATGAGCAGGAACTGCTCAAGGTGAGAGACGGAGTGGCGGATGGTTGAGAGGGGGCAAGGAGGACAGCAGTGGTTGATGTGGCTGATGATGCTGGACCAGGAGGAGGATGGCGGCTTTGAGTTTGTGTGCTGCTTGTACTCATGTGTTGGTCTGGAGTCACCCAAACATTAGGTCTCAACCTGTAGAGGATTAGGGAACCAGGCTACTCTAGACCTCATTCATCATTACAGGTTTTGACAGATTGGTACTATGCGTGCAAGCTACTGTGACAACAGATATGAGTGGCACTGTGCACTTGCAGAAGTTATATCATCCTCATCATCCTCCCCTGTATCTCTTTACCCCCTCCCTCATCATCCTCCCCTGTGTCTCTTCCCCCCCTCCCTCATCATCCTCCCCTGTGTCTCTTCCCCCCCTTCCTCATCACCCTCCCCTGTGTCTCATCCCCCCTCCCTCATCATCCTCCCACCTCCCTCATCATCCTCCCCTGTATCTCTCTTTACCCCCTCCCTCATCATCCTCCCCTGTGTCTGTTTCCCCCTCCCTCATCATCCTCCCCTGTGTCTCTTTCCCCCCCTCCCTCATCATCCTTCCCTGTGTCTCTTTGCCCCCTTCCTCAACACCCTCCCCTGTGTCTCATCCCCCTCCCTCATCATCCTCCGACCTCCCTCATCATCCTCCCCTGTATCTCTTTACCCCCTCCCTCATCATCCTCCCCTGTGTCTGTTTCCCCCCGACCTCATCATCCTCCCCTGTGTCTCTTTCCCCCCTCCCTCATCATCCTCCCCTGTGTCTCTTTTCCCCCTCCCTCCTCATCTTCCCCTTTGTCTTTTCCCCCTCCCTCATCATCCTCCCCTGTGTCTCTTTGCCCCCTTCCTCATTATTATTATTATTATTATTATCTTTATTTATATCGCGCCAACATATTCTGTATCGCTGTACAGGGGTTGAGTACATAGCAGAAAACAAATTAAACACCTTGTAAAGAATGGAGGGCCCTGTTTTTGAGCATAAAATCAAATGTACATAGAGCTTGTTTCCAAGGCCTGACACAAGATTGAAAACTCGCAAACTTACAATCTAAGGGTTTAGCTGTGATACAAGAGGGTGACAAATACAATTGAAAGCAATTGGTTCAGTAAAGTGGAGGGGTCTGTGTGTTGTACTGTAGATTGTGGGTGTGAGTGTTATTAAGCTGTGGAATGTTCAGTTGTACATGTTAAGGCTGAAGATGATAAGATTTTTTAAACAGGTGTGTTTTTAATAATTTCTTAAAGGTTTTGAGGCAGGAAGATAATCTAATGGAGCGGGGCAAGGAGTTCCAAATGGATGGGGAAGCACGAGAAAAGTCTTGAAGACGGGAGTGAGAGGAGGTGATGAGAGAGGAGGAAAGAAGAAGGTCGTTAGCAGAACAAAGGGGCCGGGTGGGAGAGTATTTTGAAACAAGAGCAGAGATATAAGGGGGTGCACTGTTGTTGAGGGCTTTATGTGTTAGGGTCATGATTTTAAATTTGATTCGGGAAGCTATGGGAAGCCAGTGGAGTGATTGACAGAGAGGGGCTGCAGACACTGATCGTTTGGTATTGAAGATGAGTCTAGCAGAGGCGTTCATTATGGATTGGAGGGGAGACAGATGAAAGATGGGGAGGCCAGCAAGGAGGGAATTGCAGTAGTCGAGTCGAGAGATGATGAGAGAGTGAATTAGAATTTTAGCTGTGTCTTCTGTAAGATAATGACGAATTTCGGAGATGTTTTTTAGGTGAAAGTGACATGATTTTGTTATTGCTTGGATGTGAGGAATAAAAGAGAGGGCGGGATCCAGTAGAACCCCAAGACAACGGGCCTGGGAGGTAGGGGCGATGATGGTGTTGTCAACAGTGAAAGATATTTGAGGTGTGGAAGCTGTAGTAGAGGGTGGAAAGATTAGAAGTTCAGTTTTAGACATGTTGAGTTTGAGTTGACGGGTGGACATCCAGGAGGATATGCTAGAGAGGCAGTTGGAAACTTGAGCTAAAAGAGAGGGGGATAGATCAGGTGCAGAGAGGTAGATTTGAGTATCATCTGCATAGAGATGATACTGAAATCCAGAGGATTTTATAAGGGTGCCAGGGGAGGAGGTGTAGATGGAGAAGAGGAGGGGGCCTAGGACAGAACCTTGGGGAACGCCAACAGACAGAGGGAGAGGTGAAGAAGAGGTGCCAGAGAAGGAGACACTAAATGTACGATCTTTAAGATAGGATGTGAACCATGAAAGAGCTGTGTCCTGGATGCCAAAAGAGCGGAGACTTTGGATTAGAAGAGTGTGGTCAACTGTATCGAAGGCAGCAGAGAGATCCAGGAGAATTACAATAGAGTAGTGACCCTTTGATTTGGTGGTTAGCAAGTCATTAGTGACTTTTGTAAGGGCTGTTTCTGTAGAGTGTTGGGACCGGAAGCCAGATTGGAAGGGGTCAAGTAGGGAATTGGAGGAAATAAATTGAGTGAGGCGATTGTAAACAAGCCGCTCAAGGAGTTTAGACGCAAGGGGAAGTAGTGAGGTAGGGCGATAGTTGGAGGCAGAAGCTGGGTCAGAAGAGGGCTTCTTGAGAATGGGTGTAACTGTGGCATGTTTTAAGGAGGATGGAAACTTGCCAGTGTTTAGGGAGAGGTTGAATAGATGTGTGAGAGCTGGGATAAGTGTGATGGATAGGGGAGGGATTAGCTGTGATGGAATAGGATCATGAGGACATGTGGTAAGGTGAGAGGTTGATAGTAAAGTAGATACTTCATCCTCGGTTACAGGGTCAAAGGAGTCCATAGTGGAGGTGGGATTGGGGAAGGGTAAGTGCTGGGTGTTGTCGGTTTGGGGAGAGGGTGGTGGGGTAGGGCCAAGCTGGGAGGAGAGCTCATTTCGGATGGTATCGATTTTATTTTTAAAATGGCTGTCAAAGTCATCAGCAGTGAGAGAGGAAGGGGCAGGAGGTGGGGGTGGGCGGAGGAGGGTGTTGAATGTAGCAAATAAACGTTTAGGGTTGGAGGACAGGTTTGATATTAGTGATGAGAAGTAGTGTTGTTTGGCAAGATTGAGGGCAGAGAAGTAGGAGCGCAAGGTAAACTTGTAGTGGAGAAAGTCTGCTGAAGTGCGAGATTTCCTCCATAATCGTTCTGCAGTGCGTGAGCATCTCTGTAGATAGCGTGTTTGTGTGGTGTGCCATGGTTGTGGTTTGCTTGTGATTATGGGAGCAAGAGAGTCAAGGGTGGAGGTTAGCGTAGTGTTGTACTGTGAAGTGGCGACGTCAGGGCAGGCAAGGGTGGTGAGGGGGCTGAGAAGGGGTGTTAGTACATTTGAAAATTGTTGTGGGTTGAGTGCTTGCAGGTTTCTGCGTGTTCTGATGGCAGGATTTGAAGAAGGGCGGTGAGCGGTAGATTAGGTGAGGTTGCAAGTTAGCAGGTGGTGGTCAGATAGGGGAAGTGAGGAGATGTCAAGGTTGGAGATAGTGCAGAGATTAGTAAAAATAAGGTCAATGGAGTGTCCACCACAGTGAGTTGCTGAATCTGTCCATTGTGAGAGGCCAAGGGAAGAGAGTGAGTACAAGTAATTTTGCAGTTGTTGGGGAGGTGGGTGTGTCAGTGGCTATGTTGAAATCGCCAAGAATGAGTGAAGGTATATTGGAGGAGAGAAAGTGAGGGAGCCAGGCAGCAAAGTTGTCCAGAAATTGAGAGGGTGATCCAGGTGGGCGATAGATCACAGCTACTCGCAGAGGTATAGGAGAGAAGATGCGAATAGTGTGGACTTCAAAAGATGAGAATTGGAGGGAGGGAACAGGGGGTATGCAGTGAAAAGTGCAGCAAGAGGATAGCAGTATGCCAACACCTCCACCTTGTTAGTTCCCAGGTCTAGGAGTGTGGCTGAAGTGTAGACCACCATAAGAGAGTGCAGCAGGGTAGACAGAGTCAGATGGAGTGAGCCAGGTTTCTGTGATAGCCAGTAAATTGAGGGAGTTGGAAATGAAGAGATCATGAATGAAGGTAAGTTTATTGCATAACAGACCTTGCATTCCAGAGGGCACATGAGAAGGGCAAAGTAGATGGTTTGTGACAAGTGATGGGTATTAGATAATGGGTGTTTTGGGCATTTGCTGCCCTGGGGACTCTGCGTGGCTGACAGCAGGTGGGAATGAGTGAGGGGCCTGGGTTAGGGGATATATCTCCACAAGCCATCAGAAGAAGGAGAGAGAGTAAAAGGAGATGGGAGTTGGACTTACAGGAGCATTTCTGCTTTTCAGCTTTAGAGGAGGGATGAAATAGTGACTGGAGGAAGGAGAGGAGCTCATGGGAGCAGAGAAGAGGAGAGGAAAGCAGGGAAGGTGAAATACTTATATTATTGGAGACATGATGTCTAGAGACTGTATAAGAGAGTCTGAGAAAGAGGCAGCAGGTTATAGTGAGGAAGATGGTGTGAGAAAACATTGTGACACTGTATTAACAAGTATTCTTAAAGGGGGGGTGGTTAGAGGTGATAAGCAGATGTCACTGATTGAACAGGTGCAGGTAATTAGTATGCCTCAATATATTAAGTGTAAAGAGGGGTGGGTGGGTAGAGGGGCAGGGAGGGAGGGGATTGCTGTGTTTCTGTGGAATATTCTGTGTAGCAGTGTGCATTTAGATATCTGGGAGACAGAGAGGGGGTTATTTAGGTGGGTGGAGAGATAGGAGCATCCTCCCACCTCCCTCATCATCCTCCCCTGTATCTCTTTACCCCCTCCCTCATCATTCTCCCTTGTGTCTCTTTCCCCCCTTCCTCATCACCCTCCCCTGTGTCTCATCCCCCCTCCCTCATCATCCTCCCACCTCCCTCATCATCCTCCCCTGTATCTCTTTACCCCCTCCCTCATCATCCTCCCCTGTGTCTGTTTCCCCCCTCCCTCATCATCCTCCCCTGTGTCTCTTCCCCCCTCCCTCATCATCCTCCCCCCTCCCTTGATGATAAGTGGGGAAGAGACACAGGGATAAGTGTGAGGGGTGTTAGGGTAAGGGGTGTTAGGGATAAGGGTGAGGGGGTTAGGTGTTAGAGTGAGGGGTGTTAGGGCTAAGTGTGAGGGGTGTTAGGGTGAGGGGTGTTAGGGTTAGGTGTTAAGGTTAGGTGTTAGGGATAAGTGTGAGGGGTGTTAGGGTTAGGGTGAGGGGTGTTAGGGATAAGTGTGAGGGGTGTTAGGGTTAGGGTGAGGGGTGTTAGGGATAGGTGTTAGGGTGAGGGGTGTTAGGGATAAGTGTGAGGGGTGTTAGGGATAGGTGTTAGGGTGAGGGGTGTTAGGGATAGGTGTGAGGGGTGTTAGGGTTAGGGTGAGGGGTATTAGGGATAAGTGTGAGGGGTGTTAGGGTAAGGGTTGTTATGGATAAGGGTGAGGGGGTTAGGTGTTAGGGTGAGGGGTGTTAGGGATAAGTGTGAGGGGTGTTAGGGTGAGGGGTGTTAGGGATAGGTGTTAGGGTGAGGGGTATTAGGGATAAGTGTGAGGGGTGTTAGGGTAAGGGGTGTTAGGGATAAGGGTGAGGGGGTTAGGTGTTAGGGTGAGGGGTGTTAGGGATAAGTGTGAGGGGTGTTAGGGTTAGGGTGAGGGGTGTTAGGGATAAGTGTGAGGGGTGCTAAGGTGAGGGGAGGATGATGATAAGGGGGGGAAGAGACACAGGGGTGTCCTTGCAGCAGAGATCAAAAGAGTCCTTCAGGACTGTATTGCACACTGTGTACAGTAGCCTAGATAAGGTTTTCCCTATTGATGCAGTATCACCTACACTCAGCCTCCTCTCAGTAAGACTGCAAGTTAGTTATGATTCCAAAATGGCTGCTGTCCATGAGTTAGAAGGCTCTGGAAGGGAGTGTATGCTGCTGATTGGCTGGAATGTGTCTGCTGACTGTGACATGCAGAGTCAAAGTTTGCTCAATGATAAAGTATAGGGGGCGGGTTGAATCTCGCATATGTTCGCAGTTCGCCGCGAACGCGAACATGCTATGTTCGCCGGGAACAGTTCGCCAGCGAACTATTCGGGACATCTCTACTAGCAATATATATTGAATCTCCCAAACTAGGGAGTATAGCTAAAGCAGGTTTTAACCTGCTGTTGGAACTGTTCCCTGGAAATACACTTTCATTGGAGAATATAAAAATAAAAGCCCCTCAACTAAAGATTTCATGGTTAGAATATCTTACGTTGGAAAAAGTTCTGAAGAAGTCAGAGTTTTACTTGACCACATCAAGAGATTTAACTCAATTTGAAAAATTGATTATGGTAGAATCTAAAACTCACCTTATTTCAAAATGTTATGAAATCATCAGAAGGCCACAAATGGAGCATAAGTCCAAGAGCATGCAGGACTGGGAGGGTGACTTGGAGTCTAATTGGACCATAGAAGATTGCATAGATCATATGCAATTACGGATAGATTTGTTAAAAATCCCTCCTATAGAGAACTTCATTTTAAAATCTGCAATAAGTGGCATTATACGCTGGTTAAGATGGCAATGATTAGTGGGCTAGAGCATGAGAAATATTGTTGGCGCAATTGTAGCCGGACAAGTTCCTCCCTGCATATTTGGTGGCAATGTCCATATATTCAAAAATTCTGGGCGGAAGTTGTTGCCCAGTTGACAAAGATATGTGAGGTAGAGTTAAGTCCACACCCAGAAATAATTTTATTTCATATTTTTCCTTCACTGTCTTTAAAAGTTAAAGCCCTTATGTTGCAGGTTTTGATGGTAGCAAAATCATTGATAGCCTCCAAGTGGAAGCAGAAATATGTCCCGTCTTGGAATGAGGTTAAAACGAAAGTGGATAAAAACTGTCTGCTTGAATCAAACTTTTATAGAAAAAAAAGGATGATCTATATTGCTGGTATCCTAGGTGCTTAACACCCCTTGTGATATCAAAACAAATATATACAAAAAACTTTAATTGGATACTCTAGATCCTGAAACTACGCCGTTTAAAATTTGTAAAAAAAGACTGTATAGAGATACTTGGATTAATGTATATGAATTATGGAGTATTTTCATATTCCTTGATCATAACGTGATATATTGTACACAATCCTCATAAATCAGAATATACTGATCCTCCTGTTAATACAGGATATACTGATAATCACAGGATTTTTACCAAAAAAAAAATATATAAAAAGTCACGTGTATCTATATACATATATATAAAAACAAATATACAATACAAAAAAATCTGATACCAAAAGATACTTTGAGTTAGACTGAAAGTCTCTTATTATCTCTTTTGGATTACTCTATTTAGGTGTATCAAGTTTCTATATAGAGGAGAGATCACACTACAGGATCAGAGCAAAACACATATAGCAGTATAACAGTATTAAAACAATAGTAGCAGTATACTTTCTGTTCAGTAATAAAAGCTCTCCAAAAAGGCTCTCCATTAACTCTCCATTGACTCTCAATTAATAGAGCATAATAATGCTGTATAATAGAAAAAAAAGAGTAAACCAATGATGTAAGAATGAAGTTACACTTAAAAAAGTGTTAAACTTAGCTTTCAGTAGTCTAGAGTTCAGATAGGGTTGAAAAATATGTTGCCAACGGGCCGTTTCATCCCTCAACGGGGACTTCTTCTAAGGCTTTTAACTTTAACTGGCTTTTCAGGCCTATTTAAGGCCTAAGAATCGCTTCCGTGATTGAATTACGTTGAGAACGTAGTGATGCGTAGCATCACGACATAATGACGTTCTTCAAAATTTAATTAACTTTATTTGTATCAGCAGAGGTTGAATCAGCGTCGGAACGTCAACGTAGTGACGTCACAACACTCATTCAACCCCCGCCGATCTTTATTTAAACAATTTGCGACAAAGAATACAAATTCATGTGAATGAGCGCAAAATGACAAACAGAGGCACCAAACATGCAGAATGTATATATACCAAATGTGCAGATATTCCAGATGTCCATATATGCTGTCAATAAAGTGTTTCATTGGCTTTGAGGATAGAGTTGACCAAGGAAAAGAAGTTATATATTTTATATTCTCTCACATAATGTGAAATAATGGCATATTAATTTATGTCAAGATATAGGGAGGTAGCATTATACCCTATATATTATTTCCCCATATAAGTAAAGAAAAAGTGATGTTTAATGAGAATAATCAATAATGAGGTGAGTGATGAAATGTAATAATGTGATGGAAAAAGTTATATTAGAGTGCGTATAGCGCTAGACTAAATAGTTTAATGTGTGAAAAAATATATAATAATTGAAGAAAAAAATATATATATATGAAAGGTCCAAAAAATAAAAAAAAATCTAATGTGCTAAATGTGTAGGCGTGAAATGCTTTGGATCGGGCTATAATATAAAGGTCTTATGTTAAAATACTGAGATGTTGTGGAATAGAGGGTGAATATATTTAGATATCTCTGTGAAGGATCCCTGCTCTAAAGAAAGGCAGAATACGAGTATCCTTCGTTTAGGCCCATGTGGTATTTTCTGTTTAGTGTAAATATCCATTTGCTCTCTTTTTGGAGTAAAATTTGATCTATATTTCCTCCTCTCGGCCCTATAGATAGTTTTTCTAGGACTTGAAACTTCATTACCTCGGCCTGATTCTGATGGAAGTTATTTATATGTCTAGATACCGGAGTGTCCAGAAATTTGGTGATTGAATAGACATGTTCAAGTATTCTCCTTCGTAGTTGTCGAAAAGTTTTACCCACGTAATATTTATGACAGGGACAAGTCATTACATAAACAACATGTGTAGTTTCGCAGTTTAGGAAGGTTTTGATTGGATATTTCTTTCCTGTATTGTGGTCAATACATTATTTGCTCGGTTTTATGTAATTGCAAGCTTTACAATGACCACATTTGAATAATCCTATTGTAGGAATTAACCAATTCAATGTTTTTTGAGGAGGTTTATAGTAACTCTTAACCAATGTGTCTTTTATATTTCTGCTTCTCCTGTATATGGAGGGTTCTGATGTCAGTGACTCTTTCAGAGCTTCATCCTCTTTTAAAATGTACCAATGCTTTTTTTAAATCTGCTTCATGGCTAACCAATCTTTTCCATATTGCATTATGCAACATATTTTCATGTCCCAGTCATTAACTTCTTCTTTGTCTGTTTTATACAGTAAATCTTCTCGTTTACGTGATAGGGCTCTTCTGTAGGCTCTTTTGAGCACACGGTTTGGATAACCTCTTTGTTTAAATCTCATACGTAGATCTTTAGCCTTTTGTTTGAAATCCATCTCATTGTCACAATTTCTCTTTAATCGCAAATATTGTCCTGTGGGTATTCCCGATTTAAGTCTCAAAGGGTGTTGGCTTGACCAATGGAGGAGAGAATTTGATGCTGTGGGTTTACGGAATACTGATGTATGGATCTTGCCTGTATTGTCTTTCATATTAGTAAGGTCCAAAAATTCAACTTCTCTATTGTTAATCGTATAGGTAAATCTTAGACCTATATCATTGTGATTCAGTGTATCAATGAATTCTAAGAATACTTCCTTGGGATCTGCCCAGAGCAGTAGTATATCAACAATGAAGCGTTGCCACAGTAACACATTCTCCGTGTATTTCTGCATTATTTCATTGAAGACTTCAATTGCTTCCCAATAAAAGTATAGATTGGCATAACTTGGTGAGCAAGAAGTCCCCATGGCTGTTCCCTTGCTTTGATGGTACCATCGATTGTCAAACAGGAAGTAATTCTTAGTGAGTGTAAACTCGAGTTGAATTCAATGAATTCAGCGTTTTCACTACTTTGCATACTTAAAAAATATTTGACTGCTTTGATGCCCTTATCGTGAGGGATTGATGAATAGAGCTGTTCAACGTCAATTGTGATTAGAATTGTTTGTTCAGGTACAGTGATGTCATTTAGCTGTTTAAGAACATCCAAAGTATCTTGGAGGTATGATGGCAGGGTTTTGACTGTTTCTTTAAGATATTCATCAACAAATTTGCTTATTCTTTCCGTGAGGCAGTTGTTTCAAGAAACAATGGGACGGCCTGGGCCCAGGGAGATTTCCTTATGAATTTTTGGTGGGGCATAAAAGGTGGCTGTTGTAGTATATTTAGGCAATAATGAATCATATGTAATCTGATCAATTAGTTTTCTATCTTTTGCATTGCATATTATTACTTGTAATTCTTGCCGGAATTTCTGTGTTGGATTCTCCTTCAATATTGTATAAGTTGTCTTATCTCTAAGTATCTTGTTACACATTTCCAAGTAATCCGTGCCATTCATTAATACAACATTGCCTCCCTTGTCTGCTGGTTTAATTATGATGTTATCGTCAGTAAGTTCTTTTAGCGCTTTTCTTTCCAGCGTATTCAAATTTTGATGCTCATCAGCCTTATATGTCTCCACGTTTTCAGCATGCTTTATTAGATCCTTTTCCACCATATCTAGAAAGAATTGTATGTTGCTGAACATTGTCAGGTCTGGAGTAAATTTACTTTTATTCTTTATTCTTCCTCTATACTTTTTATTTCCAGATGTGGATATTTCTTGTTCATCCAATAATGCCATCAGTGCTTTAAAGGCTTCTGCCTGTTCTTTATCCACCCCCAATAGATTGAGTTCATGGGCTTCCTTATTCAGGTGCCATTTCTTTAATGCCAATTTCCTGACAAACAAATTGACCTCTTTTATATTGTCAAATAAATTGGAATTGCTTGTTGGAACGAAGGATAAACCCTTTGTTAATAGTGATTTATGTGCTTCTTTTAAAGTAAAATCTGAAAGATTAACAATATTTATTTGTGAATTATCATACTTTTTTATATTTTTTTATATTTAAGAAAGAATGATAACAATAAAGGCTGGAAGAGAGGGAAAAATGGAGGGGGAAAGAAAAAATATTTGTATTTTTTTTTTCCTTTTCTTCCAGCTAGAACGATGCCATGTACTGTATTTTTGTGCTTCTTCCTGTAACATCTTTTTTTATTTTTGAAATGAAAAGAAAAGGAAAAAGTAGCAATCGAAGCATGATGAAGGAAAGGTCTCTTTACAATTTGACGAAAAAATGTCTGATGTTAAATTGATTATATGTTTGTTTATGTATTGTATGTAATTTATACTTTTCTAAAATAAAAAAAAAATAAAAAATAAAATAATTATCAGGTAAAAAGCAATTTATAATTGCATGTCGAGTTATTGATGGATTGAAGTAAACTCCATTTACAATAACATGCAAAATTATAAATGTTGTACTTGTTTCAAAGACATGCTCATCTTTAAGGTTAATAATAGTTACCAACTTGGTCTAATATTTTATTTGTTACAGTACACATGTAAGATAAGTCAGAAATGTCAATCAAGGCTCATGTTACTATAATTTACAGAATGATAAAGCAGATTGACATTTCTCTATATCAAAATTATTGTGATATATACACAATCTCTATCTCATGTTTTCTCCCCAGGAGGATGCTGTAGAAGGCGCCTTTGTCACTGATCAGTGCAATATATGCTACCGAGTTATGAGGTGCAAATGAAGGCATACAATATCAATCTCCTACTTGTAAGTATAGATGGATTTTGGGGCTAAAATGGTGCTCCAAAACAGATTAGCACTAGCACTGTTCACAAGAGATGGAGGCCTATGTACCTACTCAAGTTTTACCTGTTGGTTCCATATTATGAGATGGTAAAGAACCTTCCCATGGGGTCTTATCTCTTGTGATAGTAGATAGCTTCATGTTTTGGGTGCTATATTTTTGTTTTCCCTTACTGGTTAAATGTCAAAAATGTAACACCTACACCTTAAGGTTTATCCCAAGTTCAGATGATGTCCATGATGCAAATTGATAAATAATTGGTAAAACCTTTTATAGGTATTTCTTGGTCTCAAAGAAATGAATATGATAGGAGATGAAGTAACTTATGAACTGAAAATTCAGAAGTTTATCAGTATAAATGTAACATTAGTAAAACAATTATTAGTTTATTCTCCAATATATATCCTACGACAAGATTATCAAATATTGATCTAGTCACGTATAGACATAATCTAGTAATATTATAGCTGTTTAAAGACAATCTTGCTGCTTTAGAAGGAGTACAAATTAATGAATTGTACATATCCATATGTTGTTCTAGCCCCTGCATAAATAACATTATTGACTTGATTGATTTTGATTTATTTACCATCTCTGGGTCAATTACCGAGTTCTGCATATGTAAAATACCATATCGAGTTAGAGAGGAGTCTAGGATAAGTGTGTTTGATGAGAGGATGTATGTTTGAAAGATGTATGTAAAGTCTTATATGACAGATCTTGAATATTTGGATTTTGTTTTTTTCCTTTTTATTTTTGTCACAATTGCCTCCCCTCAGAAGAAGAAGACTATGAGTGGCTGCAAAGAGTAAAAACAGAGAAAGTAACAACTGTGCCACAAGCATGCCCTGGTTTATGATGAGAGAAAATATCTACCAAGTGACTAACCTGATGACAAAGATAAGGACAGATGAAAGCCCAGATACAGAGCTTGCTGACTAAGAGACAAAGCCTAGATATGTTGTGATTCTGCACCCAGGAAAAGGGATGAGCCAAACTCTTGTATGTATCTGATACCAAAAAAACAAAAAACAAAAAAAAAGATGCAAAGATCTGTGAGAAAGTCACATACTCGTTGCCTTGACCAGAGCATCTCTTATCCATAAGTAAGCTTCTTTTTATTGTTTGAACCATATTACCACAGATGGGCCTGACCAAGTGTGATGCACAAGACTGGGTTTGTATGAACATTGTCTGAGCCTATGTTTTTACTGTTTTGTCATTTGTTTTACTTTTTTCTACTCTTTCCTAGCCCTGTCTTCCTTTTGTAGTGTCCCTTGGCTTCTAACACTTATGCATCTAGTTTTATCAACTTGCTAGGTTATAGAATATTCTAACATCTGATAAGGGAGAGTGACTAGGGAAAGAAGATACTTCTGCATTAAAGCCCCCTAAATACCCTAACAGAGAGAGCTCACTATGGCTTAACTTGTCATGGTAAGATATGACTCTATACTTTAAAGATCAGATTTAATTAGATAATAGACATTTTTAAACTTGGATGCTTTTGTTTTAGCTTTTCATTACAACATGCTTATTACTTAAATTGATTGCAAATATAAATTCCTATTAGTTTTTGTTTTCTTTTGTTAGTAATTTGGTGTTATGCACCTGAGGAATAGTGTTGATTAATTAAAGGTTATACAAAAAATATAAATAATTATTCATGCAAACACACTATCATCTGTATATTCATCTAAATAATATATATATATATATATATATATATATATATATATATATATATATATATATATATATATATATATCCTATATATACTGTGCATGTGTGTGTATATATATATATATATATATATATATGTATTTAAATAATTTATATAATGATATAGTAAATACATTTTATGCTTGTATTCACGTATGCATGTCTAAAAAAAGTAAAAATGTGTGTTTCCTACTCAGAATTCTGACAAATACAGTTATTGCACTGCATTCGGGGAATCTGAGCAGAGACATGCAAAGTGCCAACAAAGGATTTGCTCTTTAACCCAAATACCATCTTAAACATGGCACCTTTTAGGCATATGCCTGCTGTATTACACAGCTTTAAGCAAAGCCCAGGAAACCTACCCACAGGCAGCACTGTTTTGAGGTTACTGCCTCTCATCAGTGTGGTGCCAGTTCCTAGCCTGTGTAGTGGATTCTGTGCGGGGTGGGGTCTTGTTTACCACAACAATCATTTAATTTATGGTGGGCAAATGAGCGATAGAAGCCTATCACCGTCCAGTAGTACAGTAATTAAATAGTACATTTGTGTCCGGATTTAAATGTCTAAAACAATAGATATATATATATTTTTTGTTTATTAAGTGGAAGTGGTTATAATAGTATAACCCTTTATTGAAGTGTATTATACATCTTATTTATTTATGTATAGGATCTCCTCATTTGCTACTCCAAGCAGTGGCACTTTATACTAATAGCACTTACAATATTATATACCTCCTGAGATTATACAATATATATATATGGCAGGACTTAGCACTTTATTCTGATTTCAGATATTTAATGTTATTCATCATTATTTATTATACTCACTGGTCACTTTATATTGAGGTATTTATTCCACGTATTTCAAGGAGAATAGAATAGAGGATCGTACAACATGAATTTTAAATATTGACTTTTCATAATAGGGTCACCTTCATCCACTTCCCACAATTATATGTCAGAGAATCAAGTTTTTAATTCAATTATTTTATATGGTGACAATAAATGTTAAGTTTTAATTTTTGAGTTTATCTATATTGCATATTTTGGCTGAGGGTGTGCACTATAATAATTTAAAGGATACTCTCTTTCTTCAAGTTCTCTCTCTCTCTCTCTCTCTCTCTCTCTCTCTCTCTATATATATATATATATATATATATATATATATATATATATATATATATATATATATATTTATATAGTTGTTTATATATGTTTATTTATATAATGCATACATGAGCAGAACTATCGCTGGTGCCCAAACTCTCTTGCCCGCTCTACGGGATTCCCTGCCTCGAGAGAAGACACGCATGCAGGGTAGACAGTTCTGTGGAAGGAGCACATAAGTATATATATATATATATATATATATATATATATATATATATATATATTTATTTATATATATATATATATATATATATATATATAAAAATAAAAAATAAAAATATATATATATATATATTTCCCCTTCTGGATCGCTAACTTATTGTGGTGAAGGAGCTTGTGCACCTCAATGAAGCTGTGAGGTATACCATTTTGGGTCACTCAAGATGGGCAGGTCATGGCAGAAAGGCCAGAAAAAACATTGTACCCTGGGGAAGGAACCCGCAACCCACTGCAGTAATGTTGCTAAGATAACTTTATGGATAATAGGCACAATTAAAGACATAACAATATGGCACTGGAAGATTAGCCCCTAAAAAAGGGAAGCAAAAGACAACTTGGAGTTGTCAATTTTGACCTTGGAGTACAACATGAAGCAGGTCAGAGAATCGTACAATTCTGTCAAGATAATTCTCTGGTCATAGCAAATTCTATCTTCCAACAGCCTCCAACAGCCTCTGAGACAACTCTACACATGGACATCACAAGATGGACAATCTAAAAATCAGACTATGAGCTGGAGCCAGACATCGTGGAGAGTGAAGTGAGATGGGCCCTAGAATACATTGATGATAACAAGGCTGTAGAAATCTCAGTTAAACTATTCAACATTCTACAAGATGATACTTTGAAAATGCTGCTTGCCTCATGCCAACAAATTTGGAAAACTCAACAATGACCGATAGACTCAAAAAGGTCAGTCTACATCCCAATTCCAAAATAAGGGAGTGCCAAAGACTGCTCCAATTATCGAACAATTGCACTCATTTCACATGCCAGCAAGTTAATGCTTAAGATCCTACAAGCTTGACTCAACAATATATGGACCAGGAACCACCACTTGTGTAAGCTGGGTTCCGCAAAGGAACAGGTACAAAATAGCAAATTGACAATGTCCAATGGATAATAAAGAAAGCAAGAGTTCCAGAAAAACATTTACTTCTGCTTCATAGAATATTCTAAAGCCTTTGACTGTGTGGATCACAACAAAATGTGGCATGTTCTTAAATAAATGGGAATACCAGATCATCTCATCCTCCTCCTGAAGAATCTGTCAGTGGACCAAGAAGCCGCAGAATTGAACACGGGACAACAGAATGGTCCAAGATTGGAAAAGGTGAGCGATAAGGTTCTATATTGCCACCTTATTTATTAAACTTGTATGCAGAGTACATCATGTTTAAAGCCTGGCTGGATGTATCCAAAGCCGGAATCAATATTGCTTGAAGAAATATCAACAACCCTTTCTCTCCCTGTTCGCTCCCCACCTCCATGCTTCTCTGTCCCTCGTGTCATGTTCCATTCTTTTCATGGAACCTTTAAATTAAACATCTTGGCTTCGCTGCTTCCTAAAGGACAATCTGAACCTAGATACACACATGAGAGAGCCTTTTAATTCAACATATTGGCTTCTCTGCTTCCTGAGGACACTCTGAACCTCGTTACAAACCTGAGAGCCTTTTAATTCAACATCGTGGCCTCTCTACTTCCTGAGGACTCTCTGAACCTAACTACACACCTGAGAGCCTTTTAATTCAACATCTTGGCTTCTCTGCTTCCTAAGGGCACTCTGAACCTAGCTACACACCTGAGGTATGAACATTATGGAGTCTGACCCATCACAGGAGCCAATGTCAATATTAAATATTATTAACTAGGAAATTGCCATTAAAAAATTACGGGAATAAAATTGTAAACCTGGCAATGTTGTTTGCCACACAATGTGATGATTTTGCCCCTCTAAGCACCTTTGGCACTCATCGCGTGCCCCGCGCTGAGCGCCTTCAGCTCTCATTGCGAGCCTCTCCCCCCATGTACTTCAACTTTCCTGCTTTGCAATGATCACCTTCGTCGTTCGTCGTGGGCCTCACGATGAGCGCCTTCTGTGCTCATTGCCAGCCTCTCCCCCTGTGTACTTTATAGGCCTCTCCCCCTGTGTACTTTATAGGCTTCACGCTTCAGCACCTTCGCTGCTCATCGCGGTACCCAAGCTGAACGCCTTCAGCACTCATCGCGTGGCTCTCAATGAGCACCTTTGGAGCAGTCTGAGTGAAGCTTCTAAAAAATACTTATTGACAATAATACCAGTTATAGTAATATAAATTATGTTTTTTCGGGACCAGACAGCAGATTTGTTTTTGATGTAAAATTACATTTTTAATCGTCAATTTTTATTTGCGTTTTACCTTTTTATATTTTGAGAATAAAAGTTAAGTTTAATTTTTCAGTTCATTCATGAATGGGATAGAGGGTATCTGTCATATTATACTGTCATATTATATTATAATAGTCCATCATGCGCTGCCTTTAAGTGAGCTGTGTGTACTATTTGTTCTCCATATCTATAGAATCATATACACTCCCTGGTGTTCTCCCCTTACACCTCTGAATTAAGCCTATTGTGAGGACTGTGTAGGACACATTATTTTGAAATGGTAGATAGAATGTCTGAGGAACTAATGACAGACGTTTGTGGCATTGTGCAGAAAAAAAGCAACAAAGAATATCCCCAAAAGAAATAAAACTAAGAAGGAAAACTGACGGTCTGTTGAGGCTTTTGATAGTCGCCCATATAAGAAAGAAATTAAAAGGTAGTGAGGATAGGAAAAGATTTGTCCAAATGAATGCAGAATTTGAGAGTTTAGCAAGAAGAGATAATGAATCATGTTTTCATAATTGATCTAAAGAGAAAGAATATAACAAAATGTGAAAATCAAGAGATCTTGGGGAATATCAAAAGAATCTTTCATGCTAAAAGACAAAAATGACAGGGTCCTAACAGAAGCAGATTAAATGAAAAAAAGGTGTCAGGAATACACATACGATCTATATAGGAAGCATTTTAGCAGCATCAATAATAACCTACAATAGTTTTTCCAATGTGCTGGAGCCAGACATCTTGGAGAGTGAAGTGAGATGGAACATAGGAAGTCTTGCTAATTAAAAAGGCTGCAGATGTTGATGCCCAGCTGAAGTGTTTCTTGCATTATTTCAACACATTTGGAAAACTCAACAGTGGCCAGTAGACTGGAAAGGTCAATCTACATCCCAATTCCCCCACAAAAAATGTGAAAAAGTGCCCAAATTTACACAGTAATTTACACAGTAATTTAGGCTGAAAAAAAGACTTTAGTCCATCAAGTTCAACCTTTCTAGATCTCCTCTGATCTGCAATACGCAGATTTATTATTATTTGATTAACAATGATTGCACTCACTTCACATTCCAGGAAGCCGGGTTTTTGAAGTGGCAGAGGCACAAAAGATCAAATTGCCACTGGATAATAGAGAAAGGAAGAGGATTCTGGAAACCATTTATCTCTGCTTCATAGACTACTCTAAAGTTTTTGTCTGTGTGGCTCACAACAAAATGTGACATTCTAAAAGAGATGGGTGTACCAGACCATCTCACACGCCACCTGAGGAATCTGTATGTGGATCAACAAGCCACAGTCAGAACTGAACATGGAATAATTGAATGGTTCGAGATTGAGAAAGAAGTACGACAAAGCTGGGTATTGTCACTTCAACTTATAGGCAGAATACATCATACGTAAGGCAATGCTGGACGAATCCAAAGATGCAATTAATATTGCTGGGTACAATATCAAAAACCTTAAATATGCAGATGTGAGAGCTGGACAATAAAGAAGGCTGAGCGCCATAGAATTTAAATGTGTTGTTGAAGAAAACTGCTTGGAGTCCCTCGGACCGCAAGAGAATTCAGGTAATCAATACTACAGGAAATCAAGCCAACTTTTCACTGGAAGGATTCATCATAAGGCTAAAGCTCAAATATTTTGATCATACCACAAGCAGACTGGATTCCCTAGAGAACACTCTTATGTTGTGAAAGATTAAAGGCAGACGAAGAAGGAGGTGGCAGCAACTGAGATGGATTCATGAGGTCATTGAATCAAGTAACATGAGCTTAAGGGAACTTAAAGAGGCAGTGGCTGACAGATGTGCCTGGTGTGCTGCTTTTCATAGGGAAAAGGAGAGTCAAACACAATTGAATGATTGGACTACAGCAACAACAACTTTTTGGTATATTTTTCTACATGCCCTATCCTTTTTTTCTAGGTTAATAAGCACATTTTAGATATAGTATTATAATGGCACTTTTAATAACTGACATATTTGTGTAATTGCATAATTTATATTTGTGAATTATAGAACCTCTGTTTTAGACAGCTGAACAAATTGTTTTTGTTCATAAGTCATATCTGCCACAATGTGGCCTTTAGGCTAGAACAGATATGATAAAGTCCAAACATAGAAAACTGTTAGCCTGGTCACGAAAGTACAATGTGTGCGAGAGACTGGGTGCTGCTAAAATACTAAATGTGATCTGCTTTCCAAAAAATAACTTTAAATGAATTCTTAAATATGATAGTATTAACCAGGATTGTTATGTCCATTTTATATGATGATCAGTGGTGTGCATAGTGGAGGGCCCTGGTGCAAAATAATTTGGGGCCCAAGTATCCTCTCTCTCTCTTGGAACATACACGAAAGGATCCCTTGTGGGTCAATACATGAAATTAATTCATTTTAAATTCCTTATGCTTTAAACAGAATTCTAAACAACATTACTTTGAAGCTTCTTATAGCAGACAAGCTTTGCAGTATTTTTAATGAGAAGTCTTCATTTCTCTCCACAGGCATCCTGAGATATTCCTTCAATCTTTGAAAACATTCTGACATGCAGGAATAAATTTGCTTGCAAGATAGTTGGAACTGAAATGGTATGTAGTTTTGTATTCAATAGAAAAACTAAATTAATCATTCATTAGGATTATTTTTTAAACTAGTGTCTTAGCTTTGATTTCCAGTTATCACAACGCAGTATGGATCTTTGCTTGTACGTTATCAATTATTAATAAAGTTAAAATAATATTTGATTTGCATACAATAAATTCCTGTTTATCAAATGTTCCTTTTTTTTGCTTCACACAGACAACTCAAACACCAACACAGTAAAAAAAAAATGACATAACTGCCATGTACTGAATACTAAATATATATAAATCGAGAGAATTCAAGTGCCAAGCATAAATATCCCACTTCAACAGTGTACATAAATGCAAGAACTATATATCATTTCACAGTTGTACTAAAGTTTCATTAATGTGTTTTAAACTGGGACGACCAGAGAACTTTCACCTAAAGAAGTTGACAAATTAGTTATACATTCACATGCAAATGGAAAACATCTACTAAATTATCAATGTTTAAATACATTTAAAAATCTATTACATACACTACATAATACTACTTCCAAATAATTATACTAAACAGAAGTGAAAGAAAGAGAATAACTGGCCACCAATGGCATAATATTTGGGACTCTGCTACTGATTTTTTTCTTTACTTTTTTGTTTTAATAAATATATTGTGTTGATAAATGCCTGGTTATTTAACCAGGAATTGAGGGAAGGGCTGGAACTCCCTCACACCCCTTAAATACTCCCAACCCCATTCTTTATCCACGATCGCATCAATCTCCCCACCCATCTGACCCTTCTCTCTTGCTTCATTTTACTCTCCCTAGCCCTCTAACGAGGCCAGGACGACATAGCCACATCTCAAGCTGCATTCACCATAGAGAAAGCCCCGACCACAATTATGTTTGAAACACCTGCCAGAATAACTGCAATGTTCAGTGTGCAAAAGTTGTAATTCATCTAGAGTGCTTCAAATTCTTGGTCAATACTGAGTCTCAACTACTTAAAGGTATATGAAAGTGAGGTGGGTTATGAATCCTGTAGAATGCATCATAACCCACTTAGCAAAAAATGTTTGCATGAAAAAATGCTAAAATTTTTGCAGAAAATAAAAAAATGTGCTGGAGGTGATGTAGACACCCCAGCGACTGAGATTTGCATATTGGATATCTTATTTTTAATGTGATATTCAATATGCAGCACATGCACATGTTGATTGGCTAAAGGAAAGGAAAGTGTCTGACATCATGTGACTTCCCACAGTAGGGCAGACTAAAGGTGCTAACTGAGCATGCCTGCAAAATCCCAGGCAAAAAAGAAACAATGTATAAGTTATGCTAAATATCCCTGGGAATTTCAGGGGGTGTCAACATTGAGAGAAAACTTTGCAAATGCAAGAAATTCAGCAAACTTCAGGCTAACGTTTTTTTTTGTCACGCAAACACATTTATTTCAGACACTATAAATTCTCTATCAAATGCATTAATAACCCAGCTCACTTACATATACATCTACGTAATTAGAGCATGTATGTTTCTGATTGTGCTTATCCATATGGTCTTCTTGGCAAAAATACTGAAGGGTGTTGCTAGTTCCTTCTCCAGTGGAGGGCACTTTGTCTAACCTCTCTTCTATGAGCTTCCAATCTTGGATGACCCTACGTGGTATAGCTCACAGCTTCATTGAGGTACACAAGCCCCTTCACTACGACAAGGTAGCGATCGAGAAGAGGGAAACATTTCTAGCTTCTGATAATTGCACATATTTGTTATGAGTTAAACGGAAATGTATGACTTAAAAAAGGAAAATGTGAACTACTGTACAATTTGTCTTCTCACTCTCATAACTACATTATACAATCTAAAAAAAATTAAGGTAGAATACGTAGGTCTTATATATAAAATTATATAAAATACATCATTTACACATAATGTATGAATAGTAAGATATTATTTGAATGATCCTTATTTCTTTTAGAAGACAGAAAAAATAAAATAGAGAGTGAGTGCACAAACACCACATGTTATGGAATAAAATTCAACATTAGCTGCCTCTTTCTGTGGTAGATGAGGGACTCAATGCATGTTGAGATATGTATTATAAATACAGTGTGCAGATCATATTGTCCACACGCCTTAGAAACCCAACAGATTACTTCCTATTTACCTGTCATAACCGGATGGATAATACACTATTGGTTGAAGGGTGACAGGATGGAAATGATAAGATGACATTGTTTGGAAAGCACTTAATGGAATACTGACAGGTGTATTAAATATGTTGGAAAATTACATGGAGACTGACAGAGAAGGAGGACTAAACAGCAATTTTATATCAATTTGTTGTCTGTTGTTTAGGAAACAAAAAGGGCTTCTGACTGTAATGGCTTTGAATTCTCATGTATAGTAATTAGAGTAAGATTGGGTTTTTCTTCATTTGTTCCAAGTAAACACAAAACACAGTTACTTATACTACAAATCTGATAAAATGTTAATTTAATCTTGGTGACAAAAAAATGTGCACAATGGCTCAGTCTTTAGAATTCATTTATTTTCATTTAATTAAAAAAACAGAGTTACATTTAGAAAAGGTTTTTTTTGTAAAAAAAATGTGATTTGATAAACTAAGTCATATTTACTCAATATGCTTGTAAATTCATATAGTTTTATAATAACAGTCATACCGTTATAATTTATATTAACGCAGAGCGAAAACAATGTGCAGATAAAAATTACTAGTTTTTAAATGGAAATTAAAATCTCATTTTTAGCATGCTGTTATGATAAAAGTTGATAATTAGCAACTTCATAAAAAAAATATATGTATATATATATATATATATATATATATATTTGTAAAAAATGTTGTTACTATTAAAACAAAAGCTGAGAGCTAAATTATGCTAAGCTTTTCTATGTATGCTTAATATATGCACACTAGTTGCTATTTCTAGTTGTTTCTACCCTGTATTTGGTCTTAGCAGGAATAATCAAACTTTAACATAATACATAACATTTGTAGTAATTAGAGCTTTGTGCAAATATATTGTTCAAGCTATACTACCTTATGTTCTATTATCTTTGTTGTTGTCCTGTCCTTAAGTCGTGTCTGAATCTCGGTGACCATATGCATGAGGCATGCCAGGTTCATTTGTCTGTGTTTGTTATGTTTATCAATATGGTTTTCATTCCAAAGATACTGGAGTGGGTGACCAGTTCCTTATCCAGTAGTCTGTAATTTGTCTGATTTCTCTGCTATGACCTGCCCATCTTGGGTGACCCTACATGCTATATCTCACAGCTTCATTAAAGGTACACAAGCCCCTTCACCACGAAAAGGTAGCGATCTAGAAGGGGTCTATTATCTTAGCATGTTGCATATCTTGACAGGTTGACAGGTAGCCTTGCCCCCATGTGGGAATACATACTTGAAACCAATCAGATTCTTCCAGACTTTTAGCTTTTCCGCTAGCTTTTCTGTTAAGGTTTTTTTAGTCCATTTGTGCAGGTAAAAGGTTTCGCTCTGGGCCTCAGCATCTTGCTCCCACGATGTTATAAGTTCATGATCATGAGCTCTCAAAGCATTTCTCTCAATTTAAATTTAACACAGCACAAGGAGTATTTGGGACAGCAACTTCCTGCCTTGTGCAATTGAATAGCAATGCAATTGGAGACGAACGGTAGCAAGACACCTGCAGACATTCGGCCAACTGCGATCGAGTTGCGGGCTTGGAATTGAATATGGCCCCTAGTCTTCTGAAGGGGCTTGGACTGATAAAGGTACTTCTCAGTAAAACACACCATGCATATGCTTTCTAAAGAGAGCATAAACTTTATTTTCTAAACTCCTTCTTATACCACTTAAAACAATAAATCTTAGGTTGAACATTTACTGAAAAATCAACATAATGCAAAACTTGGGAATTTCATATTTCCATCCCTGTAACTATACAAACCAATCAGACCACAGTATAGTAAGTGCTCTTCTTATTTGCTCCCTGAATGGCTGACCAATCAATCAGGGAACACTATCTGGGATTCTGACTAGTTCTAAATTCAAGTTTCAGACCTGGGAGGGAGCTACAGGGCTTTCTACGGAGTAGGTAGGCACCATTATCTCTGCTCACAACAATGGGTGATCTAGGTGACCCCCTTCTCTACCATATTACTAGTGTTGGATAATACTGTGTGGGCAAACATAGGTTTCTGCTAACTAGTAGGTGATTCAGGATTGCAGACGGGGTATACATGGGATAGGAAAATCACATTAATTGTTTATCTTACTTTGGTATCATTCTTCAGGGAGAGTTTTGGCCAAAAAGGGTCTTATGACGTTTACTCGTAGCTTGGACTCTCCTTCCCTTGAGTCAGTAGCCTGCTTTAGTTGTTATGCAGTCACTTTCTTCGATTCACTCTCCCCCTCCATTCATAAATTACTGAAGTACTACAGTGTGTGGGTGTCTACCTCTGGGACAGGCACAAAACATATATAAATCTGCAGTAAACCACAGACAAAGCATCAAGGGATATCAATTACATCACTTCTCCCAACATGGTGATGACTTTAAATCTCTTTTAGGCCTTTAGTGTGGTAAACATTTGTTGTTCACCTTTATTTAAATCAGCTAACCCTGAAGATCTTGCAATTATGGTCATGGTATGCAATAGGGGAAAGAAAATAGCTAGTTATTTAAAGATTATGATTAAGTGCTTGCAATATAATTTCACATTGCAATCTGTTTTGTGGCCTTGAAGTGGAGATAAAAATATATTTGCAATCTAAACCTGTTTTATTTAATTTAAATGTTATTTAATTCAAACCTGCATGGCAAATTCTATAACTCTCCAATCAATGTTTGTTTTCATTACAACCAGTTGCAATCATATTTATTTATATATACTGCAAAAACTGGGACTTTTGTTTATCTTAGGGCAACAAATTAAAATGCTATATTATTAGATGTGCAAGTAACATTAAGGCTATGGAGATAAGATACAATATGGAAAATGAGTGTATACACGTTTGTAGGGGTGGTCCATGGGCATGGCAGTTCATAGACTGGCTACTAGGGGGTAACCACCTAGAACAAGACAGTTACAACAAGAAAGGGATACAAACCAGAAAAGGCAAAAATGAATCAGTGCAAACACTCACAGGGGCTCCTCCACTTCACTGTCTAGGGGGTTTAAATAGGTAGATACAGCCCTGTCCTTGGGGTTGGGAGTGGTCCTTGATGTCGAAAGTGTTCCTCTAGTCCTGCCCACATATTCCCTAACCCATATTGCGGGTCTGTTAGGATGCCCATGATATCTTACTCCTATGGAGGTCTTTAAAGACCCCAAGCAGTATTCATGTATTGAGGCCTCAGTATAGCTAACAATATAGGTGATAATATATAAACATATTTAAGAGGCATGACAAATAGCTTTTGTCTAACATTATTGTAAACTATACAAAGGGTGCATGTTGTACTTGAAAAATGACTTATACATAAAACAACCATGTTGCCCTATATTTAATATGATATAATTTACTATTTTGCTATGTGTAAACATTCCAGTTTTCTCTTGTAATTATAGCAGATGGCTGTGCTAAAAATGTGAAACATAAACAGGTGGTTAACTACACATCATACGTTACACTTGCTCTTTGATATAACACAATATTGCACAATGAAGTTGAAATGTGTAAATTTGACTCTACAAAGCACCAAACCTTTATAGCAGGGGGCATTTCTAATAGTTAATTAATTTTACATGACATTATCCCTTTTATACTTGAGGAGGAAATATTGGTGGCTCAAGGTCCAGTCACTAGGATATTAGGAAAAATAGGGTACTACTAGAGATCTAAAATATAGCACAAACTTAGACAAAGGGTCTAATAGGTGTGCACTGCAATAGGGACCATTTGTCTAAGTTTGTACATTATCCCCTTTACCTAATCTACTGCCTTGAGCACAGCCAGGTTTTTTAAAAGGACCACGACAGTTCAAGAAAAAAAAAAAGACACATCTTTTTCAAGTATGCACCACACTAACAATATTAGCAGCTGTGTAAACCATAAACGTAAAACATTTTTAAGGGGAAAACACAATTTTTGAACACTGTGCTTATTAGTACAGAAGCCATATGGTATTTGTTCCTGACAGCTGGATGATGGGGTATATATTTGCAGTTATCAGTGCAGGGATGAATGGGAAAAGAGGGAGCAGGCAGAAGTAAAATATTTAGTTTGATAAATGGATAAGAATCAAATTAACATCACATTTTATCCCTTCATTTTGCCAGACACCTTGCATCATGCAATGCAACCACAGCTCTCCATAAATGTTAACACCTCTCAAACACACACACATCTTCCACCATTGTATCATGGATCCCATGTGGATGCAGAGGCATCAACAGTTACTTTTTCTAATTAAAATCGAGCTGTATGTGTTGTTTTTTTAATTATGTAGTTTGTCAGGCTTTTCACACATTAATTATATTATTTTAATATTAAAAATAGGGATCCCCAACATCGGCTGTGTTAACACACACATACACACACGCAAACAACTTCATAACAAAAAAAAACTCAAAGTCGCCTCACACCCGCTTACACCCAGACAAACAGACGCAAGACTTAACAAAAAAACAGTAAAAAAGGCCCTTCACACGCTCTTAACACACATACGCACGACTTAGAAACAAATACACTGCGTCGTACACGTAAAAGCTAACTGCGTATATCGCAAAAAAATACGGCAACATAGCAACAAAATACGGCCGCATCGGAAAAAAATACGGCCGCGAAAGACCCATTCCAACCGCCGTGCCTCAAAACATCACAAACACAAGAAATAAACACAACAAACACATAAAAAGCTTACTTACAGCACGGGGGGGCATCCAGCACCTCCAAAAGTTCATTTACATGTCCATTTAAGTCCAAAACAAAGAGTTTAAACGGCCGAAAATCGGCTAAGCGAGAGAAAAAATGGCCGCCGAACAAAACGAAAACGAGGCTCCAGACGTAACTACACTACACTTACTCGCAATAATGAAACACATACTATGCGGAACGGATCACACTCATATTAAACACCATTTTAACCACTACTACGCACAAAATGGCGGATGGAACGCAAATTGTAAGCTGGAACGCAAATAGCGCATGCGTATTGCGTTCTAACGGTCTAACTTTCCAGAATGTTCTACAAGTTTATAAATACTGCCTATTTGACAGAGAAAAATACATTTCTACTCAGGTGATGAACAGAGTGACTTCAGACATAACTGCTGCTAAAACTTGAGAAGATAATTCTTTCCTAATTTACTACTTTACATTGTGCAAATTACAACTGAGAGGTAAGCAATAATATATTACATTTTATTATCAAGACAGGACATCAAAAAAAAAAATTAAATAAGAAAAAGAGGTTTATGTATACTGACATGTGACACGCACATATATGCGTATAATGTATACTGACAACTGACACGCACATTTATGTGTATAATGTATACTGACATGTGACACGCACATTTATGTGTATTGCCCCTGCAACAAAATTATCTTAAAACAAACTAATTAAACAACTACATTTAAATTACATTAGAAAAAAATAAGTTGGGACTATTAAAATATGAGTCATGTATACTGATATGTGACACGCACATATATGTGTATCATCTATAGTCACATGTCACACACACATTTATGTATGTTGGCCAAAAATAAAAATAAGGTTAATTTAACAATTAAAATATGATTCATGTATAGTGATATGTCACACGCACACAAAAAAATTACTTTCAACTATGGAAATGTGCTTCATGTATGTGACATATGTGTGTAGCCCCCCCCCAAAAAATAATGTTAATTCAAAATAATTACAGAAGTATATTTCAATGAAATTAATTTACTGCAATTCAATAGATCACCTAAAGCTCAATCTTTCTACTTTTTTTAATATTCAAACAGACTCTGCATCAACAGCGTCTCTCAACAATTTGCACCGTGCATTGTGAAGCACAATCCCTTTTAAAGAACACCAACAAAGAAGAAGAGGTAAGATACAAAAATACTTTAAATGCTGAAAAGGCCATGCTTTGTTAAATACAAATAAAAAATTCTATAATTCACTATTTCACTTTATTTTTCAAACAGACACTACAAGAAGACCGGCGGATTAAGATTGGCAGGAGGGGACCCTCTGTCATTCCACACTTCAATCAAGGTAAAGTATTAAGTATAAAAAAGAACCGAACCATGAGCCTTATTCAATTGTGAGTTGGCCAATTGAATAGGGCTCTATATAAGCACATAATAGATTTTTTTAGACAGACATTTTTAGTTACTGAACTTCTAACCACAATCAAGGTCTTCACTAACTAAAAACTTCTGTCAAATAATATTTTATGTGCTTATATAGAGCCCTATTCAATTGGTCAAAACGCAATTGATTCAGGACCTAAATATGTTTAATGGCCGAGGGCCTCATTCAAATGTGATTTGCCCATTTCAATAGGGCTCTATATAAGCACAGAGCATATTTTTGAACAGAAGTTTTTAGTTAAAAACTTCTGTAAAAAAAGATGCTCTGTGCTCATATTGAGCCAAATTCCATTGCGAAAAACCAAATTCAATGAGGCCCTCACAATATAACAAATCCAGCAACCAAAGGCCCTCATTCAATTGATATTTTGGACAATTCAATAGGGCTCGAAATAAGCACATTTAGAACCATATTGAATTGGCCAAACTGCAATTGAATGAGGGCCAAAGTATGCAACATATGGTACACACAAACTGGTACACACAAAACAGGATTGTAACAAACACATAGCAAACTAAATTCATATTCTTTTTGTTTAACAACCTATAACCATTAGAAAAAACACTACATAAGTATAACAAAAGTGGTGCCCATCAAACAGGATTGTACGAAAACTCACACAAACACATAGCAAACTACATTTAAATTCTTATTTAATGTTTAACAACCTATAAGCCTCAGAAAGAAGCCTAAATAAGCATACCAACATTGGTGCGCACCAAAAAGGATTGTATGAAAACTCACACAAACACATAGCAAACTACATTTAGATTCTTATTTTATGTTTAACAACCTATTAGTATTACAAAACAACATTAATAAGCATACCAACAGTGGTGCGCACCAAAAAGGATTGTATGAAAACTCACACAAACACATAGCAAACTACATTTAGATTCTTATTTAATGTTTAACAACCTATAAGCCTTAGAAAGAAGCCTAAATAAGCATACCAACATTGGTGCGCACCAAACAGGATTGTATGAAAACTCACACAAACACATACCAAACTACATTTAGATTCTTATTTTATGTTTAACAATCTATAAGCCTTAGAAAAAGGCCTAAATAAGCATACCAAAAGTGGTGGGCACCAAACGGGATTGTAGAAAAACACAGAAATAATGTCATTTTTTAGTTCATACAAATACATTCAAATAAAATTACATTTTCATTTTTATTTTATAACAGATACTGCGTCAAGAACATCGGACCAGGAGTTTCAACTGAGGACCAGACCAGCGGACGAGGACTTTCAACAGAGGACCAGACCATTGGACGAGGACTTTCAACAGAGGACTACACCATCAGACGAGGACTTTCAACAGAGGACTACACCATCGGACGAGGACTTTCAACAGAGGACCAGACGATTGGACGAGGACTTTCAACACAGGACCAGACCATCAGACGAAGGCTTTCAACACAGGACCAACAAAGATTCTGCTTCAAATCAAACTTCAACCAAGGTACAGTAAAACAAGTAAAAAAAGAGAAAAATTAATTAATATTCTTCTTTAATGTTTAACCACCTATAAGCCTTAGAAAAATGCCTACAGAAGCATACCAAAATTGCGGCGCACCAAAAAGGATTGTAGAAAAACACAGAAATAATGGCATTTTTTCATTAATACAAAGACATTCAAATAACATAACATTTTCATTTTTATTTTATAACAGATACTGCGTCAAGAACATCAGAACAGGAGTTGGAACTGAGGACCACACCAGAGGACGAGGACTTTCAACAGAGGACTACACCATCGGACGAGGACTTTCAACACAGGACCAGACCATCGGACGAAGGCTTTCAACACAGGACCAACAAAGAATTTTGCTTGAAATCAAACTTCAACCAAGGTACAGTATAAAAAGTAATATCTATCATCTATCTCTTATTTGTCTTTTAGGGCCAATAATCTTTAACAGTAAATACAAACTTCAATGTAAACTTAAAAAATAAATTGGCATAGTCCAAAAAAGTCTAAAAACACAGAATCTATACAATTTGTCATTGTAACATTCCAGTCCTAAACCCTAATTTAATTGCCATTTGACAAATTGAATAGTGCTGTAAATAAGGACATAACATCTTTTTGAAAATACCTTTTTAGTTACTGAAACACTTGCTTTTGGATACATGTTTAATAAATAAAAATTTCTTTAAATAATTATCTGATGGTCTTATTTAGACTTTTATTCAATTGACCGCATTGAAATTGATTAAGTATAAAATGTTAACACACTATTGATAACTATTTGTCATGAAAAACAACTTAACATCTCAAAATAAACTAATGGTACATTATTTTATTTTTACAGATTAACATCGCTGATAACGAGAGTAAACAAGAAAAGAAAAGACGCCAAGCTAGAGAACGACGACAGAGAGCAGACAGCCAGCAGACACCGGAGAAGAAGGAAATTCGACGAGAAAAAGAACGCAAAAGAATTGCAAGCAAAAGACTGTCACTTGCAGAAATTAAAGATATGTCAAAAAAAGCAACAAAGAAAATAAAGCATTTACAACCTGTTGCTCAAACATCAGATTACATTTTACCAGAAAAAATACAAGAGATACCAAAAAAAGCAACAAAGAAAACAAAGCATTTAGAACCGTTTCATGAAACATTACATGACATTTTACCTCAAACAATACAACATATACCAAGAAAAGCAAGGAAAAAAACAAAACATTTAGAACCTGTTGTTGAAACATTATATGACATTTCACCTGATGAATATGAAAGTCAAAATCCTATATGCTTTGCAAATTGTCCTCTACTCAAGTCTTTAGCAGTAGAGGTTCATAGTTGTGGGGACATGACTACTCAATGTCAGTTTTGTGAGGCTTATTATTTTAAACAGGAGAGACCCAGAGATGGACAATTTATTAGTTGTTGTCAAAAAGGCAAGTTCAAACTTCCAGAAAGGAAAAAAATTCCAATTTATTTACAAAATATTATGACTGAACCTACTTTTACAAACTACAAAAATTTTAAGACAAACATAAGATCCTACAATAGTGCCATATCCTTTGTATCCATGGGGGCAACATTAGCTGCTAATGTACCAGGACATGGTCCTTACTGTTTTAAAGTCCAAGGACAAATTTATCATCGCACTTCCCATTTACATCCAGAGGAAGGAAATAAAAGAAAATTCGATCAACTATATGTCATAGATACAATGGAAGCTGTTGACCAACGTATGCAGATGGAAGAAAATAAAAAATGCTTACCCACTGTTTTCATAGAGCTAAATAACATTATGGACAACAATCCCTACAGTAAAGCTTATAAAAAATTGGCAGAAGTAGAAAATGAACAACTACTTCATGCACAAAGACATCAATTATCCATGCCAAAGGTTAATATGGTGCTTAAAAGAGACAGACATACTGATAAACGTTGTTATAACTTGCCAACAACATATGAGGTTGCAATGGTGTTTCAGAATGATGAAGGAGAACCACCATTTCAAAGAGACATTCGAATATATCCTAGAAATGAGGACCAACCGTTTATTAATATGAGTATCTTAAGTCCAAATTTAGAGCCAATGACATATCCCATCTTTTTCCCACACGGAGAAGCAGGTTGGCAACCAAAATTAACTCTTCCCAGTTACCCAAATGCTAAAGCCAGAATCCGAAATAATGTTTCTATGCTTGAATTTAAAGTAGCTCAAATTGCCATTCGCAATGTATTTAATCCAATTTTATGTGGTGGGAAACTAACACAACAATGGATTATTGATTCATATTTGCAAGTTGAGGCAAATAATTTAAACTTTATCAAATATCAACAAGATAAACTCCGTGTAGAACAATATTCTGGACTCATGGACTATGTTGCTGACGTGGCTACAAGCAGAGACATGACAGCTGGCAAAGCCATCATTTTACCATCTTCCTTTCAAGGATCTCCTCGGAATATGAGAGAAAGATACAATGATGCTATGGCTATTGTGACAAAATTTGGCAAACCCGATTTATTTGTGACATTTACATGTAATCCACAATGGCCAGAAATTACACTAAATCTACTTCTTGGACAAACTGCTTCAGATCGACCAGATTTAGTAGCCAGAGTTTTTACGATTAAATTAAATCAATTAATACGTGACTTCACTATAAATCAGTTATTTGGCAAATGTCTTGCTTATGTATATACCATTGAATTTCAAAAAAGAGGCCTTCCACATGCACATCTTCTAATAATACTTCAAGAAAAAGATAAATTAGATACTTCGGACAAAGTGGATGCAGTCATTGTTGCTGAACTACCAGATCCAGAACTATATGGTGGACTATATGAGATTGTTACTCATCGCATGATTCATGGACCCTGTGGTGACCTTAATCCACAATCACCATGTATGGAAAATAATAAATGTTCCAAAGAATTTCCCAAAGATTATAGAGACAAAACCTATGCCAATTGTGATGGATATCCACTTTATAAAAGAAGAGAAGGAGATAGTGCCATTATTCGTGGAAAGAAAGTGGACAATAGATATGTAGTACCCTACAATCCACATTTACTCATGAAGTACAACGCCCACATCAACGTAGAAGCCTGCACTTCCATCAAATCCATTAAATATGTCTACAAATATATTTACAAAGGTTACGATGCAGCTACTGTAGTCGTCAAAAGTGCAGACAACCCTAAAAGTAGTGAGTTAGTACATGATGAACTTGCATCTCATGTAGATGCTCGCTATGTCAGTGCGCCAGAAGCTATGTAGCGGCTTTTAAAATTTGAAATGCATGATAGATCACATGCAGTATATAGGTTAGCAGTACATTTGCCACAACGACATTTAGTCTATTTCCATGCTGGAAATGAAATGAATGCATTGGCCCAAAGTGAAGATCGTCACACTACACTAACTGCATGGTTTGCATTAAATTCCACTGATGCTGAAGCAACACAATACTTATATATTGAAATTCCATATCACTATGTTTTTGTGAATGGATTATGGAGACCAAGAAAAACCAGAGGCAATAAAATTATTCCAAGAATTTACACAGTCAGTCCAAGAGATGTGGAACGTTTTTGCTTACGGATATTACTTTTAAATGTTCCTGGAGCACAAAGTTTTGAACACTTAAGAACTGTTAATGACATTGTATATGAATACTTCCATTTAGCTGCAAGACATAGAAACTTACTCGCTGATGATACAGAGTGGGAAAGATGTTTAGAAGAAGCAGCACAATGTCAAATGCCACGACAGATGAGAGAACAATTTGCTTTTGTTTGTATCTTCTCAAATGCTCCAAATGCATTAGCTTTGTGGGAGACTTTTAAAAGTAATATGGCTGAAGACTTTATGCGACGATACAATGAACCCATTGCACACTTAAAAGCGTTAATGGAAATCCAAGAAGTCTTTTTAACTCATGGATTAAGTTGTGCAAGTTTTAATTTGCCTGATCCAGGTCTTATAGATAACATTAACTTTGAAGACTATGACATTCAACTACAAGCAGAAAGAACAGAAGAAAGACTTGCAACTTTAAATACACTACAATTGCAAGCATTTCATGCCATTAAAAATGCTATAGATGATGACATGGTGACAGAGCGTTATTTCTATCTTGATGGACCTGGCGGATCAGGAAAAACATATTTGTACAATTTATTAATGAGTTCAGTACGAGCACAAGGAAAAATAGCAATGGCGTTTGCCACTACTGGAATTGCTGCACTTTTATTAGAAGGTGGAAGAACTGTTCATAGTGGATTTAAACTGCCAGTGTCTATTTTAGAAAATTCTGTGTCAGATATTCGCATGACATCCTTACAAGCAAAGAAATTGAAGAAATGTAAATTAATTATAATAGATGAGGCCACAATGATGTCATGCTATGCCCTCCAATGTATTGACCGTTTGCTTCGTGAAGTCATGGATAATATTTTTCCATTTGGTGGAAAGGTAATGTTGTTGGGTGGCGATTTTAGACAAACATTACCTGTCGTTGTACATGGAAATCGAACAGACATTATCGAAACATGTATAAAGTCAAGTACAGTATGGAAACATTTTACCCATCTTCAACTGCAACAAAATATGAGATCAGAAGGCCAAACTGATTTCAATGATTGGCTTATTAAAATTGGAGAAGGCAGAACAGAAAAAATACTACATTTACCTGACTACACTGTAGAGATCCCACCTCATATGATTTGTCAACAAGATATTATATCAACTATATTTGAAGGGAGCATAAATAACGAAGAATATTCCGAGCTTGCCAACCAAGTTATACTGACGTGTAAAAATAAAGATGCATTAATACTCAATAATGAAATCTTAAAAAAAATTAATGCATCACAAAGAAATTATCACAGTGCTGATTCTGTACTTGCTGATGACAATGAAAGTCAGGCAAACTTTTCAACTGAATTCATAAACTCTTTAACTCCTTCTGGAATGCCACCACATATTTTGCAGCTAAAGAAAGGTGCAATTATCATGTTACTGCGAAATATGAACCCCAAAAAAGGCCTATGCAATGGCACAAGATTAATTGTTCAACAATTAAAGGACCATTTTATAGATGCTGAAATTTTAACTGGGACCCATAAAGGAGAGAGAGTTTTCATACCAAGAATAGATTTAGCACCAAGTGAAAGTAGTCTCCCTTTTATACTTCAAAGAAGACAATTTCCCATTATTATGGCATTTGCCATGACCATTAATAAATCACAAGGTCAAACTTTCAAATCTGTTGGTATTTTCTTGGAAGAACCAGTTTTTGCACATGGTCAATTGTACGTTGCGTTGTGACGGTGCAAAAATCCACAGGCTATTAGAGTTTACATTGAAAACAATGAAAGTCAAGGTGATTTATTAGAAGATGGACGTATTTTTACTAAAAACATTGTCTACTATGAAGTACTATAACTTTGAAGGATACAAATTAAAGATGCCAACATTTTTTAAAAGCATTCCAAAATACATAGCAATTGGTTGTTTAATTCAGTCATAATTAATGGAAGTACTGTTTATGAATGATTCGCCTCACAAAATACGTGCCTTGCATTGTTAGTAAAAATTATGTTAAAATATTAAGCCACTATGTTAATGTTTCTAATGTTACAAGTTTAAAAAATATATTTGCAAGTTATTTCATTCAACAGATTACAAAGTGGATGTTAAGAGGTCAAGCACCTTTTAAATCACAATGTAAATATTGTCTGTTATCTTAAGATTACTACCTACATTAATGTTTATCGCCAGTTTATGTGCTCAGTAATGAATTACTTTAATTACGTACGTTTTAAGAAGAGTTTTACTGTATGCCTTCCTCTACATTCAATGTATATTCAAGTTAACAATTATTGTGATAGAAATTGAATTTTAATACTGATTAATTTTAAGGTCAATTGTTTTTACATTCAAATGTTAATACTTTTAATAAAAAATTAGGTTACAAAATGTATTCACTATGTTCCTGTTTATAATGTTCAAAATTATACCAATGTTTTCTCAACTTCTAAACTTACATAAAAAATAAAGTTCAAGTTTAAAAATATATACTTTCAAGGTTATTGCTTACATATATTTTAAACTTCATGTTAAAATTCGCGACGTTTAAAGAAGGCTTTTTACTTTTTGCTTTCCTATTCATTCAATGTATATTAAAGTTAACAATTCTTCAGATACTAATTACATTTTAAAAAACCATTACATCAACATTTTACAAAAATACACGTTCATATTAAAATACTTACAAGTGTCAAAAATATATGTTAATAACTAAACAACTTGACAAACATATACATCACATTGCCGTCATTTTTTGACGGGCAAGTCGCTAGTATAATAATAGTTATCTGTTATTGATTTAAAATTTAAAATTTTAGGGGGATTTCAGGTCCGATGTTTAACCAAACTAAGTAGGTTTATGTTGAATTTGGGGGTGATGGTGTGGTGGTTTTCCCACATAAATCTTTGTTTGAAAGATTTCAATGTAAAAGTGATCTAAAAGTACTGTATATTTGCCTCTTTGAAATTGATAGCTTAGACTATTTTTGCAATTTAATAGTTTAAAAAAAATAATGTAATAATCATGGTCAATATAGACATGTGCACCTTACCAACTGTCAGATTTCATGTATTTGGATTGATCAATTATTGTCAGGTGATCTTTTTAGTGGTTTTATATATAACATAATGCGAAATGTTCACCAAATCTGCTGAATGAATGTACTTTACAGCAAATTTAATTACATTTAAAGTAACATTCCCTCACCACTTCTGGCAAAGATTGCCATTAGAGGCCAACAAATATAGCTTTAAAATTAAAAGTTTAAATTTAATTAATGTAAATTTACATTCACTTGACATTTCTGGCAAATGTGAAAATAACGTAGAATCTTACATATAACATTTTATTACTGTAAATTAACATTCACTCATCATTACAGGCAAGTAAAGGTATAGATTATAAAATTAATGGTTGTTTGTTATTTCAAATCTGGAAGTTGGAAAATATTCTGCAAATGTGGTAAAATACTAGTTTATAAAAATGTTTTACCTAACTGCCACAGCCTTCCAAAGCCTTGACAAGTGGTAGGGTCAAACACATTTAGAAATGTATCAAATCCTGGCATAAGGCTATACTCAAGCTAAATTAAGGCAAACTTTTAGGTACATACAATGACCACACCATATTTATATTTTGATTCTTATTTGCAGTGAAATCTATTTTATATTTTAAATAATATATGCACATACATAAGACAGCAATCTCCACCAATCAATTTATAAAACAAATAATGGCCAGAATTAATTTTCAACCACCTTATTAAACACCACATGTCACTTGTATAACAATGCATACATTGAGACAATTCCATTTTCAGGATAGTTTTTTAATAACACGGAATATGGTTACCATTAAATTGTTATATGGAAGAGAAATCTCATACTGTGTTATGTGCATATGGCTCTCTGGCAATGTAAGAAAATTGGAAAGAACTGGAAAATGACTGTGAAGATATGGAATGATTCCTGTTGGTTAGTGTGTGTATTAATCAAAAGATTGTAAAATATTGATTATATCTTGAAGAACTTAAACACATAAAGGTTTTAGCGTTATTTGCCCTATATGATATGCTATGATACCCCATATTTTTATCAAATGTGTATCTGTCTTAAATGTATCTTTACCTCAATAAATTCAAATAAACTCTCCACGTCCTCCTTTCTCCATGTGATTTCTGGTAGTACTTATGTGTGCAGTGTCCTCCCAGATGTTAAGGAGAAAAAAAGGGGAGAGAACAATATATAGTGTAGTAATCTCTCTTAATATTAAAAATGTGTTCTCTTAATATAATTGCCAGTGCTCTAGAGGTGAGCATAATGTACTGAATTTCACATTTTCACCATAATAAATATTACTGCTTTTGCAGATAATTTTATCTTTATTTTGAAATCTTCTATTATTTGCAAATTATTTATAATCATGGAAACTCTACACCTTTCAATTACTAATTATACATGTTAAACACTTTAAACATTCTTTTTTTAAACCAAGTGCTACTTTTTCTTTAAGAGGTTTATCACTTTTCTGTTTTAAACAGCTATCTGCCAAGTTATCTCTTGTTGGGACTTTTCTAAAAATAATTTGGGGCTTGTTTGATAAGATTATCTTTAGATTTTTATCTTTTTGTAATATGGGTCAGAATTTACTAATATTTCTATTTATTTGGTTTGCTTCACTGCAGTCTAATGTGATAAATCATACTTTCATATCCCTCTATTTGGATGGGAAAATAAAGGAAATTAATCAAAAAGGGGACAGAATGAAGGATGTATATAAAGAAAATGGAATAGGAATTACAATTTTAATAATAGATTTGGAAACCAAGAGAATTGATACAATTATGTATTATTCCTACAACCCAAAAATAATGTTTTACCCCAAACCTCCATTCCAGGAACCCTTCCAGAGAACATTTCAAATAATTATTAAAGGGAATAGGAACAGAGCGAATCCACTACAGTTTAATACCATTCCTTTACACAATAAAATATGAACCACTAATATAAATACCTGTTAATAATATTTTTTATGTGAAATGGAGAAAAGGAAACTAAGGAAATATACAGATGAAGAAAGTGAAATGGCATCCCTATAAAGAAAAAAGATCAGAAGGTGTAGGGGAGGCAGGGAAATCTAAGAAATAAAGAAAGAAGGGTTATCAAACCAGTAGGTATGTTTAATTTACCCCTTAAAAATTAAATCAAGATCACATTAGTGTTTCAAATAGGGGCCTAAAATATGCTGCAAGTTAAAAACGTTTCAGACTTTTATTGACTTAAACAAATTCATAAGAAATCTTATGTTAAAAAGTATTTAAATAATAAAGTCAAAGTTAATCAAAATAGAGAAAGAGATGATTATATAAAAATGTGTGTCAACATTAAAAAAAACAAAAAAACTTCCCTATAACCCCAACATTTAAAGACAAATCAGATTGAGAGATATTTTTAAATGGTAATGAATGATTCAGATAAGTTATAATTAGATAAAATGATCCAGGGAGTGGCAGCCTCTGAGACCATATATCATTCTCATGGTTTATTAGATATCTAATGATCTTTAATCGTATATTGTGACATCATTAGTCACATTTCTGACGATACAGCCAAGCAGTGCATACTCAAATGATTTTATATTTTAAGATGTTTTAAACATTGTTGTTTGTTATATTTTTTAATATCATAAAGAAAATTCACATTTTTAAAACCAATTACAAACTCTATCTCTTTAAATCCAGCATATTAGGGTTATGGGTTAGATGAGTGTCCTTTTCCTCCTTTCATTTCTACATATGCATATTACATTCAATAACCCAGTTCACACAAATTATTGATATTATTAATGATATTGTGAGGTCTACCCCTATGCAAGAAGATCACTCATTCTTCAGTTTAAAAGCCTCTGAGACCAGCCACACACAGCAACAGCTTCATCTATATTCATATAAACTAAACCAAAAATGTAGCAATAAAGGGCCTTATTAAATTCCAAGCCCACAGTTGCCTTCATACAGGCCATAAGACTGAGGGTTAGACATTTGCAACAATTACAGAGCAATTTATTTAAAGAAGCCCACAATTACATGGCCAAAAGCCAATTTCGTAAACCCTGTAACCGTAGTTAGAATTTCAGGGCATGATCATGATCAATTAAGCAAGCACGTAAGTAGCGATTTAGAAACTGCCTATAATAAATGATACCGTCATCATGGCATCAGTCAAACATGGAGTTTAAACGTCAATCATTAAGTGTTTAGATGTCCGATGCGCGATCGTGCTCGAAACCCAGAGATTTAAAAAAAAAAAAATAATGAATGGCCAAACTCTTGTCCATGTAGGTGGCCTGATATGTCTTAAATCCTTGATTCCCGAGATTGATATAACACAGAAATTAAACGTAAAAAAAAAAATTTGATTGCAGATTTACGAGCTTGAGACATTCATTCTAATGTCTTTCATTGCTTTCCCAGAATTTTAAAGCCCAGTATTGTGTTTTTGTTTGCTTTTGTAGTGTTATGAACAGGTGTTTAACCCCCTTGCGAGTCCTCTCTAGTACTCATAGAATTTTTTGCTACATATTACATTTATGGGTTTGAAGGCAATTGTGGGCTTGTAAAAATTGTTGCAATTAAATCTAGATTTGCAATTGTAATGACAGTAACATTTGCAGGCTTGAAAGATCAAAGGCAGAGATAGGATTTACGGAGTTACGATTTTAACAACCGCAGGAATTTTCAGCCTGTAGCTCACAAATAGATTGCGGGTAGCTAGAGGAGGCCAATTAGATATCAGTAACTTTTGTGGGCTACATTACAGGCTTCGGTAATTGTGATATTGACAATTTAATAGGGCCCAAAGTGTTTAAACTATATTAAAAATAGAATTAAGACATTTTAGTAGAAAAGTGATGGTTTGTTCTACCTCCAAACTTATGCTACTAATGCTGCAGCATGATTATATGACTTCTGGTTCCATATGAAGTTATTGCTTCTACCACACTATCTACGTAAGACAAAAGCATCCATACATGATTATCCCAAGTTTACTACATGTGTATCTATTTAATTTACCAAAAATGCCAACACCTTTACATATTATATCACATGATGAAAAGGAATTTAATTCCACCAACAAATGGCAGCTTGCATTTACTCACTAGAGGAAATAAAGCTTGATATTACACTATTGCATGAAACCCATTTCTCTGCCAACACTCTCCCCAAATATTTTCATTCACAGTATCAGGTTTATTATGTGGCTACTCTAATTCACAGAAAACAAAGGCAACAGCAATTTTCATCCAAAATAAATGTCCAGTGAAAACCTGTAGCTCATTACTTTGATAAACTGGGACATTTTGATATAATCCAAGACCAAAGTATGGGTCACACATACACTATTGTTTCTTTATATTTGAGACCTACCAACCAAATATACACCCTCCAAGAGTTAAAAAGTGTCAAATGAAATACCAGAAATGATTATTTATGATATTAAATAAATGTGGAGATTACTACATAACTATGGATAGTTCCCAGAGTAGGGTAAGATAACCAAATGGACTGGAAAAAACTTAGCTCCGGGATCTGATTCATGGACGTACAACACAGTGCAGCTATCTTATATTGAGTCCCTGATAAATGAATTTAAAAAGGCCAATATTTTGCTTAAAGTTGAGTGTACTTATATAATTTAATCTGAATTTCAGAACTATTTTTCTATTAATGACACTTAAAAGCAGGGGCTATTCTCAAACTTTCCTAGCGTATAAAAAACAAAAGAAATACTCAATATAACACTAACTGAAAAACTCAAAGTCTTAGAAACTGAACATAAGAAACAATCTAATAATAGAATACTATTTTAAAATAAGACCAGAAATACAGATCAAATCAATATTCTCTTTCAAGATCAGGTGGATAGGTCAAACATATGGCTTGAAAGAGTCTTTTAAGGTAACAAACTAGATTAAAGAATTTGTAATCAGTACAACGTTACTTCAATTTGAACATCAAGGAGCACGCTGACACACAATCCACTTATCACTTGAAAGGAATATTTAAAATTCTACCAATCTTAATAAAACACAGAAAACAAACTAAACCTCAAATTATCCGCCAATGTTTAAATGGATTCACACTTTCTAAATGAACTAAATTCCAGTTAGATGATCTTAATGTTCCAATCTCTTAAAGATTAAAAATGTAATTAATGACTTAAAGTTGGGCCCAGGTGGCCTGACTGTTCTATACTACAAAACAATTTGAAATATTTTGGGTCACCCAAGATGGGCCAGTTATAGCAGAGAAGTCAGACAAAATGTGGTTTATTGGAGAAGGAACTGGAAACATGCTCCTATATCTTTACCAAGATAACCCTATGGATAAATACAGTAGAGACATAACAGCACTGGAAGGTGAGCCCCTCAGGTCAGAAGGTGTCTACCACATTGCTGGGGAAGAGCAGAGAGCATATACGAGTAGCACCACATCTAATTAAGTGGTTGGCTAAAGTCGAGAGAATGACCTGCTGTGAGTGTGCTGGAGGAGAAAGGAAAGTCCACTGCTGACGAGAACACTTCAGCATAGGAATCTGGAACATTAGAAATATGAACCAAGGCAAACTGGATGTGTTCGGTCAGGAGATGACAAGTTGACATCCTGGGAATTAGTGAATTGAAATCGACAGGAATCTGACATTTCATAAAAGACAACCACTAGATCTTCTACTGTACTCAAGAATCCCACTTGAAAAAATGGAGCAGCCCTCATAACCAACAGCTGGTCAAACAGTGTGCAGTGTCAAACTAATAAATAGCAAAATTATTTAAATTCAAGGAAAGCAATTTAACATCACAATGATCCAATTCTATGTTCCAACTATGGATCTTGAAGAGGCTGAAGTCTGAGGAGGCAGCAAGGATATTCAACACCTCCTAGATAGAACACCAAGAAAAGATGTTACTCTCATCATAGGCGATTGGAATGATTAGGTAGAGAAGCAAAAGATAATGGAATAATGGCCAAGTTTGGCCTTGGAGTACAAAATTAAGCAGGTCAGAGATTATTAGAATTCTGTTAAGACAATTCTATGGTCTGGAGCTTACTGCAGCTTGAATATAGAGCTTCTTGTTGCAAAATTCAGATTTAAACTGAGGAAATGAGGGAAAAACATTAAACCAAACGGATGCAAAATAAATAATATCTCCACTAAATATGCAGTGGAGGCAAAGGATATATTTAAGGGATAGATAAAATGACTGAAGAGTTTTGGACAGAAGTTAGTGACATTGTCCAGAAAAAAAACAACAAGGAATATCCCCCTAAATAACAAAAGGCTTATACGGCTTTAAAAGTAGTCCCGTAAATGAGGAAAGCAAATGGTAGTGGAGATAAGAAAATATTTGTCGAACTAAATGCAGAATTCCAAAGGTAGCAAGAAGAGACAATGGGACATTCTATAATGAGCAATGTAAATAGATAGAGGAAGATAACAACATGGGAGAGTCAAGATATTTCTTCAAAATAATTGGGAAACAGTCAAAGGTACCTTTCATGCCAAAGTGGTCATGATAAAATACAAAATGGTAGGGATCAGATAAAGAAGATGTGGCAGGAATACACAGAAGAACTATACAGGAAAGATCTTAACAGCATTGATAACATCAATAGTTTGTTCAATGAGCTAGAGGCAGATATCTTGGAGAGTGATGTGAGATGGGCCCTCAGAAGCCTTGCTAATAGCAAGGCTCCAGTGGTTGATGGTATCCAAGCTGAACAATTCAAAATCCCACAAAAAATCCTAAAAGAAGATGCTGTGAAAGTGTTGATTGCATTATGCCAACACAATTGGAAAACTCAACAGTGGCCAGCAGACTGGAAAAGGTCAGTATTAGTGATGTCCCAAACAGTTCGCCGGAGAACTATTTGCAGCGATTTTCGCATGTTTGCGTCCGCCGCGAACGGCGAACACATGTACTTTTCGGTTCGCCCTCTATACTTTATCATTGAGGAAACTTTGAACATCATTTATTTTATTTTATCATTTTTTTGTGTGTAGTCTATGCCTGCCTGCCAGCGTGTGTGTGTGACAGGCTAACACCTAACAGCTTTTATTGTGCTTATTTTCACTACTCATACCTGGTGGTATAACATACATTGAAAACAACCATTTTTTTCCTGTAATCTAATTTCAGTTGCCTGCCTGTGTCAGGCTCACAGCTTATATTGTGCTCAGTGCCATAACACAACAGTTTTTTGACTGTAATAGATTGAATAGCAATTGCCTGCCTACAGGCGTGTGTGTGAAGCCTATTGCATCTACTCTGCCAACTTTTGCCAGTGCACAGTGACACTCATATCTGGTGGCACCTTAGATTGCACACGCAGTGCCCCAAATTTGAAGTGGGAGGACCGTTAAAGCATCTTTTTCCATCTCCCGCTTCCAAAAATTCATGCCATATACACGTCCCCTGATAGTGGACGTAACAGGGATTAAACCGATAGGAATAGTACTACTTAACAGTACACACCTTATAATAACGCAGACAGAGGCAACGCGTATAATCTTCCATGCTGTGCAGTGGAAGCCCCCAGACTCTGACCTGTGTATAATCTTCCATGCTGGGCAGTGGAAGCCCCCAGACTCTGACCTGTGTATATTCTTCCATGTTGGGCAGTGGAAGCCTCTAGACTCTGACCTATGTATAATCTTCCATGCTGGGCAGTGGAAGCCCCCAGACTCTGGGAGTCTGAAGAAGAGGAGTCAGAGGAGGAAGATGGCTTTGAGGAGGTGGAAGACCAAACACAGCAGGCATCCCAGGGGGCTTGTTGTCACCTTTCGGGGACCCTTGGTGGCTGGGTGGAGGAAGAGACCTTCAATGACATCAGTGAGGACAAGGAACGGGACATGGCTAGTTTGGTATCCAACCTTGTGCAAATGGGGAGTTTGTGGTTGTGCAAAGGGACTGTTTGCGGTTGTTTGCTGTGCATTAAATGGGGAGATTGGTCTGTTACTGTGAAGCGGGTGTAACCCTTACACTACCTGATCGATACAACATCATACCTGATGTTTTAAAGCATGTTATTCCAAACAATTTAGGAATGTTAGGTGATTTATGCCCTTTATGGCTTAAAACCAGACTCTGCATCAACTATGTAATTTTCCGTGGAAGTTTTGCCATGGATCCCCCTCCGGCATGCCACAGTCCAGGTGTTAGTCCCCTTGAAACAACTTTCCCATCACTATTGTGGCCAGAAAGAGTCCCTGTGGGTTTTGAAATTCGCCTGCCCATTGAAGTCTATGGCGGTTCGCTGGGTTCGCCCGTTCGCGAACATTTAATGGAAGTTCGTGTCCGCTGTTCGTGAACCTAAAATTTGATGTTCGTGACATCACTAGTCAGTATACATCCCAATCCCAAAAAGGCAGTGCCAAAGAGTGCTCCAATTATCAATTAATTGCAGTAATTTCATATGACAGTAAGGTAACGTTTAAAATCCTTCAAACTTAGCTCCAACAATATATAGACCAAGAACTACCAGATGTGCAAGTCAGGTTTCGTAGAGGCACATATTTTCAATATCTGTAGGATAATAGAGAAAGCAAGAGAGTTCCAGGCAAACATTCACATCTGCTTCATAGACTGTTTTAAAGCCTTTGGCTCTGTAGATCACTATAAAATGTGGCAAATTCTTAAAGAGATGGAGAGGCCAGACTAACTCACCCACTCCCTGGGAAAACAATATATTGATCAAAAAGCCTCAGTCAAACTGAACATGTTACAATAGAATGGATCAAGTTTGGGAAAAAGAGTACAACAACGTTATATATTGTCACATAAATTATTCAACTTATATGTAAAGCCAAGCTGGATGAAACTAAGGCAGCAATCAATATACCTGGGACAAATATCAACAACCTCAGAAACGCAGATAATACTACTCTGACAGCTGTAAATAAGGATATCAGACATGAGTGCATAAGGTGGCCTGCTGCTCAATGTTAAAAAGATGAAGATCATTGCAAACAGCAATTTTAGTTCCTGGGACAAATATCAACAACCTCAGATATGGGGATGATACTACTCTGATGACTGAAAAGGAGGAGCAACTAAAGGGCCTACTGATAGGTGGGGAAGAAGTGGAGAGAGTGACAGATTTTATTTTTCTGGGTTTCAAGATCTCTGCAGATGATTACTGAAGCCATACATTAAAAGCTGGTTGCGTCTTGGGAGGAAAGCTATGGCATGTCTGGACAAGCTATTAAAAAGTAAAGATATTACAATTTCAACAAATGTCTGACTATTTAGAACTATGGTATTGACAGTAGTAACATTGGGACGTGAGAGCTGGGCCATAAAGAAGGCTGAGTATTATAGAATTGAAGCCTTTGAATTGTTGTATTTGAGTCCTTTGGTCTACAAAAAGATCCAATCACTCAGTACTACAGTACATCAAGCAAACTGTTTACTGTAAAGTTTGATCATTAGGCTAAAGTTCAAATATTTTGGCCATATCATGTGAATACACGATGCCCTAGAGAAGACACTGATGCTGGGAAAAAAAGCAAAAAAAAAGAGTGGCAGAGGTAAAGCAAACTACTGCTGTTCTTTGATGAGAGACCCCTTAGAAAGCAAGTACTGTGTAATGTAATACCGGGATTCATTATGTTATTTATCATTATTGAAACTATCATTCAAATACTTAGCAGTGCTATCTTTAAATGTAATACATTTTTATTATATTTACACATGAACCATGAGACATATTTACTCTCATCAGATTTTAAAATATTTATACTTAATACAAAGACACATTAGGTTAAAATATACTTGGGGTGTCATAATATAGCAAAAACCGCTAAACCTTTTAAGGTATATTGAAGTTTCATGTATTATGAATGCATCTGATAGGAGAATCAGTAGTATATGCAAACATTTGTTGTATAAAAATAAATATGACTAGAAATAGTATAAGAATGTATTACATTTAACATGAGCTTGAAAGAGAGCCGAGGGGCAGTGGCTGACAGATGTGCCATAGGGTCAAGGAGTCAGATCCAACTATATTTTTTACTTGTAATGTTTTTGAAAGTATGTTGAAACTTATGAGAATTTGATCATTTATTCATTTATTAAACACACCAAGTATTAAGTTTGAGTAGTAATATATTTTTTGGGCAGTACGGGGTTAATTAGTTACAGTATCTAAATGAGAGTAACAGTAAAGCTGTCATTCCCAAGAAGTGACAAATCACAAAATATTTAGTATAAGTACATGCAGAAAGAGACCTATGGTTACAGAAATGTTTATACACTGGGAAGCAGCTGAATATATCTGGGACATTTACAGATGAGCCATGAGACATATTTACTCTCACCAGATTTTAACATATTTATAGTTAAGACAGGGACACGTTAGGTTAAAATATACTTGGGGTGTCATAATATAGAAAAAAACGCTAAAGCTTTTAAGGTATATGGAAGTTTCATGTATTATGAATACATCTGATAGAGGAGAATGAGTAGTATATGCAAACATTTGTTGTATAAAAATAAATATGACTAAAAATATTATAAAAAATGCATTGCATTTAAAGATAACACTGCTAAGTATTTGAATGATAGTTTCAATAATGATAAATAACATAATTAATCAGCTAAAATAAATAGCTCTGTATATTACACACTCTTTGCCTGGAGTGTGTACATAAGGGGTCTCTCATCACAGTCCAGCAATTTTCCTTGAAACCTACTTTCCATCATTGAGATATCCTGGTTATATATTAGATATGGCGTAAGAGGAAGTTATGGCAAGTGTTTAGTGCTCATGTTAGGGTGGTAGCAAGCCCCCAACTAGACCAACCATTTACAAGAGCTCCCCCGTGTTCTTGAATGTTAAAAAAGCCATGAGCGCCATTTAGGAGAGCAGCATTTTGTTTGAAAAAAGAGTCTCTAGACGAAAATAGTTTAGTGAGTTTTTCTACACATGTCATGTAGTTGGTGCCTCAGTTTGTTTGCTTACTTAAAGGTATATATAAGTTTCCTCTGTTTCAAATGTTTGATAAGAAACGGGCAGTGATTATCATCTAAAGTTATATGCAGGAAAGTAAAATCCAGCTTTGCACACGCACAGGGAGCTGATATAACCAAGTACACACAGGCAACAAAGCCAGATACAAAGTTTGACCTTTCTTGTAGAGAGACTTTACAATACAATCAGGAACCCCAGAGCTTGATACAAATGTATCCGCTGCCTGAGTATCCTCCTGATTGGTCAAAACAAATTATGAATTTTATACTAATTTATCCAGGGTTTTAAAAGGGTATTAACTCTATTTTTTTTTATTTTTTATTATTTATTTATTCATTTTTACACATCAATAATTACAAACATATGAACAAAAAAAATGATTTTAGAGCATATAATCCCACTCATTGTGTAGTATTCCCCTCTTTACCTTGTATCAGGGAGAATATTGCATACTTTTGGTTCAATAAAAACATTATGTATACTTCCCAATTCATTTTTGAAAATACGCCTCAAAGTTTAAATAAACACATAACAAAACAGAAAAACTGCACTCATCACGTGGCTCGCAATGAACTCCTTCGGCGCTGATTGTGAGCCTCTTCTCTGGTATTTTTATTTTTTATAAATATATATTGTTTAATAATAATTAATTAATTAATTAAGGAAAGAGTAAATTAATATACTTTAACTATTTAAAATTAATATATCCAGCAATCAAAATGCTGAAGAGCTAACAATCGCTTTTGTTTTTCCTGCAGCATACAATGTACATTTGGACTGTTGGTGACCTGAGGAGAAAGTATCAGCAATGTGGCAGGTGTGCAGTGTAAATAGGCTGCGTGCGCGATGCTAAACCGTTTGTTTAGTTGTGTAAAGCATCATTTATTAGTTTTAAGTTTGTGTTGTAAAATGGAGGCGATTGTCTATGTGTTATGCGGAGCATTTTCCGTCCTTACTAATAGTGTATTTTGTACCTCCTACGTTCCTGGGTAAAAGTCGTATGTGCCTGGCGGTGTGCGGCGCTTAGGGGTCTTGTAGCCTCGTTTTGTTTTTTTTCGGCTGCCATTTTTCTTCTCGCGTAGGCGATTTTCGAGATGCAAAACTCTGCAAATTCGACTTAAATTCACGTGCAACCTCACTCCCAGACGTCCTGACGTGTATTTGAGTTTCCTGTTGATCTGTAGTCCCTCGGGTCATAGTTATGTTGCTTAAGTAGTGCAGGGTCGTAGGTATGAGCACCTATGGTGCTCATCTCCACCAGCGCAGTGAGCACCTTCGGCACTCCTTGCCAAAGTTATGCAGGGTCATAGGGATGAGCGCTTATGTTGCTCATCTCCACCAGTGCAGGGAGCTCCCTGCCTAAGTGATATGGGATCAAAGGGATGAGCGCCTATGGCGCTCATTTCCACCAGCGCAGTGAGCACCTTCGGTGCTCCCTGCCAAAGTTGTGTGGGGTCGAAGGGATGAGCGCCTACAGCGCTCATCTCCACCAGTGCTTAGAGCGCCTTCGGCGCTCCCTGCCTAAGTGGTACAGGGTCGTAGGGATGAGCGCCTACGGCCTGGCTGCAGCCCTTTTTTTGGCAAGCCCGCGCTGCTGAGAACTATATATGTGATATAATACATGCATGATCAGATATAACAATTGGACCAATCTTCACTTCACTAATCAGATCAATCACTCCCGGATCAACTAAAAAATAATCTATCTGTGAGTATGTTCCATGCCTGTGGGAAAAGAACGAATAATCCCTTTGATCAGGATTTACTAATCGCCAGGCATCATATAAGTTATGTTTAACCAAATTGGATGAAAATAATTTAGCATTTCTAACAGTTCTTGTATCAGTAGTTACATTTTTAATTGATTTTCTATCCAAATCCAGATCCATTAATAGATTAAAGATGCCGCAAATTATAGTCTTTCCTTTAACATATCTCCTCCAAAGTTTTAATACCTGGTTCAAAAATTAGTTTTGTTTTTCATTTGGGGCATACAAATGTAATAGTGTGAAATCTCCATTCTGTATTTTACCAACCCAAATAATATAGCAGCCGTTTATGTCAACCTCAACAAATTCTTGTTACACAGTTATTGATTTACTAAACAAAATCGCAACTCCTCTTGCTTTCTTCCTGAATGAAGAGGTGCCAGTGTGTTTCTTGAATGCAGAAAATATCTGCTTTTTCTTCATTAAATTCACTGGCAATATGATTTCTCTTTACAGAATGATTCAAGCCTTGAGCATTAATACTTGATCTTTGATGACATAACAATTTCCTCAAAGCTCTTTCAAAACTCCCTTCCCCCCTCCTTCTCTCCTGTATGCCACTACAGCCGAAAATACAAAAACAGCAAAGAAAAAATAAAACATGCCCAACAATTACCCTGCCCCATATACAGAAAAAAAAACACGTATTTCAGATCTCTCTTTATCATCTTTCGGGAATAAGGGGATATGGAATTAAACTCAGACAATTGTAAGCGTTTGAAGGACGCGGTGGACTAATGCGTAGCAGATCTAATCAAGAGTATCCTAATTAAAGTGAATAACACAGACACTCCTTAACTCTGCCCCCCCCAAAAAAAAACCTCTATGTGAATATGCATTATTTATGGTCATATTCCAAGAAAAAGAAGAAGAAAAAAAAAGTTAGAAACCCATTAATATCTCTCAATTTACCTTTTTCTCAAAAAGCCATGTCTATCCATTAACTAGGGTTTTTAAAACATATTAACATAAACTCCTCTGTTACCCTTCTCTTTCTACAATCCCTAACCCTCCCCTTCCTCCCCCTTCCCTCTAATAAACACATCTCATAAACTTCAACTTCTCAACCTATTAGTTTACCATCCGAAAACTTTATAAAGTGAAGTGCAATTCAAACGATCAAAAGTGCTTAAATAACCTTCATGGAAATGTAATATTATGTGATCTATAAATTGCTTAATTCAATTCCTTTTGTCAAAAGATATTTCTTATATAAAAAGGGATTGCTAATTCACTAAAAATATCTTCCCAAAAAAATCATCAATATTTAAACTTCATGTGAAGTATAAAGTGCTATAAAACATCCTTTTTAACCAAATGTGCTTTTTGTATAAGTGAGAATTATTAAAACATTTTATATAATTCCATTTCTAACTATACATTTTATCATTAAGACCATAGTCCAATTTAGAATATACTTTTCATTTAAGGAACAGTGCAAGTTCAACTTAAAGCACTCAAATTGTTGTATAACCTGCATTAACACCATTTCAAGTGATAAATAACGCCTTTTATCCAATTAATTTAACCCACAATATTTACTCATCTTAAGCAAGGAAAGCAACGGGAGAGGGAAAAAAAAACCAACAACTAGAAAATGATTTACATTACCCTAACAGAAATTATTGCATGGGTTTCAAATTTGCTCCCCATAACTGGGGGGTTAGACCATAAAATTCCCGATTTCCATTTTTACAACTTCCATTTTGTCAGCAGTGATTTTCCTTCCTCGTAGGAGGAGACATACAATTTTTAATTATTGTATATTATTATGAGTTTAGTGGGTAGTTTCCAATGATAATTAATAGAATTATCTCTTAACACTTTAGTAACTTCTCTGTACTTTCTACGTTGTGTCAAAATCTCACAGGAGATATCAGAGAATGTCTGTATTCTCTCATAAGGAACTTGAAATGTTCTTGGCTCAAAAACTATTTTAAGAATTTCCTCTTTTACCACTAAATGGTGTAATTTTACAAATGTATTTCTAGGGATGCTAATATCTAGATTTCTTGGTTGAGGAATACGATACACTTTATCTATCAGATTCTCTTCACTAGTAACCTCTACCAAGAAAATCCTTAATACATCAACCTGGTTGATCTCCAAGCAAGATAGATTTGGGAATATCCCTTATTCTAATATTATTTTTCCTTGCAAGATCTTCAAACTTAGTGCGTTTACTTTTTAATATTTCAACCTGGTCTTTCAATACAGCCACTTGTTTAATTACTCTTTCATGTTCATTAAGTATTTGATTTTGACTCATTTCAAGTTCCTGAATAGCTTTAGCTTGAGCCATAATAGCTCCTGTATTGTTTGCAATTTCTTTCAGCAAATCTCCTTTTATTGTTTGTTGAAATTCCCCAAAAAGTTATTTTATTGAGGCCATAGTGATTTTTTACTTTCCTTTGGCCTTATCTGATGTTTTTCTATCTACCTGAGACGCTTTTTCCCCTACTATCAGCATTAATGATGTATCTACAGGGAGTGCAGAATTATTAGGCAAATGATTATTTTGACCACATCATCCTCTTTATGCATGTTGTCTTACTCCAAGCTGTATAGGCTGGAAAGCCTACTACCAATTAAGCATATTAGGTGATGTGCATCTCTGTAATGAGAAGGGGTGTGACATCAACACCCTATATCAGGTGTGCATAATTATTAGGCAACTTCCTTTCCTTTGGCAAAAGGGGTCAAAAGAAGGACTTGACAGGCTCAGAAAAGTTCAAAATAGTGAGATATCTTGCAGAGGGATGCAGCACTCTTAAAATTGCAAAGCTTCGGAAGCGTGATCATCGAACAATCAAGCGTTTCATTCAAAATAGTCAACAGGGTCGCAAGAAGCGTGTGGAAAAACCAAGGCGCAAAATAACTGCCCATGAACTGAGAAAAGTCAAGCGTGCCGCTGCCACGATGCCACTTGCCACCAGTTTGGCCATATTTCAGAGCTGCAACATCACTGGAGTGCCCAAAAGCACAAGGTGTGCAATACTCAGAGACATGGCCAAGGTAAGAAAGGCTGAAAGACGACCACCACTGAACAAGACACACAAGCTGAAACGTCAAGATTGGGCCAAGAAATATCTCAAGACTGATTTTTCTAAGGTTTTATGGACTGATGAAATGAGAGTGAGTCTTGATGGGCCAGATGGATGGGCCCGTGGCTGGATTGGTAAAGGGCAGAGAGCTCCAGTCCGACTCAGACGCCAGCAAGGTGGAGGTGGAGTACTGGTTTGGGCTGGTATCATCAAAGATGAGCTTGTGGGGCTTTTTCGGGTTGAGGATGGAGTCAAGCTCAACTCCCAGTCCTACTGCCAGTTCCTGGAAGACACCTTCTTCAAGCAGTGGTACAGGAAGAAGTCTGCATTCTTCAAGAAAAACATGATTTTCATGCAGGACAATGCTCCATCACACGCGTCCAAGTACTCCACAGCGTGGCTGGCAAGAAAGGGTATAAAAGAAGAAAATCTAATGACATGGCCTCCTTGTTCACCTGATCTGAACCCCATTGAGAACCTGTGGTCCATCATCAAATGTGAGATTTACAAGGAGGGAAAACAGTACACCTCTCTGAACAGTGTCTGGGAGGCTGTGGTTGCTGCTGCACGCAATGTTGATGGTGAACAGATCAAAAAACTGACAGAATCCATGGATGGCAGGCTTTTGAGTGTCCTTGCAAAGAAAGGTGGCTATATTGGTCACTGATTTGTTTTTATTTTGTTTTTGAATGTCAGAAATGTATATTTGTGAATGTTGAGATGTTATATTGGTTTCACTGGTAAAAATAAATAATTGAAATGGGTATATATTTGTTTTTTGTTAAGTTGCCTAATAATTATGCACAGTAATAGTCACCTGCACACACAGATATCCCCCTAAAATAGCTAAAACTAAAAACAAACTAAAAACTACTTCCAAAAATATTCAGCTTTGATATTAATGAGTTTTTTGGGTTCATTGAGAACATGGTTGTTGTTCAAGAATAAAATTAATCCTCAAAAATACAACTTGCCTAATAATTCTGCACTCCCTGTAATTGTGCTGTTAAAAAGGTATCTGAGTCCCTCCTTCTGATAAACTTTTAGTAGGCAAAATAAAATTATCCTTTTTAGTTGATTTACTTTTATCTCTTTTACGTGCTTTAGAGAACTGATTCTCGTTATCTCTTATTGTGATTCTTATAAAAATATGTAACTAACAACTGTAAGCATACACCCCACTTGCGGCCTTTCCCCTCAAGGCAAATCCAACCACTCTGGAAACCCAATATACTTCCCATTTAGCAAAAAATAAGCTAAACCCTGAAAGGTCCACAACAATATTAGCAGAATGCAAATGATACACTTGTATTCATCCTCTCATTATCATAGAGAGGGAGTAGCATCACTTTAATCAAATCTTTGAGTTGTCTCTAGGAAGGTCTCAAAAAACTATTTTTTAACTCTTAGTTCCCAACACCTATTTGTCAATCGTTTTAGATAATTGCACAATACAAGAGGTCAAGACACTATTTCTTCACTCCTCCTTGCTCCTTTCACTTTAAGCCCTTTTGAGACTATTAATACATTGAAATAGGGCTTTATTAGAAAAAAACGATCTCCTTTGTGCAAGATGTAAAACAGTTCTCCTTTACTTCATGGTGCCAGATTTTCCAAAAGGCAAAAAAGCATAAAAAGATCTCCTTGAAAGCTGCAAACACCCCTTCCACCTCTTCAATTGCAAAACACTGTGCACAAGCCCCTTCAATTAATTTAATTTGGAGTACTAATGAAGTCAAAAACAGATCAAAGTTCAAGGGGGGTAAGAGCCAATTTCAGTTATATATTTCTATGCCTCTTATTATTCCTCTCCCTTTACATTTTCTTTATTTTCTATCTTTCAATATCTTATACTGCCCTTTTCCTTTAATAAAGAAAAAGAATGGAGTTAACTTAGCTTCTCAGAGTCTCAGTGGGGATTTGCGGATCTGTGTTTCTTGACTACCACTTAGATCACTTTCTTCTTGTGCTCTTTTGGTGCTAGATGTTGCACTCTATAAAGGCTCTCTTCTAACAGGCAGAAGATATATAAGAGGGGTGGTAACCTCCACTTCACTCTAGGTTGAGATTTATAAGCCTCTATAACTCTGGGCATTACTCTCCCATCCCCCTTACCTTATCTTGAATTGTCCATTAGGTTTAACGCTAAGTAGGGAGCATACACTGTCTCTTGTCATACCAAGTCTCAACGGGGATTCGTGGATCTCTTTACCTTGACCACCACGTGTTGCAACTCCCCTGGTGTTTTTCTTTCATTGCTCTTTGTTCCTGGCACAAAACAACTTCTCTGGCAGATCAGTGCTAAAACCCATCCGTTTCCTTCATACAATCACATGCAAATCTCTATCGTAAATCAGCCATCAGTAGCTTAGGATTAACATGAATAGCAAGAGGCTCGTTGTATGTGCATAGCAAACACTCTCACGCTGCTCCGCGCCACCGCATATGTCCACCGTCGCCCAACTGGCAAGAAACTACTTGCTTCCTGGGCGTGGCAGATTCCCCCACAGAGTTTGTTAACTCTAATTTTCAACTGTCAGAATTCACAAGACATTTTGCTAGCTTCAAAATAAGTGTTTAATTGTTCTGGTATTTTTTCATGCAAAAATATATTTTCATACACTACTGATTCTCCTTCATCAGATGCATTCATAATCCAGGAAATTTAGATATGCCTTTAAGATATTTAAAATGTTTTATCAGCATAAAAAAAATATTTGGCTATTAATGATGAAACATAACTAAAAGTATACAATGCAATCACATATATAGTTGTGAGCATGCGAGCCTGCTCGAGCCGTTGCTAACGCTTGCAGGCTAGCTTCGCGAGGGCCTCAGTTGCTGGCATGGAGCTCCGAAGGTGCCCCATGCCAGCAACTGCGGCCCTCGCTTCCTCATATAAACCTATTCCAGTCCTTCTTTCCACTCCCTTTAACCCCTCGGTGCCTCCCAGTGAAGCCGCAGTGTGGGAGCCGTAGTGCAGGGGAGGGTAGTGGGAGGATTTGGGGGCCGGTGTGTGGTGCGGGGGGGTTCTCGAGGGGGCTGCACTAAGGGGCACACACCGAGCTGTGGGATGGGAGCCATACTTCCCTTTTCAGAGGCCGGTGCAGGCTGATCTGATCCACCTCTGCATGTCTTAATGTGAGGGGTGTGAGTGCCACACAGCCTGTCAGCTCTGTACACACAGATAATTGAACTTAATGGGCAATATTTTGATTGACGTTATGAGTGGTGTCACCAATAAGCCCGCCCCCGAACTGTCAATCAATTCAGCAGAGGCACTGAACCAGGTACTACCACTGCCTACACTGATCCCTCCTCCATCCCTCCTCTAAACATGGCTGTCTGTGAGGATCTCCACTAGCTGGTAAGAGCCATGTGCTCCGTGTGTGTGTCTGTGGGGGTTAAATCTGTCTCTATCTATCCATCTATCTGCATCTATCGGTCTCTATCTATATGTCTGTATATATCTATCTGTCTGTCTGTTTCTTTCTATCTATGTATGTCTACCTATCCCATCTATTTATCTATGTATTTTATCTACCTGTTGCATCTACTCATCTCATCTATCCATCACATTGTTTCTACCAATTCTATGTACCTATCTACCCATTTTATTTATTCATCTCATCTGCCTATTCCATCTACCCATTGTATCTACCATGCCACCTACTCAGTGTCTACCCACTGTATCTAGCCACTGTATCTACCTATCATATATACTCATTGCATCTGCCTATCTACACATCAAATTTACCTCTTCCATCTACCCATTTCATTTATCCATTGGATCTACCCATCTACTACTGACCTACTCCATCTACCCATTGCATCTACCGATCTAACCAAACTATTGTACCTACATATCTATCCACATCTACCCATTGTAATTACCCAGTATAGCTATAGTCTACCCATTGTATCTACCCGTTGCATATACCCATTTCATCTACCTAATCCATCTTCCCATTCCATCTACATGTTGCATCTACCGATCTCATCTACCCATCCCATTGTATTTACCAATCACATCTACCCATTCCATCTACTTATCTACCCTTTGTTTCTACCCATCCCATCTACCTATCTACCCATTTTATTTATTAATCTCATCTACCCATCCCGTTTACCCATCTACCTATATACTCATCGCATCTACCTATTTATTCATCTCATCAACCCATTCCATCTACCTATATACCAATTTCATTTACCCATTGCATCTACCCATCTACTACCTACCTATTTAATCTACCCATTGTATAAACCCATTGTACCACCCATCTCACAATTCATTGTGTCGATCTACCTACCCATTGTATCTATCCATCACATCTATCCATCTACCCATTGTTTCTACCTATGACATCTACCCATTATATCTACTGATTGTAACTACCCATTCCATCTATCCACCTAACTATTCTATCTATCCATTGTATCTACCCATCGTATCTACCATCTACCCATTGTATCTGCCCATACCATCTACCTATTCCATCTATCCATTGTATCTATCCAGCACATCTACCCATCTACCTATTCCATCTACCTATTGTATCTACCCATCAAATCTACTATCTACTATCATATCTACCTATTCCATCTACCCATCACATCCACCTTTTCAATCTGCCCATTTTATCTACCCATCAAATTTACCTATCTATTTATTCCATCTATCCACTTTATCTACCTATCTATCTACCCATCCCATCTACCTATCGCATCTACTTGTTTTATCTACATATTCTATCTATCTACCCATCTCATCTACCTATTGTATCTACCTATTCTGTCTGTCTCATCCTCTTCCCAACATCACATATATAGTTGTGAGCATGCGAGCCTGCTCGAGCCGTTGCTCACGCTTGCGGGCTCGCGTAGCTGGCCCTCGCGAAGCAACTGAGACCCTCGCAAACTTTACATTGCAACGCAAACAACATACGAGACACGTTAACAAAAATCAGCCGCAACCCGCAGACATGAAAAAATGAAAAACACAATAAATACACACAGCACATACATAAAAAGCTTACCTACAGCAAGAGGGGGCATCCAGGACCTCAAAAAATGAAGTTACACCTTAATTTAACTCAAAATAAAAGAGTTTAGACACGCAAAAATGGCCGCCGAACAAAACGAAAACGAGGCTACAGCACTCTAAACACGCAAAACACCACAAGAAACACGCAAAACACCACAAAACACCTACGGATATTCTGCTACAGACGCATACCACACATTTGCCACCATTTTAATGCGGAAGTACACAGCTACGCTAACGGTTTGGTCTCGCGCACGCACAGCAGCTCCACACCACTAATACTCCCAATACTCAAATTATTTATTTGAATATTATACACCAAACAGCATTAGCTCACTTACAATTTCATTGCCGTAATTTTTTGACGGGCAATTCGCTAGTGTAAAATATGAAATACAGTTAGATTATTTAATTATGTCATTATTTTCTTGGAATTTTTTGACATAATTCTATACATTTGGAACACTTCTGAACATTTTATGTAAGAGTATTATATTATGGATATTTTAACCTTGAAAATTGGTCCTATTTGAGCTGAAAAGTCAGTACCACCAATACAACATATATGTGCACCCTATGAGAGGAGAAGGCTGTTCAAACATAAACATATGTCCAGTTTGTGCATTTGCAGCTTCCTGCTATAAAAAGGCCACTAGCTACCCTGGGGGACATCTTCTATGGTGACACTACAGAGACAGCACACCACAGCTTCATCAAGAGTAAGGACAATAGAGCAAGATCCACCAAAGTGCTCCACGTACTCACTCTGCTTCACCTGCCACACCTCCACCATCTTGAAACACCCACAATGCTACTGGATACTATAAGGCAAACATATACGTGCACATTAACAATATACATGTGCACAACCACATCTGATCTGTGGATACATATCATATAGGTTGACATTTCAACAAACAGCGGATGACACAAGCAAACATCTTTCAACTAATGGTCTATTTTGTTGGATAGTCTCTTATAATGGCCACTGCAACTACAAAGGATTAATATCTGCTTGATCGAGCCATAGAATGCTTATTGTCAAATATCATGTGCTTCCGCCAAAATAACATGTCACAGGAAGTAATTCATTTAATGCACATTAATAGGGACAAGGTTCACAGAATAATCACAGTTGATGTGTGGTCTGCTAGTTCTTCATTGTACATATTTGTTTTTACATTGACTACACATATCTGCCATGTATGAAAGTGCCTTAGATTTGTATGCATTTATTTCCAGGGCATAGCATGCTGGGTATTCCAAATTATTTGATGAAATATTCTGTTATTATAACCTTCAACTTTATGGGTCTCTGATGTCAAGATCTATTTACAGGAAGTAAAGTCTAATTCACTCATTTGACAAAGGGACTACAATTTAGGAGACAGTAACTGCATGGCAATTAGTTAGCACAAGTGTTCTTAAAGGGACATGTAAAAAATGGTTTTATTTGTTGAATAAGAAAGATGGAATTTTCTATTTTTTTCTGTATTTTAGTGTAATTTTATTTCTTTTTGGAACACAGAGAGAGTAAAAGCTGTCCTACTAGATTTATAGATGTCAATGACACTTGCAGTGTGTCGGTGAATGGATTCCATTACCTATGTCACATTCATCTGGTCAGTACACCAGAATGCCTAACATATATAGGTTCTACGCACTATTTCTATTTCATTTTCAGGAATTCCATTGTTAGAGAATGCCTTTTTCCATGTAATATCTACTTTTTGAGCGTTCGTTTTTCTTATTTACATTTTTTCACAGTCTCTTTCCCTCTGAGGACCTGTTTACACCTCACTTGAACAATTCATACATCGTCTGGTTACTTTTCCATTCATGCTTATTATATTATATTACTGCAACATTTTCAGTAAACCTTTCCATCTGATTCACTGTTACTGCATATCGAATGCATGGTTGAGTGATATGTCTAATCTTATCCACTGGTACAATATTTTTTTTAATATTCATTCACATGAAACTAATCATTCTACTGTGAATCTATTCATCTAGTTTATTCTATTGAAAAATGACATACTGGATAGTATTGTAATCTAAAAAAATGGTAATTAAGGCTATGAATATTTATAAACCATGGAGTGGGAGAACTTTGATTAGAGTGATTATTGAAGGCAGCCTCAGATAATCTAATGATTAATTAAGCTTGAGATATGCATATGCTACACTAATTAGTTATATTAGAATGATTATAAAGTTTGGAATTGCAGTTGATTGTTTACAAAATGAGTGTCACATAATCCCAAATTTTCAGCTGTCACAATGTTTTTATATTTGTATAGGAAATAATTCATTATTCTTGTTTGGCATGGTCATGGTCTGTACTGTTTATAATAGTTTATTTTATTCTTACTCAATGAAAGGACAATTGTTGTGACATACAGCCTCATTAAGTTAAGATTCGTCCAATTGAATAGGGCTCTATATAAGCACATATTTTTTAAAGAAGTTTTTAGTTAATGAACATCTATCCAAAAGCAAGGTTTTCACTAACTAAAAACTTATTTAAAAAAAAATGCTCTGTCCTTATGTAGAGCCCTATTCAATTTGCTGAATCGCAATTTAATAAGGCTGTTAATTTGTGTAGCATTGGTCTATTTGATGTTAGTAAACATGATGGATTGGTTATGCATATACTAATGATTTTCTACATCTACTTTTCTTTTAGTAGCTTTGTAAAAAGATTGCAGGGATTAACTACTAGTCTGAAACTGATGAGTCCATAAAGGGTGATAGAGATAGCGCACATGTGCTTATTCAGCTCTGCTTAAAGGAAGAGAGCAGTGGTTCCAAACATGGCATAATTTAAAACTATAGGTAATTATGCCTCAACATGCCTGCCCATGATTAAGTCTTCCAACCCTCATGTTCATGAATGTCCTCCTTTGACACCTCTGAGACGTGAGATAATGCTTGTCCCACTCCTGAGGTGCTGTGGGAGTTGGTTCTTGCACTGCTACTGATACTGCTACTCCAGATTCATGTTTGCAGTCTGCACACATTGAGAGGAGCTTGTAGGATGGGGGAAAGAGGTTTACAACTAGAGGTGCTGCAGAAGACTCCTGCATCTCCTCTTCAGGCAATGTTATGTTATATTCCCTCTCCTTTTGCAGCACAACATTTAAATGGCTGTGTATTTTAAATGTAAATTTTGTAATGGGAAAGTGGTAAGATGATGGGGTATGTAGCATGGGTAAATGCGGTTGTTATATGTTAGGGGTTGAATACAGAGTATATGTGTTGGACAGGGGTAGAGGTATGTGTGATGGTAGATGGGATTGGTATAAAGGGTGGCATATGTAATGTGTATATATGAACAATGGGAATTTGTAATATATCTTAACGTAAAACTCTTAAACTATTGCCTACATGACCAATGTATCCACAATTTGTCTAGACTGTAGCTATTATTGCAAAATTATCATTTGTTTGAAAGTGGTTGCTACAGAGCTGATTTATATACTTTTACTAATACGTTTTTAGCTTTTGTAGCATCTCTCTTTTTGATGCAATAAAAAAAGACTTTAGTAATGTTTAAAGCTTGCTCTTCACATAAGCATACGTGAATTAGTGCGTGCAAGTGAAAATAAACCACATCCGTTACCCAAATAAATGACATCAGTATGCGATAAAACAGCCCACAGCTATTATTTGAATGGCAATTGACCAAAAAACAGAGGTGCATGCTCACAACCCATCAGGGATCCCAGCCATCTGAAGTCTACAGGAACCCCATGCCCAGGAGACCTCTTACCCAAAACCTGGTATAAACCAACACCAAAATATGCTCCCACCTTACAGAGAGCAATGACCCCCGCCCACCACAGCTGTAACAAAACATACATAACCAATAGGGAGGGAGGGAGGGAAGCTCACATGTGCTCCTATCAGAGTGACAAGGAAGGGAAGGGAAATTTAGTTTTATTCCTTGACAACTCCTCCCAAGAAATGAAATCCTCCAATGACTTCCGAGCTCAATTTCAAAAGTATGCACTTATCCCTATGCCACCAGAAAGGGTATTCATGAGAGAATGGTATAGTATCTAAATATCAACTGTTTGAGGCCTTAAGTGGGATTGCAAGTATACTTTATGTGAAGGTGATCTAAAACTGGTTACTGGTTACAATGATTAAGGCCTAAAACAGATTAATTAATTGGAGTTTGGAGTTAAACAAGGTGACCCCTTATAATCACCTTAGGTCACTAAATAAGAATAAGTGCTTGGATGTTTGTATTGTTTTTTTTAAAGCAATGTTATTTGTACAAACATAGCTACAAAAACTAAACACCCTGCATGTTAGGACACCCCCACTATAGCCTGTGATAACCTGTTATGCAGCTTCTCAATTAATTGTGTGATTTATTAAAGACCCTTAAATGTTACTGTATACTATGCTTATCACAGCTGGTCATGAGTAGTAGTGAACGGGGTGTGTTATGTTTGTGTTACGGGTGTGTAACCTCAATCTATTGTGAAAGCCCAAGTTCTCTGAATTTACTAAACACTTACCTTGCTTTTTACTACTTGTAATGATGAATTGTGTTTTAAACCTCACATTAGCAGTATGTTTTATATTGAAATAAAATAATATAACCAATATTCATCCACTACTATACAACATATACTGATATATGTTATATATAGCAGTGTATGTTGTCTATAAATAGGTAAATTTTACTTTTATTTACTTTTATTTAAATATAAAAAATACTGCACTACAGGGAATAAAATCTGCAATGCTGGTATAATTATAACTATGGAATCTAACATTAACCTTTTACGGACCCATCACATATATAGTTGTGAGCAGGCGAGCTTGCTTAAGCCGTTGCTCACGCGTAGCGAGCCCGCGGCCCTCGCGAAGAGAGGGCTGTTGCTCACGCTTGCTCACTCCTTGCCAGCATTTGCGGCCTTTGCGAAGAGAGGGAGCTGTACGTGCATGCCCCTGGAGAGAGGGAGCTGTGCGTGCACGCCGCTGGAGAGAGGGAGCAGAACTCCATGCCCCATTAGACCCATCAGACTACTTACATTCATTGGAGCATTTCAATTCACCTCCGCCATGTCTCCCCTGCCTGCACATTTTCTGCAGAGGCAGGGAGTTTCAGAATTACGTCACATGCATGCAAAGTCATTCAGGAAGTCCCTGCCTCTGCAGAAAAACGCACAGGCAGGAGATGCATAGTGGTGGATAATTGAACAGCTTCGATGAATGTAAGTAGTCTGATGGGTCTGACTGATAGTGATAGATCTGACTGATCGGGCCCATGGAGGCCTGGCCTTGGGGGACATGAAGGCTTAGCCTGGGGGGACATGGCATCATGGGCTGGAGGCCATTAACTAATTAAAAAAAATACATATATACAACAAAATGTGCACTGGGACATTATATATATATATATATATATATATATATATATATATATATATATATATAGATATATTTATATATATATTTATATATATATATATATATATACACTGTATATATTTGAAATATATTCTAGATTTTATACACACTTATATTATACAGATTATAAGTATATAATATATTATATGTATTGTGTGTGTGTGTGAGGTGTGTGTGTAATGTGCAGTGTGTATACATATATATATAATGATGTATTGTGTGTGTGTGTGAGGTGTGTGTGTAATGTGCAATGTGTATACATACATATAAAATTATGTATTGTGTGTGTGTGAGGTGTGTGTGTGTAATGTGCAGTGTATATATATATATATATATATATATATATATATATATATAAAATGATGTATTGTGTGTGTGTGTGAGGTGTGTGTGTAATGTGCAGAGTGTATACATATATATATATATATATATATATATATATATAATGATGTATTGTGAGTGTGTGTGTGTGTGAGGTGTGTGTGTAATGTGCAGTGTATATATATATATATATATATATATATATATATATAATGATGTACTGTGTGTGTGTAATGTGCAGAGTGTATATATATATATATATATATATATATATATATATATAAAATGATGTATTGTGTGTAATGTGCAGAGTGTATACATATATATATATATAATTATGTATTGTGTGTGTGTAATGTGCAGTGTATATAGATATATATATATATATATATATATATATATATATATATATATATATATATATATATATATAATGATGAACTGTATGTGTGAGGTGTGTGTGTAATGTGCAGAGTGTATATATATATATATATATATAATGATGTATTGTGTGTGTAATGTGCAGAGTGTATACATATACATATATATATATATATATATATATATATATATATATATATATATATATAATGATGTATTGTGTGTGAGGTGTGTGTGTAATGTGCAGTGTGTATACATATATATATATATATATATATATATATATATAAATATATAATTATGTATTGTGTGTAATGTGCAGAGTGTATACATATACATATATATATATATATATATATATATATATATATAATGATGTATTGTGTGTGAGGTGTGTGTGTAATGTGCAGTGTGTATACATATATATATATATATATATATATATATATATACATATATTTATGTATTGTGTGTAATGTGCAGAGTGTATACATATATATATATATAATGATGTATTGTGTGTGTGTGAGGTGTGTGTGTAATGTGCAGTGTGTGTATATATATATATATATATATATATATATATATATATAATGATGTATTGTGTGTGAGTTGTTTGTGTAATGTGCAGTGTGTATACATATATATATATATATATATATATATATATATATATATATATAATGATGTATTGTGTGTAAAGTGCAGAGTGTATACATATATATATATATATATAATGATGTATTGTGTGTGTGTGTGAGGTGTGTGTGTAATGTGCAGAGTGTATACATATATATATATATATATATATATATATAATGATGTGTGTGTGTGTGTGTGAGGTGTGTGTGTAATGTGCAGAGTGTATACATATAACACATATATAGTTGTCAGCGTACGGGTCGTTGCTCACGCTTGCGGCCTCGCGTAGCCCTTGCTCGCTGCCCTTGCCCGCAGTAAGTTGCTGGGATGGAGCGCTGAAGGAGCCGCGGCCCTCGTGGGCCTCAGTTCCCGACACTTGATTTGCATAGACACAACTTTACAGAAGAGCTCCTCGGCCATGATGCTCGGGCGCTGCTCTATTACATATCCCGGGTCCTCCTGGCTGTATGCTCCCCCCTAATCCTCTTCCCGGGAGTCCCACCAGCACACGGCCTGCACCTCACACGCGTCTCCCTGGCAGCCACACAAATGAATGAGAGGGCGGAGCCGCAGCACCAGGCACCTGTTAATAAAGCTTCCAGACGGCGACCTACGGATATTCCGCTAAGACGCATACCACACATTACCCGCCATTTTACGATAATGCGGAAGTACCCAACTACTCTAACGGTTTCGGCTTGCGCACGCACACTATTACACTGCACACGCTCACACAGCAGCTCCACACCACTAATGCTGCAGCAACATCAAAACAGATTCTCAGCTCTTCAACACAATGCTTCAAAATACGTAAAGTCGATTAATTTATTAATGTATTATATATTTCATTATTATACACCAAACAGCATTAGCTCACTTACAATTTCATTGCCGTAATTTTTTGACGGGCAAGTCGCTAGTATGGTAATATAATCAAGAACCATGGAGGTCCTTATCGACCCCCATGACACCCAAGATAAGTTGCCACCATAAGGGTTACAGTTTCAGTGTTGAATTGATTCAATTGTTGACATTAAAAACATTATCTTAGAGTGCATTTTAGTATAAGTGCTTAGAGAGCTCTTACTTGAAGCAGAATAAACCAGGCAATGGACAGAGATATATACATATATAGAGGAGGAGGATATGGGCATTAAGTGGCTGTAATCCTCTTATTGATTTATGTAGCAGCTTATGATGGATGCAAAAACATATTGATGTGTATGTAAGATTGATAGGCTTGAGGGGAAATGGTAGGGGGTGTGTGTGACAGAGACTGAAAGCATATTTTATAGAAAGTTTAGTACTAAAACATTACCTCATTATCTGAAATAAGAGTGTGACTGGAAAGTGAGAATATGTGAATAAACTCATTTAAAGACATTGCAGTAGAAAGTCTGTCTTTCATCCTAACAGGGATTATGGAAGCGGAAGTATTAAGGACATTTTTCAGCATTATATTCAACAAGAATAAAATAACACTTACACAATGGCTAAAGTCAGTTGCAAGAATAAAGCATAAGAATCCATTAAATAATTTTCTAAGCAATAAACCAGAAAAGGTTTCAAAACTGTATTCACTTTCTAATATTCAGGCATGCTCTTGTAAAAACACAGATGATGATATTTATGTGGAACCTTTTCTCAATTGGACGGATTGTTTTCCTATGCCCACTGTTATAGTAATTACAGATTTCCCCTCTTTCCTAAACACTTACGTGCTTAATCACAGAAAGAAAAGCAGATAATCAGCCACCACACATATATATATATATATATATATATATATATATATATATATATATTTATTTTATTTTTTATTTTTTTTGCTGCATGCATGAAAATATATTTTTATACATTGTTTTTTCTTATGTAATTTACCAAGTCATCTTTTCACATTGGATATGTTGAAATAAACTACGTATTTGTAATAATAACTAAAGAGTTAGAGAGTACCAATGTAACCTCAGATTTAAAGAGATACTATGGGCAATGATCATCTTCTGATGCTCAGAAGTAGCAAATGAAGACCAACTCCTATCTGAACTTCATATGGAGAACTGTTGGAGTGGCTCATCCTTGGTTAACCAGACTCAAATCTATCTTTAATAACAGCTACTTCTTGGCATTGGATATTTTTTGAGCTACTAAAACTCGTATAAATGTCAAGAAAAAATAAACCATACAGATTAATAGCCATTATCACAGTCTGCTATATATAAGAAAATATACAATCTTTTACCCCACCACGATAGATCTGGTTTCTATATGGTGGATATGAGAAATGTATTAAATAACAGTTTAGTAGCCTCAATTACATAACATCATACCTATTCTTCATGTTTTTCATATTTCATACTGGTTTACATGAACAATATATTGTAAGCTTTCAATTCAAGGTAATGTAGTTATACATTACATTGAGATATCATATTGCGGAAAAAAGGGGAAGGTGTGGTTTAACCCATCTGTGGATCCACAATTATTCATTGTAAACTCTGGTTTATATACTACTGCATTATATGAGCTATTAAGAATTGTTTATGCTTCATGAATCATTATTGTAACCAAGTGGCTACAGAGCAGTGTTGGACTGATGATCCCAATACTGTGCTAGCAAGAGAAAAAAATAGTGGTTTGAAGTAAAAAAAGGGAGTTTGTCTTTAAAAAAGATATTCAGCCCTATTAAATTAAGGCTAAGTTTTAAAATGTAGCCCATAACTCCAAATGTACAGGTTATGGCTATCAAATTAGCCCTGTTACTTTGTTTGCAGCGGACTTGCGTGTTAAGACGCAGGTCGGCCAAGAGTAGGCTACATGTAGAGCAACGTTGAACGTTGCTGCCGTAAATCCTTTGATCCGTCAAGCCCGTAACGCTACGTTTTTAATTTAGCTATTAAATTGCAACAAAGTCACTCGCGAGCAAGTACGTAACACGCAAATGTAGCCCAAAGGCCAACGTGGGCTCAAGAAAACCCGCAAGGGGGGAAATATCCAATACGTAGCACTTGTAAATCAAATAAAAACACACTATTGTACTAATATTGAAAGGGAAAGTGATGTTAGGTCTTAGCATTAATAGCACAACATTCTCAAGCCCGTAAATTGGCTCAGAAAAATAGTTGATTTCATGTATCTTTATTGTGTTATATCTATCCCATCAATCAATGTGTTAATACATATACTGTAACTCGCATGTAATACAATATCATATTTATGGCTTTATTAATATTGCATCATGAGTAGAATGATGGTTCGCTTGTAGCTCTTAATTGAACCCCGTAAGACTTTGGAATCCATCCTCCATTTCCTTGTGACGCAATGATGACGATCTCTGCTGCCATTGGCTCATCTGATCCCGTAACTACGTGCTTGCTTAATTATTTGCATTCAAGCTCCCAACTCCGGCGGCCGTGAACTGGTTTGCGATTTAGCGTCTCTCCCGTAACTCACAGCACTTCTAATTTAATAGCGATGTAAAACGGGGAAATGTCAAGCAAGCAGACGTTACAAGCTTCTTGTTGGACTTATGATTCTCCAATTTAATGAGGCTGATTGTGTTTAGTAAAATAATAGTATTATCAGCTGAAGACGAAGGCAGGTTTTAGGGATCATTAGATAATGCTCTACTAAAATTGCATGCAGTCAATCAACTTGCTTATTATTAATCTGTATCCCACTAAAATGTTAGAAGTGCCAAGCTGTTACAGATCTAAAATTTGTGAGGTCACATACTGGGTATTTGAACCCATTGGTGCTCTGATAGGTTGACTACAGAACAGTACAGAAGATTCGACACTGAAGTGTGTCTAAACCCAGTGGTTTAGGATAGGAGAAGATTGTGTTCATGTAGATCTGGTAATACAACTCCATCTAACTGTGTAAATGTCCATCTGGTTCTGCAAGTCCTATAGGATTGAGGTTTATCCATCTAATAGGACATTGAGTTGTTATAGGTAATTAAAATGTGTAAGTCATTAATATTGTTGATGTGCCTGATCTATGTTCGTAAAATCACAAAAATCCCAGTCCCCTCTTGTAGCCCTATTAAATTCCCCCAACATTAAAACTTGTAGCCCGTAACGAAGTCCACTAGATTTACGGCTATTAAATTGGCCTCTTACAGCTACCCACAAACAATCTATGGGTTACAGGTGGAAAAACCCTACGGGATGTTAATCGGAACTTCGTTGCCGCAAGGCCTTTGATCTGTCAAGCCCATAAATGTTACGTTTGCAAATCGATATTAAATTGCTACAAATCCACTGGCGTTCAAACCCATAAATGGCAAATGGAGCCAAAAAGTCTACGGGTAGGGTACTAGAGAGGACCCACAAGGGGGTTAAAGTCCTATCCATAGCACTGTAAATGCAAATATCAACATATTACTGTATTTTAAATTAAAGGGAAAGTGTTGTTAGGGATTAAAATTAATAGCACAACATTCTCAAGCTTGCAAATCTGCAATATAAAATACTTTTTTTACTGTTTAATTTCCATGTTATATTGATCCCGGCAATCAATGTGTTAATACATATAATGGAACACGCATGGACTAGAATTTCATATTTACTGATTTATTAATATTGCATATTTTCTGGAATGCGGGTCCAATCATAACTCATACTTCAAACCCATAAGGGATTGATATCTAACCTCCATCTTTCAGTGACGTAATTATAATGATCTCTTTTACGGTTGGCTCAGTCTAAACCCGTAACTACGGCTTTGACTAATTGATCATGTTCACGGCCGCACATGAAATGTGCACAAGAATGGTTTACTGATTTGGATGTCGGCCACGTCTGTTGTGGGCTTGGCTAATTTAATCGATCTGTAACGCCGCCGGATTTCAAGCTCGCAGGCTTTGCAGGTGTACCGTTTCCTGTATACGAGTTTGGAATTCAATATGGACCCTATGTTTGGTAAAAACATTGGATTAATCTTACTATGATATTGATAATGTACATTCTGGTGCTCCATTTAGCTTTGGACTAACCTTAAAAACAAAAATTACTATCTATTGCCAAAATGCATTGGGCTTTGAGAAATGAGAGCTATAATTAAGAAGTGAAGGTAGAGGTGCACAAATAATAACTATAACCACTTGACTTTTGAATCACTTAGATATATTATACTTTCTAATTCACAAATAGCTTGCTTCTGTTAAATCTGTGATACAGGCTGCCATTGCTTACTTTACAAGTTTAAATCACAACTGTAACAGCAAGAATCTCAAAACCACCTGATATGTATATAAAAATATATGTTAAAAACATTTTAATGACAAAAGTGTACAATATCATTTATTCTACTAGATGCATTTTTACTATTTGAAAATTAATGTGTTTCTGTGAAACAAATTGCGGTCAGTTGCCAACAAACAAGTCTTTTTAATTTGTGTATTAAATAAATGTATATATATATATATATATATATATATATATATATATATATATATATATTTCCTTTTATTTAAAATATAATGAATAATTAAAGCACTTTATTACCTCTGTTTTATAAACTCTAAAAGTCATATTCATTTATATATATATATAGTAAATAAAAAGTACATCTGTGTTCACATTTGAATGTCTAAAACAAGTTAAAAAACCTGCTTCCAGCTCAGAATTCTGGGAAGCTGAGCTCGGACTTGCAAATGTGCCCACAAATGCCTCACTCTTCAATCCATAGCCATTATCAAAAAATAGCTTCCTTTAAGCTTATGCCTGCTGTATTACACAGCTTTAATGCAAAGCCAAGGTTGGATTTGACACAAGCAGAGAATCCAATCCATGTACAGCTGTTTCAAGCTTACTGGCTATCATCAGCATGGAGCGGGATCTCAGCCTGTGTTGCGGACTTTATGAGTAGGTAATTCACCACCACAATCATTTATAATATGGTGGGCAAAAGAGCGATAGAAGCCTGCACCGTACAGTAGTACAGTAAATAAAAAGTACATCTGTGTTCACATTTGAATGTCTAAAACTAGTTTAAATATTAAATAACAAAACAGAACGTAACGGAGGTTACTAATTGAGGGAAAATCCTTGTCAGTAAAGCTCCTGTTGAAGAAGCGCTTCACACACTTAAAATATAAACAGAATATTCTGCAAAAATAGTGGTGGCAAGACAACAACAAATACAATAGTATCAGTGTACTCAGAAAATATGAAATTGACCCAGTGCACACATCCAGGTGGGAATAATGATGTTGCATACAAGTAGGATGATGAGTGGTAATACAGTCCCACCTTAAACAATGTCTTCATCCTTGGTATGGTGAATTCAAAATGGGAGAGTGACCCCCAAGAGTCACGTTCCTATTGGGTGCTTTCAGAAACCAATTTGACACAGTGTAGAATCCTCTTAGGATTTTGGACTGTACGCAGCTTCTCCACTGTTTACATGTGTGCCGGCAAGTAGGAAACGAAAAAGTGGGAATATGGGGACAAGAAGTGCAGCTCCCATGCAAATGAGTTTACTAATGTATTATTCATTATATATATATATATATATATATATATATATATATATATATTATATATTATTATATATATTTTTTTATGATTATTTTTGATTCATTCTACTTGCTGTAGGTGCCTGAGTTGCGTTCCATTTTTTAAATTCAGTTGTTCATCAGCCAATTTTATGCTGACAAGTTTTTGTTTCAGGTTTGGTGGTTGTTTAAATGCAAGGATGGGAAGTTTGGGGAATATATCTTTTAATTGGGCATCTTCGTAGAGTAATGGTTTGATTATTTTCGGTATTTTCTCTAAAATTGGATGGTATGTGGTCACTAGAGGTATACGTGAAGTAGTTTCTTTTATTTTGTATTTTTACATGTGTTTTCGGGATATTTTGATGGCAGTGGGTATTTTCTGGCTAATAATACAGGATTTTTAACCCTTTAGTTTGAAAGATTTAGACAGCGTTTTAATTTTTTTATCACGGTCTCCAGTGTTTGAGCAAATGTGATGGTATCTAATAGCATGACTATGGATGAAGGGTTGTTTGGTGTGGGAGGGATGGAAACTGGAGCTGTGTATATAGCAACATCTGTCTGTGGGTTTTCTATATACAGATGAGTGGAGAGTGCCATTGGTGAAGAATATAGCAGTGTCTAGAAAGTTTACCTGCTCTGTAGAGATGTATATATATATATACATATATATATATATATATATATATATAGATATATATATACACACTTTTAAATGGCCATGACATGTATGTCTAACTCTGTAGTTTAAATAGGGAAAATTATATCTTCCTCTTCTAAAGTTTCTAGTGTTTTTTTCTTTTTAAACTGTCCCTTTACCATTACAATGAATAAGATAAAAGAATAAAGATACTTAGTGAAGAAGATCAGACAGATGATGCCAGCTTTCAAGTGTACTGATAGATTGTTATCCTCTGCTGCTGTTACAGTAAATATAGAAGCACATAGGATTTTTTGTGCAGTATTCATGAAAATACATATATTTCAGACAATGGTTGGTCTTATTTATTTCACAAAGGCATCTATATAAAGTTGTTACTTTTCATGATCTTGAGGCATGTTGTCAGAAGTGATATTTTGTGTAGTAATGAAATTGCATTATGCACGAAACACAGAGTGACTCCAGATTTGATTAGATGCATCTTTACCTGCTTACTATTCCTAATTATTCCCCTAAGATGTCATACTCTGTGACAATGTTTTGTCTAACTTTCTTCTTCCTTATTATCTCCTGCCTGTTTCTCGGACTTTCCTCCTCATTTTCTCCTCATCATATCTCCAAAAACCATCCCACCTTGCCTGCTCTCCTCCCCTCTTCTTTGCTCCCACAAGCTGCTCTCCTTCCTCCAGTCACTCTCTGGTCCATCTTCTAAAGTTCATAAGCAAAATTGCTTCCACAAGCCCCACTCTCATCTCTCACTCTCACTTATTTTGCTGGTTGAAGGAGATATGGCTCCTAACACTGGCCCCTCATTCATGGGAAGGGGCCCTGGGGACAGGGGTGTTAAGCATAAAAAATGGGCACTGGGGACAGGGGTGTTAAGCATAAAAAAAACTTTTTACAACCCCCTTAGGGGGCGTAGCATTTTTTTGGTTCACAATTAACACTAAAATGCATGTGCAAGCAGCAGCAAAGAAAGGCTTTGGCTTGACATTTTTTTACACATAGTTCTCCTTCAGAATTTTTGCATTCCTCCCATGCCCCCCTTGTTGTTGGTTGCACAGTAGCATGCACACAAATCCAGTCAATTTAATTTAATCATGCAGGCCAGATAATGTGAACTAAATTAATGGTGAGTTGACAAGAGATTTAACTTGAAAAGAGCTTACACTGGCTCTAATGACTTTCTGTGGAGCTTTACAGTTAAGGGTGAAACAGTCAGACAAGAAAAAAGAGAGAGAGGGGGATACAAGCAAAGTAGGAAGGAAGATCTGGTAATCTTGAAAGAATACTGTTTACTTTGATCCATACGCGTACATAAATACAGGAGTGAGTAACAGAAAAAAACTGTGACACATTTCATGGATAAGTAGAGGGAACGAAATAGACTGACTTAATAATGTACACAAGAACAAAGCAATAAGAAAGCTATTAAACTGTAAAATAGGCACTTAGAGAATAGGGATGACATTCAATGTACATTAAGCAGATAATATTTAGCTTGATTTAAAAAAAAAAAAACAACCACAAGGAATTACTATTCACAGATATTTGTTTTATAAAATAAGGGAAAAACAAAATAATCAGGTTAAGGTAAGATAATGCACTGAAATCAACACTTGTGGATGAGTAACAGTGAATATACACTATTCTGACACAGGTATTATTATTATTGATATAATCATCTTTTATTTTATATCACCAACAGATTTGGTAGTGCTTGGGGTACAGTTTAACCAAGAGAATGACAATACAAATTTAAACATACTGATACTATAAGTCGAGGAACCTTTCCTTGAGCAATCATGCTTTATAATGCTGCCCCTCAAATAGTTTTTTTCAGATTGAGAAGTTGTAAGCTTAAAGTCTAATGGAGGTTGATTGAACAAAAGCTGAATAACGCTGAGAGAAATAACAGGTATTAGACACATTGCTACTAGGTATGAGCAGTGTTTGACAGAACATTATTTGTACAAAGCAGTCAATGAGTAAATAGTTGTTTGATAACTTTATGTGTGAGTGGTTGTTTGAGGACTTTATGTGGAGCATTACAATTTTGCATTGTTGCAAAGGGTTAGATATAAAGAGTAAATTTGATGGAGAGGTATAAATTGTGGATACAATAATGTAGTAAGAGAGCCTTGGTAATGTGGGATTTGTCATTCTCCTTCTAGGGGTCAGATGTTATAACCTGCAATCGGGATTTATAGAGCAGGTGGGACGATCCAAGAGTAGGGACTATACAAGCCCAGAGACACCTGCTATAGACTATAGGTTATCTACCAACAAGGTTCTTTGAAATCTCAGCACCAGCACCCTGATATCTGGCTTCTGTATCAGTCAGAGTCTCTCCATCAGAAATCAGAACTTCCAGGAGTCTCAGTAGTAGTGACCAGGACAGGTTACTTGTAGGGTGGAGATATGTTCAGTATCGCAGCCACCAGGAACAAAATAAGAGAACATACAATTTCTATATGTCTCTGAGTGAACTGATTTATTTTTTTAATTTATAGCAGTATTTATAGGGGATATATACAGAGGAGGGTGTACACAATGTGACAATAAGATAGTGTGGCAGACAATTACAAGAGATAAACTCCACATGGGTCTAACAGAGAGTAATAGGCTTAATCACCAATACACATCCTGCCATCTCTATCACCAATCAGATGGGATTAACCTTTTTTGTTATCAATGGACCAGAGCGGATTATAAATACAATGGAGGTGATGGACGTACATAATCCAGTGACTGGAGCCAAGCTTTCTGTCCTTTAATGAGCTCAATGGGCCAATACCCGCGCTGAGAAAAAAGGGTCCATGACAGCAGGTTTATAAAGACAGATCTGTTCTACAAAGACAGTCACTTATGTAATATGGCACCGATCTTAAAAAGATGCACATCTATACCACTTATTCTGCTGCTTTGCTAATTAAGTTTATTGTATTAATCACAGAAGCAAATTGTCTGCATCGGGGAAAGCATAGAGTGGATCAGTAGCAAAGTTCACTTTGTCTGAGACTCTTGGGAGGGTTTCAGATGTTGCAGTTCACTAACCAACATAAATCATTTAGATCATGTCAGAGCCAATGAAAAGAAACAGATTGTATCCAATTTTACAATATATTAAACTACATCTAAATAAGAGAGACAAAATAAGAGATAATGTATGCATTCAGAATTACTTTTGGGCTGGTTATTAGCAGCCAGATAACTTTTTATTATGCTCTTAGCATAATATTGCTGGTCTACTGATGGATATTGATCTTATACATTGTGGGGACATAAAAACGAAAGGATAAAACTTTTCAGCAGGTATCATTTGGCAAAACTGAGAAAGATTTTCAGAACCAGTGTTTAAAGATTTTTTTATACTTTTACTAACCTTAGATGTTTCTAACCTAATTTTGCTCAATCAAGGGATTTATTTAAAAGCTATTCCTGAATATATAAACCTGTAAATTAAACAAATGAAAATCATTAAAAAACATTATATGGAGACTCAGTAAAACATTGTCATGATTAATAAACTCTCAGAGTAAGGGTGATCAGTAGAAAGCATAAAGTCAGTATAAATAAGAATATTGAGAGATGTTTCAATACTTATAAGTAGTGATGTCCCAAACAGTTTGCCGGATAACTATTCGCGGCGATTTTCGCATGTTTGCGTCCGCCGCGAACGACGAGCACATGAGATTTTTGGTTCGCCCCCTATACTTTATCATTGAGGAAACTTTGAACATCATTTATTTTATTTTATCATTTTTTGTGTGTAATCTATGCCTGTTTTCCAGCGTATGTGTGACAGGCTAACACCTAACAGCTTATATTGTGCTTATTTTCACTACTCATACCTGGTGGTGTAACATACATTGAAAACAACATTTTTTTTTCCTGTAATCTAATTTCAGTTGCCTGCCTGTGTCAGGCTCACAGCTTATATTGTGCTCAGTGAAATAAAACAACACTTGTTTTACTGTAATAGATTTAATAGCAATTGCCTGCCTACAGGCGTGTGTGTGAAGCCTATTGCATCTACTCTGCCAACTTTTTCCAGTGCACAGTGACACTCATATCTGGTGGCACCTTAGATTGCACGCGCAGTGCTCCAAATTTGAAGTGGGAGGACCGACCAAGCATCTTTTTCCATCTCCTGCTTCCAAAAATCCATGCCATATACACATCCCCTGATATTGGACGTAGCAGGGATTAAACCAATAGGAATAGTACTACTTAACAGTACACACCTTATAATAACGCAGACAGAGGCAACGCGTATAATCTTCCATGCTGTGCAGTGGAAGCCCCCAGACTCTGACCTGTGTATAGTCTTCCATGCTGGGCAGTGGAAGCCCCCAGACACTGACCTGTGTATAATCTTCCATGCTGTGCAGTGGAAGCCCCCAGACTCTGACCTGTGTATAATCTTCCATGCTGGGCAGTGGAAGCCCCCAGACTCTGACCTGTGTATATTCTTCCATGCTGGGCAGTGGAAGCCCCCAGACTCTGGGAGTCTGAAGAAGAGGAGTCAGAGGAGGAAGGTGACTTTGAGGAGGTGGAAGATAAAACACAGCAGGCGTTCCAGGGGGCTTGTTGTCACCTTTCGGGGACCCTTGGTGGCTGGGTGGAGGAAGAGACCTTCAATGACATCAGTGAGGACAAGGAACGGGACATGGCTAGCTTGGTATCCAACCTTGTGCAAATGGGGAATTTGCGGTTGTGCAAAGGGACTGTTTGCGGTTGTTTGCGGTGCATTAAACGGGGAGATTGGTCAGTTACTGTAAAGCAGGTGTAACCCTTACACGACCTAATCGATACAACATCGTACCTGATGTTTTAAAGCATGTTATTCCAAACAATTTAGGAATGTTAGGTGATTTATGCCCTTTATGGCTTAAAACCAGACTCTGCATCAACTATGTAATTTTCCGTGGGAGTTTTGCCATGGATCCCCCTCCGGCATGCCACAGTCCAGGTGTTAGTCCCCTTGAAACAACTTTCCCATCACTATTGTGGCCAGAAAGAGTCCCTGTGGGTTTTGAAATTTGCCTACCCATTAAAGTCTATGGCGGTTCGCCGGGTTCGCCCATTCACGAACGTTTGATGTAAGTTCGGGTACGCGGGAAAATTTGATGTTCGCGACATCACTACTTATAAGCCTTTGTGATTACACTGATTAAACCAACTGGCACCCAAACCTACTTATCACCCTTACTGTGAGAGATAAATAATCAAGTTAGCAAAGTGAGAGAGAGAGGACCTCTGCAGTGTCACTTTGATGTAACATTTGTTACAGGGACTCTTTCATACAAAAAACATTAAATGATTCTTAAAAGAAACTATTCATTGTATTCACTCTATTCATTGTGCTGTGCTGCATTATTCTGCAAATGAGAAGCTATTAAATACTATTGAGTTGATGTGATGTGCTAATTAGTATCACAGTCTGCTGTGTCAAAAACAATGTCCCCAAACATTATAATGCAGTTATATCTCCCCATCCTTAATAGCATATTGAGCCATGCATTAAATAAAGGAGCTACACAAAAAATTAAATGTATCTCAGGAATTATTTATTACTTGTACAATGTATAAATATTTGTTCTTTAAGATAAAATCAATTAGTTATTGGGGTATTAGTGTAAAACAATTTCAAAGGCTTTAAGTGTCCCATGGAAAACAATCAAGATGATCATTAAGAAGTTAACTAGGTAGAGCTGGCACCAATGTATTCACTTCGATATTTCTTGAACAGTGATATTAATTTTTTTGCATAAATCAAAGCTAAAAAGCATTGTGGGGCCCTTTTAAGGGGGGTCATATATCTTGCCCTTCAAGTGAAGTAGGTTGCCAGTCACTGGTCTAGCCAATCGGTCATTATGCAGCTGTATTTATCATATAGTCTAACATACACAAGCTATATTTAGAATAAATAAAATAGTGAGGGTACATTCCCAAAATGGTTAAAATATCTGAATTTGGTGTTGGTATGTAAATACTTTCAGATAGTTCAATACTTTATTTATAAAGTCTGCTCTTTGTAACTCACATTTCATATATTTCAATGATGTAGCAAAACCCACTTTATAAACAAGTGTCACAAGCACATACAGTCTGTGGTATATATATTTACATGTGGTTACATGAAAGGACAAAGTAGAGCCACTGGGGAGGAGTCCAAAAGAAGAGCTCAGTGGCAGTATTCATCATGAGTGAAGTCTTGTGAGTGGAAGTTCAAAATGAATACAGTTGCAGAAGTCAGTGAGAATGTTAGCTAGGTAACATCCTTTATGAAATAGTAGAAACAAAGAGGTATATGAAAAAATAAACCAAAACAATGGATAGTGGATAAGAGGAGATATGTAATACTGAAATCATGCCCCTTAACTAGCTCTGTGGTCTGATAATATATAAAATTTAAACTTTCAAGATTGATACATAGCTATGCTGTAATAAATAGACAAGAATCTAAAATATTGAGATTTAATATAGACACACATTCTGGGCAAGGAAATTCAGATTTTTTTAAAACAAAATATATCCAGGAAACCTGTATCTAAGTACCAAACAGATTCCCTCCTCTCCACAGATCCTGAAGCAAGACTCCTTGAAAGCACCTATACACCAGGACCTAACTGGTGGAATCCATTCCTTGGCCGGTCCAGCTCCTCGTGACATGATATAAAACACATTAAGACTCATGTGTCAAATAATCCTCAATATAAATAAAAAGATAAATATAAATAAAAGACTATGAGCGAATAGTCTGAGATTTGGCTGTATAATGAAAGAAGCAAGCAATATGTGTTTATGAGCAGTCAGGTTGTATGTTTTTACCTCATTAAAGCATTTGTGTTTGGCAACAGTGAAAAATGTAAACTGTAGTAAAGCAGTGGCCATTGAAGATAAATTAATTTAATCTTAGCGGAAGAAAAGTGTTCCAACGGTGAGTGCTTTCAGGTGGTTGCAATAGACCTTGAAAATATTCCATTAGTTAAGGCTATTTTTGATGACATTCTGTGAATGGTAGGTGTAAGTTCATGGTGCTATTAACCTTTTATTCAAGTCTTGTCCCCAGGGCAAGTGATCAGTGAAGCCTCCATTATAGCATGTTGTCCTTCTGTGTGATCTGCCAGCATTGCTATAAGGAAGGAACTGAGTAATCCTGCAACCACCCAATATCTTACACCACATTTGCTTTTAAAAGCATGTTGGTTTACAAATTACCTTAGTAAATCAATAAGCAGCACCTGGATTTCTTAATAAGCAATCACGACTGTAATTAAAGCAAGATCTATCCAGGCTTGGGTCTGTAAGGTACAGACATTTCCAATTTAATAGTGAAAAATCTTAAAACCTCATAATGATGACATTCTTTCATGGCAACTGTAGTGCTACAAATTATATTGATTTTTGTTTTTTAAATATTGGTTTTGGCCTCCATGTAAATCAGGTGCTCTAAGTTAGGACACTGCCATAAATCGGCTGCAGGAGCTTTATTTTCCTAAATTCTACACTAATGTAAACCACTACTTCTGCTGGGCTTGCCAAGAACCTAGTTCTCACCAGGGTAGCAGTGTTACCGGCTGTAACTCCTCTTTAGGCAGATGTAGAATTCTTAATCCCAATTATAGGGATTAACCCATCCCTCTATAATGAACACACACTTAATAATGTATGATCACACTGAGAACTGCTTATTAGTCAAACCCAGTATATTTATCCACATCCCTCACCAATCACCATCAAATCCCACCCCTTAGCAAAAAATCCCTTTAGACAATGCTCAAGCCCCCTTCTCCTAGCCACTTGACCCAATTTCCAATCAAGTCCTGACAGCCTCCCTAATGACCCACCCCCCAGGTATCTTGGAGCCTGAGATAGTAATTAACCAATTACTCCTTTGTTTTGTTCGGCATGGGGCTAGCTGGCTAATTAAGGAAGGAGATAGTTTGTCTAGTGACCTAAGCGACTATGTATTCTGGCCCCTACTGAGATGAAAGCACAGCTGCGGTCAGAGAGTTAAAGCTTTTGTGACAAGCTCCTAAAGTCGCAACGGCCATATGTCACAAGGGAAGAAGAATGCTTAAATAGATTTCCTTTTCCTCACAATTAACTAAATTTCCCATGCTCCTAGAAGTCTCTTAGTACCTTAGACCCTTTCTGAGCAATGTCCCCCGGAACCCCAGAATTCAGACCCCTTTCCCCATGGATGCGGGCAATAGGCTTTATTGTATTCCTTGGGGAGAACTGGACCCCTGGATACCAAGCACACTAGCGCCACTGACCGTACATTCTAAGTTCTTATGGTAACAATTAATTGCACATGCCATCAATGCAACAGTAATTATTATAAGCCCACACATGCCAGCATGGCAACCCTTATCCATCCATCCAGGGGGTGCTACAATTTCGACCACCCTGGTCACAGGGAATTAACAGTCCATTCATCCATTTTTAACAGTCGATTTGTCCATTGGAGGTGCAACATTTGCCCTCCCAAGGTACTGGTTGGTTGAATCAACTCTAAGAGACCCCAGTGCCCCCTGTGCATCAGACTTTTGCTCCCCCAGGTTAGGGCACTCATGCCCACAGCCTTAAATCCTGCCTTAGCCGCAACAGATTTCTGTGTAGGGAGTAGCCAAGCCAAGCTTTACAGATGAGACATGGCCCTAAGTGCCAATATGAAATGTGAATATTATGAGTGGGAAGTAAGAGATATATATATATAAAGATATTGTATTTATAGCTTCAATAAATAAATATTTGTTTATTTAGTGTTAAAATATGGTACTCTATGGTATGGTAAATATTTCTTCTGCTTTTTGCAGCTACGGCAGTGCCCTGATTTGTATGTTTGTATATATATATATATATATATATATATATATATATATATATTCCACAACAATCATTTAGTGTATCGTGAGCACAAGAGTGAGAAAAGCTCTCCACCGTACAAAGTACAGAAAACGAATAATACATTAATAAGCCCATTTGCATGCCTAAAAGGCAGGGACATGCAAATGAGAATACAATGTACCTCACCCTTTTAATCCAAAAATAGCAACTTTATACATTGCTCCCTTAAAGCATATGCCTGCTGTATTAAACAGCTTTTAAGCAAAGCATCGGGTTGGATTTTACGCAAACCAAGAATCACTCATATACAGGCCTGTTTCAGGCTTTTGGCTATCATCAGTATGAGGTAGATTCTGGTTTGTGCAATAGATTTTGTAGGATTGGGTATTCCACAACAACCATTTAGTGTATGGTGAGCACAAGAGTGAGAAAAGCTCTCCACCGTACAAAGTACAGAAAACGAATAATACATTAATAAGCCCATTTGCATGCCTAAAAGGTGGGGACATGCAAATGAGAATACAATGTACCTCACCCATTTAATCCAAAAATATCAACTTAATACTGATGATAGCCAAAAGCTTGAATAGCCAAAAGCTTGAAACAGGCCTGTATATGAGTGATTCTTGGTTTGTGTAAAATCCAACCCGATGCTTTGCTTAAAAGCTGTTTAATACAGCGGGCATATGCTTTAAGGGAGCAATGTATAAAGTTGCTATTTTTGGATTAAAAGGGTGAGGTACATTGTATTCTCATTTGCATGTCCCCGCCTTTTAGGCATGCAAATGGGCTTATTAATGTATTATTCGTTTTATATATATATATATATATATATATATATATATATATATATATATATATATATATATACACATATATACAGTATAGTACATTTTTGTTCACATTTCAACGTCTTAAACAAGTAAAAAAAAAAGTTTCCTGCTCAGAATTCCGAGAAATACATTTTTTACACTGCATTCTAGCATCCTGGCCAGGAACATGCCAATTTAACCACAAAGGCTTTGCTCTTTTATCTAAATACCATTTCAAACATGGCTCCTTTTAAGCATATGCCTGATGTATTTAAGCAAAGCCCAGGATGGATAATGCACAAGCCAGGAAACCTTTCCACATAAAGCACTGTTTTGAGGTTACTGCCTCACATCAGTGTGGGGACGGTTCTTAGCTTGTGTAGTAGATTGTGCGGGGAGGCAGTTTACCACAATAATCTTTTAATTTATGGTGGGCAAAAGAATTATAGAAGCCCTCTACCTACAGTAGTACAGTAAATAAGTAGTATACTTCTGTTCCCATTTGAACGTCTAAGACAAGTAAAAAAATGTGTTTTCTGCTCAGAATTCCAATAAATACACATATATATATATGTATATATATATATATATATATATATATATATATATATATATATACTGTATATATATATGTATAAATAAATAAATATACATATATATAAAATCAAATAGACATTGAACAGATTCTAATAACTGTATATGATAAAGTGATACAACATTTAAACACTGCCTTAAAATAAGGCAAGTGTGTTAAAAACTAAGCCGTTTTTAATGTTATCTGTTCCTGCAAGTTTGAAATAGGATACTGCTGTCTTAATGTCTGGAGTGAATGCATTGTCCTAAAGTCTCATATTTATAGCATTTGTGGTGTAGTGGACCTTAGAACTTTTCTCTTGTCCTTTCACTATAGTGTTAGAGAAGCTGAATGAAATAACCGATACTAGCTGCTGATAATTTATCAGTATTAATATAAAGAAAATATTTAGTTGAGCAAATAAGGCAAATCCGTGCTTTATGTGCTTACTGAACTTCATGAATGGCCTGTGTATAACGTGCAGTTATTTTGTGAAACCAAAGCAACTTCTTCCATCAATTCAAATGTGCAGATAGATACTATATAGTCTAAGCTTTGACTGTCTCAAGACTTGAATGGTCATGTAGTTACAGTCTTATAGTAGTATGCAGATATTTTCTTACAGAAAAGTGAAAAATCTTGTAATCTGGTACATTGTCCAGTCTCTCTCTCTATCATACAAACACAATATCTGTGTTCCAGTCCACTTGTGATTTCCATACTTTTTCCAAAGAGCTGAGGCTCTAACATCAACTTCTCCCTTCCAAGACAGCTATTTAATGAGCTTTCTACCACATTTTCTAAAGACAAATTTTAATTAATTATAGGCAAAATCTTTTTTTTAAAAACAAATAAATAAAAAAATGAATAGATACAGAAATCCATCTATTAGTTGTTCACTGTTTCATTCAGTTTTACTGATGGCAGACATATATGATTTCTATTCTATTGTATTAAATGGCAGCTACAATGATGAAGATTAATTGAAAGTGAAACATAAAATAGACTAACAGCCCCATTAAATTCCCTCAACGTGTAAAACCGTAGCCCGTAACGTAGACCGCAAGAAAGCTATTAAATTGGCCTCTTAAAGCTTACGGCAAACACTACAGGATGCCGAAATCTGAACTACGTTGCCGTAAATCCTTTGGTCTGTCAAGCCCGTAACTGTTATGTTCTAATATCGCTATTGATTTGCAAGGAGTTCCCAAAGACGCCATGGCTTTCAAGCCCGTAACCCGTAAATGGAGGCAAAAATATCACCGCCTCCAAATAGGACCTGCAAAAGATTCACAGACAACACTGTAAAAGACAATAAAAACACACCAATGGACTTTAAAATATGGGGATAGCATAGAAAGGCATTACAATTACTCAAACAATAACCCCCCCCCCAAAAAAAAAAATAGGCATCAAAAAAATATTTAATTTCATCATATGTTGGAATGGTCATGCATATGCCAATATGAAAAGCCATGCTGCAACATGTATATAAAGCAATTAAAGACACACTACCTTGGCTCAGTGGTGGTGGTGGTGGCCAGTCCAGTGCACTGCTGTGGGGAGGAGGAGGTGGTGGTGGCTGGCTGCTGTCATCACCGCTCCAGTGGGAGGGCCCTGGCGATATGCTCAGTCTTTAAAGGAGGGGGATATTGAGGTCAAATCTGTGTGGTGTTTCCGGTGGTCCTGATGTTGACCTTACTAGCCATATGACATCCTCCTTCTCCGAGCCAAGGCCCTCTGGTCCTCTTCTTTCCTCCTCCCCCTGCGCCTGTTCCTGCTGGGCGGGGCCTTGCTCCTCCACTCCCATCTCTGATGGAGCCGAAGCCTCCGCCTCTGGCTCGCCACTGGACCCAGACCTCCTTGATGCTGAGGTACATGTCATTAGTATGATATATAATAAATTGTTTTGTGTGCATTCCTAACTATCTGACATTTAGGTTTGAACCTGGATGATTCTCCTAATTGCAACTTAAATTAGCTATCATTTGCTAGATGTGATCTAATCTTTGCCTCTTGGTCTTGATCGTTCTTGTCTCCTAACGCTATCTTGATTCCGACTGTGGTCAGTAGGCGGCAGTGGGCAAACCAATAAATGGACTCTATTGCTTGATTACTGTTGTTGTGCCCACGAATGACTGATTTGTCAGCTTCATGGATTTAATGACACATCCCTTGTTAATTCCATAGAGCTGACATGTCAGTGTCCTTGTTGGTCAGCATGTACATGTGTAGTGTGTGATGTACATATGGTGCCATTTTGGTGTATGTGATATTCACCTGACATTGACGCTGGGTCCTGCTGGGCCACCAGGCCTGAAGCTCCAGTGGCAGGCACCTGTCTCAGAAGGTCCCTGGTGACCCTCTCCCACTCATTATAGGTCACGGTCTGGCCCTGGCCTAAGTTCCCTCCCCCCTATAAAATCACGAGGCAGCCACAAGTAGCAGAGAGGAAAACCACATTCTCCCGGTGCATTTAATTGTAGTCCCTGTGCTTGCCCTTAGCCTCTTTCCCTCCCGACTGTGGACCATGATCCTTGCCTCCCTGACCTATCCCTGGGGCCTGTCCCTCCCCTGAACTACACCTCCCCCCAGGATCAGGCCCCTTCCCCTCTCCTACGTGTGCCTGCGGCTCAGGCCACCTTGACACCACCCGCCTCCTCCTCTACACTCCCCCTCCTCCTCCTTCTCCTCCTCATCCGCCTCCTCCACCTCCTATCCACCACTTCTCGCCTACTTCTCCCCCTCTCCACTAGTCCTTTCCTCTTCCTCCTCCTCTACACCACTCGTCTCCTCCTCCCCACCACTCCTCTCCTCCTCCTCCCCACCACTCCTCTTCTCCTTTCCAACACTACTCTCCATGGCCACCTCTCTCTCCTCTCTCTCCTCAACACCTCTCCTCTTTCCTCCTCCCCACCTCTCCACTCCTCTCCCCTCCTCCCTTTATCTAAATCCCAAAAATAAAAGAACGATAATTAAAATAAGTGTAACTGTTAATGTATGATGTAAAAAAAATTGTTTATTATGTGTAATTAATAACTGTTGGGGGATGGTAAGTGGAGGATTGGATGGGGCGGGGTGTATGGAGTGATCTAGCTCGATATGTCTCTATGTGTGTTCTTTAAATTATGTGTGTTGCAAATATGTGTAATCTGTAAATATGTGTAATCAAGGATTAAGTATAAAATATTAAATAGTAGAGGAAAAATTTATAAAACCCGCAAATTACTGCTCTGAAATAACTGCTGCTCTCTCCCACTCTCAAAAACCACCAACTCTGGGATCTGCGTGTTACTTCGAAAGAAAATACAACACAGTCAACTCATGGGCGGGTGGAACGCAAATTTATAATCTCCCTCTGTCAATCATATGCGGCTAGACGGACCACTTTCTACTGGCTGAGAGGACTGTGTCGCTCTACGTTATACAGTGATTGGATAGTAAAGGACAATTGTGGCTCTGCCAGCCCCATAACAGTTTGAGTGCATGGAAAGCATTTACGGGCTTGTGTCTACGGCCCATAACTCGCGGCATGCTTGAATGTAATAGCTCTGTAACGCAGTAGATTTTGAAGCCCACGGGTTTTGTGGGTGTGCCGCTATGGACATTGAATTTAATTGGGCTGTCACTGTCGTAGTTGATAATTGACGAGAGTAAATACATCAGTAAACATGTATGATTGCATATGACAGCAGATTAGCACATTTATTCCATTATAAATTCTAGTTCTTTAAAAAATATACAATAAACATGGGACTATTTAAAAACACCTATGGTTCTGAGATACACTTTATTCTCTCTGCTGTGCTTCTGCTTTTATCCATGTTAAATTGTCCATAGGAGCTATGACTTCCGGGGGGGGGGGGGGAGGCCAAAGACTTTGAGGGACTGTTGGACTATTAGGGGCCCCGGATTTACATGGATAATTTATATTCTTTCTTTCTTCTCTCCCCTGACACTGTCCTCCCAGCCTGAATACTTAAACTGTGACATCTACATTCATATTGTGTGCCCTGTGGGATAGGGAAGCCATGTTGTTCATGGAGAGGGCCACAATATGGGGGTGATCAAAATTATTGTATTATTGTATAGATTTATTGGTGTAAAGGTGGTACCCAGTCATGACTGGTATTGAAATGCTACATTTTCCCAAGAGAGTTTAATAAAGTTTATTACCAGGGTTCCAGGGGTCATCAGTTATGAGGTACTTGGTTGTAGGGGTTCCAGTACAGTGAGGTGAGAGCTGACTGGCACGAGGGGACAGTGGACACTTAGGTGTGAATTGGGAAGCTTGCTGAGCATATGGAGGGTCCCACACATCAGAAACTGAGTGTCCACACTCCTGACCTGATCAGATACCCCCAGGTAAAGCCAGGATCAAAAGACAAATTAGCCTGGGTAGTACTTAGGCTCCAGGGCCAAGGGTGATGAGTATGGGTGGTTGACATCACTGATGGACCGGCCTCCCCACATGGTCAGGGTGGGGGGCTGGTGGAGTTTTCTTGGACATGGTTGTGCATGAATACTGGACCACATCAATAAAGGCTGTTGTCAGTTTAAACATACATATTTGAGTTGTTTGTTTCCTTTTGAGGGAATAATAATCCTTAATACTAGGTTCCTGTGGTTTGCTGGCTGCTTTAATAGCTGTAAGCTGGGTTGGTTCTGTTCCTGCTATGAGGAGTTCCCAAAGAACCAGATGGTCCTACTGGGTAGGTTTGAACTAGGTTCTTATCATGCCCAACAGAAGCAATAGGTCTTCACAGGGACATATTTAGGTTTTGTGCTAGCCTAGGCATCTTACATTTGACACAAAGTGTAAGTACATTGTACATATACTATTAAGTGGCAATGCAACAGCATGTTCAGGTAGCCTTCTGCCCCTTGAAACTGCCCTGCCCTAGAAATGGACCTCATTGGCCTCTACAGAAGCTTTACATTGGTCAGGCTTATATGCTACCTTATTTGATAGTGAAATGAGGAGCTCAAAATAATTGTTTACTATGGACATATATTATTGTAGATTATTAACATTATAACTGCCCCTTACATAGTTACATAGTTCATCAAGTTCAAGTACTCTGATCTGCAATATGAGGATTAGTTATTAAATAATTAGTTGTTAATTGTTAATTAATTTTTTTTTTTTTTTAATTAGTAATTAATCCAGAGGAAGGCAAACAGAAAAAAACCCAAGTGAAACTTAGCCAATCGTCTCAAAGGAAAAAAAAATGAATTCCTTCCTGACTCCAGGTACTGGTGATCGGATTTCTCCCTGGATCAATACACTCTAACTATCCAGGATAACACCGAATTCCCTTCTTAATTAGAAATAAATCCAGTCCACTTTTAAAGTTATCTATCAAATCCGCTGTTACCACCTTCCTTGGTAGAGAATTCTACAGATTAACCACCCTTACTTTGAAGAACCCTTTTCTTTCTTTAAGGTGGAATCTTTTTACTTCTAACCTCAAGGGGTGTCCTCTTGTCAGTTGAAAATCTCTTGTTACAAAAAGCTCCCTTGACAATTATATATTATGACCCTGCATGACCCTGGATGCATTATATAATCATATCTCCTCTTACACACCTTTTTTCTAGAGAAAATAAGCTTAATTTGGTTAGTCTTTCATCCATCCATCCATTCACCTAATTAGTTTTGTTGCCCTCCCCTGTACCTTTTCCAGCTCTAAAATATCCTTTTTATGAAGTGGTGCCCAAAATTGGACTCCATATTCCAAATGAGGGCATACTAGAGATTTGTATAGTTGCAAAATTATATTTGCTTTCCTTGCTTCTATACCCTTCCTAATACATGCTAATATTTTATTTTCCTTTGCAGCTACTGCTTGGCTTTGAGCACTGTTACCTAGGTGGTTGTCCATCAGTACTCCCAAATCCCTTTCAATATCTGATACCTCTATATTTGCTCCATTAAGAATATAAATTGCATGGCTATTTTTCCTTCCCAGATGCATAACTTTACATCTATTCATATTAAATCACATATGCCATTTAGATGCCCATTCCTCAATTTTATGTAAATCCCTTTGAAGGGAAAGCACATCATTTTCTCATTTAATTACCTTGCACAGCTTTGTGTCATCAGCGAAAATTGAGACACTATTCTTCAGTCCCACCTCTAAGTCATTAATAAGTATGTTAAAAAGGAGAGGACCTAATACTGAACTCTGAGGAACCCCACTTACCATATTAGTCCAATCGGAGTATGTTCCATTTACAACAACCCTTTGCTTCCTGTCTTTTATCCAGCTCTCAATCCATGAGCAGATATTTACTGCAATTCCTGTATCCCTTAGTTTTCACAATAGTCTTCCATGTGGCACTGTATCAAAAGCCTTTGCAAAATCCAAATAGACTACATCCACTGAGTTGCCTTGATCCAAGTTCCTACTAACCTCCTCATAGAAACTAATTAGATTTGTTTGACATGACCTATCCCCATAAATCCATGTTGACTACTCCTTAAAATCCTGTTCAAATAATCATATTCTTTTATATTATCCCTTATTAACCCTTCTAAAAGCTTTCTCACTACAGAAGTAAGGTTCACCGGTCTATAAATCCCTTGATTTGCTCTTGCTTCCTTTTTAAATATAGGTATCACATATGCTTTTCTCCAGTCATCTGGTAGCAACCCTGTGTTGAGTGAATCTTGAAAAATTAAATATAATGGTTTGGCTATTACAGAACCCAGTTCCTATGTCCCAGAATCACTTTCGTGCTTCAATGTGAATGTAACATTTGTCTTGCTATACATTCTTTGGAAAACTGATGCAGGTAACTCCAGTATAAGATGATGGAAGAAAATAGCTATTTACATTGTAAGTTTCTCAGAAAATATTATTTTTTTACTTTGCATAAAAGATTAGGAAAGCTGTGCCACTATAGTGGATAATTCATCTTCCCTTTTGCAAATCCAAGTTTGCAGATGTTGATATACACAATATAAAGAGATGGACAACCTTAAATATAAAATGCACAAAATTATATTCCAAAATGTGCAATATGCATATAACATAGTTCTTATTTGAATCCTAAATGTTGAACAAAGGCTCTTACCAATGCAGTTCTGAATTCATCAATCACAAGTGCTGAATTTAAATCATAGACACAGCAAACAGCTAGCATTTGGGTGATATATGGGTAAAGAACACAGTTTGACATTATACATACAGAGCCATTGGGACCATATATCACAATATATGTCACATAATATAAAAAGCAACAGAGAGCACAGTCCATATTTGTGTTTTGTCTCATATTCATGAGATGGTCTCTTGCACTACTATACAATAGGAGAGACAAGGTCTATTGTCAGTAAGGGGAAAATAAATGATATATCTTTGTTTTCATGATTATGTTGGGCACTGAACCTTACACCAATGAGGTACTATACAATACATACAGCATAATGCTCAAAATGAAGAATTATTGGCTGACAAGTGTATGTCTACATTAAAAAATGAGACAAACAGCTTCTTTTTATGAAAGGGTAATTTTACCTCCACTAAGTAGATGTGGTAGAAGGCTAATGAGCCAAAGTGACCACAAGACTGAGAATTGATAAAAGTTTGTGGAACCTTGAAATGATATATAAAACTAGCGACTTGCCCGTCAAAAAATGACGGTCAATAAAATTTAAATGTTGTGAAATTTATTTGCAACACAAAATGAGTCTACTACATTTGTCCCTTTTTTGTTTCTAAAAAGAAATACACATTTCTTTTTTTAACTTTTTATTTTTTGTAACTTTCAACTTATATTTCATAATCATTTTTTTTTTTAAAAACAATATAATAATATCTTACTTTTAATGCATACATATTGTACTTTTTAATGCATACATATTGTAAAGTGTAACATGAAATTTTGTAACAGGCAACTTGTATATTATACAATCTTTCAACCTTCTTTTAACAATACTAACACTTTTAAATAGATATTTATCACTTAGTAACTGCAGACTATATTAACTTAGAGTAAGTACATTTTTTTACAAATAACATTTTTTTTTTTATTTGTAACATTTTTGTTAAACTCTCGTTAAACTAAATTAGCATTGAATTCAGAGGAAGGCAAACAATAAAAAACCCCATTCAAACTTTTGCAATTGTATCTTAGAGGGAAAAAAATTAATTCCTTCCTGACCCCATTAACTGGCGATCGGATTACTCCCTGAATCAATACTTTTCCAAATCTTATGAAATGGTTCAACTATATAGTAACAATACATGTTTGCCTATAACATATCTCTTTAACAAACAGTTTTTAAACTTTTTTTTTGTGGGACCAATCATATGAATATGAAACTTGTAACCCATTTCAATATGTTTAAGGATGTTTAAGTTTTTTTTTTATTTTCTGTTTGTCTTTTATGCAAATATCACATAGAGTTTCCAAAGTGAAATAGTGGTCCCCTATTTAAAGAGTCCCAGAGTACTTACATTTTGTACTGGAAGTCAAACCACTGTTCTCTATGGATTTTTTTGTCCATTGTATATAGTTTGTTCTTGAAATGTTGTTTTTGTGCAATAATATTGAGTACCTTAAAATGTTGTCATAGAAATGAAACTACTCTACTCTATGTTTACAACACCTCATAGTACACAATGTTTTTTGTGTAAACGCATCCATCGTCTAATAAATGACCCTGACTTTCATTTTCGTCAACAGTCACTTTAATTTCGTTTGGATTGGTGCACCTTGAAAAAGCAACATAGAGTTGTCCATGTGCAAAAACTGGTTCCTTTAAAAAAATCCCAACAGACTTAAAAGTTTGGCCTTGTGATTTATTGATGGTCATGGCAAATGCCATGCTAACTGGAAACTGTCTCCTTTGAAGGACAAAAGGCAAACCACTCTCACTTGGAGCTAAATCAATTCTTGGTATAAAAACTCGGTCACCTCTATGGGTCCCAGTTATAATTTCTGCATGTATAAAATGATCTTTTAACTCATGCACAATTAATCTGGTGCCATTACAAAGTCCTTTTTTTGGATTCATATTTCGCAATAACATGACAATTGCACCTTTTTTCAATTGTAAAATATGTGGTGGCATTCCAGATGGTGTTAAGGAATTAATAAATTCGATACTAAAATTCAATTCACTCTCTTTATCATCAGCCAGAACTGAATCTGCACTGTAATAATTCTTCTGTGGTGCATTGATGTATTTTAAAATTTCATTATTTACATTCAAGGCATCGATATTTTTTGATGTTAATATCACTTTGTTTGCAATGTCTGAGTAATCCTCGTTATTAAGAGTGTTTAGAAATATGGCTGATATCAGTGATTCGTTGCAAACCATTTCTGATGGAATTTCAATAGTATCATTTGGTAAATGCTGTATTTCTGGATGTTTTCCTTCTCCGATTTTAATAAGCCAATCATTGAATTCATTTTGGCCTTCAGATTTCATATTTAATTCTAATTTGAGATGTGTAAATATTTGCCACAGTTTACTTGTCTTGACACATGTTTCAATTATCTCTGTTCTATTTCCGTGTGGCACAACAGGTAATGTTTGCCGAAAATCTCCTCCTAACAGCATCACCTTTCCACCAAATGGCAACTTATTATCCATCACTTCTTTTAAGAATCTGTCAATACATTGCAGTGCGTGACATGACATCATTGTTGCCTCATCTATGATAATTAGTTTCGTTAGTTTAAATTTTTTTGCTTGTATAGAATTGAGTCGAATATCTGACACTGATGTTTCCAAAATGGGAACTGGCAGCTTAAATCCACTATGAACAGTTCTACCACCATCTAACAAAAGTGCGGCAATTCCAGTTGTTGCAAATGGCATAGCTATCTGACTGTGTGATCGAATATAACTCATCAAACAATTGTAAAGATAAGTTTTTCCAGATCCACCTGGGCCGTCTAGATAGAAATACCGGTCTTTGACCATTTCATCATCTGTAGCATTTGTGATGGCCTGAAATGCTTCTAACTGTTTAGTATTTAATGTTGCCAGTTTTTCTTGTGTTTTTTGTTTTTGTAGCTCAGTGTCATAATCATCAAAATTAATGTCATCTATAAGTCCTGGATCCGGTAAATTAAAACTTGAACAATTTAATCCATGAGCAAACAATATTTCTTGAATTTCCAACAATGTTTTTAACAGAGCGATTGGTTCTCTGTAACGTTTCAAGAAGTCTTCTGACATGTTTAATTTAAATGTTTCCCACAAAGTGAAAGCATCAGGTACATTGCAAAATATGCATATGAATGCAAATTGTTGTCTCATTTGCTTTGGCATTTGACATAGCGCTGCTTCTTCCAGACACCTCTCCCATTCTGTATCATCAGCTATGAAATTTTGCTGTCTTGCAGCTAATAGGAATGTATCATAAACTAAGTCATTGACTGTACGTAAATGCTCAAAACTCTGTGCACCGGGAACATGTAGCAAAAGTAATCATAAGCTGAAAGATTCAATATCCCTTGGACTGACGGTATAAATGCGTGGTATAATTTTTTGTGCATCTCTTCTTCGTTCTTTCCATTGACCATTTACAAATACATAGTAATATGGTATCTCTATGTATAAAAATTGTCTGGCCTGCGTATCCTGACAGTTTAATTTAAACCATGCTATAAGTGTGGTATCTCTGTCTTCACTTTGACATAATGCAAGTCTTTCATTTCCTTGAGTAAAGCAAACCATCTGACTTTGAGGCAAATGTACAGCTAAGCGATAGATAGCATGTGACCGATCATGCATCTCAAATTTCAAAAGGCGCCACATTGCTTCAGGAGCACTAACATAGCGAGCATCTAAATAATTTGATAGTTCATCGTGTACAATTGGATTTTCGTTTTCATTTACAGCACCTTGTACAACAACAGTAGCTGCATCATATCCTTTGTATATATATTTATACACATACTTAATTGATTTAATCGAAGTGCAAGCTTCTACATTGATGTGTGCATTGTACTTGATGAGCAAATGTGGATTGTATGGAACAACAAATCTATTATCAACCTTTTGGCCCCGGATAATAGCTGTTTCTCCTTGTGTTCTTTTATACAAAGGATATCCATCACAATTAGCATAAGTTTGCATTTGAAATTGTTTTGGGAATTCTTTTGTACATTTTTTATTTTCCATACATGGTGAATTAGGATTCATCTCTCCACATGGGTCATGAATCATTCTATGTGTAACAATCTCCCAAAGTTTTGTATATTTTTCTTGGTCTGGCAATTCGGCAGAAATGACTGAATCCACTCTCTCTGCAGTTTTCAACTTATCTTTTTCCTGCAGTATTAAAAGTATGTGAGCATGTGGCAGTCCTCTCTTTTGAAATTCAATAGTGTAAACAAATGCCATACATTGTCCAAATAATTTTGCTTTAGTGATATCATGTATTAATGAATTCAGTTTGATTTTAAATACTCTTGCCACTAAATCTGGTCGGTCAGATGTTGTTTGTCCCAAATACAAATTTTCCTTGATCTCTGGCCATTGTGGATTACATGTGAATGTAATAAATAAATCTGGTTTTCCAAATTTTGTGACAATAGCCATGGCATCATTATACCTTTCTCGCATATTGCGAGGAGATCCTTGGAAAGTTGATGGCAAAATAATTGCTCTTCCAGCTGGAATGTCTCTGTTTGCAGCTATGTCAGCCACATAATCCATTAATCCACAATACTGTTCAACTCGTAATTTATTTTGTTGAAATGTAATGAAATTTAAATTATTGGCTTCAACTTGTAGATATGAATCAATAATCCATTGTTGAGTGAGTTTGCCTCCATGTAAAATTGGATTAAAGCAGTCACGGATAGCAGTTTGTGCAACTTTATATTCCAGCATTGAAATATTAGATCTAATTCGAAGTTTAGTATTGGGATAAGTTTCCAATTTTAATTTTGGTTCCCATCCAGGTTCACCATTTGGAAAGAAAATGGGATATGTCATTGGATCTAAATTACAACTTAATATATTGATGTTGATAAATGGTTGTTCTTCATTGCGTGGATATATTCTAATATCACGCTGAAAAGGTGGTTCACCATCCTCATTTTTAAACACCATAGCAACCTCATTTACTGTCGGTAAATTATATCTTCTTTGATCAGTGTTGCGATCTCTTTTTAACACCATATTTACTCTTGGTATAGGCAATAGATGTCTTTCAGCATGTTCCTGTTGTTCTTTTTCCAGCTGTGCTAATTGTTTGTATGCTTTACTATATGGGTTGTTTTGCATAATTTTATCCAGCTGTTCAAAGACTATGCGCAAACACTGTCTATTTTCTGGTAGTGTCATTCTTTGTTCCACAGCTTCCATCGTATCCAAGACATACAACTGTGCAAATTTCCTTGGCTCTCCTTTTTGTTGGTGTAAATGTGAAGTTCGGTGGTATATTTGACCTTGAACTCTGAAACAATAAGGACCATGTCCTGGTACATTTTCTGCTAAAGTTGCACCCATTGAAGCAAATGAAATTGCACTGTTATAAGACCTGATGTTTTGTTTGAAATTATTATAATTTTGAAATGTTGGATCACTCATAATACATTCTAAATAATATGGAAATGGATGTCTTAGTGGAAGTTTCACCTTTCCTTTCTGACAGCAACTAATGAAATTTCCATCAGTAGGTCTTTCCTTTATGAAATGATAGGCCCCACAAAACTGACAAAGCACATTAAGTAACCCACAATAATGAGTATCTACATGTACTGCAGTATTGAACACATTGTCATGCATTTTTTCCACATATATATCAAACCCACTTTCTATATGTACATTGTTGTCATGTGTGTCTACATTTAAGTCATTCTGCACAATAGAATCATTAGACACTGGTTCACATAGATGTTTTTTTTTACTTTTCCTTTTTTTGCAAGGCCCAACAGACTCACTTTTGGCTTTCTTAGCACTCTTTCTTTTATTTAAAAGTCTCTGTTGATCTTCTTCTGTCAAGCGTTGTGAAGTTTCCGGTGTCTGAGCATCTCTCCACCTTTGCTTCCTTTCCCTTGCCAATCTTCTTTTGCGTTCCATTTTGTCTTCTCCATTATCTTCCATTTTTTAATCTGTAATAGTCAATATAAATATTAATTAGTGTTTCTTCTTATTTTTGTGTACATATGTCTTTTTACTTTTTGGACTGTTACATTAAAGTTGATGAATAAACGTTATCCTTGTTTCCAATGAAATAAATGAAACCATTTTTCAAAGTATTTTATTGACATATATTAAATTGGTAATAACTGGACATATATATTTATTATATCAATTATTCATCTTTCAATTCATTTTAAATCCTTCTTGATTCACTTCACTGCATACATTTTTTTTTTTTTTTGGCAAGTGCTTCTTCGTTTTGTTAAATGTTTGTATTGCTTCGTATTGTCTATTCAACTTTCCATAATTTTTTTTAACATATGCTGTTTTGATGTGTCAGGACCAAATTAAATATTTACCTGCAAAGACGGTCTTGATGTTGTTCAAAGGCTGCAAACGTCACACTGTGTGTTTATTCACTTTCCTTGATCAATAATCTGTAATTTAAATTTTAGAATCTTTGTATTATTTCACTTCACCCATATCATGAAATAAACATCAATCAAGAGACATATATTTTTATTCCTTAAAAACCTGAAAGCAAATTCTTTAATATGTTCCTATAGTAATCTAATACAAAACTGTTTTTGATATTACTCATTATTAATAATTAATTCATTAAATAAAGTGCATTATGAATGTTATTTGTAATTCTTTCACACAGGTAAGCACAATATCTAACAAATTAATTACTAATGTAATATACATTATTAATTAATAATTATATTTAATGTACATTATTAATTAATGCAGAATATATAAGCAATTATTAATTTAATGTACATTATTAATTACATTTTAACTGAAAACATAAACATGAGTCTATCTGAGAATTAAATTATTAAAATCATGTACATTCTTAATTAATGAATCAATGTGTTTGTTTTCTGCACATTCTTAAACGCTAACATTTTTGATATTACTGTTTAGTAATAATTAATTAATTGTAGAAAGTACATTATAAACGTTATTTACAATTCTTTTACACAGGTAATTACAATATCCAATTAATTAGTAATGTAATCTACAATTAATTAATGCACAATATATAACCAATTAATTTGTAATAGAATGTACATTATTAATTAATAATTAAATTTAATGTACATTATTTATTAATTCATGAATAAATGTGTTTCTTTTTTATGGACATTCTTAAATGCAAACTCACTTTTATATTAATGCTTAATTCATTAATTATTTAATGTACATTATCAATAGTATTGTCAATTGTTTCACACAGTTAAGCTCAATATTATATTTCTGTTAATGAAATAATGTACATTAATTTAATAGTTAATTGGTTATATTTTATTGATTATTAATTCTTAATTAAATAAAATACATTATGAATATTATTTACAATGTTTCACACATTTAAGCACAATATATAATCAATTAATTATTAATTTAATGTACATTATTAATTAATAATTCAATGTAATGTACATTAATAATTAATGCACAATACATAACCAATTATTAATTTAATGTACATAATTGTCCTTATTAAGTAACTAATAATATAGTAATTAATTAATGATACTTCTTAAAATGTACCTTTTGTAATTCAGTGTTCCTGAATCAGTATCCTGAAGAGCTATCAATCTCTTTCGATTTTCCAGCATCCGAAAATGTCCAGTCACACTGTCATCACCTCAGGAAAAGGTGTCAGTAATGTGTCAATTGTGCCCTATATATAGGTTTTTGCGCGAGCCAAATGCATTGTTTTCGGCGGGAAATACGGGTGCGCGAGCAAAATGCATTGTTTTCGGCGGGAAATACGCTGTTGCTCGAGACCAATGTGTTGTTTTCAGCGGGAAATCGGAGTTGGCGCGAGACAAAGGCGGGAAATCGTAGTCGGCGCGAGGCAAAGGCGGGAAATCGTAGTCGGCGCGAGGCAAAGGCGGGAAATCGGAGTCTACGCGAGACAAAGGCGGGAACTCCGTGTTAATCCGGAAATGTGTGGTGTGCGTCTTATCGGATTTTCCGTAAGTGTTTTCCGTGGCTATAGTGCTGGAGCCTCGTTTTCATTTTGTTCGGCCGCCATTTTTTCTCTCGCTTATTTTTTTTAAAGTGTCTAAACTCTTTTATTTTGCTTTAAATGAAGGCGATAGTTTTTGTTTTGAGGTCCAGGATGCTTCCTCTTGCTGTCGGTAACCTTTTTATTTATGTGTTCTGTGTATTTAGTGTGTTTTATCTTTTTTCTTGTCCGCGGGTTGCGTCCGATTTTTGCGATGTCGTAATGTGTCTTATACGCCGTCACGGATTATCCGTAATGTGTCTACGCCTTCAGGGATTAACCGTGAGTCTTTTTCGTGCTCAGAGTGCTGTAGCCTCGTTTTAATTTTTTTCGGCCGCCATTTTTTCTGTCGCTTATTTTTTTTTTTAGTGTTTACATTTTTGTATTTTAAGGTAAATCAATGTGTAACTCGCTTTCTGCAGGTCGTGGATGCTCCCTCTTGCTATCGGTTAGGTTTTTATGTATGTGGTGTGTGTAGTTATTGTTAATTTTTATTTTTATGATAGGCGGTTTGCGGCCGTATTTTTTTACTACGTTTTAACGGCTCCGCGAGTTTTAACGGCTACGCGAGGCCTGCGGCGCTCATTGCCAAAGTGCAACGGTTTAACGGCTCGCCTCGCTTTGCGAGGCTCGCCGGGCGATGAGGCGGTTTGCGGCCGTATTTTTTTACTACATTTTAACGGCTCGCCTCGCTACGCGAGGCTCGCCTGCAATGAGCGCCTGCGGCGCTCATTGCCAAAGTGCAACGGTTTAACGGCTCGCCTCGCTTTGTGAGGCTCGCCGGGCGATGAGCGCCTGCGGCGCTCATCGCTAATCCCGCGAAATTTCTACGGGTTAACGGCTCGCCTTGCTTTGCAAGGCTTGCCAGGCGATGAGCGCCTGCGGCGCTCATCGCTAAGCCCGCTATTCGTACGGACCACGCAAACAGCGTGACGACGACTCGTAGCAGGACAATTATAATATGTGATAAACCTTGTCACAGATCTTCTGCAAACCCTTTCAATAGAGAGAGGTCAGCAATGATATAGGCAACTTTAAGGGTTTTTGTTGCTAATATGCTCAGTTGTCATTCTTTGGCATGTTGCCTACATATTGCCATAAATTTCAGCAGATTTCCCCATCAGATTTCAGCAGATTTCTCCAGTTTGTGCCTTACGGCTGTATAGTAAATAGCAAGCTGCAGGAAAGTTAGCTGCAGGTTATACCACAATCTGAAAAAAGATAGCAAGGGTCTAAAAATGGTGAAAAAATCAGTTACTTTTTGTGTCTGTTTATTAAAAAAAAACAAAAAAAACAGTTACTTTATGTGTCAGTTTATTAAAATAAATAAATAAATAAACAGATAAATAATAATAATAATAATAATAATAATAATAATAATAATAATAATAATAATAATAATAAATAATCGCACCAGCTGGTCGAGCTCCATGTCTTTATTGTATGGCTCTCCATGCAATATAAGTACATATTGTGATTACTCATAACTTTCTTATTATGAACACTCAAATCATCTGGTCATACAGCATAGTTGCATCACCAAAAGGAAATGATCTCTTGCAGACTGTGAGTATAGGATGGCTAGACCACTTGTATTTCAAATCCAGCTTATTATGCCCCCAAGGAAATATCTTGGGAAACTGTTTTCATGTGCACAAGAATACACACTTGCTGCTTATTTTACCATATAGTTTAGGAAGGTTCTTGGGCATATGACAAGGCTGTGTGACCTTTTTTTTCAAAGAGGCCAACCCAACTCCTGGTTAATAGTTGCCATATTATCAACATGCTCAGTGAAAAATGTACCCGCTGTCCTTTTTTGGCAATAAATTACTTATTAATTAAAATGCTCTATGGGAAGTTTGATATAAGGCTCTACATAGGATATGCAACAAAGAGAAGAGGGGTGGGAAGAGATAGCGAACCAATTCCTAGTGCAAAATAACCAATATATTGAAATCCCAAACCCTTGTTCACAGAGATCAGTAGGTAAAGCTCTCACATTTTCTAACCTCAGTCTATGAGGTATATTATAGACTTCCCAACACTTGTTGGCTTGTAGGTTGGTACTTCTTTCCTCCGTGAATGTCTTATCTCTTCCAATACAGTGTGGGTGTTAGGGTTATGTATCTGTGTACTTTTCAGAGCATGGGGAATGTTACAACACTATAAATACATAGTTGTGCCCGAATATAAATATTTTGGCCAGGTTTATTATATCTACTTTGGAGTAATAGGTGTCTTTAATCAAAATACTATATAAAACATGGTTTCAATATAAATATTCAATTTATTCAATGTTTGTAAAAAAAATGTAAATATAATAAAATATGTTCAATAGTGACAAATAAAAATGGCAAATTATACAGTGACTCTAATATTATAAAAAAATAGGAAAAATACTTACAGACGCGTTTTGTCACTTTTATCCTGTGGCTTTTCAATGATCAAAAATACCTCAATGATATGAAATTCAAATGCAAAGTGTAAAGTGTAAAGCTCAGTGATTCTCTCTATGAGGCAAAAGATATATCGGTTATTTTGCACTAGGAAATGTGCGCTATCTCTGCCCACTCCTCTTCTCTTTGTTGCATACCATACAGACACACCAGTGAACTGTGTTCCGAGAGAAGCAGCAAACCTAGCTATAACCATTACATTGGACTTGAGAATACACCAACTTAAGTCAGAGACAAATGAGAGCAATTTAAATATTGGATTGATAACTAATCCCCTAAGAACTAGATCACCTGAGTAGAGCTACAGAGTATTACAGGGTCATACAACCCTGTATTTTTTTATCTACATAGGATATAATGAAGTCAAGTGCTCATTACTTTGAGAAACTATATCTCATTATACCAGATAATTCTGCTACAATCTTTTTTTAAGCTGGTAATAAAGCAACGTTGTCCACGGCTGCTCAAATATGATACCAAAGTTCTCCTTTTTAGTTGTGACTTGTTCATTTATACCAAATTTTACAGGTATACCTATGCTCCCCATTAGGTTTTTTATGGCAATATCATGCTAGTGCCAAAGGGCCTCATTCAGTTGCTACTTTTTTGAGATCCCGCAAGGGGAGAGAGTAAGTTACTTTGCTGTTCAATTGCGTCCTACTTGCAGGCTCCAATCAAGTTACTTGCAGCGCTCTACTTTCCATTGCGATTCTGCTAATCTCAAGTTACTTCCCTCAAAGCCTTTGATCTTTCCTGGCCACAAGAGCCGAAAGCGCTATAATCGCCACTTCAATTGCTCCGATTACTCCGTCCGCCAAGCCCGTAAATGACAAAAGGTTAACTCCATCCTACTTGTACCAAGGAGGTGTAACAAGGGCTTGCAAAGCCCTTATGTATGTTCCCGACTGCTCCCAAATCCAACCCCATGATGCAAGGGTCCCAATTGAGACCCCTGCAGTGTCCCCACATTAACCTCATGATGCGGAGGTCCTGATCCCCACATTAACCCCTGCAGCATTTAAAATGTATAATTCCCTTCCACAGGTCCTTAAAGGGCCCCCGGCACACACATGGTTAACCCCATGCCGCGGGGGTACATTATGTATCCCGTGGCAACTAACATTAACCCATCCATGCTGTAAGTACCCCCATGGCACCTATGATTACCCCCCCCAATGCTGGGGGTCCCCATCTAGACCCCCGCTGCATTTAAAATTCAAAAATCCTGCCTTGCGGTTCCTGAAAGGACTAAATAAAACAAAGTGCTAAATAAAACAATTACCTCAGCGGGGGTACTATAATTACTCCCCACCGGCACCTGAAATTAACCCCATCACTCATAAGGGTTAATATAGACCCTCATGAGACTAAAATGACCCCCCTTTATAAAGACCCCTATAGGACCCTATAAATGCCATGAGGGTCCTCCAGGATCCTCATGACACAAAATCTAAGCACTACACTACACTATTAACCCTAACTATACCCCATTAACCCATTAACCTTAACTATAGCCTATTAGCCTTTACAATACATAATTAACCCTAACTGTACCCCATTAACCCTAACTAAACCCAATAAACCCCTATCGTATTAACCCCTACCTTACATTATTAATCCCTATCCTACCCAAAACTATTCTATTAACCCCTCTAACTAATTAACCCCCCCCTAACTAATTAACCCTATTAGACCCTCAACATACCTAATTACAAATCACTTAACCCCATCTAGACCTATGCAACCCTATCTAGTCTTTTAAGGACCCGCAGCAGGGAATTTTACATTTTTTATGTATCAGGGGTACCGATGTCAGCTCAAAAGTAGCAAAATCAGGAAGTTACTTGCAAGTAACAGCCCCGAATTGAATGAGGCCCATATTATACTGTAGTTGTAGTCCGTTTATCAGATACCAATCAACAAACACTATAGAATTTACTATAGAAACGACGTATTGTACTTGGTCATTTTTAATACATCTATGTAACATAGTTTCCAAGTAGATTAGTCCAGTCAGCATTTCACCATTTCTTGTACTATATATACACCTGTTTCATATGCTCTTTTTCAGCTTTCACTAGGTTTTTGTGAATTGAATTTTGGATGGAGTACTACAACAAGATATTGAAAATCAATCTGCATGAAGGATTTGAAAAGCAAAAACAAATATTGCAATGCAGAGTTCACATATTATACTGTAGTTGTAGCTGTTAATAGGACTCATTATAGCAATCAATAGCTTTCTTTTTTGTTTTCCAGCACTTAAGTGCTCAAGTATTAATGTTTAAGCCAAGCCTTACTTAGCACTGAACATCAAGAACAGAGTAAAATCTTTCTAGTTTAACAGAATGTAATCAGTATTAAACTGTATATACAAGTAATAAAGATAATAAGAAGATAACAACTTTATACTATCATGTGTATTTGCTCAAACATAAAAAGCACATGGAAAGTTTCTGGATTTCACTAAGAATACAATATACCTGTGTATCCATTTACTTTTATGTAAGTATCACTTACATTTTTAACCCTTTCTGTGTCACGGGAGGGAGTTTATGTACATGTATGGGGAGAGAATTTACTGTTCAGCACTGCTCCCCAGTATGGAGTTGATAGCAGTGATGAGTGGGGGCCATGGTAGCTTCAGGACTATGCTAAAACAGCCCTTGTCTAGTGTGGTTGGGATTTTGATAGCTCCTTATATTGCAAAAAAAAAAAAGCTCAGGTGATTGTGAGAAGCTTTTTTTGCACACCTACGTAAGTGAATTTAAATAAGGGTCACAGACAAGGGAATTCATTACTGCATACAACAAAATACACAGGTAATACATTTTAAGGTTATTTTTTTATGTCTATAAATTGAGTTTACCCAATTCCCAATACTAGTTCAATAAAATAGGCTAATAAATATAACTACCTCCACTTTTTATTTAAATCAAATGATGCTTACTCCTTAAAAGTTATGAAAGCTGACTCCTTGCAGTGGCCCCTTAAGAAACATTATGTTCCCTACTAAATACATTAATCATTCTCCTAAAATGTAATTTATAACAAAATGGTGTAACAGAATTTTACCAGCTTCCACAATGATCCCCGGCAGAATAAACTGATACATGGTTTCCCCAGTCAGCTTTCAAAAATATACACTAGAACATGATCAATACTTTTGTGCAGTGAGCCACTTGTGTCTGATAAATGCTCTACTGGCAGAAGGTAGAGAGAGGCAATCACTCACTTTGGATGACAGTAGCACTCATCAAGGAACGTCTTAATCTAGGACAGAGGAATTAACAGCTGTCTGATCGGAGTTGAACACTTCTTCCTCCTCTTTATATTGATAGGTCACAAGGCTCCTACATCAATCCTGTGCAGAGAAGAGTGAGAGTTATATACCAGTTGAACGCTGTATAACATTTGAACTCACTGTATAGCAGATTTATCATATATAATGCTGACATCTTTGTACTTATACTTTAATGATTACTGTCATGATGCAAGCCTCGTCGTGCACTGCAGATAGCACAAAAAGTATGTTTTCTGGCTAATTGCTACTCTCATGTATTGTCACAAGAAATATGACATGATGTGTGTGTTAGATACAGCTATCCCATTCTCAGTATGTACTATAGATTATATCCTAGCAGCCGCAAATCTCAGGTTTGTTAAAAGACCACTGCATAATGAAACAAAAAGTCTGACTCATGGCATAATTAAGCAGGATAAAAACCACAATCTAGTTCTTAATAAGATAAAAATAAATGTTGATGCCTCGGCTGGACCCTGGAAAGATACATGATGCATTGGTGAAACTTTTGTGTGTGAGTTGTTGTGGCAGTGAATGATGCAAGGGGTCTGTTTCTGAGCTAGTGAGAGGGAATGGGCGTTGTCTATCTCAATCTTATCAAATTATCTTTATAATGGCTCTCTGTTCCCTTCTTCCCAACTACTCTCTCCACTGATAAACAAAACAAACATCCTAATGATTCAGCTCCGAGGAAGTGATGTAACAAAGACTTTAAAAAGTATGATTTCCCCCCAAAACTTTTTTTTTATATTTATGACTTATACAACTGCTTATATTGTAGTGTAAGCCATGTCACTACCATTGATATGTTATAACGTATGACTATATTTGTCAGATATCATGCAAATTAAATCAGCATTATTGTTATAACAAACACATTAATCCAGTGTTTATAATCCACAACTTGTAAAGGTTAAACTGCAGTTTTTGACTGATTTCCCCGATGTAACAGCCCTTTTCAAATACATGTATGTGAAAAGGGCTGTTACATTGGGGAAATCAGTCAAAAACTACACAGACTCTCCATACAAAAGCACAAGCACTGTACCCTGTTTGGACACCATTTCACCCAGAATAACCACACCATCCAAAATCTGTAAATCAAAATATTCAGAGGACATTTCAAAAGGCTCCAAAAACATAAAACTTTTGAATTAAAAATGATTACATTTTTTTTAATTCAAAACATATTGGTTTAAATATGGATTTAGGATCCTTTTCGAAAATGTTTTGTGACTCATGTTGTATACCACATTCCATATGGTCAACTGATGTTGTCTTTATCTCCAAACTGTGGTGACATTTACTGCCCATATGTTCTTATCCAAATCTGATCTAAGGTCTCACAGGACATTATTTATGGTGTTTGTCTTTGTCCCATGCTAAACTCTCAACAGATATATGACCCCTTTCTGGCACACCTTTCAGTACTGCTAGACAATAAGACGATAAAGAGAAGTAAATTCTTGAAAGCTTGTCATAATGAAAAAGGTATTGCCATATGCTGCAATACTCTTGATTATTCACATATTGTGTTTAACACTGATTTACTATAAAGCTGTTTTTGCCTGACACATCCCCCATTGGATATAATACAGATTTTGCCCAACATGTACCTGATTAACACTGATTAAATGCTTTTATATCATTCCAAAACACCAAGAGCCATGGAAGGAATTATAAAATCGATTTTGCCTGTGATTCACCCTATGCTAAAATTGACCGGTTTAACACTGTATCATTTAGCACTTGGTCTTCTAGGAACACATCAACAGAGTTAAAATGTGTATGTCTTTATTTACCATATTTATGCAAATCTAATGCACACCTTTTTCATAGAAAATTGGGTCCCAAATTTGGAGTGAGCATTAGATTTGATAGCGCACTAGACTTGATGGCAAAAAGGAAAGCACAGGACATACCTCCACACCACCATCTTTCGCTTCCCGGCTCTCTAGAGTGGTTGACCCCCAGAGAGCCCCAGCACATTGGCACACAGAGCCTAGCACACATAGAACTCCAGCACAGTGGCACAGAGAGCCTGACACCCATAGAACTCCAGCACAGTGGCACAGAGAGCCTGGCACCCAGAGAGCCTCAGCACAGTGGCACACAGAGCCTGGCACCCAAAGAGCCAAAGCACAGTGGCACACAGAGCCTTACACCCAGAGAGCCCCAGCACAGTGGCACACAGAGGCTGGCACCCATAGAGCCCCAGCACAGTGGCACACAGAGCCTGACACCCAGAGAGCTCCAGCACAGTGGCACACAGAGCCTGGCACCCATAAGAACCACAGCACAGTGGCACACAGAGCCTGACACCCACAGAGCCCCAGCACAGTGACTCACAGAGCCTGAGACTTAGAGAGCCCCAGCACAGTGGCACAAAGAGCCTGACACCCATAGAGCCCCAGCACAGTGGCACACAGAGCCTGACACCTAGAGAGCCCCAGCACAGTGGTACACAGAGGCTGGCACCCATAGAGCCCCAGCGCAGTGGCACACAGAGCTTGGCACCCAGAGAGCTTGCCACATCTTACCACTGGGATTTTTGCCCATTCCTCCTTGCAAAACTGCTCCAGCTCCTTCAAGTTGGATGGTTTGCGCTTGTGAACAGCAATCTTCAAGTCTGACCATAGATTTTCTATTGGATTGAGGTCTGGGCTTTGACTAGGCCATTCCAACATATTTATATATATATATATATTATATTATATATCCCCTTAAACCACTCAAATGTTGCTTTAGCAGTGTGTTTTGGGTTACTGTCCTGCTGGAAGGTGAATCTCCATCCTAGCTTCAAATCACACACAGAGTGGTACAGGTTTTGCTCAAGAATATCCCTGTATTTAGCACCATCCATCTTTCCCTAAACTCTGACCAGTTTCCCAGACCCGGCTGCTGAAAAACATCTCCACAGCATGATTCTGCCACCACCATGTTTCACTGGGGGCATGGTGTTCTTTGGGTGATGTGATGTGTTGGGTTTGTGCCAGACATATCATTTTTTTTGATGGCCGAAAAGTTTCCAGTTCCATTCAGACCAGAGCACCTCCCTCCATTCATTTTGGGAGTCTCCCACATGCCTTTTTGCAAACTCAAAACATGGCATTTAGTTTTTTTGCTGAAAGTAATGGCTTTCTTCTGCCCACTTTGCCATAAAGCCCAACTCTATGTAGCGTACAGCTTATTGTCGTCCTATGTACAGATACTGTGAGTTTTGGTGGGCGGCCGTCTCTTGGCAGTTTAGCTGTTGTGCCATGTTCTTTCCATTTGGTTATGGTAGATTTGATGGTGCTCCTGGGGATCATCAAAGATTTAGATATTTTTTTATAACCTAACCCTGACTTGTACTTCTCAACAATATTGTTCCTTACTTGTTTGGAGAGTTCCTTGGTCTTCATGCCAGTGTTTGGTTAGTGGTGCCTCTTGCTTAGGTTTTGCAGCCTCTGGGGCCTTTCTAAAAAGTTGTGTATATGTAATGACAGATCATGTAACACTTAGATTGCACACAGGTGGACATCATTTCACTAATTATGTGACTCCTGAAGGTAATTGGTTGTACCAGAGCTTTTTATGGGCTTCATAACAAAGGGGGTGAATAAATACGCACATGCCAATTTTCTGTTTTCTATTTTAAAAAAATAGTTTTATGTATATATTTTTCTCATTTCACTTCACCAACTTAGACTATTGTGTTCTGATCCATCACATAAAATTTAGATTAACAAAAACATTGAACTTAAGGCTGTAATGTAACAAAATAGGTAAAAAGTCAAGGGGGTGAGTACTTTTGCAATTCACTGTATGTTGACTTCAATGTCCCTTTCGTGATTTACTATAAATGTATTCACTGTATACAGTAATTCTGAGCTTCAGAAATTTACTTATCTTGAATTACGGTAGATCCATTACTTCAGGGATTAAGTGCCCTTTAAAAAAGTTATACCTTAACATAGCAAATTTCTCAATATACTGTTTTATCTTATCATTTTAAAGAGGCTTGTTCTGCATTTTAAGAAAAAAAACATCTGTCAAATAATTTCGGTAGGCAGGGACACCATCAGAATCCTTTGGACCAAGTGCAACTGTAACAGCAAGCCCCCCCCCCCCCCCCCCCAACATGAAGCAAATCACAGGAATATTGTTTAACTATCTGTTGATTGTAGCTACTCTTTTGATATTGGCCCATGTTTCACTCATTTTTGTGCTCTACATGCCTCTGGAATTTTTTTGATGATTTATTAATCAGTATGGTTTAATTGCTATCTTTATGTATTTTAATAACAGTGTGCATATCTTTACTTTATATACTTTTATTGAAAATATCATTTTTACTTGTATTTAAAGAATCATACAGTGTAAAATGCTAATGTAAACTCTGTAGCGTAGTCTAGTAATTGAAAAAAATAAATGTTTACATTTGTTTATTATAAATTTACAATGTCAAGGCAAACTAAGAGGCCGATTCAATTGAGCAATTGTAAGTTACTGGAGGCCGTAAGTGAGGCCGTAAATTAATTTGCTATTCAATTTGTGTCTTTTTGCTGGCTCCAAAGGGTTTACGGGTTACAGCCCTGAAAACCTTGTGGTTGTTAAACCCAGAACTTACAGCCTCCCGATGCCTTTGATCTTGCCAGTCCGCAAAAATCGCAAATCGCTATTCAATTGCTACAATTCCCCAAGGCCGCAAATGGTTTCACACCGTGAACGGCAAACGAAGGAGAAAATCCTATGAGTGAAAGAGAGTGGGGTTTACCCCTGCCTGTAGCTCTGTAAATGCAAATGTAAAATCAATAATGCACTGTAGATGACGGGAAAGCGATGAAAGACATTAGAATTAATTGCACAACAGTCTCAATCTCGCAAATCGGCAATACAAATTTGTATTGTTTGAGGTGTCATTTCGGGGTTATATTGATCTCAGGAATCAATAAGTTAATACATATCATGCCACCCATATGGACTAGAACAGTATTGGCATTCATTTTTATTATTTTATATTTAGAGGGTTTGCAAGTCCCATCACATATCGGACCCCTGAACGTAATTGATTGGCATGTAACCTCCATGTTTTACTGCCGTAATGATGACAGTCTCATTTTCTATTGGCTGTTTCTGAATGGGTAGTTACGGCCTTCCTTAATTGATCATGTTCCCGCCCTTAACTGCTACGCACAAGTGCATGGTTTATGACTTTGGCATTCAGCCGTAACTTGCTGGCTTATTCATTTGAATAGCACTGGAATCAGAGACGAACAGGAGCCCGCAGCAAGCCCCCACAGTATCCCGTGAGATGCGGACTTGCAATTGAATCAGGCTCTAAGTTTTTATCCCAAGTGACACTAATTAAATGCTGTTGACAGACTATCAAACTATATAATTTGTATGTGTGATGGAATAAACATGCTAACTCTTCAAGGAGAAAGATCCCATTAGTAAGAAATAGGGCGATGTTAGCCAATGGAGTATGACTTTTATTACTGGGAGAAAAATATCAGTATGACTTGAAAGGCTTTCGTTCTGATCTTGCTGTTTTAAAAGCTCAGAGAATATGTTTCTAATGTTTTCTCTCTCTCTCTCTCACTCTGTTTCCCCAGGTCTCACTCTTCATGTCATCTCTCACACACAAACACACATACCCATCTTCATGCATTCAGTGACTTATAGGGTAAGAATACACACATGCAGTTGCTCATCTGCATGCATGCACTCACACAATCACATGCATGCACACTCTCACAAACATGCACCAGCAGTAACATCATCTCTAACAGATGCTCTTACAGGCAGCGTATAGAGCTGAAATTCAGAAGGATCCTTAAGAATGATATTAGAGATTCATAATGAAGATTCAACGTCCACTATGTTTTGTCTTTCAAGGGCTGTTTCCACAATCCACCCATAGTGATGTAATCAGGCTGCAGAGAACTAGAGCTGTCGCATAGATGCTGCAAATCACTTTTGTTTTGGATTTCCAATCTGCATGCTTTTCAATGATGGATTATGTGCAGAACGATTTTGGTGCCTCGGTGTGTTTTTCCTCAAGCAATAAACAGCAAGTACCCCGTTTTCTTAATCCTCCTGTTAGCTTGTTAGGTTGTCACAAATGTACTTGCTAGGTGCATTGCTGAGGTCACCCTGCAGGCCTCTGCGTTAGCATTGCCTGCAGCAGCATTACTGGAGCCTCCTTTAGTAGGTTTAAAATCCATCAGACACACACAAGGCGACACCAAAAATGTAAAGGGGCAGTAGCTTAATTATGAGACAACTTACACCTGATATAGCCAACACCCCTGCTGACCCCAACATTCCTGATTTACTTCTTGTTCCTTCGTATTGATCCCTGGTTTTATACTGCTCTTTCTTCTCCCTGACTTTGGCATTCGTATCCTGGATATGCTCATAGAAAATGGATTTTGGTTTTACAGTGGTCATAATTCCTTGTGCTAATGTCTTAGGTAAGAGTATAACCATAGATATAATTAATGCTAATGTTTATTTTTCAGAACAATTTTTTGCAACATTTTGTGTTTTTTCCCCCACAAAGGAACCAAGATGCTATATGAAATGCTGTAACCTCTCAGACAGAAAAAGACAGTAGAGTAAGACATTTAACAAAGTATTAGTAATTCAACTTCTAAGAATATAAATTTCTGCTCTGAACTGTGACATGAGCAAAACCTCAAATTACTGCCCCCTGAGTGGACATAGATTCAAATGTAGTTGTGTGTCTCTTATAAAAAACCCTAATGTCTACAAAATGAATAGAGGGTAACCCAGGCACTGGCATTTTGTTGACTGTGCTTAGCAAGATCAGTAGCAGCTCAATGAAAGTCAGTTGTGACTGAGACTTGTCTGGTATTAAGGATCTTCTCTGACTTCTAATTATTTATGGACAGATACAGTCTAATATAATGCAGGTCATTTCTCCTATTTTTGTAGTATTCCTCAGGACATACAATCAAGTGGTATCCATTCTCAGGTGCATGCCTCTTATGTTTATATTTCTTTTAAAAATGTATGATAGAGAATGGAAGCACTCTAGGTCCTTTTTTCAGGGCATCTGATAATCATACTATTGTTTTCCTATTTCTAAAACACCTTCATTTGCACAAATTTTAGATAATCATCAGAAACCACCCCTTGCCTCCCTTTTCAAGAATTTAGAGTCACAAACTGTTTTAAACCTTTTTAGGTTACCCATAACATCAGATCACTATAGGAAAGGAAATAATTGTTAATAGAGGAATATATAATGAGGAGTACAGTTGGATATTATGTGCTAGTTTTAGAGACAAAAAATGGAGCATGTATAATTGAAGAGGGACACGCTCTAGATAACAGACTGAGGAGTTCTTGAGGGGCCCCATATCCCACTGTTCCACAGTACATTTAAAAGCAGTGGGTACTTTGGAAGTAAAAGAATCCTTACAAGACATGGAGCTTCATTCTATTGAGGCTTTGGGAGATCTGGGCTTCGTAAATGGTTGCTATTCAATTGGCGTCTCTTTGCAGGCTCAGATCGGGTTACGGGCTCCGGCCTCTGTTTCATGGCAATGGTTTACATCGCAAGCTAATGCCCCTCAAAGCATTTGATCTTTCATGGCTGCAAGAGTTCTGAATGCTAAAATCGCAAATCGCTATTCAATTGCACCGAGTCCCCCTCGCTAACCACCTGCCAAGGCAGCAAATGCCAAAAGTCAGTCCACAAGTTAGGGGTTCCAAGGAGGACTCGCAAAGGGTTTAAATACATGTCCGTAGCACATTAAATGCACATATACACACACCACTGTACTTTTATTAAAAGGCAAAGTGATTTTAGCTCTTATAATTAATAGCACAACATTCTTAAGCTCGCAAATCGGCAAAGAAAAATATCATGTTTAATTTCTGTGTTATATTGGTCCCGGCAATCAATGTGTTAATACATATAATGGAACTTGCATGTAATAGGATATCATATTTACGGCTTTATCGATATTGCAATATATCAGGAATATGGGTCTGATCGTAACTCGTAATTGAAGCCCTTAGGACTTTGAAATCCAACCTCCATTTTTCATTGATGTAATGATGACAATCTCTGTTTCCATTGGCTGTTTCTACACAGGAGTTACGTCCTTGTGTAATTGATCATGTTCAAGCTCCCAAAATCTACATAAGATGGCATGGTTTCCGAATTTTGATATCGGCCCCTAACTTGCGGGCTTGTCGAATTGAATAACACCATGAGTTGCGGACGCTGCGGGCCCGCAGGAGGCCAGCGGACATAAGGCCTACATCCCCTAACTTGCGGGCTTGCAATTAAATGAGGCTCATGGTAAGCATCTTGTGTGTTTTGTATGGAAATATACATTATATTGCATAAAAACACATTAGCCAACCTTTCAATAATGAGACAATAATAAGAAGTAAAAAAGAAATAAAATTGGTACCTACCAAACATAAAAAATAGCAAATTTATGAAAATAATACTGTGGTTTTACATACTATATAAATAATAATGAATTGGCACTCAAATACAGAAATCTGTAGCAATGAAAATGTATTCATTAAAAGCAAAACCATGCTCAATCCCTTGGTGAAAGCACTAAAATGTCAATTGGTATTAGTAATTATAATTAAGTATCTCTATAAGCCCTTGACATGCAGCTTGGGATCTCTCTGAAATAATATATATAAGCAAGTAAAAAGATTAGGGTATTAATTAATCCATGTCATTAGTTTACATGTCATTAGTTTACAATTCAACAAGCTAATGACGTACAATTGTAAATAATGCAAAGAAGAAATAAGTTTAGATTTAATGGTAGATTAGTAGCAGAGCAATACATTTTTTATATTTGTAAAGATGGCATTTCAGTGACTTTGGTCCCTCAAACCCTATCCTAACTGATCAGTTTATATCTTTCAACATACTTTTCTATTTTATCCTCCATTTCATTATTCACCAACCCCTCCATCTCACTGTCCCCACCTTCCTCTCTGAATTATCTTCCATCTCCAATTTACTGTTCTTATCTCCCTACTCATATATATGGTAAATGATAGATGGTATATGATCATTTTTTTATCTTATATCATATTGCCATTTTGGCAAACTGCTTGGAAAAATGATTTGCGTCACGGTGTGATCAATGACACCAGATACGATTTTAACGGCCAACCCACTCAATTTAACAATAGATGTGCTGAGTGAAAAATACATAATTATACTCTGCACTAAAAACAACTGAAAGTAACTAAATGTGCCTTGTTTGTCAAAAGTATTTGTTACAGTTCAAAGAAGGAAATAAAATACTTTTATGAGCAACAGAAATAATACAGGACGGAGTGCAGAGTAGACACACACTTGGGAGAAAGTAGTTTGAATCGTATTCTCAGTTGAAAAGTGAAGTCATCTTATTTTAAATAGGAGTTAACTTGTAAAAATGAGCGTAGTTACCACAAAACAATAAAACAATGAAGCAATCTCGTAGTTATGGTTTCAGATGGAACCAATGGGAAAAGAGATCGTTTAGGTTACGTCACCAAAAACGGGAAGGGTAGATTTCGAAGTCCTACGTGCTTTAAATCCAGTTTGAGATTGGACCCTCAGGCCAGAGACAATGCAATATTAATAAAGCAGTAAATATGATATTCTATTACATGCGAGTTACAGTATATGTATTAACAGGTATCTAATATAACACAAAACATAATCATGAAATAAAGTATTTTTCGGGGCCGATTTGCAGGCTTGAGAATGTTGTGCTATCAATTCTAAGACCTAACATCACTTTCCCTTATAATAAATGTACAGTAGAGTGATTTTATTTACATTAGAAGTGCTACGTATTGTACTTTACTCCCTTTGTGGGTGCTCTAAAGCACACTTTGGCCTCTTGGCTCCATTTGCGTGTTACGTGCTTGCTCGCAAGTGACCACGTAGCACTTTAATAGCTTAATTAAACAATTAGCTGTTACGGGCATGAAAGATCACAGGACTTACGGGTGCAAAGTTCAACGTAGCCTATTCACGTAGCCTATTCTCTGCCATCCCACATGTTAACACGCGAAGCCCGCTGCGAGCAACTTTATGAGGAATCTTAGCATGCAAATAGCGCTAAAATGACATTTACGAGCTACGTGTTAACACGTAGCTCCAATTTAATACGGCTGTTAGTCAATTGTACATAAAAAAGCAACAATGTATTATTATTATTGTAACACTACTGAGTTTAGCAACCCCTTGACAACAAATGTGTTGTAGTGTCTTGAGTCTATACTCATTACCCTTCTATTCTCACAATAGGTAATACATGAAGAATAGATAGTATGTGTTTGTTTAGCTCAATTGTGTCTGACGTGACCTCATGGACTGCAATACACCATGCTATTCCATTTGGTATTCATAGCAGAGATACTGGCTTGAATTGCCACGTCCTTCTCCAGTGGGCCACAGCATGCATCTCCTGGTATTCCTAGATGGTCTCCCATCCAAATACTGACCAGGCCCAACCTTGCATGACTTCAGTGTGGTGTGACCTCTTGATTCGAATCCAGGTTGCAGTGGTGAAAGCACTTAATCCTAACCACTGAACTTATTAGCTAAGTTTAAATGTAATGAAATGACAGTGTAAGTCTAGAAATAAATCATTTATTTTCTTTGAAGGGCATGCAAAGGGCTTATAATATAGGAAACACTTCATCATGTTTATAACAGATTCATATCATTTGCAGCTATGTAAGCCATAAGTATGAAACAGTTTTCGTGAAAATCTTATTTTTAGCAGACTCTGTATGGAGAAACATTGGATCTTCTATATGTAAGCAGAGAACTTCTCTATTAAGCAGAAGAGGGAGGGGTTGGAAAGGAGGGTTGGTATATCATTGGAGCACTAGTACAGCGTGTACCATTTGACACCTACGTATTTCCCTTACACCAGTTCAGAAGCAGGCAACTACAAGGTAAACTGCAAATACACCTCTTACAGAAAATGCATTACAATACACCCCTATCTAATATACAATACATCCTATCTATCTAATATACATCCCCCAATTTATCTAAATAAATACCATAATCTAATATACATCCTATCTATCTAATATACATCCCCAATCTATCTAAATAAATAACACAATCTAATATACAATACATGCTATGCTATCTATATAAAACCCATACCCCTAGCTAACATACAATAAATGCTATCTATATGAAAAATAATCTAATTCTAAGCTAAAATAAAATAATTAAGACCACTTACCTTTGCAGATGTCCATTCAGATCAGGCACCTAGGGAAAAAAAAAAAAATGCAACACATTTACAGTAAATAAACATTCTAAACATTCTAAATATTCTACTCACCTTTCCAGCATGTCCCGTCCTTATTCTTTTACCCTTCTAAGGCGCGGCACGTGTTAAAAAAATCATAACATTAATATACATACATAAACATAAAAACTAAATAAACATAACCATAATCTACATTGTACTTACGTCCCTGAGATGTCTCCGGCCTCCTCCTCCTCTTCTGCCACGCCCTGTAAAAAAAAAAAAAAAGTACTCACATCTGCACTAATCAGTACGTGGGGGTGTATCCCATTGTGATTCACTAAAGGCAATAAAGCTTTTGGATTGGTTCAAATAAAGATTGACAGGTGCGTTATCCAATCAGCATGGTATTTTGGGGTGTATCCCTTTCTCATTGGTTCACAATTGGCGTCTTCTCATTGGCTGAATTTGATAGACAGCGTTTTCAGTTAATCAGAAGCCGCCATTGCCAATTTTATTCTGGAACACTCCGTAGGAAGCTCATTAGCGTTGGGGACATCCACAAGGGGGGATGTGTGCTGTTTTTTTTTTGTTTTTTTTTAAAGTGCGCGGATGCTTCCAGGGCCCATCCGGGGCAGAACACCAGGAGGCCGGAGACATCGCGGGAGGTAAGTACAATGTAGATTGTGTTTATTTTACTTGGTTTCATGTTTATGTATGTGTATTAATGTAATGTTTTTTTTTAACAGGGGCCGCGCCGCAGAAGCAAAGATGGAGGACATGACATGCTGGAAAGGTGAGTATAATAATTTTATGTAAACGTTTTGTATTAATTTTTAAAGTCTTTTTTACCCTAGGTTGGTGATCTGAAGAAACATCTCAAAGGTAAGTGGTCTTAATTATTTTATTGTAGCTTAGAATTAGGGTTGCTATATAGAGATAGCATGTATTGTATATTAGATAGATTGGGGGATGTATAGTACATAGATAGTATTTATTGTATATTAGATAGATAGGGGATGTATATTAGATAGCTAGTATTGTATATTAGATAGATAGGGGGATGTATAGTATATATATATAGTATTGTATATTAGATATGGGGATGTATATTAGATAGGGGGGTGTTTATTAGATAGGGGGATGTATATTTGATAGGGGGTGTATATTAGATAGGGGTGTATTTAATTGTATTGTATTTAATTGTATTGTATTGTAAGTATTGCATTGTATGTATTGTATTGTATGTATTATATGTATTTCTTTTTCAGGTGTGTAATTTTTTTTTCTGTAGTTGGGGGGGGTTGTAATGTATTTTTTTACTTTCTGTAATATTCCATTTTTTATTTTTTCTGACTTAGGTTTTTATTTTTTCTGTAATGTACATTTTTTATTTTTGGTGATTTTTGTTTTTTTAATTTTATGTAATGTAGATTTTTGATTTTTGATGAGTTTAGTTTTTTTGATTTCTGTAATTACAGTGGTGGGGAGGGGGTTATTAGGGGGTAGGTATTGTAATGTTAGTAGGTAGTGTAGGGTTTAATAGGTTAGTGTAGAGGGTGTTTAGTTGATATTTAATGTCTTATTGGGGGGGTATAATGCAGTGTAGTGTTTATACTTAGTGTCATGATGGTCCTTGAGGACCGTCATGGCACTTATGTGGTTAATGTTGGGTTGTAACAGGCCCATAATGGTCATAATATACCCTTATGGGACTGATGGGGTTAAACAGAGGCTTATGAGGGGCCTGGATGACCCTCATGGTACTTATAGTGTTATTACATACATTCATTACTGTGTTAGAGAGGTCTATATAGTTGAGGCACACAGTACACTCACATTGTGTGACAAACAGCATTTCTTCGCTAGTAATTATATAGTTACAAAGTATTTGAGGTTGAATAAAGACTTTTAGTCCATAAAGTTCCACATGTTAGATCTCTTTTGATCCTTTTAATATGTGGATTATTTGTTAATTGTTAATAATTGTTAATTGATCCAGAGGAAGGCAAACAAAAAAAAATACCCATTGAAACTATGCCAACTGTCTCATAAGGGAAAAAGAAGGCAAAATTCCTTCCTGACCCCAGATAATGGTGATTAAATTTCTCCCTGGATCAGTGTTCTTTTGCTAGTTATCTAGGATAACCCTGAATGCCATCTTTATTCAAAGATATATCTAACCCATTTTTAAAGTTATCTATCAAATTCGCTGTTACCACCTCCTTTGGTAGAGAATTCCTCAGTTTAACCACCCAAGCTGTGAAGAACCCTTTTCTTTTTTCAAGGTGAAATCTTTTTTTCCTTAACCTCAAGGTATGTCCTCTTGTCAGTTTAAAACCACTTGGCACAAAAAGTTCACTTGACAAAGCCTTATATTGACCCTGGATGTATTTACATGAAGTAATCATATCCACTCTTTTTCTAGGGAAAATAAATTTGATTTGGTTAGTCTTTCTTCATAACTTAGCCCCTCCATTCCCCTTATTAGTTTTATTGCCCTCCTCTGTACTTTTTCCAGCTCTAAAATGTCCTTTTCATGAAGTGGTGCCAAAAATTGCACTCCATATTCCAAATGAGGGCATACTCAGGATTTGTATAGTGACAGAATTATATTTGCTTCCCTTGCTTCTAAACTCTTCTTAATACATGCTAATATTGTATTTGCCTTTGCAGCTGCTGCTTGGCATTGAGCACTGCTACCTAGGTGGTTGTCCACAAGTACTTCCTTTCATTATCAGATACCCCTAGATTTGCTTCATTAATATTATATATTGCATGGCTATATTTCCTTCCCAAATGCATAACTTTACATTTATTTGTATTAAATCTCATCTTCCATTTAGTCGCCCATTTCTCTAATTTATGCAAATCCCTTTGCAGCTAAAGTACATCAATATCTGATTGAATTACCTTGCACAACTTAGTAATCAGCAAAAATGGAGAGAATACATTTGAGTCCTACTTCTACTTTATTAATAAATATGTTAAAAAGGAGAGGACCTAATACTGAACTCTGAGGAACCCCACTTATCACATTAGTCCAATCTGAGTATGTTCCATTTACAACAACCCTTTGCTTTCTGTCTTTTAGACAATTCTCAATCCATGAGTAGATATTTACTGCAATTCCTGTATCCCTTAGTTTGCACAATAGTCTCCCATGTGGCTCTGTGTCAAAATCCTTTGCAAAATCAAAAAGATACATACACAGAGTTGCCTTGATCCAAGTTTAAACTAACCTCTTCATAGAGACTAATTAGATTTGTTTGACATGACCTATCCCTATATATCCATGTTGTCTCCTACTTAATCCTGTTTAAACATACATATTATTATATATTATCCCTTATTATCCCTTCTAAAATCTTTCCCACTACTACTCTCTTCCCAAACTGGCATTTGTCTTGTCTAATAGTCAGATTTGTTCTGGAGATGCAGCCTAGGACAGAAGCCAGGTTCCGCAGGGAATGATAAAAGAAGATTTCTCTTTAGCAGAGTCCACTAGCGTGATCTTCCAATAGCCCTTTACCAAGTCCAGTGTGGTTAGGTAAAAGGCCCTTCCTGATCGAACTAACAGTTCATCTACCCTGGCAATGGGTTAAGCATCTGTTACTGTCTTCTCATTAAGCATCCAGTAGTCTACAAAGAAGTGAGTAGTGCCATCTTTTTTGGCAACAAGCACAATCGGGGCGGTCGATGGACTGCAGGAAGCCTTAGTTACTGCTTAACCTGGGGTGAGGACCTCATGCTTAGTAGAAGAGGTGCGACCGGGTAAGGTAGAAAATAGCTGTGGAAGTTGTTGCTCCTGCAGAGGCGTAAAGTTAGGAAAATACCATTGGATTTCACTACTATCTATTACAGATGGCACCAACATCTACTTCTCTGTGCCAAAACTATCGACATCTTTTTTAGCACATGTTGTCAACTGACTTTCTAGCATAATCTCCTGGATGTCTGCCCGTCAACTCAAACGCAATATGTCAATGATGGAGCTCCTAATCTTCCCACCCTCTTCCATAGCTTCCACTCCTAACAAATATCTTACAATGCCACTATCACTTCCATCTCTCAGGCACATTGTCTTTGGGTTGTACTAGATCATGCCTCTCTTTCATTTCTCACATACAATCAATCAATAAATCTTGTCATTTTAACCTAAAAACATTTCCTAAATATGTCACTTTCTCTCACAACATACACTCAAAATTCTAATACACTCTCTTATCATATCCCGTCATGACTACTGCATCTCTCTCCTTGCTGGCCTCCCAATCACTGGTTTCTCTCCACTTCAGTCCATAATAAATGCCGCTAGACTCATCTACCATACTCATCGTTCAGTGTCTGCTTCACCTCCCTGTCAGTCACTTCACTGACTTCCCTTAGCCTCCATAATGCAATTTAAATTGCTGACCCTAATGTATAAAGCCCTCAGCAATAATGCACCCTCTTACATCTCTGCGCTAAATACTCTCCCAACCGTCCTCTTCGCTCTACTAATGACTTTCTTCTTTCCTCCTCTCTTATCACCTCCTCTCATTCCCTTTGTCAGGACTTTTCTTATGCTGCCCCTAAACTTTGGAACTTCTTGCCTCACTCCTAATCTTTGGAACTTCTTGACTATTCTCCTGCCTCAAATCCTTCAAAACCTTACATTTTATTTATGGCTAGATACCAGCAGGTCCAAATTAATATCCAAATAGGCCTTTAATATTGCTAAGCAGAGACACATGCCCTACACAAAAGCCATACTTCCTTGAGTCTTACGGATTTCCGTTTCTTTTATGGCTTTTTGAAAGTACTGTTTTTCTTCTCGTGAATTCCATAACTAAAATAACTAAAGCATTTAAAGGTAAATTAACCAAATAAAAAATAAAATAAAAGCAAAACGTTCTTATATTAATCTATCCTAAAACAAAGTAGACTTTAGAAAACCACAAATTCCCCTTTCAGAATGTAAGGGTTCAAAAAAAATCAACATCTTTCCTTTTATGCCCAAACTCTTAGTATTAGTAATACTACTTTTATTAGTATATTAGTATTTACCTGTTTTTCCTTCTCTTTTACCTTGTAAACAAATGGTAAAGTGAGGTGCTTGGAATCCGACAATGTTTTATACTAATATCCTAAGTTGCAAGTTCCTGTCCCATAACTATTTCACAGATGGTTATCACATGGCTCCTGTAATTATATCTGATGTGACTGAAGTTTAATCTGAAGTCTCTCAGAGTGCTAAAAATTAAAAAAAAAGCCCATAAGTACCGTCAACCCCCTTTAAAGGAAGGGAAATGCCTCAGAAAAATCTGGATTCCTCTAATCTGTTACTATGAATGAATTACAGGTATCCCCTATGAGCCAGAGGCTCCAAAGGTTCCCCATTTAATCATTAAATACTTTTAATACTTGTTACTCTCTATGAGACTGGGTATTCCCAGGAATTCCCCCTCAATACCTAAGGGACCATTGAGCCCCTTCCCCCACACATTGTGCTGAGGACCCCAAAGTCCCTAACACTACACCCAAAAAATGGTTAAAAAAAAATAAAAAATTACAAACAAACACAGAGAAAAAACTGCAAAAATAAAAAAAGAATAAAAAATAAGGTAAAAATAAAAATTGCAAAAAAAAACGACCTATGGGGGTTTATATTACCCTCCACCTTGATGACCCTACAGTACAGACCCTTGATGCCCTGGCCCTCATTCTTCAGCCATGGATAAGCAGGCCTTTGCCTTTCATTTTCGGCCTGTGGAAATGGGTCTCTGCTGCAATGGAAAGGGGTATATTTAGACAGATATGGATATGGGATCTGTTACAGAAACAACCCTAGATTGTCAGGGTTCTGGTAATCTCAGCACTCATATCTCCAGGTCAGGAACCTGGTCAGGATACCAGGAGCACAGGAACAGTAACATGTGTAGGTCCCTTTAGAATGGGAACTAGCAGGAACACAGCATACAAAAGCAGACTTGGCAAAATAACTGTTTTTCTCTCTAAAATGACAGATACACTTTGCGTATGTACCTTTCAACAGGGCTACTTTAATAACTGAAACTGACATGACAGTTACTGATTACCTCACTCAATTCTAATTGTAAGTTAACTCCTCATGAACAGTTATAAATGAATATTTAGCATACGGAGTCTAAACACATTAACATATCTTAACAACATACTTATGCAATATACTTCACTAATTTAAATTTGCCAATTACAACATAAACTTCTAAACATTTAACATATGGCAACCAAAACCATCCTAAGAAAATTACATGGGTAACATTAACCCTCTTGATGAACAATCTGGCCAGTATTAAGTCATCTTCGGCCAATCTGGTGGCAACAGTCCAGGTGCTTAGTAGGTTGGGCATTGTTCTTAGAAAGAAAGGGAAGGAGTTGTGCTATTGTACCCGTGCCCCCCAGGGCCCATAATAATCTATAGTCCCAAAAAGTCTGGTGGGTCTGTCACACCAATAAACTACATTTGTAAGACCAATTCGTTATTTGATTGCCACTATTCCTTTTGTATCTATCCAATATATTGGACAACTGTAAGGTTATATCACTCCCACTAGATATGGGAATTACTTTGAATTACTTACCCAAGCTAAAAAGTAAAACTAATCCAGTTTTATAAGGGGTCACTTACAGTGGTTTAATCCAACCTCATATTATACATGCTTGTTGGCATTAGTGCCAGCAATAAAGACACCATGATGAGCTTAACCAATTACCAAGGTTATTAATATTTTGTTGTGCCCTTGACCCATGTGGTGACCTTGATGTTTAATTCTCTTTGCATTTTTCAAATAATGCAACCCCAATGCTACAAGTTGGAAGATATATTTTCTCTGAATTAATCCCAAGTGCCTATTTATAGAAGTAACCTGATCTAACGCATACAAATTCTAAGGTCTGCATTAAGAATAAAAGAAAAAAAAACTTCAGCTAAAGAGCTTTACATCTCTAAGAGAGTATTAGTAAAGGAATTCCAATCATGCATTAAACAAAAGTTGTTTTAAAGTGTGTATTTATTATAAGTATAATAACTATTACCATTTTAAAAGCTGTTAAAACACAGGATATCAAAGAGGGTCAGGTAAACTTACAGATAGAAATATCATTGCATATAGACATTTTTATACATTTGCATACATTATTCCATGGCGATGCACTGACAAATGCCCTGGAAATGTACGGCCCTCCGCTTGGACCTTTTTGGCCTAGGCAGAATTGCCTGGTACTTCGGCGCTGGGTCACTCTTTTGAGTGAGACCAGGCTGATATACTACAGGATATTCATCCCTGTGAAGGGCACAAGTGAGCTAAAAGAGGTTGCTTTCTGAATAGGTAACCAGACCTAGAGAGCAAACCTGCTTAGGTATTGTTCGTTCTCAAATTGAGCACCTCTGATTTCTTTGTTGTCTAGGCAAAAATATACCAGTGCAAGAGCCAAAAATGAAAAATGCAGATTTAACCATATTTAGATATAATAATAGGATGAATATGTTTGGTTTAATACCACATTTTGGTTTGTACTAAGCATTAATATCTGTTACTGATATCAAAAGAGTGCTACCAGTGCTGTTAAAGCCCTTAAACCATGATTTAATTTAACACAGTGCATGATTTTATTATCTTTCTGTAATCACACTTAGTACAACTAACAATGATGCACTTGGATGATATTTTTAAGAACAATTGCACAGTTATTGTCTTTTGACTGCTAGACACTATTCCACTGTGAAGTAGATTGTACTTCCTTTAAATAGACATGGACATCACACCACAAGGATTGACCCTTTTGAATGTTGCATAAAATATTGTGGATCTCGCAGCAGGTTCTGTTATAGCAATGAATGCACATCTACATATTGAATCTTGATATATGTCTGATATACTGATGTAGTCTTGCTTGGTCTATACTGTTAAAAAATGCCAGATGAAGTACTATTAGACCACTGAAATTAATAAATACGGGCACTATTAATGTGCATACATCCCAATACATCCTTTCACATGTCATTTGGAGGTAATCACATACCCGACAATAACTGCTTAGATAAGGCAGATATTATTAAGCCTCTCATGCTGCAGTTACCATAAAGGTGACAATTGATTGTATCATCCTCTGTTTGTTGTATTATCAACATATGTGAGATGTGGTTATATAAATGTTGTTGGTGTACACTGTATATGATTCATGTACAGTATTAGGTAGCACTGTTTGCAGATCAACACCCTGTAATGTTTTATTTTAGAGCTGTCTGAAAAGAAAAAAGAAAAATGTAACAAAGTTAAAAGGCACAGTTCACCCACCTAATTAGTTTACAAAGACACACCCTCCTTAGAAAGTAACTGTAAGAAGCAGCTCACAAATGGAAATGGAACTCTGCAATAAACAATGCTTGCATGCAAAAGTAAACTATTTATTGCATTTATTTATTTATTTTTATAGTATTTTTCTATCTAAATGTATTTCGCCCAGTAACAATTTTGATTATTCAAAATACATCACTGCAGCTCTTTAAAAAGAAGGAAACTGAATGAGATTCACTGCATACAGTACTTCATGCCAAGAATACAGAATGCACAATAACAAAATGTTCCTCTCAGATGGGCTATAAATCTACTTGTTGTTATTGAATCTCTCCTATAAATATTTCTGGTATCCAATATAAATCAAAGAGATATCAATGAAATCAATTTGAAATCAATATGAATAGTCTCACAGCTTGCCATGGCAAGGTGACATTTCATTGTATATCATTTATATTATTTAACACAGGACTTCACTGTGTCACAAAGGAGAAGATGTTGTGGGTATAAATCATTACACCTCTTTGTAATATTTTCTGCTGTTTCTGTTCACTCCTAATCTGTCAGAAAGATCAGAATACATGCAAAAACCTCCAATTACATTAATAATACATAGATGAATTGCCAGGGTGTACCAAGCTCTGAGACTAATGATACAACACAATCTGGCAACCCTTTTGTAGTCGCACACACTTGGAGGGGGTTACAAAGCAGCTAAAGTAGCTGAGATATGCATCCTTGTGTTTATATACACTATGGGGCAAAATAAGATCACATCCCTCACACCTCATCTTAACCAATCTTGTGATGCTTTTGTAATTTAACTACACTGTATAATATCCTGTTTGGATAGAATGTTTAGTCTCCAAATTAAAAAGAATAGGGTAAATTAATTTTGATCTTGTCCTTTTTTGCTTTGCACAAGTTTATGACAGTCAAATATGATCACTCTGGAGGTGATCTGACCTGCCACATATATTTTTGGCTTTTTTATTTACCCTTAAAGAAATATTTATTGTACAGAGAAGATGCAAGTCAGATGTTCCAAATTATTTTGCACTGGGGCCCTCCATTCACTAGCCTTTCCACTGATGTCAGGATTGAGGAGGACAAATAATCCTACCATGTCTCCCTTTGATATAATTTTCTACATTCACTCATACCCTCATTTTTCAGATAAAAAAAATATATTTAAAAACATTATATTTTCCATTATAGTAATGTATGGACTACAGAGGGCTGCATTTCTCATGATTTGTTTATTGAAAATAAATGTCACATTATAATGAGCCCAGGTGCAACACAGAGTTTAAGGTTTTCTATAAACTCTGCCAAAGATATGGAAAAATAGATATATGTAGTAAAAAAAGGGTTTGCTGTACTTTACAACCTTGAAAGAAAAGGTTTCTCAAAAACAGCTGCATACTACCTGAAACAGGATCATCAAATGTTGAAATAAATGCAATTTTGTTGAGAATATTTTTATTTATTATAGATGGACATTGTGTACAAGGACCTACTTTTTAAATCTGTATTGATCCTTAACAAAATTAGTATTCAGTGACTTAAAACAACAATGTTAAATAATACATTTACTTTCAAGGTTTACAGTATTAGCTTTCAATGCTCCTGTTCATTTCCCCACCCCAAAAGTCATCGAGGGGGGGGGGGGAAAGGTCTATCTAGAGGACAGGCAGGGCTGGATTAACCATTAAGCAAAATAGGCATGTGCTTAGGGCATCAAGGGAAGCGGGTACCACAGATATTTTTAATTCATTCACTTTTTTTTGCTTCTGTTTAGCTTTTTTTGTTTGAAAATTATAATATAGTTTGAATAGGCATTTAGCTTTTTTTTAAATGGGCTTTGGCCATAACAAGTGACATTTATAACATGTAATGAATAGGAATTTAGTGGGGGGGGGGTTTGGGGGGGGGGTTCTAACTTTTTGTTACCATCATCAGTTGGCAACCCTGGTGTACCAAGCCAGACAGTCTTCTACTTGCCACGGTGGGGAAAAGGCGTACAAGCAAAGTTTCCCTTGTGTTTGAAAGTGTGCACATCTATGTAAGACAGGAAGGAATATACGTAAGCTGCGTGCTCAAGTGTGACCTTGAGCTGTCAAGGTACATGTATTACATATATATGGGGGCACCAAAATCTTATAAGTGCTTAGGGCCTCTAAGGGTCTTAATCTGGTTCTGAGAACAGGTCCACTATATATAGACAGCCATTCATATCCATGCTTCTTGCTGGAGCTCTTTAACAAGGGAAATCACTTTAACACAACATATCTACAACCAGTAGTGTTAATTATAGTGTTAATATAATCATGTGTATGATGACCCTTTAGCATTTGCTGCAACCTGGAGCCGCCTCTATCAGTTGACCTGATGGGTGGAGGCCAGCATCAGTAGTATTTGATCTTTAAAAGTAAGATTAATATTCAGTACTGCATTTTTCAATAATTTATTAATATTTTTAGTGGCCAATATCTAATCCAGTTTTTATGGTACATGAGTGGTATTTTAAATTTAAGGATAAATATTTACACAACAGAGGTATTATTTACTGAACCAATCTGCTGGCAATAGTCTTATTACTAAGCAAGTTCTTATGTCGGGATAATTGGAATCTAACAAACATCTTAGCCTTATATTCTCAAGTATTACACTTCTATCCAAGGCTTTGTAATACAATCCAAAATGAAAACTACAAGAAGAAAGAAATCAAAGCACAAAGAGAAAATAGTGAAGTACATAAGGTCAATTGTAATACACATTAATATATAAATGGAAAAAAAAAAAAAACTTCTGCACACATACCCAGTTACATGACCCACTATATAATAAAGTATGTCTTTTCTTTTGGTTGATTGAAACATAAAATACACATAATTCATGTAATAAGACAAATAATAAAAGCATACACACAAATGGAAAAACTAATGGTATAAAAAAACTAGCTCCCCACCATCATGTGGTTTGGGGAGGCATTGAATAAAAAAGTCTATAAGCACTTCACTATTTTCTGGTTATACTCGCTTTCATTTATCAGCAAAAGTGTTTTCCCTGATCAATGAAGCCTTTTCTGTTGTAACAGAAAATGCCATAAGGACAATGTGACTTCATAACCTTGTTCGATAAAAACACAATAAATTTCCGAAATGTATCAAGGAACATTCTGCCTTGGGAGAAATTATATATATGGTTGGCACTTCTATGCACCATTAAGAAATAATCACTAATTTTGCAAATACAAATGTTATGTACATGAATAAGTCTGCAAACAACAAATAAAAAACTACTGTGTACTGTTTTACAAAAAAAGTAAGTTTTCAGTGGAATCCACATTAATTTATTTTGTGCATTGCAGCAGTTTTTTTTTGTGAGTTAAGATCATAAACTATAAGGATTGTATGTCAAAATACAATTTTCTACATTTATGACTGGTTTCCTCCCAAACCTTCTGACTTCTGTAAGAATATTTCACTCATCTGCAGCAATGGACAGGCTATAAAACTCTGAAATGATAGATGACAAGAGTAAAATCAATGTTCTCTCTTTAAAGCTCTTTTATAATTGAAATAAATCTAGATCTTCGGTAGAACCACAATATTATATACCATGGATTCTCATTGCACTCAATAGGTCACAGGCTTTCTGGAATGTTGCATTGGGACTCTGTCTCAATTAGGTAGTTTTGGGGGTAATGAGTAACAGTATATTAAAAGGGTCACTAATGAGAGGGTCAGGAAGAGATGAGAAAGTGAATGCGTGTAGTGGCAGGGGTGTAGTTACTTCAGTTGCAGAAGGTGCAAAGAACCAGTCCCCACTTGAGGGTAGGAGCCAGTTTCTGCTGGCAGAATTTATTAGGGGAAGGAGAGGAGAAGAAGAAAATGAGTGTTATTTTATTGGCTCTTTCATTTACCACAGTGGGTACATATCATATATACAGTATCTCACAAAAGTGAGTACACCCCTCACATTTTTGTAAATATGTTATTATATCTTTTCATGTGACAACACTGAAGAAATGACACTCTGCTACAATATGAAGTAGTAAGTGTACAGCCTGTATAACAGTGTAAATTTGCTGTTCACTCAAAATAACTCAACACAAAGCCAATAATGTCTTAAACGTTGGCAACAAGTGAGTACACCCCTGGAGATGTCCAAATTGGGCCCAAAGTGTCAATATTTTGTGTGGTCACCATTATTTTCCAGCACTACCTTAACCCTCATGGGCATGTAGTTCACCAGAGCTTCACAGGTTGCCACTGGAGTCCTCTTGCACTCCACCATGATGACATCACGGAGCTGGTGGATGTTAGAGACCTTGCACTCCCCCACCTTTTGTTTGAGGGTGCCCTACAGATTCTCAATAGGATTTAGGTCTGGAGTCATGCTTGGCCAGTCCATCACCTTTATCTTCAGCTTCTTTAGCAAAGCAGTGGTCATCTTGGAGGTGTATTTGGGGTCATTATCATGTTGGAATACTGCCCTGCGGCCCAGTCTCAGAAGGGAGGGGATCATGCTCTGCTTCAGTATGTCACAGTACATGTTCATGGCTCCCCAGTGACGGCAAGTGTACTCACTTTTGTTGCCAATGGTTTAGACATTAATGGCTGTGTGTTGAGTTATTTTGAGGAGACAGCAAATTTAAACTGTTATAAAGGCTGTACACTTACTACTTTACATTGTAGCTGGGTGTAATTTCTTCAGTGTTATCACAAGAAAAGATATAATAATGTGAGGGGTGTACTCACTTCTGTGAGATACTATATATATACTGTATATATATATATATATATATATATCACATATATAATTGTGAGCATGCGGGCCGTTGCTAACGCTGCGGGCTTGCAAAGCAAGGGCCGCAGTTGCTGGCAAGGAGCGCCTTCGGCGCTTCTTGCCAGCAACTGCGGCCCTCGCAACTGGGCACCCCAGGCTCGCGATGAGCTCATGGTGAGGCCTGCACGTCTCCCCCTTCCCCACTGATGAAGGAAGAACAACCGGCAGGAGTCCTGAGAGAGGAGCTGCCCGCTTCACAGACAGGACAGGGCAGGCCTCTTCCAGCACCTAACTGCCCTCCTAAATTGGCTCTGATATGGGTGCCAGCCAGAAGAGGCTCAAAAGGGACATCACTTACCTTGCCAGAGTGCTGACGGGACGCAGAGGCCGGGCTACTTCCCTGCCAAGCCCGCAGTGCTTACAGGATGCAGACACCGGCCCCTCCTCAAAGCTGAACCCCCCTCCTAAAGCATGCCCCCTGCCTGCACACACTGGAGACGTGCTGGGGAGGCCGGAGCTCCAGGGCCCACAACTCTTGGGCCCTGCTCATTCACACCACGCTCATGCACACCCTGTCTGACTCTGGAACCAGCTGGACATCACTTCCCCTGCCAAGCCCCAGCCTATCCCGGCCCTCCTGCTCCACCTCCCAGATGGATGTCAATGACAGCAGCGGGATCTGCCGCACACACAGGGCAGAGGGAAGCCCATGAGAGAGAGGAGTGAGGTAAAGGTAAGAGACAGAGGGCCTGGGCCAGGAGAGGGGTTGGCAGATATACAGCCGTGGGTACACACACAGCCCAGCAGGGTACACACCTCCACCACAGAGAGTGTCAGGCCCACAACAGACACTGACAGGGGAGATAGAGAGGGGACAAAAAATGACAGGAGGGGGAGAGGGGGGTCAAAGAGAGACAGGGGAGGGAGAGAGGGGTCAAAGAGAGACAGGGGAGGGAGAGAGGGGGTCAAAGAGAGACAGGGGAGGGAGAGAGGGGGTCAAAGAGAGACAGGGGAGGGAGAGAGGGGGTCAAAGAGAGACAGGGGAGGGAGAGAGGGGGTCAAAGAGAGAGAGGGGAGGGAGAGAGGGGTCACAGAGAGACAGGGGAGGGAGAGAGGGGGGAAGAGAGACAGGGGAGGGAGAGATGGGGAAAGAGAGACAGGGGAGGGAGAGAGGGGGAAAGAGAGACAGGGGAGGGAGAGAGGGGACAAAGAGAGACAGGGGAGGGGAAGAGACACAGGGGAGGTGAGGAGTGATGCCAAAGGGAGAGACACAGGTGAGAAGGGAGAGAAACAGGGGAGGGAGAGGGGGAAGAAACACAGGGGATTGGGAAACACAGGTGAGGAAGAGGAAGGGAGAGACACGGAGGGGGGTGGGAGACACAGGGGAGGGAGAGACACAGGGGGAGAGGAGGTGAAACATGAGAAGGAGGAGGGAAAGAGACAGGGGAGGGAAAGGAGTGGGAAGAGACACAGGGGAGAGGAGGGGAAGAGACACAGGGGGGAGGAGGAGAAAGAGACACAGGGGCAAAGGAGGGGGAAGAGTCACAGGGGGGAGAGGAGGGGGAAGAGTCACAGGGGGTATAGGAGGGGGAAGGGTCACAGGGGAGAGAGGAGGGGAAAGAGTCACAGGGGGAGAGGAGGGGGAAGGGCTACAGGGGGGAGAGGAGGGTAAAGAGTCACAGGGGGGGAGAGGAGTGGAAAGAGTCACATGGGGGGAGAGGAGTGGAAAGAGTCACGGGGGGGAGAGGAGTGGAAAGAGTCACGGGGGAGAGGAGTGGAAAGAGTCACGGGGGGAGAGGAGTGGAAAGAGTCACAGGGGGGAGAGGAGTGGAAAGAGTCACAGGGGGGGAGAGGAGTGGAAAGAGACACAGGGGGGAGAGGAGTGGAAAGAGACACAGGGGGGAGAGGAGTGGAAAGAGACACAGGGGGAGAGAAGAGTGGAAAGAGTCACGGGGGGGAGAGGAGTGGAAAGAGTCACGGGGGGAGAGGAGTGGAAAGAGTCACAGGGGGAGAGGAGTCGAAAGAGACACAGGGGGGGAGAGGAGGGGAAAGAGACACAGGTGGGGAGAGGAGGGGAAAGAGACACAGGTGGGGAGAGGAGGGGAAAGAGACATGGGGGGTAGAAGAGGGGAAAGAGACACATGGGGGAGAGGAAGGGAAAGAGACACAGGGGGAGAGGAGGGGAAAGAGACATAGGGGAGAGGAGGGGAAAGAGACACAGGGGGGAGAGGAGTGGAAAGAGACACAGGGGGCGAGAGGAGTGGAAAGAGTCACGGGGGGGAGAAGAGTGGAAAGAGTCACAGGGGGGAGAGGAGTGGAAAGAGTCACAGGGGAGAGAGGAGTGGAAAGAGTCACAGGGGAGAGAGGAGTGGAAAGAGACACAGGGGGGGAGAGGAGGGGAAAGAGACACAGGGGGGTGAGGAGGGGAAAGAGACCCAGAGGAGGGAGAGGAGGGGAAAGAGACGCAGAGGAGGGAGAGGGGAGAGGAGGGGAAAGAGACGCAGAGGAGGGAGAGGGGAGAGGAGGGGAAAGAGACGCAGAGGAGGGAGAGAGGAGGGGAGGGGAAAGAGACGCAGAGGAGGGAGAGGGGTAGAGGAGGGGAAAGAGACATGTGGGTAGAAGAGGGGAAAGAGACACAGGGGGAGAGGAAGGGAAAGAGACACAGGGGGGAGAGGAAGGGAAAGAGACACAGGGGGGAGAGGAAGGGAAAGAGACACAGGGGGGAGAGGAAGGGAAAGAGACACAGGGGGGAGAGGAAGGGAAAGAGACACAGGGGGGAGAGGAAGGGAAAGAGACACAGGGGGGAGAGGAAGGGAAAGAGACACAGGGGGATAGGAGGGGAAAGAGACACAGGGGGATAGGAGGGGAAAGAGACACAGGGGGGAGAGGAGGGGAAAGAGACACAGGGGGGAGAGGAGAGGAAAGAGACACAGGGGGGAGAGGAGGGGAAAGAGACGCAAAGGAGGGAGAGGGGAAGAGGAGCAAAACACCACCAAACAGCTATGAATATTCCGAAAAAGTCGCACGACATAGAAAACGAAGAACGCTAAATCAGCCACATTATATACACCAAACACCATTAACTCACTTACAATTTCATTGCCTTCATTTTTTGACGGGCAATTCGCTAGTATATATATATTCTATTGCAGCCTATATCACATAGCAACATCATGTCATATTCCTTAGCAAGTCCCATGTCCATTGGGATATTTAGCAATCACATGGGTTGGGGTTATTAATAACAGAGTCCATAGTCCAATAAGTTCAGTGGGGGGCCTCCTGGGCATGTTCCAATATGTATGAAGCATATTTTATAGCTGCATGCGTTCAAATGCATTTATTGTATTTTATACTATTACTGTCCAGGTTCCTTCCTCCATCTTCTGTCATGCAAGTATTTTCCTTTGGTATACCTCAGATGTAAATTTGGCACTGATGTTAATGATTTCACATATATAAATGAATATATGTAAACATTTTATAGTACTTTTTGATTGAAAACAATTTTTAATATATATATATATATATATATATATATATATATATATATATATATATACTGTATATATATATAAAACAATTGTTGTTTAAAAATACATTAAACATTTTTACATACATTCATCATGTGAAATCATTAAAACCAGTGCCAGATTTACATCTGAGGTATACCAAAGGAAAGTTTGTGTCAATAAGTCTAAAAAAGCTAGGTGCTCAATCAAAGAACAAACTAACCTTATAGTACATGATATCACACTCTGAAAGCAGTCTGTTTTAGCTCACTTGTGCCCTTCATGGGAGCAAAATCTTGTAGTATGTCAGCCTGGTCTCACTCAATAGAGTGATCAAGCCCTGAAATACCAGTCAATTCTACCCTGAATAGGCAAAACAGCAAATCCTCAGATATACATTTCGGCCTTAGTTGGGCCTCGTCAGTAGAGTGTACTTGAACTCCCTATGGCACAGACAGCATTATTTTTAGAATGTAAAGAAAAGTAACACAGCTTCTAATTTATTGCCTTTCTGTGTAATTATGCTATTGTGAGTCTACCATTTTGCTTTCAGTAGCACAAGTTCCTGAGATGGGAGGAGACTTTGAATATACAGAAACACTGTATCTGCACAATATTAAAATGGCAGTAACTACTGCCAGTGTTCTCAGCAGCACTAAAGGGAAGCTTTTAAGATTTCAAGGACACACCCACCTAAAAAAATGTAAACCACCCACAAAGCATAATTGCATCATGTTAAGTTCAATAAAAGACCATGAACAGAAAAAAAAACCACAGTGGAACTTTAATAATAATAATAATAATAATATTAATAATAATAATAATAATAATAATAATATTGAACTTCATAAACATGTGTTCAAAGTAGTGAAATTAAATATTAATTGTAGTATAGGAGAAAAAGTAATAATTTAGAGTCTATGGTACTCTCACCTCAAGGGCACTTAGTGCTTTCTCTGTCCAAATGCGGGTTAGGAGTAGAAACTTGCTTTAACAAATTTTCAATGCTGTCATATAATGCCTCCTACAGTAAGGCATCCCTTGGCATTAACCTATTTTGCCCTAATAAATAACGCAGTGCTGAGGTGTATCACATGCCCTTCAAAATCATATCTATCATGTTGCAAAGGAAAGCACTAATCTAAGCCCTATTATTATATTATTAGCATTATTATCATTACTCTTTTTTATAATGTACCAGCATTTTGTAGCCTTCTCTACAAAAGTATATTAAAGTAGAAAGGGTAAATTATAAAGGTAAAACAAATTATAAGACATATTGAAATACAATTAGGTACCAGACAATTTATTTTTTACATAGTTGAGGATCCTTCTCTGATGAACTTACATTCTTGAAAGACCAAGCATACCTATATCAGACTTATGAATATAACTAGGTGTTGAGATTGTTTTAATGTTGTTATTATGAGGAAAATATATTTCAAGCACATTTTATCCACAATTTAAATAAAATAGAAAAGTTGTGCATTTATATTCTTGTTTTTTTGCTAACTTACCTGACTGAAAAACATTAAAGTTCTATTGCAAAGTGATATAATCACATAATTGAAAAAAAGGCTTTACATACTCTGATCGGTAAGGACATAAGTGCTTTAGGAAACTGTGACAAAGTGCCCTTCGCCACATTGTCTTGGAGAGGACTGTTTGCCAGCCTCCTGCCCTGCGACTATGGCCCTGGGACATATTGCCCTTTAAACACAGTATTTGGCCATACCAGAGTGTATGTCACTCATCCTGGCCCTTTAAATACAGGGGGGTCATTCGGTACTTGCCCTGTGGGAGCGGTGATACCCCAGATAGCTATGCCATGGAGCCCATTCATATAATGAAAGACTATGGGAAAGACTTTAGCTACATGGCAATTGAACTTTGTGAATAGGATCTGAGCGCTATTCGGTAGTTTTGTGCACTCAGATCCCAGCTATCTGGGGATATGTGAAATATCTGTGTGTTGTGTGTAAAAGGTGACTTTATGTATTTTAAAGTGGTTATGTCTTTTTGCAACCATATGCTTAATGGAGTCTGCCCCTATCCCTGGATAATTGGATTACTTTCCCCATTGTCTCCAGTACAGAGGCCTCTGTAAAACCTGTTTGAGCCAGATTGCCATGCTGCCAGCCAGGGCCCAAAAGATACTTTTACTAACGTTTGAACCCCTGGTCTGATTCATGCCATTTTTTAATATGCTGTTCCACAATTTATGTTGTTCATAAAAATGTACATTTTATGTATGTACTATGTAAAATCATAAAGTTATAAAAATGTATAAAAATGTGTAAGTTTTAGCTGGGAGATAATTGAGTAGATACAGTAATAAACTCAATTATCTCTCAAGCAGAGGGGAGGGAAACTGTGGGTGTTACTATTGTGTTATTGATTGTTCTATACCTTCCCCCTGGGTGTGTTCTGTTTGTACCTGACTGTAATAAAAACCAGGCTGGGTGTGCCAGCAAGAGAGTTCTACTTGAAACTGCAAAACGTAGCCTCGTCTCGTTGTTGGAGGGGATTGCTATATCACACTGGGGATTGCTATGCGCTGCATACTCCCTTGAACTTTAACTACTGAACTCTTGTTCCTGATGTACTCTCCTTGGAGGAGAGGTCTTCCCCACACGGTCCTGGATGCTGGAGATTCATACAGGGTGGAAGGAAGACGGCGCGGCTCCAGTTAAGCTACGGCGGTTGTGGAGTCTGTGGTCGTTGTGATGTCCGGTGCGGTGCTTGTAGTCCTCGGCGCAAGCTAGGATGCGTCCATCAACGGAGGTACCCAGTCGGGGTGCCAGTAGATACGTTACAGAAACTATTTTAATATGAGAGAGAAAGCTACTTCCATCATATCACTGGCAGCTAAACCTTAATATTGATTTATTAAAGTTATAATGTAGGTGGTGTGGTAGTGTGGCCTTTTGTGACTAATTTCTCCAGTGATATACATATATGAAACAGCCGAGACTCCAAATATTCTTTTTGTCTTTTTTATATAAAGTCTGAAAACTATATGGCTTACTGCAGAAACATGAAATAAAAAATTGGACATACAAACTAACCGACTGCAGGAACACCCTAACGCTGCCTGTGGTCACTTCTCATCTCTCAGGTGAAATCAAAACACAGTTCTCTTTATATGGTTTGCTTTGATTTGTACATTGCCTCACAAGTAGATGGGTGGGGCACTGGCCCACCCTTCTCCCAAACTGCCCCACCCCAGGTACCCTAAACATAGTTTTGGTGAATGCTATCTTCTTAAAACACCACCTTCTTCTTCCTTTGGATAATTAACCAGTCTCTAGTAATATTGATAGCTGTTTATTTCTTTCCTCCAAATGCAAGTACAGCAATCCTGTAGTAAAACAGGTTTTTAAAAGTTTCCTGCTTCCAGCAGGTTTGGACACGTTGGCCCCTATTCAATTGAGCAATTGTTAGTTACTGGAGCCCGTAATGTAGCCCATAAACTAATTTGTTATTCGATTGGCGTCTTTTACCTACCCACAAACGATTTGCGGTTTACAGGCTGAAAACCTTGCAGTTGTTAAAAACGTAATTCCGACCCAGCTAAGCCTTTGATCTTTCAAGCACGTAAATGTTACAATCGCAAAGTGTTATTCAATTGCTGCAATTCCTCAAGCCCACAATAGTTTTCACACTCGTAAATCGCAAATGTAGAAAAAAATCCTACGAGTACCAGATAGGACTCGCAAGGCGGTTAAGCACCTGATCCTAGCACTGTAAATGCAAATAAAAAATCAATACTGCCCTTTCATCACTTTCCCCATCTTTTAAAGTCAATCAATCTCGGTAATCAAGGAGTTAATACATATCAGGCCACCCACATGGACTACAACATTTCCTTCATTCATTTTTATTATTTTGTACATTGCTAGTTTGCAAGTCTGATGGACTTTTAAATGCTAATTGATTGGGGTTTAACCTCCATGTTTTACTGATGCCATGATGCTGGTCTCTATTCTGTGTTTCTAAATCAGTAGTTACGGCCTTGCTTAATTGATCATGGTCATGCTCTGAAACGCTACCTATAGGTGCATGGTTTACGATTTAGGCTTTCGGCCAGGTAGCTGTGGGCTGGATCAATTGAATCGCTCTGTAACTGTTGCAAATGTTGTCAGTTTGCAGTTGAATAGGGTCCTTTGTCTCTTGTCTACTGCTCAAAACACCAGTATGGACAATTTTCCTCTCATTGTCAAGCTGCAATCCTTAAACGGGCCCCACCCATCTCTCTGGGCAAAACTTTTAAAATCTGAACAGGTGTCTCTTGATTGAGCTGTTCAAGGAGTTAACTCCTTCAGACCCCCCAAAGAAAAACCTTCAAATATCTTAGCTTTCACCAACCTCTGGGGGCACTCTGTGACAGTGATCACAATCTGAAGGGTAGATCTCTGTTCCGGTAACACACATTTTCAATACTAATTTATATATAGTAAGCTCATCTGCATGTCCCTGCCTAGTCTTCCAGATTGCAAAGGGTACTTCTTGATATCTTGAAGGAGAAAAATATAGTTCTAAGAGGGAATTTGGATGACCATGCATGAGATTTTCAATCAATCAGGAGTTTTCAATTAATATATAAAAAATAGAGAGAATATTCTGCTTGTATACTCTGTACATTCTATGAACATTTTAATAAATAATGACAAAATGGTTATTGAGTCAGCATATAGAAAAAAACTGTGATCATTTCGTACAACAGGCTCAAAATATTTTAATTAAAAACTTATCACTGAATAAATCCAATTCCGCTGATTAATGTTGTAATTATTTTTGAAATAATCTAGTGTATTCTGACTAGATGTAATTGCTCAATTTTCCCACAGTTTTGTCAGAGCCGTGATGAGTTGGAAAGCTTTTGGCAAACTAAGCAGAACATACTTCAAATGGGCTTGGCTAATGCTTCATTGACATTTTTTATAACAACTGACCTTATGTTCTATCATGGAATAAAATTGATTAAATCAATGTCTGTGCTGGCCCCTGCAGATCAAATTGCTGGTAATTGACCAACAAGCTTTCAATTCTTAGATCCTTTATACTGTATCAACGTGATATTAAAAGAGCACACTTCTTAATAAAATTGCTCATTATTCTTTTTAGCTAAATTAAAGTAGCAATACTTGATATATTCATAATAGCCAGCAATGACTGTGGGAACATTGCTAATTATTGGCTGACTTTTAAAATAGCTATATGTACTATCTGCCTTTAAGTCTAAACCTCATGCATCGTATCACAGTTGGATGGACATTTAGTAGAACAGCCTATGATTAACTACCCAGACATAATTCACCCAATAATGCACAACACTAGTTGAGAATGAAAAGTAATTACAAACGTACTGAATTTTATCAAACAAAGCCACATATTTTTAAAACTTAGCAATAATCACAAATGACTAAACTAACAATACTACTCTAATTTACAGTTTCCTAAAGTGTAAAATGTCTAACCTTTTAAGATTTCTGAAATATAGATACCACTCAATTCTAATTTCTCATCCTGTGTCTAATTACTCTGGCAGTAAGGGTCTGGACATTTATGCCCCCATGTAAGCCATGGACCTAGAACACATTTTGGAAAAATCTGAATTTGTGAAGACTCTGTTTAGAAATACAGGAATCATTTGTGTTTCAGACATCACATGATCATGAGGGTGTATGTTTTTAGTTATCAGTGAAGTGAGGCATGGGGGGGAATGGAACTGGAAGCCATCAAGTGACAAAAAATTCAACCATAACTCTTCGTAATGTAAACAGCCTTCTCACACGTAACGTCTACCAAAGAGTAACTGTTTCCTCAGGGTCATACAGAGGTATCAAAAAAATTTTATTTTTAATTGCTAGTTGTATAACGTTTTTCCTGCTTTTTTTTGCTTGTCTGAGCTTAAAAAATCTCTGCCTGGCCCTAACCTTATCTTACCATGCTCTGTCTCTGGTGATTCGATTCTGTTAAAAAAATGTGCAAAATATTTCTAGAAAAGAAAAACAGTTTATATTTTTTACTTTTATTTGCAATTATTCTTTACTGTAAGCTTTCCTTTTCTTTACTGAGTCTGCATATTGCAGTTTCTGTCTCAACAGGGTGTGTCCTTGTGAATGAATGAGCATGCCATTTGACCCAATTAATGCACTAGTAATTGTTCCAAATAAACCACATTCTCACCCACTTTGCAGATATAAGCCCTCTCTCTTCTCTCTCGCTCTCCTTTACCCTCTCACTCTCCGTGATTTATATTTTGCCACTTAAAGGGTTAATACGTTTTGGTTTCCATATTGTCGGATCTATGTAAAATGTGTGTTGTAATTTCCCCTGTTCTGATTAATCAATTGAGAGTAGTAGATTAAGGCCCCTATTCAACTGAGCATTTGTTTGTTACTGGAGTCGGTAATGTAGCCCGTAAACTAATTTGCTATTCAATTGGCGTCTTTTAGCTAGCAGCAAACTATTTGCGGGTTACAGGCTGAAAATTCCTGTGATTGTCACAATTATAACTCCCAACCCATCTAAGCCTTTGATCTTTCAAGCCTGTAAATATTACAACTGCAAATCGCTATTCTATGGCTACAATTCCTCAAAACATGGACTACCATGTTTAAGTCACGATGATGACGGTCTCATTTACTATTGGCTGTTTCTAAATCGGTAGTTACGGCCTTGCTTAATTCATCATGATCATGCCCAGAAATGATACTTATGGGTGCATAGTTTACAGTTTAGGCTTTCAGCCAGGTAGCTGCTGGATTGATCAATTAAATCGCTCGGTAACTGTTAAAGATTTCAAGCCCGCAGACTTACGGCCAGTATGAAGGCAACTGCTACTGAATGGGGGCCTAAGTGTTTACTAAGTATTAAGCCATCTTGTGTTCCTGCAGTCCTTATTTGCCATTAGAAGACAATTATAAATTAGAAGCATTCTTGAAAATCTACCCAGAATTAGTATAATATGCCTCCAAGAATGAATATAATACATTTTCTGATATTTTGTTGGATTTCTTCAAGGCAAAATGTAACTGAACTTAAACTCATGTTAAGGGTCACTGATTTCAAGATAAAAAGGCTTTGAGGAAGATCACACCTTTGTCTAGAGTTTTGTAGCTGTGACCTTCTAAAGTCTAATTGCAACAATATTTCAATTTTTATTCCCTAGTAGTGGGAATATTTCAAATTCTAAGTGCACTTGGGTCATTAAACTTTGTAAAAGAGTTGCTATGGGCATCAATCAAGTGAACAAGGATAGAGGATTAAAACTAAATGAGAAACAATTTGTATCCTCACACTGATAAATCCTGAATAACTGAATAACTATTTGGTCTACAATTAAAGTAAAAAAATACTCAGCTTCCATAGTCCACCAGAAACCTTATTTTTTCATCTGGGAGGCATGACTCAGTTTGTTTCATTATGGTTTAAATCATAAATTAAAATAACAACAATTTTAGAGATTGGGAATTACTTCGTAAATCGCTTTGCTTAAAGTATTGCATATTATTTTATGGTTATTGCTTTTCGCTGATTAGTAAATACATTATTTATTTGTTGGCTAAAGCTATTGTATTAAAATCAAAAGGAACACTGAGCGTTGTTTCAGTAAAACATAAATTGCATATGTCTATTACAAATACAGTTCATTTTATAATAAGACTCTTATGGTCTTGCCTTCAATCAAACTGTACCTGCTTCATGTGCTTCGGTGCTCATTGCGATTCTCTCCCTCTGTCTACTTCCTCCCTTGTGTCTCATTTCCCCCCTCCTCTACCTCCTTTGTGTCTCCTCCCCCCGTGTGTCTACACCCCTCCTCTCCCACCCCTGTGCGTCTCCCCTCCACTTTGTGTCTTCCCTCCTCCTCTGCCACCCCTGTGTGTTTCCCCCCTCCTCCTCTGTGCCTCTTCCCCCTCCTCTCACTCCTTTTTGTCTCTCCCCCCTCTTACTCCCCTGTGTCTCTTCCCTCTCCTCTCACTACCGTGTGTCTCCCCCTCCTCTGTGTCTCTTCCCCCTCTCATTCCCCTGTGTCTCTCCCCCATCCTTTCACTCCCATGTGTTCCCCCTCCTCTGTGTCTCTCCCCCTCTCATTCCTCTTTGTCTCTACCACATCCTCTCCCTCCCCTATGTGTCTACCCCCTCCTTTCCCACCCCTGTGCGTATCCCCCTCCCCTGTGCCTCGTCCCCCTCCTCTCACTCCTTTTTGTCTCTCCCCCTCTCACTCCCCTGTGTGTCTCTCCTCTCCTCTCACTCCCCTGTGTCTCCCCCTCCTCTGTGTCTCTCCCCCTCTCTTTCCCCTGTGTCTCTCCCCCTCCTCTCCCTCCCCTATGTGTCTACCCTCCTCCTCTCCCACCCCTGTGTGTCTTCCCGCTCCCCCGTGTCTCTTCCCCTTCCTCCCCCTGCCCTGTGTGTCTAACCCCTCCTCTCCCACCCCTCTGTCTCCCCCCTCCCCTGTGCCTCTTCCCCCTCCTCTCACTCATTTTTGTCTCTCTCCCCTCTCACTCCCCTGTGTCTCTCCCCCCTCCTCTCACTCCCCTGTGTCTCCCCTCTCCTCTGTATCTCTCCCCCTCTCATTCCCCTGTGTCTCTCCCCCCTCCTCTCCCTCCCCTATGTGTCTACCCCTCCTCTCCCACCCCTGTGCATCTCCCCCTCCCCTGTGCCTCGTCCCCCTCCTCTCACTCCTTTTTGTCTCTCCCCCTCTCACTCCCCTGTGTCTCTCCCCCTCCTCTCACTCCCCTGTTTATCCCCCCTTCTTTGTCTCTCCCCTCTCATTCCCCTGTGTCTCTGCCCCTCCTCTCCCTCCCCTATGTGTCTACCCCCCCTCCTCTCCCCCCTGTGTTTCTCCCCCCTCCCCTTTGTCTCTTCCCTTCCTCTCCCTCCCCTATGTGTCTACCCTCCTCCTCTCCCACCCCTGTGTGTCTCCCCCCTCCCCTGTGTCTCTTCCGCCTCCCTCCCCCTGCCCTGTGTGTCTACCCCCCTCCTCTCCCACCCCTGTGTGTCTCCCCCCCTCCCCTGTGCCTCTTTCCCCTCCTCTCACTCATTTTTGTCTCTCCCCCCTCTCACTCTCCTGTTTCTCTCCCCTCTCCTCTCACTCCCCTGTGTCTCCCCTCTCCTCTGTGTCTCCCCCCCTCTTATTCCCCTGTGTCTCTCCCCGCTCCTCTCCCTCCCCTATGTGTCTACCCCTCCTCTCCCACCCCTGTGCATCTCCCCCTCCCCTGTTCCTCGTCCCCCTCCTCTCACTCCTGTTTGTCTCTCCCCCTCTCACTCCCCTGTGTCTCTCCCCCTCCTCTCCCTCCCCTATGTGTCTCCCCCCGCCTCTCCCTCCCCTGTGTGCCTCCCTCCTTCCCTGTGTCTCTTCCCCCCTCCTCCCCCTCACTTGTGTCCCCCCCTCCTCTCACTCCTTTGTGTCTCTCCCCCCTTCTCTCACTCCTTTGTGTTTCTCCCCCTTTTCTCACTCCCTGTGTCTCTTCCCCCCTCTTCTCACTCCCCTGTGTCTCTTCCCCCCTCCTCTTGCTCCCATGTGTCTCTCCCCCCTGCTTTGTGTTTCTCCCCCTCTATGTCTCTCCCTCGACTCATTCCCCTGTGTCTCTCCCCCCTCCTCTCACCCCTGTGTCTCTCCCCCCTCCTCTGTGTCTCTCCCCCTCTCATTCCCCGGTGTCTCTACCCCCCTCCTCTGTGTCTCTTCCCCCTCCCCTGTGTCTCTACCCCATCCTCTTCCACCCCAGTGTGTCTCCCCCCTCCCCTGTGTTTCTTCCCCCCTCCTCCCCCTCCCTTGTGTCTCCCACCCTCCTCTCACTCCTTTGTGTCTCTCCACCTTCTCTCACTCCTTTGTTTTTCTCCCCCTTTTCTCACTCCCTGTGTCTCTTCCCCCTCCTCTCACTCCCCTGTGTCTCTTCCCCCTGCTCTGTGTTTCTCCCCCCCTCTGTGTCTCTCCCTCTGCTCATTCCCCTGTGTCTCTCTCCCTCCTCTCACTCCCCTGTGTCTCTTCCCCCTCCTCTCACTCCCCTGTGTCTCTTCCCCCCTCCTCTCACTCCCCTGTGTCTCTTCCCCCCTCCTCTCACTCCCTGTGTCTCTCCCCCCTCCTCTGTGTCTCTCCCCCCTCTCATTCCCCTGTGTCTCTACCCCCCTCCTCTGTGTCTCTTCCCCCTCTCCCCTGTGTGTCTACCCCATCCTCTCCCACCCCTGTGTGTCTCCCCCTCCCCTGTGTCTCTTCCTCCCTCATCTCCATTCTCTGTGTCTCTCCCCCTCACTCCTTTGTGTCTCTCCCCCTCCGCTAACTCCCCTGTGTCTCTCCCACCTCCTCTCACTCACCTGTCTCTCCCCCCTCTCCTCTCACTCCCCTGTCTCTCTCCTCCCCCCTCCTCTCACTCCCCAGTGTCTCTCCCCTCCTCTGTGTCTCTCCCCCTCTCATTCCCCTGTGTCTCTCCCCCCTTCCCTGTGTGTCTACCCCTCGTCCTCTCCCACCCCTGTGTGTCTCCCCCATCCCCTGTGTCTCTTCCCCCCTCCTCTCCCTGCCCTGTGTCTCTCCCCCCTCTCCTCTTTGTCTTCCCCCTCCTTCCCTGTGTGTCCCCCATCCTCCTCCTGTGTCTTCGGTGTGCAATGAGCATCGCGTGCCACTGCAGCACAGTGCGCCTGCTTGGGCCGTTGCGCAATGCGCAGATGTCAAGCCTGGATATGCAGTGTTGTGTTTTAATCTTTCAGGGACCAGAAGTTCGGAAGTGATTGTGTATTCGAGAGCTGCAGAGTGCAGACCCAAGTAGGTAATATTTGTTTGATTTAGGTAGTAAAAACCAAGCTAATAAGCACTTCTTAATAAAAGATAGTACATAAAAGTAAATAGATACAAAGGTGTATTATATACCTTTAAATCCAAAAATCTTCTATATCACTTTACGCTTGTATTAATACAATTATGTTTAAATATGCATGCAAACACTTAGGTCTTTTATTAAATATTAAAATCAGGGAACTTTCCATGTTCCTTTAATGACAACATAATATGCATTATTTTAAATGAGGTAATAAAAAATAATATGAAAAAAGAAACATGGAAAACCTTGACAATCAATGTGTGGTCTGTAATAGGTCTGTATTTTTTAGGTTTCTATTGGTTCTTGCTAACCTAAAGATTAAGCAAAAGGGCAACAACAGAGGACAAGGAAATACAGTACAGGAACCTCACTTTATCACTGGTGTCATTCCTAGAAAACAATATATTTAGTATTGTTTCATACTGCTATACTAGCTTAGTACAGACATACTTTACATTTCATCAGATCTTCTATCTTGAAATTGTATATATACACTATATGTTATCACCTCTCTGTCAGTGAGTGTAATTTATTTTTGCAATCACATAGATCCAAAAAAAGATGTGCTGTAATGTTCAATATACTGGATATATATGCTTAGACATTTCATTTGTTTTTATATAATTTACTCCATTAGAACACATTTCAAATGATAAACAGTAGGTAGTAAAAACTATATGGTGGTCTGCAAAGATCCTGCATAGAATTCAAGTAGCCCACTGGATTCTCTGCATAGTTTATGTTGGTCTTAAGGGAGTCTGGGAACCATTGTTTGGTCAAAAAAAACTATAAGCACATGTTTCACTTGTATGATCTAAAAACTAAATTTCAGCTTAAATGACCACTGTTGCTCAAGAAAAAAAGGCACTTGTTTGTGAAGTAAACTAACCACATTTTCTGTCGTAAAAGCCGTTTTTAATTGTTAGTCAAGCATAGCTTATACTTATATATATATATATATATATATGTTACTGTTCATTGGCTTACAGGGTCAAGCCCTCAAATCAATTATACATTTGATTTTGCTTTATTCTGTTTTCCGAGAAAAAGACACAGTGGCACAATATCAAATATCCTCTACGAGATGCAACAACATTTTTTATTTAATTTACAAAACATGCCCACAACTTTGAAGATGTTTTTTTTTGTTTGTTTATTGTGAAGCACACAACAAATAGTACAACATAACAGAAAAAGTCAATGTGCATAACTATTTACCCCCCTAAAGTCAATACTTTGTAGAGCCACCTTTTGCGGCAATCACAGCTCCAAGTCATTTTGGATAAGTCTCTATGAGCTTACCACTGGGATTTTTGCCCATTCCTCCTTGCAAAACTGCTCCAGCTCCTTCAAGTTGGATGGTTTGCACTTGTGAACAGCAATCTTTAAGTCTGACCACAAATTTTCTATTGGATTGGGGTCTGGGCTTTGACTAGGCCATTCCAACACATGTACATGTTTCCCCTTAAACCACTCAAGTGTTGCTTTAGCAGTGTGTTTGGGGTCATTGTCCTGCTGGAAGGTGAACCTCCGTCCTAGCCTCAAATCACGCACAGAGTGGTACAAGTTTTGCTAAAGAATATCCCTGTATTTACAAACATCCATCTTTCCCTCAACTCTGACCAGTTTCCCGACTGCTGAAAAACATTTGTTTATAAGCTAACCCTGACTTGTGCTTATCAACAACATTGTCCCTTACTTGTTTGGAGAGTTCCTTGGTCTTCATGGCAGTGTTTGGTTTGTGGTGCATCTTGCTCAGGTGTTGCAGCCTCTGGGGCCTTTCAAAAAAGGTGTGTATATGTAATGACAGATCATGTGACACTTAGATTGCACACATGAGGACATCATTTCACTAATTACGTGACTGCTGAAGGTAATTGGTTGCACCAGAGCTTTTTATGGGCTTCATAACAAAGGGGGTAAATACATATGCACGTGCCAATTTTCTGTTTTCTATTTCTAAAAAATAGTTTTATGTATATATTTTTTCTCATTTCACTTCGCCAACTTAGACTATTGTGTTCTGATGCATTACATAAAATTCAGATCAACAAAATATTGGACTTAAGTCTGTAATGTAACAAAATAGGTAAAAAGTCAATGGGGTGAATACTTTTGCAAGGCACTTTATGACTAACATAAGGACTGTTCGTTGCCACTGAATATGAATATATTAAATGATTGCTGTGGTGAACTACCTACTTACAAGGTCCAGAACACAGGCTGAGATCCCGCTCCATGCTGATGATAGCCAGTAAGCTTGAAACAGCTGTACATGGATTGGATTCTCAGCTTGTGTAAAATCCAGCCTTGGCTTTGCATTAAAACTGTGTAATACAGCAGGCATAAGTTTAAAGGAAGCCAATGTTATAAAATGGCTATGGATTGAAGAGCAAGGCATTTGCGGGCACATTTGCATGTCCCAGCTCAGCTTCCCAGAATGCAGTGTAATTACTTTTTTTATATTATTTTTTTTTTTTTTATATATAGTAATTTAGTAAAACACTTTCTGTGTCTTATACATAAAAAGATGATCGGCTAAAGCCAAAATGCTGTATTCTACAGTAAAGGAATTCAAAATAAAGGATAATATATCAAAGGGTATATTATTTTATAATTATTTTGCATATACTTCGCTGTAGTTCTTTCAAATAGTACATTTCAAATAAGAATACAATGCCCCTTTACAAAATGTTTTCATAGTAATCATTTTCATATTTTATTAATCAGAAATGGTTAAAAGTCATTTTTAGGTCCCAAACTCCCATCCAAATCCCTGTGTGAGTTGTTTACAGGACCTGATGTGATTATTCAATACAAACATATACATTCTGCATTCTGAACATGTTGTTTCCTGGCCTTGGGAATAGCAGGCTGCTCATGGTAACATACTGACAGAAATAAAACATTCATTACAATTACCTAGGCACCTCCAGGACAATATTGGCCCTGAATGAAACATTTTAAAGCTAAAGATGATGGATTGTCACATTTCAGCTACTAAATTATTACAGGATAGCAGTGGGTTATATGACAGGTTGTGTGAGATTTTTTATCGCTTAAATTTAGAAACTATCACTTTGGAACAAAAAGTACAGTAAGGAGACAGAGGTGAACACACAGTGTTGCATTGTGGGTATTTTGTTGATGTAATTAGATAGTTAACACCAAGCTAGTTAGAAGTAAGGTCAAAATTAACTGCAGTCTTTATAATCCCTTAGTATTCAACATGTAGAATCATATATGAAAAGGTGATGTTACAATCAGTCTAAAAAAAATATTTGTCTGCAAAGCAAAGGTAACACAGTTAGGTAATCCTTTAGTCCATCCAGTTGGTAGCTGCATTTCTCACTTCCCACTGTGGTTACAGAGGAGATTTGGTTAACTATACCAAGGAGATTGCACAGTAATACTGCCTACCCTTAGATATATTACTACTGCAATGTCTCATTAGAAATGCCAATGTTAACACCATCAATTCCACCCAACCATAATTAGAAACAAGAGCTGTAGCTACTAATTGGGTGGACTAAAGGTTTATGATACCATAAACTCTTATGGAGATCAGAATTATATTTTACTTAAAACCACTATTATACTCTTTGCCACTTAAAGAACTCTTAAGGCAATTTGTTTTGTTCTACATTAATGTTTTATCTAGGTTAATACGTTAGTTTTATCCTAATCAATGTCATTGTGATGTTAAGTTTATATTTTACTAATTTAAAGATTCTTACCTTCTTATGCCTCGCTCTTCCTTCCTGTTTTTGTCTGTTGATAGCTAATATCTTATGCAAATGTGACCTAAGGCCACTTCCACTGTCTCTCATGCTGCTTAGGCATGTACCATGTCAATATCTGCTTGATAGTAGCATGAGACAGTGGTAGTTTAAAGCCGCTTCCCTGCTTATTTACTTTATTGTAATTGGATGAACTAAATCGAAACACTTTTTCATAACAGTTGATAAAAAAATCATGTTTATAAGTTAGACCCTCCAGCAATGCTCAACTGTTCACTTGAATCGCCCATTGAAACATCAATGATGCCAGTCACATGCTTAAAGGCTCTTAATGAACTACTGTAGTTAAAGAAAAATGTCATACGTTTGTAAAGTATTCTAGAAACTAACAACATTAGAAACTGTGTAACCTCTAAAGGCAAACTCCCACACAAGGTGCCAAGAGTTTTATAAGTGATGAGATACTGCAAATCAGATTATAGCAAGTTACCTGCCCCTATATATCAGAGTATAGCAAGTCACTTGGCGCCAAATAACAAAGCAGTCTTGTGACATAATTTTACGTGCTCCCCGGTGCTTACGGTAGGTTGCTGCAAGCTTCCTTCGGCATCTCATTATTGTTTGTGTAAGTATATATATATTATATGTTCAGTTGTGTATGTCTCTGTCAGAATTAATCACAAATGTAATAATCTGTTACAGGTTGGGAAGGGTTCCTTCTTGGTGCTTATTTATTGCACATCTTTAAAGGTAAAGTCTATGCACTTCCAGCCACTTTTACACTTGGTGAAAAATAAAGGAAGAGCTCCAACCAAAAGATGGCTGCATCCTTATTTTTCAAGGAAGTTGTAGATCTCCCTATTATATAAAAGAATATTTAATCAAATATTTTTTCGATTGTTTTATTATGCGTTTCTACTAATAGTGTGGTCGCAGGGGCATCAGAAAAATGCTAAGCATGCAGTTAGTAAAAATTAACTCCCACCCCTAATTCTATATATTAGGAAGCACAGAAAACCCCAAAACATCACTCGAAGTAGATATTTAATTTCTACAAAACTAGTAATTTACATACAGTTTGAATGTATTCTGCCTAAAACTACATTATTATTAGATGCAGGGCAGATATAATTTGGAACTATAGTCAATATGTATTAAGATGTGAAGCTATGCAAATGCTCAGCAATGCCAGGTCTTAGTAAATTTGCCCAGCTGGAGAATCTGTACTGTTCTATGCTATCCTGAAGTTCACACCTTAATACTTATGGCCCATTAGTCTTTGCTACTTAAGGTGTTGTTATAACACTTCTAACTTATGTTTGGGGTCTTGGGGAATCATTATTAGATAGATAGATAGATAGATAGATAGATAGATAGCATATGACTGCCATTAAAACACAGCTTTTGAGCACAGCACAGAATGGATATGCATGACTCAGGAAACTTATCTGTAGATAGCGTACATAATCTTTTGTATCTCATCAGTGTGAGACTAGCTCCTAACTCATGACGTGGCTTTTTTGAGGCTAACGATTAAAAACATTTAGCATATGGTGAGTAAAAGAATGAGAGAAGACCTTCCCCATACAGAATACTGCGGACACATTGTAGGTTTTTGTATATATTTGCATGCCTAAAAATAAGTCAACATGCTTATTCCCTGCTCTAGATTGCACTGCAGTCTGGGAAACTGTTTAAAATGGTATTAGATTAAGGAGTGAAAATTTATTGTGAGCTCATATGCACGTCCCTGCCTAATTTACATTGAGCCTCATTCAATTAAAAGCCCGCATTTCACGGTATACAGGTGGTATGTCTGCAGGCTTGCTGCAGGCTCGCAGTCTGCTACAATTCCGGAGCTATTCAATTGCTCAAGCCTGCAAGTTACAGGCCGAAAGCCAAAACCATAAACCATGCACTCGTATGTAGCATTTAAGGGCGGGAACATGATCAATTAAGCAAGGCCATAACTACCCATTTCAAAACAGCCAATAGAAAATGAGACCGTCATCATTACGTCAGTCTAAGATGGAGGTTACATTTCAGTTAATTAGCGTTTAGAGGTCCAATATGTGATCGGACTCGCATAACCGCAAAAAACAAAATAATACAAATTATTCTAGTCCATGTGGGTGGCCTGATATGAATTAACTCATTGATTCCCTAGATCGATATAACCCCAAAATGAAACATAAAATGCCCTCTAGTTTTCTATCCATGGGCCTTATTCAATTGCAATTTGGCCAATTGAATAGGGCTCTAAATAAGCACAGAGCAAATTTTGTTACAGAAGTTTTTAGTTAGTGAAGACCTTGCTTTTGGATAGAAGTTCACTAACTAAAAACTTCTGTAAAAAAATATGCTATGTGCTTATATAGAGCCATATTCAATTGGCCAAATCACATTTGAATGAGACCCATATCTCTGCAAATCCACCAAATAATATGAATGGAAGCTGTATTATAATAGCAAACATATGCTAAAAGGAGCCATGTATAAAGTGGTATTGGATTAACGCGTACAAATACATTGCATGTCCCTGTCCAATTTCCCAGTGTTTCATGGAATTCTGAGAAAGAAATACATTTTTTTACTTATTTACATCCAAATGAGAACACAAATGTATTATTTTTAAAATGTAATCGGTATTGTAATTTTATTTCAATTGTATTCCCTATCGTAGTGGGCTTTTGCCCATCATAAATTATGTTGTTGTCTTATGTTTATTTACACTATGCAAGTGTATATATATATATATATATATATATATATATATATATATATATATATATATAGTAATTTAGTAATTATTAATCCATATATATATAGAATAATAATGAGTATTGCAATATAATTTAATACCTTTTGTATTGGACAAACGTCTTATTTATAATGACGAGCTTTCGAGAGGCTTAGCCTCCCTTTATCAAGTCTCAAGCAATACTACATGAGATGAAACCCTCAGTTTGAATAATAACAGCAGATGCAGAGAGAGAGTTGGGACAGCATCTGACATCATCAGGTAAATTCAAAAATGGGGTATAAATACAACATAGCAAAGGAAACATATATACACATATTATATACACATATACATCAATATATACATGAAAAAGCAGAACACTGTAGTCTACAGTGATATCTTTCCTGTTGGACAAACATCTCACTGAGAGTGCTAAGTCTGTTATTGTATAAGAAAAAAAATCACATGAAATTCTGATAATGTGTTAGAAAGCCCAAATCTATATTAAGTCCTGTGTTTTTAGTGTTGAAGAATGTGATCATCTTTATTTCAAATGCTTTTGTCTCTTGGATGCTTTTAAATTTTCCTCTGAGTATTTTGACTTTTAAGTTTTGGATGGAGTGATCATTCTGGCTAAAATGGTGTCCTACTGGGCTACAATAACTGTCTTCATTATGTTTTCTTATTGAATGCCTGTGTAAATTCATCCTTAAATGCATTTTTTGGCCGGTTTCTCCAATGTAACAGCCTGTGTCACATAAAGTGCATTGTATTATATAAACCACATTTGACGATGTACATGAATATGATCCTTTGATGTTATAGGTTTTGTTGTTATGTGTGGCTCTATCATCATTACAAATGTGCTGGCATAATTTACAGGCACATTTGTTACAAGGTTTAGTTCCATTTTTCATATTCAGTTGTTCATTGGGCAATTTTCTGCTGACAAGTTTTTGTTTCAGGTTTGGTGGTTGTTTAAATGCAAGGATGGGAGGTTTTGGGAATATATTTTTTAATTCAGTATCTTCAATTAGTAATGGTTGTAAATCTTTAATTATTTTCCGAATTTTCTCTAAAATTGGATGGTATGTGGTCACTAGAGGTATACGTGAAGTAGTTTCTTTTGTTTTGTAAAGGAGGTGCAGTTGTTATCATGAATACTCAGGACTACATAAATGAAGCCAACAGACAACTGTCAGACAACACCTACTAAAAGAAACTGAACCAGGACCCTACAGAAATATATACTCTTCAACTTAAAAAAATCCTCAAAACATTTCCTAAAAATATACATCAGGAACTAGAACAACTAATCCCCGCCAATCCTACAACTGGGACTTTCTACCTACTACCAAAAATCCATAAACCAGGCAACCCAGGGAGACCAATTGTTACAGGTATGGACACACTGACTGAACAGATATCTGGATTTGTTGAAAACATCCTTAAACCACTAGTCAGTAACACCAGGACCTATATACAAGACACCACTGACTTTCTCAACAAACTCAGTCAGATTAAAAATCTACCTGCTAACACACTACTTGTTACCATGGATGTAGAGTCTCTTTACAGTAATATCCCACACAAAGATGGCACTGAGGCATGCTTTAGGTTTCTTTCAACAAACAAACAAAACAATAAATATGGCCCTGATGTTATTGTTAAACTAATAGAATATATCCTTACCCACAACTATTTTACTTATAACCAAGATACCTACCTACAGATGATGGGGACTGCCATGGGTACCAAAATGGCTCCACAATATGCAAATCTATTTATGGCCAATCTAGAAGAAACATTCTTATCTGTATCCATTTACAAACCATACAAATACTACCGTTACATAGATGATCTTTTCATCATCTGGACAGAAGGAGAAAGCAAACTCAGAGACTTTCATAATTCATTCAACACCTTCCATTCATCTATAAAACTTAAAATGGATTTCTCCACAGAAAAGGTAAACTTTCTAGACACTACTATATCCATCACCAATGGCACTCTCCACTCATCTATATATAGGAAACCTACAGACAGATGTAATTACCTACACAGCTCCAGTTTCCATCCCTCCCACACCAAACAAGCCATCATCCATAGTCAAGCTATTAGATACCATCGGATTTGTTCAAACACTGGAGACCGTGATAAAAATTTAAAAACACTGTCTGAATCTTTCAAACAAAAGGGTTACAAACCCTGTATTATTACCCAAAAAAATATCAACTGCCATCAAAATACCCAGAGAACAACTATTAAACTACAAAACAAAAGAAACTAGTTCATGTATACCTCTAGTGACCACATACCATCCAATTTTAGAGAAAATTCGGAAAATAATTAAAGATTTACAACCATTACTAATTGAAGATACTGAATTAAAAAATATATTCCCAAAACCTCCCATCCTTGCATTTAAACAACCACCAAACCTGAAACAAAAACTTGTCAGCAGAAAATTGCCCAATGAACAACTGAATATAAAAAATGGAACTAAACCTTGTAACAAATGTGCCTGTAAATTATGCCAGCACATTTGTAATGATGATAGAGCCACACATAACAACAAAACCTATAACATCAAAGGATCATATTCATGTACATCGTCAAATGTGGTTTATATAATACAATGCACTTTATGTGACACAGGCTGTTACATTGGAGAAACCGGCCAAAAAATGCATTTAAGGATGAATTTACACAGGCATTCAATAAGAAAACATAATGAAGACAGTTATTGTAGCCCAGTAGGACACCATTTTAGCCAGAATGATCACTCCATCCAAAACTTAAAAGTCAAAATACTCAGAGGAAAATTTAAAAGCATCCAAGAGAGAAAAGCATTTGAAATAAAGATGATCACATTCTTCAACACTAAAAACACAGGACTTAATATAGATTTGGGCTTTCTAACACATTATCAGAATTTCATGTGATTTTTTTTTTCTTATACAATAACAGACTTAGCACTCTTAGTGAGATGTTTGTCCAACAGGAAAGATATCACTGTGGACTACAGTGTTCTGCTTGTTCATGTATATATTGATGTATATGTGTATATAATATGTGTATATATGTTTCCTTTGCTATGTTGTATTTATTCCCCATATATGTATTTACCTGATGATGTCAGATGCTGTTTCCACTCTTTCTGCATCTGCTGTTATTATTCAAACTGAGGGTTCCATCTCATATTAGTATTGCTTGAGACTTGATAAAGGGAGGCTAAGCCTCTCGAAAGCTCGTCATTATCAATAAGACGTTTGTCCAATACAAAAGTTATCAAATTATATTGCAATACTCATTATTATTCTATATATATATGGATTAATAATTACTAAATTACTAGATTACTGGACATTCACGGCTGCTTCACTCTTCTATATATATATATATATATATATATATATATATATATATATATATGTGACATAATAAAGTTACTAATTAACAATAGTGAATAGTATGTGGTGCTGATGAAAATGCATGGGCATGTTATAATTTTGCCAGGCTTATTGTTATTATACATAATTAATAATGTATTGCCAGCGTTGAGTCTTTGCAAACCAATATGACGCTATTGATGGAGCATGAGCGGAATCTTACCATATGTGCATATAGCACCATTTTTTTTTAAAATAAAATTGCACATGTGTAGGTAGAAACAGCTCTTACACTGTGCATGCCTAATCCATAATACACACATGCAGTTCTCTTTTTGTAGTAGGAGTAAATACATAATATTACATTTAGCATTACCACAAATTAGCATACTGCATTGCAGTCATCATTATAAATTGGTAAATTCTGACAATGGCAGATTTTTCTTGAGGAAAACATTTGATAACTACTGAATAATGGCATTATTTATTATTATGGTTTGATATGCATTTCTGGACATTCCTACAGTTTACAAATTCAATGTTTCATCATCATGAAGGCTATAAAAAAAACAAATAGTGTAAACCAATTGTGTTTAGATCTCATTACTGTTCTAGCCTTGGCTACCTCTACATAAACAACCCATTAAGGAATACATCAAACTATAGATCCTTTCACTTACCTTTATCCTGACAGTTTATAGCAATACAAACTGCATATACATTATACTATCTATTTTTCACTACATTTAATAATTACTAATGGATTTGGTATTGTTTGTGTGGCTCCATTATGCTAATGTGTGGCTCAATATGCTAATATACAGCTTGATAAACATGGGGAATAACAACATGCTGGCATTGTTTAGCAACCACAGAGATGGACAAGCAGGCTGTATTACTAATTAGCACATCAAAATAATAAATTAGCAATTAGTAAGCCTATCATCTGAATACAAGTATAGCAGAAAAAATGCTGATTATCTCATGGATGAGGCACCTTAGAAACAAATGGCAAGTGCAAGTGTATAGCTAGTTTTTCATGGACTTTCTGAATCACATGAAACAAACCATTTGATTTTTGGGTGACAGATTCCCTTTAATATCTGTACATCCTGTACCCTTGTGTTTGTAACAGCAGACATTCCAAATATAGTATCATCTAAAGCTATAGACAATAACTAGTACTTTATAAATTGAATGTTGCTGAAATGCATTTTCTTACAGTAAACGAATATTAAAATAAACTTTACCTGTCAGTCAGACTTTATCTACCCACAAACCAAGAATTGGAGAGATTACTGTTAATTGCAAATAACTCCCTGGCGCTCTTGCTGACAGTGAAACCCATGTGGGAAATAAGATTGTACATGATCCCTGTCAATTATTGGTAACAATCTCCAGTTCACAAGATATTTAACTCTTTGTAGGTAGATCAAATGGCAAATAGACAGGGAAGAAGTGGAGGCAGTGACAGATTTTATTTTCCTTGGATTCAAGATCTCTGCAGATGTTGACTGTAGTCATGAAATTAAAAGATGTTTGCTTCTGGGGAGAAAAGCTATGGCAAGCTTGGACAAGCAACAAAGGTCTGCATAGTTTGAACTATGGTATTCCCAGTAGTAACATACGGATGTGAGAGCTGGACCATAAAAAAGTCTGTGCATCTTAGAATTGACGCCTTTGAATTGTGGTGTTGGAGAAGACTTCTTAGAGTTCCTTGGACTGCAAGATGGTCCAATAAATCAGTACTACAGGAAATAAAGACAAACTTTTCACTAGAAGGTATGATCATGAGGCTGAAGCTCAAATATTTTGGCCATATTATGAGATGGCAGGATTCCCTGGAAAACACTCTAATGCTGGGAAAGATTGAAGGCACAAGAAGAAGGGGATGACAGAGGCGGAGATGGATAGATGAGGTCACTGAACTTGATGGCGCTCAGAGGGGCAGTGACTGAGATACACATGGCGTGCTGTGTTCCATAGAGTCAAGGAGAGTCGGACGTGACTGAACGATTAAAAAAACAAAAAACAAGGTAGATCAAAAGGGCTGAAAGTTAAAAATTGCAAAGTTCAGTGTAGGGAAATTCATTTGTAATGCCATGGAGTTGATGAAGTACATTGCATACAGTAACTGTAAATGACTAATAACTCAGAAAAGCTTTTTTGTTGTTCACCCATTCACCCACACACACATTATGGCAAACACCTAGAAGGTCTCTGTCACAATAACCCACTAAAATGTTTATTTTACATTTCATGAACTCATTTATTTTTGTGAAATACAAATACAATACTGCAGACTTCAACGCGAAATAACATAACATTTTCTTACCTGTCACTTAGTCTCCAGTGGCTGCTTTTTGTCAACTTACTGAAATGTCCAGGTCAAGATATTTAAACAAAAATTGATTATTTTTTTTACTTCAAGTGCTCCCCAGTGCTGTGTAGAGTTATATAAACAAGAGTCTTTCACAGCTTGAGATTGCATTTTCCTATTATACAAATGCTTAGAGACTTTTCTTTAGTCTCCACTAAAATAACTACAGGTGAAAAGCCGCAAAATGTCAGCCATCTGGTGGAACATTTTCTTGGCATTTTCAAATAAAATATAATTTTACATCTTCAAGCCGTCAGGTCACACACAAATTGTTGTTTAATTAGGCCCATACAGAGGAAGATATGATCTCTGGAAAAACAGATGGTATCCGCTATCACAGTCGCCATTAATAGCAGGAGCCTTTCCAGTGTTTGCACAAGAAATAACATTTTAGGTATTATTGCCTGTAATTTGCATGATCATTTTATCAGCAGGATTTAGAGAGGAAATTGCTTCTCTGTAGAAAAGCATCCTAATGAATCTGAAATCAGCACAGCATTAAAGTTTATTAGGAACTAAAAAGACCATTCTAAACCAATATTAGGTAATTTCTCACAAAAATATAATTAACTCTGAAAAATCGCTTTTGTTTGGTTGCAAAAGGTCAGATCACTCAATGGTAAAAACAATGAAGACATGCCTAAATTGAAGAGGTGAAAACTGTATTTCCCAGATATTTATGTACAGCAATTATACATGGGTTTTGTTTTCCTTCTTAAGTTATGACATGAACTAGAATTCTATATAAGGCCTCTTCCTTAGGTATAGAGCAGTCTTGTTCCTGTTCTCCTACTTAAATGAATACTGTTTCTCTGAGGATTATGTAGGCATGGAAAGTTACTGTCACTTTCTTCCTGTGACGGAGAATGGCTAAATAACTTGAGATGGGCTTCAAAGGATCTTCCCCTCTATGCGACCAGTTTTCAAAAGGTGTGCGTTCCTTCCTTTTGCTGAATCTATCTTTATGAAAATAATTAATGTGCTACATCACATATAATAGTTGTGGTAATTCCGAGTTTGACGGTGACGCTCGCAATTACCACAACCATGACTCGCAATTTGCAAGTTGAGCATGCGCATTGAGCTGTGGTGTTGAGCATGCGCAATGTGCCGGGTGAGCCACCCGTGCAAATTGCTCAGCGAGTGTCGCATGTACATGGATCAGAGAGGGAGAGGGGGAAAGGAGGCACATGGGAGGGAGGGGGGAGACACATGGGAGGGAGAGGGGAAAAAGTGATGGTTGGGAGAGGAGGGTGGAGAGACACAGGGGAGGTCGAGGGGGAAACAGACACGGGGAGGGAGAGGGGGGAAAGAGACACAGGGGAGTGTGAGTGGGGAGATACACATGGGAGGGAGAGGGGGAAAGAGAGACGCGAGTGAAAGAGGAAAAAAACACAGGCTGGGAATGAGGGAAGAGACAAAGGAGAGGGGGGAAAGAGACAGAGGGAAGAGAGAAGGGGGAAGAGAAAAAGGAGATGGGGAAAGAGACAGGGGGAAGAAATATTAAATATTAACCCATCATTTTATGACGGGCAAGTGGATAGTGTTTATATAAATGCCTTGTTTGCTTTTTTTTTTCATTGGTAGTTCAACAGTTCTCAACCACAAGGTCACCCTCCTGAAAACAGTACTCCAATCTAAGAAAGAAATGGTTGCCTTTCCACTTATTGACAGCATCAGAGTAGTATGGGATAACTTACGTCTATTTTATTAACCAGAAGAGTAAAACTGCCGTTGGGTGAGGTTAATGGATTTCATTAGGAATAGAATTTACTGAGGTATCTATTTTCTTTTGTGTATTTTATTTTATTTAAAAAATAGATAGGTATAAAAAAATAGATAGGCAAATAGGATGCGACCTTGGTTTGATTCCAGTCAGAGAACCAGGAGGTCAAACCACCATGCAGCCATGCAGGGTTGGGTTTGGTCAGTACTTAGATGGGAAACCACCTAGAAATTCCAGGAGGTGTATGCTGTGCCCCACTGGAGAAGGAACTGGCAGCCCACTCCAGTATCTCTACCATGAATACCAAGTGTGGATCAGCATGTATTTTATGATATATGAGGTCATGGAGAGAACAAGGCAAACAAAACATTTATGTATATATATATATATATATAATGTACATTCGAATTGTCTGTGGCTACTTTAAGCTCGCCTCCAAAGGCCAGGGCTTTGTAATACTTTTGTGTTATTTTAATTTGCATTTCATGATCATTATGTTACTGTTTTGCCGACAGTGTGTTAAATCTGAATATATTTTATACTAAGGAATACATGTATATAAAAGTAGTTTCCATTGCCCACATAAGTATCTCTAATAGAAAAGGAAAACTATATTAAGAGAAAATAAATCTATATTTTGGTGCTTTAAGTGGCCAATCTAATGGTCACATTTTCATGACTTTATGTACTAAAGATAAGTATAAACAATGTATTGTAATTGACAAAAAGTGAGACTACTTGAACACTATAAATTGCTTATTTTCCCACCTTCTTTTTGCTGGAAATTGTAGCAGATTTTCCTTGCCAGTAAAGTGGTTCAATAATTAGGCAGAAGCACAGTTTTAAAATCATAGGAGAGACATCAGTCCAGTGATGGTGGGAAAACAAGCAATTCTTAGTATATATTTTCTCAAATATTTTAACTTTTTCAAATCCCAATAAATTTGCAAAATTGGTAATTCTGACCTTCACTACTTAAAAGTCATGGAAGCTGTAAAATATATTGATCCTTTAAGTTTTCTTAGCCTAAAATAGACATGAGTAAAAGTTCGAGTCACTTATGGTTTGGCTTATTAATCTAAAGTTATTTCTGAAAACAAGCTCACATCAAACTAGCCGGTTATGATCAAAATGTTTATAATAGTATTTTATTCAGTTTTCATTGCAGAGGAATATGATTAGATATTAATAAGAATTTGCGCTACAAAATATGTCTTTTCATCATTTTACTGAGTGATAATGAGTTTCACATGGGGAAGATTTTATTTTTGCTAGGTTACATCGCAGGGAGCTTGTTAGCTGCTTTAATACCCATTAGCCTTTTTACAGATTTAATTGCCTATAAAATTGCTTAATATGGAAACCCACTATTAACATTGCCTTCTTCTTTGCCTTCTTTATTCACAGTAGGTTTACCTGCTGTATGACTGAGCAAAGGTATATTAAAACATGATAGTACTGGCATTTTCAAAATGGGCACTTTATTCACTAAGCTTCAATGGCCATGCAACCACATACATTGCATACATCAGTGGTTCTCAAAGCCAGCCATAGGACCAAATGCTTATATATATATATATATATATATATATATATATATATATATATATATATATATGTGTGTGTGTGTGTGTGTGTGTATATATATTAACTTAGAGCAGGATTCAATTAGAAGCCCGAAACTCACGGTATACAGGCCATGGGCCTCATTCTATTATCGTCCGCAGCCGTTGCGGGGCCGCAAGGACCGGCCGCAAGCTATCCGGCTATTCTATTCCCCTCTGGCCGGCGCCTTGCTATCTCTTGCGGCCGATCGCGCCTGAGGAAAGCCTTTGATCTAAAACGGCCGCAAGGAAATCGGCCGTAAGAAAAGCCTGGTTGCTATTCTGTGCTCCAGGAACCCTGTCTGCAAGGCTAAAAGCGAGCCACAGCTTACTTGCAAAAAAAAGGTCTTGCTAGCACCAATTAAGCACATAAAATAGCTCAAATAAAGCCATCCTGCACTTTGAGAAGACTATAAAGTGATTTTAGGTGTTAGCAAAAATAGCACAAATTTCCACTATACTCAAATCCGTAAAATAATTTTGTTTTAATATATGTCAAATATACAGTACATGTAAAAAGTCCATAGGGCTTGGAGCACCTCAGATACGCCCACGCCGCAGCCGGAAAATAAACAGTTAATTTAAATTTGGGTTTGAGCTGATGTGCAAGCTTGAGAGTGGGTTACTTTTAATCCTCATGTCCCCCAATATGATCCCTAGCATTTACAGAGCTGTACAGTGCAGGCTTGAATTTATTTTTGACTTTGTAGATTTCTGAGCTTACGGCCGGTTCCAAGATATGCGGCCGGCCGTAAGAGGAGATCCTTGCGGGGCCGTATAATTGAATTGCGAGTTAACAGAACCCCCGCAAGGAATCGCAGCCTTACGGCCGATTTACGGCCGATAATAGAATGAGGCCCAATATGTCTGCGGGAGTGCTGCAGGCTGAAACTCTGCTACAATTCCAGTTGTTCAATTGAACAAGCCCGTAAGTTCGGGCCGATCAATTAAGCAAAGCCGTGACTACCTAATTAGAAACAGCCAATAGAAAATGAGACCGCCATCATTATGACAGTAATACCTGCAGGATACATGTCAATCAATTAGCGGTTGGGGGTCCGATATGCAATTAGACTTTTATAACCACAAAATACAAAATAATAAAAAAGAATGCAAATACTGTTCTAGTCCATGTTGGTGGCCTGATATGTATTAACTTAGATCAATATAACCCTGAAATGACACAAAAAAAAATGTTTTATTGCCGAGCTTGAGACTGTTGTGCAATTAATTCTAATGTCTCTCATTGCTTTCCCATTTTGATGACGATTATTTATTTGCATTTACAGTGCTGCGGACAGGAGTTAAACCCTCTTGCGAGTCCTATCTGGTACTTGCAGGATTTTCTCCTACATTTGCCATTTCCGGGTGTGAAAATATTTGAGGGGTTGGGAAAATGGAGCAATTGAATAGCGATTTGCGATTTTAGTGTTCGGGAACACTTGCGGATGGGAAAGATCAAAGGCATCAGGAGGCTGTAAGTTCCAGGTACAACATACGCAAAGTTTTCAAGCCCGTAACCAGGAAGCGTTTTTTAGCTTGCAAAAAAATGCCAATTGAATTAACTTACGGCCTCACTTACGGGCTCCATTAAGTTACAATTGAATCAGGCTCTAAATTAGTTCAATTATTTAGTTTCCCTTGTGCTTTACACATAATTTAACAATAAATAGATGTTTAATTACAGGGAATAATGGGAAAATACCTATTAAAATACCAGGATTTATTTAGCAAAAACATTTCCTCCTTTATAAAGAAACAATTTGCACACTACATGCTATGCAACTTTCAGTAAACATGTCATAGTGAGAAGAGCAGTTTTTATTAGAAACTGTACACTACCATTGAAACCAGAAAAACTTTTTTTATATTAGTACTCTACAACAGTCATTTATGACTAACTCGTGATTTTCCAGTTATGAAATTTTGTATTATAGATTCTCCTGGGCAGGGAATCCTCTTTTTCCTTCTATCGAAGAATAGAAATGTAGTCACATTTGGGGCTCCAATTAGTGAGCCTTCCAGGTAGGAGGACCCATAGAGGTCATAGACCTGCTGTTCTCACTATAACTTGTTTACTGCCATAAAACTAAAAATATGATGTGAATCTTATCATAAGCAGGACATGTAATGCAAATGTTTATATGTTGTGTTTAAAAGAGCATGTTTTAAACATTATAAAAGATTCTTCTTCTTTTTTTTCATGAAAAAATAATTAGTAAAACTTATTGAAAATGAACCGGAAATCGCACAGGAAATACCTCTGTGCAAGCAGGGAGTATGCACAATGCTAGGTCGCACTGGCAGATAATTATGACTCATACAGGTATATTGCTGCACATTGGCTGAAAGGGACACAGCCCAAAAGACAGACGTTCAAGTTGGTATATTCTACTCCAGTAGCTTAATTTTCATAAAAGAATCACACTATTCCACATTTTGAAATGCATTGTTTCAGATTCAACAAAGTCAACACGGTGTCAATGGATCATTCATTTAATATGTCCAATAAAATAAGCCTAACATATACAGAATATACATAGGACTTCATTCCAGTTGGCCATTATAAAAGCAAGAAATGGCTCCCTCATATTTACCTACTTTTAAATAGATCATGTTGCTTATTATTATGGGACAGAAATAAACATATGTGTAAGATGTATGAAATAAATGTCTTCAGAATATTACATTGTCAAGACCGGCAAATTTGGGGGACTACGCTCACCCTGATTCTCTTTCTCTATATGGGTCGCAACTTTTTGTTCAGATCTCGACACCAGCAGACACTTCAGATGACAGCATCATTTCTGAAGAGACAGGCACCATCAGACCCCTTTTCTTAGGATCCAAGAATCACACACCATGTACCTTTGATTAGTACAAGCAGACTCCGACACCACCTTTATTAAGTGTGTCCAAAAACTCCCCCCACATGCCAGATCTCAACTTACAGGGTTATAAACTATACTTCCCCCTTCCAGACTAAAGCCAGAGGAGTCACACGTGGCCGATCGCAGGGTCATATAAATTCTTTAGAATTATTTAACCCTTTGAATATCCCAGCTATGTTAAGGAAGTTGTTAGTACCTTCTAACCACACATATAATAAATGATTAACCCCAAACAGTCCAGTGGGCACTTCTGTTCATAACATACATGATAACATTATCCCTACACAGGAAACTTTTCATACTATCATTTAATTTAAAATAGATTTGTTAATTAACATTTCAATGTAATTACCCAATGGTGGTGGCAAGAGTAGCAGGTATCATACTACTGATTAGTACAAGCATATTTTGTTCTACAGGTTATATTTAATTTTGAAAGCACTTCATCAGCTACAGGTAGGGCCCGATTATCCGGCATCCTCAGTTCCAGTGCCTTACCTGATTAATCCATCTGTGGTTTGCTGTTTCTCCTGTTCAGGGAAGAATTGCCTGGTATTTTGGGGCTGGATCACTCTTTTAAGTAAAACCACTGATATACTACTGGATATTTCTCCCTGTGAATGGTACAAGTGAGCTAAAATTGGGCAAAAAGTGACCAGGCCTTTAAGACAAACCTACTTGTGTTTTTCTAAGGTTGAGTGCCTCTGCTTCTTCGTTGTTTAATATGACACAGCCTCCTCACAGTCATCAGTCGCCAGACTCATCTTCTCTACTGTTTCTGTATCACTTATTCCTAACCATCAGTGGATCTAATGAATGGAGGGCCCTGGTACAAAATAATTTGGGACCACCTTGCAATTTCTCACTACAAGATAGGTGATGGTATGGGTCCATATAAATGCCCAGAATAAATGTAGATGGTCAGATCATCTTTTTATCAAATTAATTATCTGCCTCTATTATTTTACAAATTAAGAAACCTAATTTAATCCAAGTACAAGAGGGTCCCTACCCTATTGTGGGCCCCAAAGCTTTGCACCTGCTGCACTTGCAGTACTTCTGCAACTACTACCCATCTCTTTTAGTATGTAAGCTCTCAGCAGCAGAGAGTTCTTCTCTTTTTATTTATTATGTATTACTGTTTGTTACTTTATTGTTATGCATCTTATGTCTCTGTATATAATGGATATTTCCATAAGCATATAGCACTACACAACATATTTATAAATAAAGGATAATAAAAAATAAAATAATAAACATTTTGAGTGTTGCTGCATTTTGATAAGGACTGCTTAAAGCTCATTAGCTTAAAAGCAAACAATCCCTTGAGAAAGCAGATCAAAAGTAATGGTACACCACAGTAAGGAGGCAGCACAGCAAAAGATATTCAACTCCATAGAAAATAATAATTTCATATAATAGTTACAAATTAATTAAATGAAAGTTGTAATAGTATTTTTCATTTATTTTTTTACTTTTTAAAAACATTTTCCACATTATAAAATGTAGTCATTTAAAGGATCTTATAAAAAAAATGAAACTTAAAGGCATACTTAAGTTTACTGGGTTATTAGTGCATCTGATAGAGGAGAATCAGTAGTGTATGCAAACATTTTTTTGCATGAGAAAATCCCAAAATAAACATTTAAACACTTACCTTGAAGTTAGCAAAATGTTTTGTCATTTTTAACAGTTGAAAATTAGGGTTAACACCTTCCAAACCCAGGCTAAATTAGCAAAACATTTAAAATAATTTGTTTTGGCCAACCAGGTTAGCTAACACATTTGAATTAACTCTGGGGTTCCTGTTTGCACTGTAAAGCAGCCTGGGATATGTAGTGTATCGCTATGTCAGCAGCAGCACATAGCACACTTCACAGACAGGATGCTGCAAAAAGATTGGCTGAACAAGCAGGTACATAATGAGTTAATATTGCTCCCCTGATGCTGCATGATGATTGGGGGATCAGATGCTTGTGTATAAACCCCTGGGGGTTTCAACATAATCATTAGAGGGATTTTTAGATATTAATAACAATAAAATATTTTATGAAATGTGCTGCATACATATAGGCTGCTTTTTGCCTACGGATTGCAGAAATTTATTAATCAATGACACTTTCATATCCCTTTAAGTGGTCCACTACACATCCTTCCAGCAGCACTGCCAATTAGTTCTCTTAGCAACTGCGCATACTGGCAAATCCATTACAATGACATAGGGAGTCTAAAAGGGTCAGTGGGTCTGTTGCTAATGCACCAAAGATAAATACCCTGCATTTCAATTTTTGGTCTGTAAATATAACATCTACCAAAAACCTTTTTTATTACTTATTTTCTTGTTATCTATTGTTGATACATGGACATATTGTTTATGTTATGTACAAATGTTTTTTTTTTTCTCATTATTCAAGGATGATCAAATTTATTGATTTTTATTTATTATTTCTTCTAAGTTTGCCATAAAAAAATCAAGATTTTATTAGACAAAAGTTAGCCGCAAATGAGATCTATAGATTTTCAGACTGAAATTAGAAATGTTATTGCTTTAGTTGCTTTATTACACTGCAGTGAAAAGTAATAATCACAGTAAATCACTGTAGCAAAAGCATCTTGATATAAAGCTCCCACACACGCTGTCACAAAGAGGTAAAACTGCACAGAATACAAAGCACGATGTAAGATGTTGATAAGTAATGGGATGATGTATCATCAAACACAAACTGATGCAAACGGTGTAAAGATGTTATTCAGACAAGTTTTAATTACAGAGAAGGTTTCCTAACCTAATTATGTTCTAATAGAGCATGCATTCAAACTACAGGCTGTAAACATTACTAAAGATTATATGGCATGATAAAAGTGCTATAAATTAAAACAAAAATATGCAGGCTTCAGCTCTGATCATTTTGGTTTGGTAGTGTGAGCAGTCGAGTTTGATCACAGGGCATAAATTATACATTATTTTTCCAAAAGTAAGCTCAATTAGTTTAATCATAGCAAATTATTGCTAAGTCTATCTCTCTCTGTGATCTGCACCCCTAGGGAGTAATTAGCAATTATTAGCAATCGTTACATTCTAGCACAACGATAAAAGCATTGACAGGTAAAGATTGCAAATTGCATCGTACATTTAGTTTGCTAAGATTATTTTTAGTGTCAATGACTAGATACAGCACTTACTAAAACCTAAAGGCTTAAATGATCACTGCAGTTCAAGAAAAAAGGCACTTGTGTAAGCCGTGAACATAAAACATTTTGTTGGGGAAAATATTAATCTTTTGTTACATTGCATCCTGAGAGCTGGATAATGGGTGTGTGTTTACTTATAAAGTGATGGTAAGATTGTGGAAGAGGGGCAGGCAGAAGTCCAGAGTTTTTGTTTGATAAGTGAAACAATTGAAATTGAGACCACACAGACCCCCCCCCTCACAATCCAAGAAGCAGACTCCTTGCATCATCCAATGCAACAGTTACTCTCCAAAAATGTATACATCCCCCTCACATACAACTTCAACGGATGTACCATGGATCCCTCCAGGGTTAACCAAAGGCATCAACGTCTATGTTTTTCTGCTTAAAAACTAGCTGTATGACTTGTTTCCTGATTAATTATGCTCTTAATCAGAATTAAAGTTTTCAAATCAGACTTAAAGTTTTCTGAAACATTTGTTGTGTTCCTTTAACTCTTATTATGGACTATACAAGAAGGGATTGTTGCAAATCCAACACAGACCCTCTAAATGGCATCCTGATCTATGTAGTATAAAACTATTAAATTCATACCAGATATACAGGATGTATTGTGTTTTCAAATATAGCAAGTAATGACCCAGATTCTTTATTAATTAGTTATATGCAATACCTATGAATAAGGTTTATAGCACTAGAATTTAGAACCCCGTGGTATCTAATGCTGGAAATATATTTTACCATTGAAAAAGCCTAAATACATAGCCAAAACATGTTTGGTTGTTTTTTTTTTATTTTTTTTTCTGTATCATTGAAATACATATAGTGACACTCCATCTTATTGTTCTATGTGCTTACACATTTCCGCTTTAGGGGTTTAATAGAGTTTAAGTCCCTTAGAAAAAAAAATAATTACTGGACTTGGTAGAGTAAGAAAAATGGTGTCCATCTATAATATTCAAACCATGCTATTTTAGCCTAGCAATCTATTGAGTGTATGTGGTTAGAAGATTTGACTAGACCTTCAGCAGCATCAGTAGGACACTGGAGAAACTCATCCTACATAATTATAAGTAATACAGCATTAAGATGGTATTGGATTAAAGGTTGAAACCTTTGTGGGCTCATTTGCATGTCCCTCCTAATGTTCCAGGGTTTAGTGTAATAACTGCATTTCTCTGAATTCTGAACAGGAAATAAGCTTTTTAACTTATTTTAGACATTCAAATGTATTATTTATTTACTGTACATATTAAATAATATATCTATCCTTTGTATGCATTGTCCTCTCTCTCCCTCTTCTCTTACTCCCATTGTTTCCTCTCTCTCCCACACTACTTTTGTGTCCATCTCATTCCCCTCCTTCTTCACTTCATGTCCTCTTCTGTCTTTCCCCTACACAATATCTTCTCTTTCTCTCCCAGTCTGCTTTCTTCTGTCCCTTCTTACTCCACCAGCATCCTTTCCTCCTGCCTCCAGCATGTTACCCTTAGTGGATATAGAGAAAAAGTGAGGAAGACTTCCACTCTCCCACAGTAAATGCTCTGGTTGTTTCTTGCATTCATATGGGTGCAGAAGGATAGTGCTATGGAGCATATGTAGACACCACCTTTTAGTTTTTCTTTCATTAGATCTTCTCTTCCCTTCCTACTTCCTCCTTTTGTCACCTGTATCTCTTCCACTTTCACATTATTCATGTTTTTCTCTTGTACCCACCATTATTCTACTCATTTTCTTCCACTCCTGTTTCTCCATTTTCAGTATCCCACTCTTTTGTCTCTCTGCACCTTCCATTTCAGTCACTTTAAAATTCAAATTGCATCCAAACTTGTATTTCCTGGTGCTGACACCAAATCACAATCAAATCAGTAACTCACTACAATAAGCAAATGGAAAACACGTTATTGGTATCGGGGAACAATGCTGCAGTGAGTAATTAAAATGATATCAGTACACTGAGATAGCAGAATCAATTGACATCTAGACCTATAGGGTATTAGTGCAGGCATTCAACTATAACTTTTGGGCAGAAAGTATTCCCACCAAAAAATACATAATTTTGGAGGATAGCAAATATGCTCCCACTGTTTATATATTATGGGACAAAACAATATTTTTTTCCCAGTCCTATTATAATATCTGCATATTGTCTTCTACACATTGCCCCAATGCCAATTATAATCTCTTTACTCTCCATACATTAGCCCTTCTGTAATATCAATATCTTATACCCCACACACTAATAAGGTTTGCTATTGCAGAACATACAGTGGGGGAAAAAAGTATTTTGAATGTTTGTCCACTGACAAAGAAATGATCAGTCTATCATTTTAATAGTAGGTGTATTCTAACAGTTAGAGACAGAATAACAAAAAAAAAAAAAAAAAACAAGAAAAACGCATGTCAAAAAAGTTATAAATTGACTTGCAGGTCAGTGAGGGAAATAAGTATTTGATCCCCTATCAATCAGCAAGATTTTTGGCTCCCGGGTATCTTTTATACAGGTAATGAGCTGAGATTAGGAGCACTCTCTTAAAGGGAGTGCTCCTAATCTCAGCTCATTACCTGTATAAAAGACACATATCCACAAAAGCAATTTATCAAACAGATTCCAAACTTTCCACCATGGCCAAGACCAAAGAGCTGTCCAAGGATGTCAGGGAAACGATTGTAGACCTACACAAGGCTAGAATGGGCTACAAGACCAACGCCAAGCAGCTTGGTGAGAAGGTGACAACAGTTTGTGTGATTATTCACAAATGGAAGAAACACAAAGTAACTGCCAGTCTCCCTCGGTCTGATGCTCCATGCAAGATCTCACCTGTAGAGTTTCAATGATCATGAGAATGGTGAGGAATCAGTCCAGAACTACATTAGAGGATCTTGTTAATGATCTGAAGGCTGCTGGGATCATAGTAACCAAGAAAACAATTGGTAACACACTATGCTGTGAAGGCCTGAAATCCTGCAGGGCCCACAAGGTCCCTCTGCTCAAGAAAGCACATGTACAAGCCCGTCTGAAGCTTGACAATGAGCAACTGAATGATTCAGAGGAGAACTGGATGAAAGTGTTGTGGTCAGATGATACCAAAATCGAGCTCTTTGGCATCAACTCAACTCGCAGTGTTTGGAGGAGGAGGAATGCTGCCTATAACCCCAAGAACACCATCCCCACCGTCAAACATGGAGGTGGAAACATTATGCTTTGGGGGTGTTTTTCTGCTAAGGGGACAGGACAACTGCACCGCATGAAAGGGACGATGGATGGGGCCATGTAGCGTCAAATCTTGGGTAAGAACCTCCTTCCCTCAGCCAGGGCATTGAAAATGGGTCGTGGATGGGTATTCCAGCATGACAATAACCCAAGACACACAGCCAAGGCAACAAAGGAGTGGCTCAAGAAGAAACACATTAAGATCCTGTAGTGGCCTAGTCAGTCTCCAGACCTTAATCCCATAGAAAATCTGTGGAGGGAGCTGAAGGTTCGAGTTGCCAAACATCAGCCTCGAAACCTTAATGACTTGGAGAGATTCTACAAAGAGGGGTGGGACAAAATCCCTCCTGAGATGTGTGCAAACCTGGTGGCCAACTACAAGAAATGCCTGACCTCTGTGATTTCCAACAGGGGTTTTGCCACCAAGTACTAAGGCAAAGGGGTCAAATACTTATTTCCCTGATTGACCTGCAAATCAATACATGTTTTGACATGTGTTTTTCTTGGGATTTTTTTTTTTTTGTTATTCTGTCTCTCACTGTTAAAATACACCTACCATTAAAATGATAGCCTGATCATTTTTTTGTCAGTGGACAAACGTTCAAAATCAGCAGGGGATCAAATACTTTTTTCCCCCATTGTAAGGAATATAGGATGTGTTCAATATCACTTGTGATATATCACCAAATCTGTAGATATACTGTATATTTCTGGTTTATGCCAATATTCCTTAAACACCCTATATGGGTGTTCCCATCTTTTCTTTCCATTATGTAAATAAGGAATATACAGGATATTGTTTGGTATTTTATGTATGTCAGTATGCTTATTGATAAATGTATTTCTAAAGGCTTTAATTTATAAATGCCATTTAAAAAAATTCTCATTTTCCTTTAAAGCTCCTATTTCCTTAAAGTTGTCTTATAAAAAAACAGCAAACGCTTATCTTCATCCCTACTGTTTTATTATTTAGTATATATAGCATTTATTACCTTTGTAGCACTTTTTATATTGCTAAATGTATGCTCTGAAACTGTTAATTATGCTTTTTCTCTAATTCAGCAGTTTACACTATGAAACAATAAGATTTCTATAGCCATAACAATACATTCTGTGTGAGCTAAGGGAAGAATAAACTCAAGGCTGAAAAAGAAGGTATTGACTGTGTATTAATTGTAGAAGTAAGGTGATCTGCGCAAATATTTAATTAGCATACAGCATACATGCTTTTGATGCATGTTAATTATGTGTTGATTCTTAATTGGCTCACTAATGTAAATAATTGTTTATTGATCTAGAAGGGTTTGTAATGGGCAGACCATTTTCTGTATGTGGAAATGCTATAAAAGACATGTTGTTTATGCATTCGCAGCCAGCAGCAGATATTGTGTATACTATTCTGTTGTGCGTGCAGTGATTGTCAATAAGGTGAAGAAAATCAAAGGCCTCAGTGTTTTAGTATCATGACTGGGTTTTGGAGAAGAATGTTAGTCAGTGGATATGTTTTTCTACAACACTACCTGATCTGAGATCATAAATAATTGTTTCCCTCAGTCAATGAATGAGTTCAATAATTTTATATTTGTTGTCACATGTCTGATAATAAAAAATAGGTCTTATAAATAAACTGTTGTGCCCAATCTCTAAATATATAACATGGATTTATGAGTTGTAAACGTCTGTAAAAAAATATACTCTGTGCTTATATAGAGCCCTATTCAATTGGCTGAAT